>JASEVX010000003.1:46103500-46587043 GCA_031761405.1 Serripes groenlandicus
GAAAAAGAATGTTCAGGCTGAGCATTTTTATTTTACACAAGAAACATTATTCTGACATGTTGAAACCTTTTCCCACATACAGACGCTTTATGACGCCTCGGTAGCAGACTACATTTTAAAACATTTTGACAAAAGGAGAAATTGCTTGTATGTTAAACTCTATTCAATAATTATTCTCTTATCTAAAGACGGTTTTCCATAAGTTTGCATTGTCGTCTGCTGCAGATTTGTTGTATGTGGGAAATGGGTGTTAAAGGCGGCTGGATCTGGGAAGGAGTGTAGAAAATAGAAAATAGAAACAAAAAAGAGTAGAAATAACAACATAACTTACACACAGGTAGCAGTGTCCGTACTCCAGTATCCATATTAGCGTATTAGTACGACAACTAATGTACGTGTTGATATTAACATTGACAGATATAGACCAACATTTTCCAATAAAAATGGTGGAATTTGTTTAGGTTATATTATCGGTAATCCTATGCCTGTTCCCGTTGCTAGGCAACCGTTTTTATAAGAGCTCAGGTGAAAACGCCGTGACAAGTAACGGAGAAGGCAGGCGACGAGAGAGACGACGATGTGTCAATATACGTAGCAGACACAAAGCAGAAATCGAAATTACCATGGTGATTTTCGCCAAACAAGGACTAAATACACCATTTTGATCATTCTTAAGAAATTGAAACTGTATTATTTGTTTGCTTTAATAAAAAGGAAATATTGTTAAGGTATTTTCTTCGTGAATTGTTCCACAATCAAACCTTCAAATGTACGTATGTGTGTACTTTGTTTACGTATACCTGCCTCGCGTTCAGTATAGAAGTTTGGTTTCTCACGATTTGTTCGTACGAGAAGTGATAAAGCTGAAATTTGATTGGTGGATTGCCTAACGTTTGCTATCTTAAAGATTTCATTGAACTAAGTGCAGACGTGAATTTGTTTTTGTTAAGTCGTCTGCTTTGAACACTCCTATTTCATCTTTTCACACATACGGACGATTTTCTAACCCCTCTGCAAGGACGACTGTTGAAAACATTGTGGCAAAGAGCAATTTCTCATTTTGCCACAATGTTTTCAAACAACTGTACTTTCATATGTAGAGGGTTTCCATATATTTTGCTAAACGTTTTCAAAGTCGTCTGCTGGAGATTTGTTGTATGTGGGAAAGGGTAACATTATCACATTGTGCGTCGCTTTTATTTAACGTCGGCAAAACATATTTTTTTCAATGTTTCGAAGGGATGGTGTCCCGACTTCAAAAGTATGGAAAACTCTATAAATGAGCGTATAGTTATAAAAAAGAGTTGCAAACATTGTGACAATTTCTCATTTTCTCCCAATGTTGTATAGAATCGTGTGCTACAGAGTCGTCAGAAAGCGTATGTATGTCGGGAAGGATAAAATTGGCATAAATCACAATTAAAACTTGAAAGAAAATTAGAATATAATGCTGGTTCATAATGCTGTTTTTTATTTACCGTACCGCCAACATATATCGCAAACTAAATCCCTAAGAAAAACCAATCATACATTACGAGGTAATTGGTGAAACAATGAAACTACTGGTCAAACATGGGCTACAGGCAATGACCTTTCATATCAAGAGGCCCAACATGGCAAGAAGTATCGCTGGACTTCCATTCATATGGCAAAATAACCCTTTACATTTTGGGCATATATAGTAAAACAGTCCAACCTCCTGATGACCATTCGCCCAAGAAACTGTTATCGATTCTCTTTTAAAAATTTGCAAAATAGTATTGGAGGAGAAGATTTTTATATTTTTTATTTCTGTTGACAATCTAAGCAGAATTCTGAATGGATCCAAATATTTTAGGGAGGACATTGAGAGAAAGCTGCATACAAAGTTTCGTCACAATTGGGCGACTGATTACTCAGAAGAATTAGTTAGAAGCATTAACATACGGCGGACAATGACCCATGGCATAATCTCGACTGAGCAAAATAGTCGTAATCGAGGGCTTGGCGTGAAAGGGTTGTATCTAAAATTTGTATTTTTTTACCAAGGTTTATCACATCGCCATAAAGTCTTTATAAGCGTTAAATCATTTTTCTTGGTAAACAATGGAAATTTAGGTGCAATTGCTCGTTCTGAGCAATGGCACCTAAATTTGCATTGTTTACAAAAGGGTCAAAATTGCCCCTAAACCAGGGTTTTAAAAAATAGGGTTTTAGTTACAACCGTTTCACGCCAAGCCCTCGTAATGCTAGCCGTACAATTATTAGTGCCAAGAAGGGAAAGCCAATATTACCAGATTTAGTCTTTAGCCGAACGGGGATCGAACCCGCGACCTCTCGCTACGAGGCGGATGCTCCACCACTACACCATCGATTCTGTCAGATAGGTCAAGTCTTCAAATCATTGTTATTTCTGTAACACATTGCTTTATACTGTACACAATTTTTCATCACACCATACCTAAATGTTCTGTAAACACATTGCTTTATACTGTACACAATTTTTCATCACACCATACCTAAATGTTCTGTAAACACATTGCTTTATACTGTACACAATTTCTCATTAACACCAAACCTAAAAGTCGCTCGCGGAGTATTTTGGTGTGATTTTAATGATTTTGACTATATCATTTATTGTATTGGTAAACAGGTTTTACCTGTCACCCATTTAAATTGACTGTCGTTGTGTACCGTTCGTCAGTAAAATCGTTATTTAGGTGTTAATTGAACCAAATAAATATGTTATCGCATGTAAATTAACATGGATGCCCAATCGCATAAAAACCATACCTAAACTTCGCTCGCTCGTATATAGATCTGATGACTGCCTCATATATAGGCTGCCTCAGATTGACCTTTGCGTCGGCCAATCATATTGTCGCTTACCAATTTGTTCGGTATAAAACAGGTAAGATAACTCATATTACTAAATGATCTTAAGAAGCGGTAATTGTCAAGTTCTCCGAGTGTATAGCAGGGCCGTTTAGTGTATCGTGCGATTTAATTGGACATAAAAACGGACGTCGTGCTCATATGTATTCATGTGTGTATACTGTTAAATTCAAGACAACCTTTTATGCGTTGTAGTCAGATAGAATATTATACGTATAGCGAAGTATATTTGTCTGAGGTTGCATCCATGACGTGAAAGGAATCCGCCGTGGTCGAGTGGTTATCGTCGGAGATTTGAAACTGGACGTCTCAGGTTCGATCCCCAATCGCGGCACGACGGTCATGGTGAAGTGTCTTTGGGCAAGGCACATTTCCTAGCCTTGTACTGGTTTGTTTACCCAGGGATCATGAATAAGTGAACTGTCGCCATTATATAACTGAATACTGTTAAAAACGGCGTAAAACCCAAAGAAAACTAAATAAATCCATGCCGTGATAGCGCTGTTGTAAGAGTACGTTTTTTTTTTAAACGAAGTCAACTCTACACGGTTTCGATTCTTATCGATTACATTGTTTCCATCTCTATCAAATTACATTTGGTATTTTCATGTTGTGGTTAGAAAACCAAATTTAGTTAATTATAAGCGTATCCCCTTAGAGAGTCTACATGTAGTATATTTTAACTTTCGAAACAATTACAATGAATGGATTTTACATAGAAACAGCTTATTTATTTCATCATGTGTATTCAGAAACATAAAACACATAAACAATTTGATCTCTTCGACTCAAGAATGGACTGCACTTAAATGTTCGTTGTATTTGTTTCAAATCTTGATAAAGACTAAGTGGTCGAAAATTTGATGATTAAAGAGTATTAATGATAAAAAGTATTTAAATATCATTGTCATAAAAAAGAAATTATAAAGAAAGGTATTAATTATAAAGAGTTGTTTCAGGAAAAAATGAAGACATTCCTTATCCGATATTCGAACCCGATAAAGAAATATTAGCAACGCTGCGTTCCGTACATAGCTAATTGCGTTACCTGTAGACAACACGTTATAAATCGGGTATTGTATTTAATCTTTTTCTCGGAAATCTAAATTAAGCACTAAATGTCACGAATATTTATAATGCAATGTTTTATTTATTTAATAACAGTTCAACGTAACTGGAATATTTACTGTAAAACGCCCTTGTACGCCTCTTTCCTCTATCCGATTCAGAGACATTCGATCTCAACAGTTAACGCTTTCCGCCTTCTTTCTCGCGTGATCATTTTCATTGACGTAATGTCACATGTTTATTTTGCCTGTTCGCTCATTCGTTTCATTCTCTGACAATATATCTCAGATGCGTCAAGCAATGGTGACACTTTTAAAGGTCATGTGTACGAATCCTGGCTACCCCGGCATTTTCTCCACCGATTAGAATATTCAAAGATCTAGACCAGGGTCGAATTTCCCCCAACCTTACTTAGTGATAAATAATACGTTTTAAAAAACTTATCTCTTTCACTGCCGAATTTCACAAAGACGACTCTACCATGTTGACAATTGGACCAGTCCATATTGCGTCCACCAGGAAATTTGGTAAATTTTAATGTCTAAGTTGCTCTGTATGAGCTGTCTCACCTGAATCTGCATTGATTGCAAAAGCCTTTAATTGCCGTTTGCAGCGAAAGAGTTAAAAGCCCATTTCATTATGTTTATTTCCCTTATATTTTATAAAACATGAATGATGGAAAAAAAATAGTAAATAACTAAGTTGCCAAAAATAGTTAGATTGCTGACTAACAATACTGTTAAGAAATGAAATCTTTAGGCAGTTTTATAAGAGAAACAAAATTAATGAAATATGCCTTTTAAGTTTTTAAGTATTACTTAGCGCTTAATACGGTTGGTGGAATAGAACCCATCGCCATTATTTTACAGTCAAACAGGCATATATAAGTTTTAAACTATACGCACCAGATGTTTACATAATGATTTTGTGTCTAGGTTTTTAGGTTGTAAAAAAGAGAGAATTAAAAGCACGATCACCTCTCTTGCCAACGGTTACACATCTTTAAGCAGTTAATCTTTTGGGGTCAAAACAAATCGATATACGTCATAAGCTACTATCATTATAACCGTCGAGTTTACAAACTTGAGCAATGGCTATTTACACACCGTATTTGCTTCACACAAAAAGAGGTGTATCGACAGCCGATTCCACACAAGTTAATAATGTGACTCCTAGTGTAAGTTCTATGTTTGTGGATATCTCTCTCTCGCACTTTTAACCCCACTTTCCCTCATATAGACGCTTTCTGACGCCTCTGCAGCAGACGGCTTTTTGAAAAACATGGCGACAAAAGAAGAAATTGCTCAAAACGAGTAATTTCTCCTTTTGTCACCATGTTTTCTAATCTATATAATTATTGTACTTTCATTTCAAGAGAGTTTTCCAATTTTGTTCGGGTATGTTTTCAAAGTCGTCTGCCGCAGCTTTGTTGTATGTGGGATAGGGTTAAATACCGCCTAGTGTAGTGACTACAGCGCGACCAGGTTTTCAGTCATAACCACATAATTTAAAAATGCTAGTAATTACTTCCCTCCTTGGCGCTCACGGTTTTCGGGGATAGCATTACCGTTACGACTGATGCAGTGGTTTCAGGATACACTTACCAACAGTACTGGTAACTTACGTAGGAAACGCTGTGGTATGATCTAATATACTGAAGCGTAGAACACCAAATACACACAGCGAATACCGCACTTATCAAGACTAATGGATCTTGTAGTTCATGCGATAAGCGAACACGTTAACACTTTAACCAAAAAGGGGCACAATTCAGTCAAAATCTGATGAAACGTTATGGAACTTGTCCTGCAAAGTCATTTGATTACGTCCAAAAAGTGTGAAATTTCAAATCAATAGCATAATATGTGGTTTATAAGAAAATGCATTACATTCAAATATTTAACCAAAGGCTATCCAAGTTCCAAAAGGGGCATACTTCAATAAATATATGATGTCGAGTTATGGGGATTGTCCTGCAAGATCAAGTGATGATGTCCAATAAGTGTGTGAAGTTTCAAAACAATAGCGTGTGTGGGTCTTGAGAAAAGGCCATGCATGCGACACTTTAACAAAAGCTGCAACGCCCAAGCCGACGCAAAAGCGACTATAATAGCCCTATTTATTCTTCGAATAGTCGAGCTAATAATACCGATTGACTTCTAGGTACAGGTCAGTCGAACGGTTTGTCAACTTAGGACTGCTTGGTCAATTATTATAAATGCTCTATGTATTATAACTTTATTTGTAAAAAAAATATGATGCTTCAGCAACAAAACTAAACGTAATAATTAAACAGTTTACAGTTAGATTTAGGATGTATTTTTGTATTTTCACATGTAGTTCGGTTTGATCTCGTCCGGGGTGCACTACTGTGTGTCTATTTCATTATCGGTTTAAGTCGTATGAGGTCCAAATAACCTCTTATCATGATAAAAATTTGAATTTCCGACATACGATTTTGAAAACATAGTGACAAAAACATATTAATGGTAGAAAACTGGGGGAACAATAGGCCACGTACTCCTCCATGCTCAGTCGGTAGCGACGCGAGCTATCAATCCAGGGTATGCTAGTTCGAACCAAAGCTCGGCCAACATTCTTTCAAACATTTAATAAGTTAATTGATTGTTTGGTGTTTTTTGTTGCTTTCAATATTTCATCGAGTTAAATCACGGCGTTTCCTGGGTAAGTTACTACTGGTCCATTTAAATGATACCAGTCAGTCAGTCGTAATGCTAACCCCAGTATTTTAACGAGGTATTGGGATTTTTCGCATTTTATAATGTAATAGAAATTCGGACGCCTGTGACTCCATTACTACCATTTTTAATGTATTTCGTATGACCCTACCGTTTTACAGGTCACATCTTTGACAGGCATCACTCGGCTGAAAATCTATGTGGAAAAAACAGTCAGTTGCTTGGAAATGTTGTGTGGAGTACGGGTAGGCCAGGAAGGATGGGTAGGTATTAGCAGCCGTGAAAGAACTGGACAAGTGTTGAAAACGACATTAACCTCGAATCAATCAATCAATCAATCAATCAAGTTAATGCATCTTTCTGTTTGCTGCATCCAGTACTCGCTCAAGAGGGATTGATTAGGGATTAACGCATTTTTCAAAACTTCTTCATTCATATCACGGCGGCCACCAGTTCACCTACTCATGTGTTTCCTGGCTTTCTCACACCAGTACACCACACATTCTGTCCAGGCAACTAGCTGCTTTTCTACAGACTGATTGTCCATTGGTGCAAGACGATTGTCACAGTGACTTTTGTCAAACGCCGAAAAGAATGTTGGCCGACCCCTGAATTGGCAGTTCGCGCCGCTACTGGGGCTCGGCTCATTGAGGGGGGGTTGGACAATCCGAAACATTGATCCTTAACTCGCTTCTTTCCCCAATATTTTTAAAAGACGCGTGTATGAGGAAAATGGATAAAAGATTCAACCGTTTCCTCTCGAATGCGATGCCGACACTGGCCTTTGACACACTTTGTCAGTACAAATTAACCGAGATCTGGCGTAAGATTCTAAGAAACCATATATTGTGATTTTCTTTTCCACGTAACATGCGCGATGACGATTAAGTCTCCAGGAAGCAGATATCGAGCGTGATTAACCTATATAAGCTGAAAGCTTGTTTCGCAATCAGTGTAAAATCAATAAATCTTAAACCTTTCCAACATAAAGACGCTTTCTGACACCTTGGTGGGAGACGATTTTTTTTTAAAACATTGTAGCTAATGGAGAAATTGCTCATGATGAGCAACTTTGTCCTTTTGCCACAATGTTTTCAGTCATCTGCTGCAGATTTGTTGTACGTGAGAAATAGTTAAAATAAACTAAACTAAAGAGCACTTAACCCTTTCCCTCATATAAAAGCTTTCTGACGCCTCTGCAGTAGTCGGCTTTTTGAAAACATAGCGACAAAAAGAAGAAATTGCACAAAACGTGCAATTTCACCACAATGTTTTCCACTTGTTGTCATAGGTTATCCATTCAATTATGGAGATTTTCTATGTTTTGACAAAATACGTTCAAAATCGTCTGCTGCAAAATTGTCGTATGAGGGAAAGGGTTGACTAAACTAATAAGCACTGACTGGTCATAGAAAACACTGTGTAAACATGACATTACGTATTCAACTTGCGACAGTTTGATCTAGAAGAGGAATGTACGAACGTTCACACTAAACGACGCTCTGTTTGATTGATTGTTGTGTGTCTTACGCCGATTTCACCAATTATTCAGTTATATCACGGCGTTTCCTTGGTAAGTTAGTATTTATCCCGGCACCAGCCAGCCAGTCAGTCGTAATGCTAACCACGTAACACTGAGCGCCAAGGAGGGAAGCCACTACTGCCGTTTTTTTAAAATCATTGAAATGACCCGGTCGAGGATCGAACCCACAACCTCCCGCACTGAGGCCGACGCTCTACCACTATACCGCCGAGGCGGTCGCGACGCTTTGTGAACAATAAAACGAAAGACAATTGCAGCAAGTTATAGTACCAGTTTGGACAGCACGACCAAGCAGTCTGAACTCTGTTCGCTAGTTAGTCTTAGAAGGTTTCAATCAAAGAAAGTTCTGTAAAATATTATCTATTTGGATCTCTAGCATGGATGCGTAGGAGTCTTTTTTACACACATGTAATTATTATCTTAATCCTCTCCCTCATATAAAAGCTTTTTGACGCCTTTGCAGCAGACGGTTTTTTGAAAACATGTCTAAATATAGTGGGGTTAAAGTCGGTTTTCACAGGGCATCGCTCTCAAATCTATTGACCCTTTCCCACATACAGACACATTCTGACGCCTCTGCAGCAGACAATACTTAAAAACAAGAGCACCGCGTACGGCACAGACGCTCGACTGATAGAAAACATAAAAAAAAAAGCCGAGCTGAACAAAAAACCTTAACCGGACGACCACGCCGCCGCCGACGACGACGCCAGGGTCATGACAATAGCTCTCGTTTTTTCAAAAGTCGAGCTAAAAACGTTGTGACAAAAGGAGAAATTGCTCATGAACAGCAATTTCTCTTTTTTCCCTTAATGTTTTCAACTCCTTTGAATTATTATACTTTCGTTCATAAAGATTAACCACATTTTAACCAAGATGTATTTAATGTAGTCTTCTGCAGATTTGTTGTCTGTGGGAAAAGGATTGACAAGTATTGCTACCGAAACACACAAACTGAAAACATCAACAAGATGTTCAAGGCATATTATTTCCCTTTTAATATTTAGTTACTGTTACAAAATGTAGTAAGACAACATGCGAAAACATGAATGGATTATGGAAAATGAACAGCGAGTGAACAACGAATGATAAGAAGATAGTCGTAGAAAAATAAAAGAAAATTATAACTTTAAAATCCTAGTCATTGGGTTGGCACACTGTTAACCCTTTCCCTCATACGACAATTCTGCAGCAGACGACTTTGAACATATTTTGTTAAAACATAGAAAATCTTTATAATTGAATGGATAACCTATGACTAAAAGTGGAAAACATTGTGGCCAAAGGAGAAATTGCTCGTTTTGAGCAATTTCTTCTTTTGTCACAATGTTTTTCAAAAAGCCGTCTGCTGCAGAGGCGTCAGAAAGCGTCTATATGAGGGAAAGGGTTAAGAACAAGAGCGCCTTGTGCGAATAAGAGTATGTAGCAAATAATAGCGTATTCCGACCACTTAACAATGACGCAGATTCAAGGTTTTGTCTTGAAAGTAGGTCCACTTCAACCCTTTCCAAAATGCAGAGGCATTTAGAGTTATATGCAGCAGATGACTTTTGTCAAAATGTGTTTTACACAATTCAAGAATTTCATGAAGATGTCTACTGCGTCGTCCGCCACAGATTTGTCGTATATGAGAAAGAAATAAGAAATAGTCAGTCATAAAAGATCAGAAATACATATATACATGTATAAATAAATACAAAATAATGTCATACAAATATACACATTGTGGTCAAAACACAGGAAATCCAGCCTTCAGGATTTGTGACCAAGTTAGACAAAGATCAGACTCAACAAAACAAAGCACTACAAATAAAGCATCAGAAGCACATGGGAGGGAAAGGTCTGTTAACTACCCCTTTTCTAGGCCTTGATGGGCTGGTACCCTGTGTACTATACTAGAATATAGTCTGGTACCCGGTGTAGTACGGGTGTACTATACTAAAATAGTCTGGTACGCGGTGAACTATACTAGAATATAGATTGGTAACCTCACTGTCCTGTGTACTATACTAGAATATAGTCTGGTACCCAGTGTACTATACTAAAATATAGTCTGGTACCCGTTGTATTATACTAGAATATAGTCTGGTACCCGTTGTATTATACTAGAATATAGTCTGGTACCCAGTGTACTATACTAAAATATAGTCTGGTACCCGTTGTATTATACTAAAATATAGTCTGGTACCCGTTGTATTATACTAGAATATAGTCTGGTACCCAGTGTACTATACTAAAATATAGTCTGGTACCAGTTGTATTATACTAGAATATAGTCTGGTAACCAGTGTACTGTACTAAAATTGTCCATCTGGCATGAACCTACACTGGGGCCTAGTTGGTCCACAAAAGGGTTGTTTCTATAGCCTTTTGCCTTAACCCTTTCCCACCTATAGACGCTTTCTGACGCCTCTTGAAAACATTGTGACTAAAGGAGAAATCGCTCAAAACAAGCAATTTCTCCTTTGGTCACAATGTTTTTAACTGTTTTTATAAATATTACATTTATTTACAGAGACATTCCATTGTTTTTATGATCCCAAAGTCGTCTGCTGCAGATTTGTTGTATGTGGGAAAGGAGGATTAATAGACCATGTCTAAAGGGTATGACCATTATTGGTGTATGATAGGGGCAGGTAACTCTAGACCAGTCTGTAGTATCTAAACACTTGTCTGCATGCTTGAGGTCGTTGAGCAGGATGATACGCTGCTATTACTGGACAAAGACGTTAACGATGGACGACGTGTCACCCTGGGCGAGTAATATTTGGTGCTGCTGTTATACATCTCTGATTGGACGGCTGGTTTTCTGGGAAAGTGTAAATAAAGAAATGTTATGGGTAAGGTTCGTATTTTTAGTATTTACTTTTTCCTTCATGCAGACACAATCATGTTGTCACATCTGCAACGGACAACTTTTGAAAGCAGTGTGGCAAGAAGATAGTTGCTCATAAAGAGCAGTTTATTCTTTTGACACAATATTTTCAACTCTATCCAATCATTATACTTTCATTTTACAAAGAATTATTTATTTTTTTGCCTAGATTTTTTTTCAAAGTCATGCTGCAGATTTGTTTGTTTTTTGGAAATAGTTTACTGTAAACCTGATGTGACAAGTCTACAATTGTTTGCTTAGGAAAAACCCACATGAACACTATGTTGCCAACTTGAAACACTAGCAAATAGCAAAACTTGACTGAATCATTTTAATTTATAGGTAAATAAATACCGGCATTAGATCAAAAGCAGTGTTCCAAATGTGTAAGTACACTAAGGGACAAATTTGGAGGTCATTAGAATATCAAAATCAATGGAAAAGTAGTACTGGTAACTAACACAAGAAACGCTGTTATGTAACTGAAAAATTGTTGAAAGTGGTGTAAAATAACATACAACAAATGTTTGAATTATTGACAGGTGATAAAAAAGGACTCTCCAAAGCTCACCTGTTTTCTTTGCCTATTGGTTCAATCCCAGTACCATCTATACCACAGAGGGTTATCAACTCAGATTGGACCCCACTACTGGAGGCTACATACACTGTCCCATGTTCCAATGCTGACCCTAAAAATCGTGGACAGGATAGGTCTATTGACGTCTGCTTTCCTCTGGAATAAAAATCATTAATGCCACTTGAATAAGTACCTTTGATCCACTGCTTCCAACCAGATGTCCAGATAAGGAGGGGTATACAGCTCTTTTCCACACAAAAAATCTCTCTGATTATTCAACCAAACCCTATTGTGTGTACTCAAAATAATCGTCTCACTGTGACAATTCTTTTTAATACCAACTAGAACTATCACTGAAGATGATAAATACCCCCAGCACCTTGACCTGCACCATAACTTAATAAGTAAAAGGGCCATAACTCTGTAAAATAATTATTGAATTCCACCAAGTGGTTTGTAAGAAATAGGCCGGACAAAATATGGCTTCTGGCCGACCGACTGACTGACAGACAGACAGACAGACTGCCTGACACATTGACTCCTATATACCCCCTCTTCTTCGATGGGGGTATAACAACATAGATTTAGACGGTCAAAAAAGGATTTAAGAGCAAGTAAATCTAACCTTATCTAGAGCCCTGGTTCCCACTAGACTTTCAAGACGAAATTATTTTTGAAACATTCAAGAACAAAAAGTACAACAATCCTTATATAACATTTAACCTTTTCAAAAGTCCTAGTCCAATGAAACATCGATGGCTGAGGCTTACATGGTGTGTTGAACAGTGTATGTCCCGTCAGGCATTGTTCTGAATATTCAGTCGTGAATCAATGTTGGTACTTTCAGAAAATGTATTTATGAGAAAGGGGTTAATGCTGTTTTCAACAGTATTCAAGTCACATCACATTATCAAGTCGAACAATCAAAGAATGACAGGCTTCAACAAATATCTGTTACGTTTCCTTACTAGTGTCATTTATACAAAAATACACAGGACACTTCTTATATCTTGATGTCCTTACAAAAATAACCCTTACCCACATTCAAGAAATCGGCAGCATACGACTTTGAACATATTTTGTCAAAAAATGGATAATCTCTATAATTGAATGGATAACCAATGACTAAAAGTGGAAACATTGTGGCAAAACAAGAAAGTGCTCATTATGAGCAATTTCTTCTTTCGCCACAATGTTTTCAAAAGTCGTCTGCTTTAGAGGTGTCAGAAAGTGTCTGTATGAGGGAAAGGGTTAATGTGACATTAAAAACTAGTCAAGGTATCTTATGAATATTTCTATTACATAAAGTATAGACAAGTTTGAAAACCCCCGAGTGTCACAAGGTCACTTTGACCTTGATCTTTGATCAGATGCTCTCAAATCAATAGGGGTCATCTTCTGGACATGCTCAAACTCCTTGCCAAGTTTGAGTACTGTAGATCCAAGCACCATCATGTTATCAATCAGACAAGCTTTGGTCTACCTACAGACATACTGACCAACATGCAGGGCCCCGCGCTGTTGTTTGCCACATGCGAAAATTATTTTAAAGTGGCGAAGTTTTTTCATGATTTGCACATATAAGTAGCAAGTTTTTATCATCAAAATTTACTAGTTTTGGATATCAATTTATGACATACAGTGACTGTTTCCGTTAATCTAAGATAATGCACTGCCATTTGATTCAATGTCGGAAACCAGTGACCACTTTACATTTTTACGACACCCATTTTATCATGTTGACAGTTTGTGTATTTCACACTTGTTTTAATGTTGTGAAGTGTTAGTTCAGCCTTTTAATCCAAGTGACCAACAACTCTGACCGATATTGATACATTAAAGGCCGTACATATGATAATTGGCAATTATAGATGCATTAAATAAATCGGCACGTTTTTTGAAGTAGGTTTCGACAATCGACGTAGGCCTTTCATTATTTAATGACAATGTAAGTTTGTTATTTTTGATTGGGAAAAATCTATTTAATTATGGGCGAGGACAAACAATTAGTGGACCCATTGATGAGATTGCATATAAATATTTGTTGGAAACTATGCTTGTTGTCAATGACAAAAATGGCTTTGAAAAGACCACTTGATTGTAAATTAGTTATCAAAAGTGTGGAAAAAAAAATTAAAAGTGGCGAATTTTATTTCAATGTGGCGAAAGTGGTGGCGAAAGAAAAATTCAACCCAGAGCAGGCCCTGAACGTGTGTAAAGCAAATGCCAATATAATGTTACCACCCTCTTCTTGAGAGGGGGTAATAATACCATTCTATCATTCAAAATGTAATCAACCTAATCCTTGCTTACCTGACTCTATCCTTTAGGGCTGGTATAGTTACAGCCTGAATACTTGTAAAATATGTAACATACAGGAACGGCTCTCTGTAGGCTGAAATATATGATATCAAACAGCAGTTATTATAATGTCCATGTTCTTTCCTTTAACCCTTTCCCTCATACAACAATTCTGCAGCAGACGACTTTGAACGTTTTTTGTCAAAACATAAAAAATCTCCATAATTGCATGGACAACCTATGACAAAAAGTGGAAAACATTGTGGCAAAAGGAGAAATTGCACGTTTTGTGCAATTTCTTCTTTTGTCACTATGTTTTCAAAAAGCTGTCTGCTGCAGAGGCGTGAGAAAGCATCTATTTGAGGGGAAAGGTTAAGAAGTATTTTCCGGTAAAAGGTGGAATACGTAAACAGAGGAAATTTCTCCTTTTCTCTGATGTTTAACCTTTTCCTCGTATTAAAAAGCAAATGTTTCTTTCTTTTTTTCTAACACTTATCACTTCATTGGTCTATGCACTATACAGTATACTCTAATATAATACGACAAGTACAGTTCAAGCCTTTTGCACTAAGAAATAGATTTTTGAAAAATACGTTAAAATCTAGAAGAATTAACCCTTTCCCAGATTTAGATTTGTTTTGATGTATCTGCAGCAGACGGCTTTTGAAAGCAAAGAGCATAATCAGCAATTCCTCCATATGCCACAATGTTTTCAACTCTATTCATCAAAAATATTTTCACTTATAGGGATCTTTCATATGTTTGCCTAGATGCAAAGTCGTCTGCTGCAGAATTGTTGAATGTTGGTAAGGGTTGATCGAATGTTTGGGTGATTCCAGTAGAACACTTATAAAAATTTGGTTTTCACTGGTATGATTTCTGGCGCCTCTACAGCAGACGGCTTTTTGAAAACATGGTGACAAAAGAATCAAAACGAGCAATTTCTCCTTTTGCCACAATGTTTTCCACTTTTAGTCATAGGTTATCCATTCAATTATAGAGATTTTCCACTTTTTGACAAAATATGTTCAAAGTCGTCAGCTGCAGAATTGTTGAATGTCCGGGTGACTCCAGTAGAACACTTATAACAATTTGGTTTTCACTGGTATGATTTACTTACCAAAAGACAAGGGTAAACAGCTCCACTTCATATCTTGTTGACGACTCCTTCGTCCTTTGCTGTCAACATATACACCAAATTCTGGAGGAAAAAACAAAACATTTTGAAATCAAAACCTTTCCCTCATACAGACAATTTCTTACACCTCTGCATCAGAGGACTTGTGAACTCTTTGAGACAAAATAACCAATTTCTTCTTTGATACAATGTTTTCAACTCTTTCAATTATAATACTTTCTTTTACAAAAAAAAAAATCTATATTTTTACCAAGACTTTGTAAAGTCATCTGCTGCATGCTTATTTTTTAAGTATGTGGGAATGGGCTAAATTGAATACATGTATTATGGATTTGCACTTTTCCAATTGGTCAGATTTAAAAATTATGTTAACACTTTTATTTCATTCTGTCTGATATTCCTCTAGCCAATAATATATAATCTGATTGCACATGCACAGTCTGCCCTGGAGCTACACTGAAGGCCTTTTTCCCTGCATCTTTTAACTCTTTGCATGCTAAATTATTTTCGTCTACTATATTGTCGTCTGCAAAAAAATTTAAAAAAATATTTATTTTCCCCAAATGTTTACTGAGATTGAATCGGAGTGACAAACAGTTTGGATCTCAGATCAGTCCCCACGTTTTGTGGGGACTGATCTGGATCCAAACTGTTTGCAAATGTCATCAACGGTTGACAAAACCCGCCACTAGCGTGGTAAGAGTTAAGTAATACATTTATCAGAACAAAAGATCAAAATCTGTTTTAGATTACCATGGAAACACAGTAGAAACTCTAAAGGCAGGCCTTCTGGTGAGACTTGTACTACATCCAATGGATAACTCTGGTGAGTGGCTGCCCCAAAGGCTGCAAATGCTAGAGAGTTATCTTTCTTGTCAACAAATTCTGCAATGAGACAATAATCACATTATAATACTTTTACAGATGTCTTACTTGAAAATAAGTGAGGACAAATTATGGTTGTATCTAAATAACGGAAGTTTAATTTTGTTACAGTATTGACAACAATGTGGGAAAATGAAGAATTGCCAATTCTGAGCTGTTTCTCCATTTTCCATAATGATTTCAAAAAGCATAGGCTGTAAACAGCTGTATCAAGATATAGTTTAAACATAAACCTGACATGGCACAGTTGGAGTTGTAAGCCTTGTTGGAACCAGAATATTGGCAATCGGGATTTGAACAAATAAAAATTGACAAACAGTCTCCATCATTTATTAGTGACGGAGCTACTGTGGTTCCTTATCCTTTGTTTGATATACAAATAAAACAACGTAAATTGAACAATTAATACTAAAAAGAGATTTACATTAGCTTTTTTCAGATACTTTTAAACCAGTTTTAAGAGACCATCCAAGGAAAATTCTGAAAGTGGTCTCTATTGAGGTACAAATAATTGGGTCAATTTTTAGCGTGTGATACATACTAAAGTAATTGTATCGATATTGAAAACAAAATAATAATAAAATGTCTTTGTACTTATAATTCCCAATCTTATTTCAATACCATATTTACAAATAAAGTTACGTATATTAAATAATTTATTTATACGAGTACTGTACAATAACGTTCTATTAGAAAACTCATAAAACTATACATTAAATGTAAACCCTTTCCCATATAGAGATGCTTTGTGAGGCCTCTGAAGAAAACAACTTTTGAAAACATTATGGCAAAAGGAGTAATTTCTCATTTTGCCACAATGTTTTCAACTATATTAATTTATTGTTACAATTTTTTTAACCCTTTCCCACAAAATCGATTTTTCAGCAGACGACTTTGATAACATCTTTGCATAAATGTTAAAAAATCCCTATGAATGAATGAAAGTATTATAACTGAATACAGGTATAAACATGGTGGCAAAAAAGAGAAATTAGCTAATATGTTAAATATTCATCAGCTGCAGAAGCATCAGAAAGCTTTTGTATGTGAGAAAGGGTCAAAATATCTTGTGAGTCGTATCTGTTTTTCAACCATGCTGATCGCTTTGCAATAATAATACTAACCAACAAGACTTGGATGCTCCAGGTTGATCTGGTAAAACCTTTCAGTTCCAACAATGGCAAAATCGTCCGCCATCTTAATACAACTGCATGGCTCTCGTATAAGCATTTCCTAAAATGAGATTTTAAATTGGCATCACGGTTAAACCTTTCACACATGCAATTTGACACATCTGCAGTAGACGCGTTCTTAAAAATCTTTTGTCTTTTGGCACAACACTTAATTAAGACCTTTTAACAAGAACAATGTTTTCAAAATGTGTCTTCAATTGGGAAAGGGTTATCTTTTATGTTTATTGCTTCTTTAATTGTTTTCTTGTAGATGAAGGAGGGATTTGTCCAACAGATTATTATTTGTGCCAGAGACTTATCACAGGACAGCATACCTTATCTGGATTTTAGTTTGATTATAATCTCACTGTGCTTTGGTCACGTGATCAAATTAGTAATGTTAACTCCATGAACGGTTTAAAATAACCACATGCCTCAGTTAACCCTTTCCCTCATATAAACGCTTTCTGACGCCTCTGTAGCAGACGGCTTTTTGAAAACATAGTGACAAAAGAAGAAATTGCTCAAAACAAGCAATTTCTCCTTTTGCCACAATGTTTTCCACTTTTAGTCATAGGTTATCCATTCAATTATAGAGATTTTCTATGTTTTGACAAAATATGTTCAAAGTCATCTGCTGCAGAATTATCGTATGAGGGAAAGGGTTAAGATTACAAGAGATATCTCAAGTTGTACTGAGCCAATTGAAACACACTATGGGGCAGAGAAGCATGTTATCCACATTACACGCAGTCATTTGGTACAGCATAACTCGAATAGAACTTATTAGGTCATGAATGGAAATCTTAACCCTTTCTCACATGTAGACACTTTCTGATGCCTCTGCAGCAGACGTTTTTTGAAAACATTGTCACAAATAAAGAAATTGCTTATTATGAAGAATTTCCCCTTTTGCCAAATTGTTTTCAACTCTATAAAATAACTTTATTCAAAATCAAGACTTTTTTTTATACTTTTGCCAAATTGTTTTCTACTCTATTAAATAACTTTATTCAAAATCAGACTTTTCATTCTTTTGCCAAATTCTGTTTACGGTCGTCTGCTGCAGTTTTGTCATATGCGGAAAAAAACAAATCCCTATACATAATCATCTCTTACTTTTCTCACAGAGAATCAAATCCCTATACATTATCATCTCTTACCTTTCTCACAGAATCAAATCCCTATACATTATCATCTCTTACCTTTTTCACACAGAATCAAATCCCTATACATTATCATCTCTTACCTTTTTCACACAGAATCAAATCCCTATACATTATCATCTCTTACGTTTTTCACACAGAATCAAATCCCTATACAATATCCATCTCTTACCGTAACTCACACAGAATCAAATCCCTATACATTATCATATCTTACCTTTCTCAAACAGAAAAAAATCCCTATACATTATCATCGCTTACCTTTCTCACACAGAACATCTCTTACTTTTCTCACACAGAATCAAATCCCTATACAATATCATCTCTTACCTTTCTCACACAGAATCAAATCCCTATACATTATCTACTCTTACCTTTCTCACACAGAATCAAATACCTATACATTATTATCTCTTACCTTTCTCAAACAGAATCAAATCCCTATACATTATCATCTCTTACCTTTCTCACACAAAATCAAATCCCTATACATTATCATCTTTTACCTTTCTCACACAGAACATTCTTAGATCTGGGTTATACTTCAGGAGAACAATTCTCTCCGTCATGCCAACACACATGTACACAGTGTCGCCGCTCTCTCCGACGTCGAATACAGTGCATCCGGTCATCTTCTCCACGGCATTATGTGGCACCTTCTGAGTCTCCCCTCCGTTTGACTGGCCCAGGCGGAGCTGAATAAGCTTCTTGTCTATTGTGAGAAGGTTTCTGTCTTTCCCTGTTAATGAATTTATTTGTTTAATTATTTGTTTAATCATTCCACTCATACAATAAAGCAGATGACTTTCAAAACATAGACAAAAACGAGTGCCACAAGCGAATGCCAACACTTTTCTGCTTATTACTGTATACTTATTGAATAGATTTGAAACATTGTTGAAAAGGTAGTCTGCTGCAGATGCGCAAAAATGAGTGCATTTTGAAATGGTTAATCATTTCTACTAATAACATTTGTTGAAAGGACTGCACATATTCCGCTCGAACCCCCCATTTGGCAGTTTTCACTCATACATCGCGGGAATATTGAAGCACTTTTGGTTTGTATGGTGGTTTACGCCACTTTCAACAAATTTTCAGTTTGAACACTGCATTTCCTCGGTAAGTTACAGGTACTTCTGGTCCTTTAATTCTTACAACAGAGAGTCGGTCGTAATGCTTACCCACGATCCTGAGTCCCAAAGAGGGATAACCATTAAAACCATTTTTGAAGTCTATGGTATGACCCCCCTGAGAATTGAAACCCACAACCTCTAGCTACCTAAGCCAAATTGCTCTACTACTACACCACCAAGGCACTACTCAGCCCATTTGTACACTGTGATAAAATTTGCAAAGCTTTGCCTTTTACCCTTTCCCACTTATAGACGCTTTCTGATACCTTTGCAGCAGACGACTTTTGAAAACAATGTGACAAAAGAAGAAATTGCTCAAAACGAGCAATTTCTCCTTTTCCCACAATGTTTCCAACATTTTTCAGTAATTATACATTCATTTATGGGGATTTTCCATGTTTTTGCCTTGATATCTTCAAAGTCGTCTGCTGCAGATTTATTGTATGTGGGAAAGGGTTAAACTTGTTTTAATGGTATTTAATGCTTCTCTTTAAACAGTGTTTCAGTTTTATATCACACCGTTTTCCTGGTTAATTTACCAGTAACACCGGTAATATCTATCCTCATACAAATGCATCAGTTATATCGCTATTCCCGCAACACTGAGTGCCAAGGAGGAATCTTCGCCTTATGTCTTAATCCCTTCCCACATATAAAGACGACTTTGAAAACATTTTGTCAAAAATATGTGTACTCTTTAAATGAAATAACAATTATTAAACAAAGTTGAAAACATTGTGGTAATGTGAGAAAATGCTCATATTTGAGAGGCATCAGAAAAGGTATTTATGCGGGAAAGGGTTAATATTTGTTTTTCCGGAGCAAGCCTCAAACATTTCACTAACCTGTAATGAGGATGATGAGGTTTAAACCTGGGATGAACTTCAGTTGATGTACACTGTCAAAGTGGTTCAGTTTGGTTAAAACAGGCGGTTCCCTGTGAACATTGACCGCAAACAGCCCTTCATCGGCTCCTAGCAACGTTAACTGTACGAAAGAAATTGAAGTTAGGAAATGCAGTGTACTTTTATATAACAGAAAGCCTTTTTTAAAGTATCTTTTATTTGTTTGTTATTTATTAACATGATAGGAATCATCTGCTTTGAAAGTGACGGAGGTAATAACAATAATTACACATAGTTACATGTACAGTCAAACCACTTTTGTTTAACCCTTTACCTCATATGACAATTCTGCAGCAGACAACTTTGAATGTATTTTGTCAAAAAATAGAAAATCTCCATAATTGAATGGATAACCTATGACTAAAAGTGGAAAATATTGTGTCAAAAGGAGAAATTGCACGTTTTGTGCAATTTCTTCTTTTGTCACTATGTTTTTAAATAGCTGTCTGCTGCAGAGGCGTCAAAAAGCGTCTATATGAGGGAAAGGGTTAACAATTCCCCGTCTATAGCAACCACACTTTTTAATTTCCAAATTACTCGTTTTCGGCATAAATGACCTTGAAATTAAAGACCATGTGTGAACAAAGACCAGATTGTATTCTTCCTTGGGGTGGTCTTTAAATACAGGTAGGACTGTGTGTGTTAAACACCCAAAATGTATAAAGGCTAGAATCAATCTCATAAACTGCAAAATAACTTGAGATAGAAACATTCTAATCTTCATGTGCATATTACGTGGATCTGATAAAGATGAGCGGGTGTGTGAGTGTTTAACCATCATTTCCCACATTAGCAAAATCTCAAGCAGACAAGTTCAAAATGTCTATAAATGAAAACATGATATTGAATCAAGTTGAAAACATTGTGACAAAAGGGGAAATTGCGCATTGTAAGCAATTTCTACTTTAGATTCAATATTTCCAAAATTGTCCTCTGCTGGTGCGTCCAAACGAATCTGCATATGGTAAAGGGTTAAATATGTCACAAATAATACAAAATATAAGTCACTAAGATTGATTTGATGAAAGCAGCCTTACTTGTTTACTGAGTAGTAAAGAACAGTTGAGCTCTAGACGCTGACTTCCTGACAGCTCAAGGAGATGGTTAACTTTCACTTTCTGTAAAACACAATGGTAACTAGATAAATATGTTGAAAATGATAGTAATTGCTTCCCTTCTTGGCGCTCAGGGTTGCAGGGATAGAATTACGCCTGTTGCATCTTTATTGGATACCGGTAGTACTGATTATTTAACATGGCAGTTTAAATTGTTTTACAATGATCCTGGCACATATTCCTCAAATCATCTATTTTATTATAATCAAGGAACCATCTCACTGTTGAAACGTAAATGAACCCCTGTAAAGAGGTTTTGTTGCATCTCCATGGATGTCAAGCCGGATAGCTTAAACTTCAAATATAATTTGTCAGAAATTACATCTATTGTTCATCTGGTGATATGGAAACGGTGAGGACTGTTATAAAGCTATGCATACGCACATGAAACAAGATTCATTTCTGTATGAAGACGACGATGAGCCATTCCCCCCTGTTTTTTTACCATACTGATTTCATTTCTGTAGCAAAGTTTAATTTTTTCATTTTCCTGATACTACATCTTTGTCGATGTACATTTTAGATGTAGATGATTATAATATATAATTCATGATCCCTGGGTGTCAAACCAGTACTAGTAAGAAAATGTGCCTTGCCAAGCAGGTATTGAACCAAGCATACCCCATCCCAAATTCCTAACTGTAAAAACTCTGCAACAGCAGATTCCTCACAAAATGATTGATCAGCTTTGTTTGTTTTGTATTGCAATACATCTTTTTCAACATTTTTTCAGTTATTTCAACCCTGGGTAAGCCACCAGTTGTACTGGTCCATTTATCCTGACAGAATAAATCAATCCTGAACTGGAAATCAAGGGACGTTACCTAGTTATCGTAAAGGCAAAGCCATTACTTCCATTTTTAAAGTCTTTTTATAGGCCAGGAATTGAGCCTGTGACCTCCTGCACAAAAGATGGTGCTCCAACATTACACAAGCACCACCACTATTGGGTCTGCTGGACGAGTAAGATACAGGTAGTTAGAAACAGGAACTATAAGACACATGTACTGTAATACACAGGTACCATATGACACATGTACTGTAAGACACATGTACTGTAATACACCGTTTTACCCATCACATTGTACTCATACCCTGGTCTCATTAGGTTTCAAAAAGAAAAAAGCTTACACTTCTCTTTACTTTGTCCACTTTTTGTAAGTTTTTAATTGTAGCCTCTAAGCAAGCAACCCATCTCTGTTTTCCAGTAAAATCTTCTGCCATAAGGTAGAGAACTCTGTGATAAGAAATAATTAAGAGATATCAATTGTAATCTTATATGCTTTTGCCGCACTGTTTTCAACTCTATTCAATAATCATACTTTCATTTATAGCGATGTTCTATATTTTCACCTAGATGTTTTCAAAGTAACCTGCTGCAGATTTGTTGTATGTGGGAGAGGGCCAATGTTTCTCCCCATTAAATGTAATGTCAAAATAAATTTGGACTACTGAAACCAATAGAATCAGAGGGATGATTTATGCTATTACATGCACACTTAACCCTTTCCCTCATATAGATGCTTTCTGACGCCCCTGCAGCAGACGTTTTTTTGGAAACATAGTGACAAAAGAAAATATTGCACAAAATGTGCAATTTCTCCTTTTGTCACAATGTTTCCACTTTTAGTCATAGGTTATCCATTCAATTATAGAGATTTTCCATTGTTTGACAAAATATGTTCAAAGTCGTCTGCTGCAGAATTGTCGTATGTGGGAAAGGGTTAAGACCAATGCAAACTTGCTGTTGTTAAAACACATCCCTTCAATAACTGTAAAACTGATTGGAATGGTATTTGTTGTTCTAATCAGTGAATGCACCCACATGTATACAAACACATATAGTTCATTAATAATATTTGCAATATATGTATAGACAAACTTTTGTTTCCTATTGTTAACCCTTTCCCACATCAAGATGCATCTGCAGCTGATGACTTTTGAAAACATTGTGGCAACAGGACAAATTGCTCATTATAATTAATTTTGCCTCAATGTTTTTAATTCTATTCAATGATAACATTTTTATTTTTCTATAGAAGTTTTCAGTCATCTGTATATTTGTTGTATGTGGGAAAGAAATGTATAGAACCCAGCATTAGTTATATCATGTTGTTTCATTTGACAATAAAAGTGACCACCACCTGCTCATGCATATTTAACCCTCATGCGACAATTCTGCACCAGACGACTTTGAACATATTTTGTCAAAAAGTAGA
Source organism: Serripes groenlandicus (assembly GCA_031761405.1). Lineage (NCBI taxonomy): Eukaryota > Metazoa > Mollusca > Bivalvia > Cardiida > Cardiidae > Serripes > Serripes groenlandicus. The sequence continues at coordinate 46,127,171 of JASEVX010000003.1, forward strand.
AAATCTCTTTAATTGAATGGATAACCTATGACTAAAAGTGGTAAACATTGTGTCAAAAGGAGAAATTGCTCGTTTTGAGCAATTTCTTCTTTTGTCACAATGTTTTCAAAAAGCCATCTGCTGCAGAGGCGTCAGAAAGTGTCTATATAAGTGTATATTCAAGACCACTTTTATGCAGTGTCGTCAGATCCAATATATGTAAGGCAAACTTTTTTTGTCTGATTTTAATGAGATTGCACATTATCTAAACAAAAACCACACATTGTAACATTTTCACTTCCATCAGCCTACCTGCCTGGCCAGCATGTCGTCAGGGGTTCATGTTCCAGTCTGAACACATAGGGCAAATCTGTCGTTGCTGTGCTGGGGAGCTCGGCTGTGCTGACAGCGCTATGGACTATCACATCGGTGTCTGTAGGATTCAGGTCAAACGTGTCGGTTGGGTTTGCGTCAAAGTCGTGGTAGAACATCATGAGTATGTTACCTTCCATCATACACCAACGCTTCTCCCAACCAAACTGCTTACTTCCCCTGGAAATAATGAATCTATAGTTTAATTTTTCCCCAGATTCTGATTGTATTGTTGTGGTTTCTATGCCTTTTTTAACCTTATTTCAGTTATATCACGACCATAGTTTGCCTTTTCATGATCTCTGGGTAAACACATCAGAACTAATCTAGAGGGTCTGCTTAGTTTGAACGATTTTAAAACCTGTTGGTCCACAAAAAGGTTGTCTATAGGTTCAAAGACCGCCACAATAATTGGAGCATGCCTTACAGTAATATGTTATGGTAGGGGCAGGTAACCCCAGATTGGATTTCGCTTAGAAGTCAAACATGCAGTAAATATTGTGGCAAAAGGAGAAATTGCTTATAATGAGCAATTCTCCTTTTGCCAGAATGTGTTCATCTATATTCAATATTCATACTGCATTTTTGTTTTGTCTAGATGTCTCCAAATTGTCTGTTGCAGATTATTTATATGTGGGAAACAATTAAATGTAAATTTACATATAAACAATTATCTGGCAAAGGAAAAATAATCTTTTACCTGGGCATTTTAAGCCAGCCTTTCATTTTAACAGAATTCTCCCGTTTTTCAGGTGATAAGTGACCCTTATTAGGGAACTCTGGCCCATTCTCCAAGATTTTGGTGAACTGTGTGATGTATTCCATAGGTAACCCACAGTTGGCTTCAGCTACATTTACACATTTCGGATGACAAACACTGGAACATTCTATGGTAAAAAATAAAAAAGATAAACACTGGCATATTGTGGTAAAATAAATGATAAAGACTGGAACATTCTGTGTTAAGATAAATGATAAAGACTGGAACATTCTGTGGTAAGATTAATGATAAAGACTGGAACATTCCGTGATAAGACAAATGATAAAGACTGGAACATTTTGTGGTAAGATTAATGATGAACACTGGAACATTCTGTAGTAAGATAAATGATAAACACGGGAACATTCTGTAGTAAGATAAATGATAAACACTGCAGCATTCTGTAGAAAGATAAATGATAAACATTGCAACATTCTGTGGTAAGATAAATGTTAAACACTGGAACATTCTGTAGTAAGATAAATGATAAACACTGCAACATTATGTAGTAAGATAAATGATAAACATTGCAACATTCTGCTGCAGAATTGTAGTAATTATGTGGGCAAGGCTAAAGAAGAGGTGTCACTCAAAATATCTTATCAACAATTAATTTTATCATTAATCAAATCTCTATGAGTGTATCTGACAAACTTACCAACACATTTAGCTGCTTGCTTCACAAAAGGAACACTCCCAAGACACACAGCACATTTCGTAGCCCTGGTTGTGAGACCCAGGATAAATCTATGTGGGATTCTGTGCTGCATACGTTGTGGCGTTGGCATGGAGGAGGTTAAAATCTTTGTGGACCGCTTCATGCTGGGTGTGAGCAGGGCCATGCCAGACCCACCAGCGCCAGGTTTACTGACTGGTGTCTTGATGAGGACTTGAACATCGGCTCGTATGTGGGGAAGTGTGACGTCTTTACCAGTTGCTATCTTCTCTCTCAATTCTCCTCTAACTTTCAATACTGTGAAAAATTATGAATTTTCAAAGTCATAAAAACATTGCTTCAATACAAGTTTGAGCTATTGAATGTGGTAAAAAATCTAATCTCAAATACCCAAAGACATTATTTACTACTTCATAAATAGAAATAAAACACTTTTTACTTAGAGGGTCATAATTTTGTTATGTCAGACATCACCTCATAACCAAGAAGCAAGGTTGTGCCTTGGTCCCGTTTCCAGAGTGACAATTATTGTAGACTTCTGATACTTTGTTTCTTGAAATAATAGGAAAATGCCTTAATTCTGAATGGACATGGGTAGTTTTAGGAAAATGTCCCCTATGATCCCTCTTTGTACAATACTGCTGTAGACATGCATGAAATTTAAACCAAATATCTCAAGTATTTACAGAGATGTGTCAAGCAAGGGAAAACTTTTCCAGAATTGCAAGATATTATTTCAGATTCTTGACTTTAAAATCAAGGCAACTGACAGAGTTGTGAAACTATTTGTAACTTGACTCTTATCTAACCACAGTCCATATATGAAAGGAATCCCAATGGTGCATAGTACAATTATAAATAACCCAAAAATATTATCCAAAACATGAAATCCAGACATGGACAGGGGCCCATACAGTCACTGAGATAATTAGCATTGATTTTCAGCACCCAAACACATCTGTACCATATTCAAAGGTACAATTTTCTCAGTTTTATTTCTTTTTCTTAGCTGACAAAAGTTTGATTGATTGATTGATTGAGGTGTAACGTTGCTTTCAACAATATTTCAGTCATATAGTGGACCTACCAATGAGTTTCCTGACTTTCTCACACCAGTCTGTCCAAGCAACTTGCTGCTTTATACACATACTGATAGTGGAAGAAGGGTGACACTTGTCTACTTGTCCCATCAACAAACATCAGAAAGAATGTTGGGCGAACTGGGGTTCTAACACACAATCCTTTTATCGAAAGCTCATGCTGTTACAGACTTATACCAGCTCCCGGCAACAGATAACAGTAACTGTAATCCCATCAAATCAGGTAATAAACAGTCAATAAAAAAGGTACTTACAATCATTAGCTTGTTGGAAGTTATCAGCTCTTAACCTGTCCACCTGTTCCTGGAGTTGTTTTGACCGTTTACACTCTGAATCAAGGGCTGCTTGTAAATCCTCTACCACTGGTATGTTGGGAAATTCTTTGCCCTTTCCAAACAGTTTTCCTCCCTGAAAAATCAATGTGTTACTGTACTTTAATGTTCTTATCTTTACACCCATAAAAATGATCTTTGAAATTTCTTCAGCAGACTACTTTCAAAAACATTCTGGAAAAATAAGAATTGCTCAATATCAGAATTTTCTCCTTTTTGAAGCATGTTTTCTAATCTGTATCAAAAATATACAGACTGGCTTGACTACAAAAGACATACAAAATCTTATTATTTCATATTTCAATAGAAATAAAAATCATTAATAATTAAAATGACTGGGTGATATATGCAACTGCTCCCAATAAGTTTATCATCTTATTTACCCTATCCCACATAAAGACGTTTTCTGATGCAAACACTGTTTGAAAACATTATGACAAAAGGAGAGTTTGCTCTTTGTGAGCTATTTCTCCTTTTGCCAAATTGGTTCTACTGTTTTCACTAGTCCTACTTTCATTTATAATGATAATCAGTATCTTTGTCAAGATGTTTTTAAAGACGCCTGCTACAGATTTGCTGTATGTCGGAAATGGTTAAGTTGAAACACGAAGATTTTGTCATCTTTAATTAGATCTAGAATTTTGGCGAATTGTGAAAATAATATTTCAATTCTTCTTCTAATATTCAAGATATATATAAGATCTTTCTTCCCTATTTTTAAAGAAAGACAATATTAAATCTATCATATAATTTTTATCCTGAATTAGACCTAGTACTTAAGCAAACTGTGAAATTAATATAACAAGAGGGCCATGAAAGCCCTAGATCACTCATCTGAGTTGTACAATGTGATTTGTCATGCCTACCACAATAAAAAAATTGTTTACCAACTGACATGCCTTGAAAAGGGTCACCAAAGGAACATTTCTAAAAAGATATTTGGAAATTGGCTAGATTCTTTCAGAGAAGAAGATTTTTTAAGTTTTCAATATAACCATATAAAGCAAGCGGCCCCATCCCTGGTGACCACATTTTTCCACCAATCAACATGGCATGAAGGAATCAGTTAAAAGGTCACCCAAGGAACATTACTACAAAATAATTTGGAAAGCAGCCAGTCTTTCAGAAGATTTTAAAAGTTTTCACTTTAGCAATATAAGGCAAAACAGCCCCGCCCTCTGGCGGCCATGTTTTTGACTAATCAACATCTGATTGCAGGTGACCCAAGGAACATTTCTACAAAATTATTTTGAAACTGGTACTTTTGGAAAACAAGATTTATAACGATTTCCCTAAAGCCATATTAGGCAAACCAGTCAATGTTTTTCAATCAATCAACTCCGATAACGATTTCCCTAAAGCCATATTAGGCAAACCAGTCAATGTTTTTCAATCAATCAACTCTGATAGAGGGTCAACCCAAGGAACATTTTTTATTTGGAAATCAGACAGATACTTTTGGAGAAGATGATTTTTAAAGTTTTCACTAAAGCCATATAATGCAAAACAGCCAGCCTCCTGGTGGCCATATTTTGACAAATCAATATGGCTTGAAGGAATTTGATAGAATGTCACCAAAGGAACATTTCTACAAAATTATTTGAAAATCAGCCAAAGGGTTTCACTGTTTCGGAGGGGAAAGATTTTTCATGTTAGTTTGCATGGAAACAGAATTCTACATGGACAAAAAAAAATGAAGGAATTTTGGTGAGGACATTGAGAGGATGCTTTCTGTGAAGTTTCATCTAAATTGACCCACTGGTTACAGAGGAGAGGATATTGCGGACGACGCATACCGGACAAAGGGCAATCACAATAACTCTCCTTGAGCACTTCGTGCTCAGGTGAGCCAAAAAAAACCTGATAAACAGTTGAATCATCTGCACTTCATTCAACATAAGCATAGAAAGATATGAGCTTGAAAAAATCTACGATATATACATTTATCAAACTTAGATGTGAGTCTAACCAATGAAATCATGTCATCATCCTAAAAGTGTCATTTTGACGAAACAATGTTGAAATTTCATTTACAACAAAAAATAGTCCTTGGTATAAAATGGTAAAAAGCTGGCAATTTTGTTGTGTTAGAAAAGAAATAGAGGTAAAACGAATCACTGCATCATCGGTTTTTTAAAGTAAAATATATTCATTTTATTAAAATAAAACCTGTACACAATAGATTCAAAATATGCTACAAATAACACTAGACACATGGTAAAACTAAAGATGTCTATATCAGTCTCACAGCTGGTGTCTAAACTCAAAGGATACATATCTATTAACCTTCATTGTTTTCATTAACCCCTTCCCATTTGAAGCAAAGGCGTCTGAGTTTTCATTTGAGAAAAGAAATGGAAAAAACACACAATACCTTGTTAAGATACTACAAATAGTCTCTCTATATTGTCTTAATGCTGTAATAATAATTACCGTAATGATTTTGTATGAATAAATTTTAGGTATTTGTAGGGTTTTTTCTATTTTTTCTCGAATGAAAACTCGGACGCCTGTGCTTGAAGATACAATTTGAGGCATCTGCAGCAAGACGAAGGGAGAAATTGCTCTTTTCAAGTGTATTCATCTGTTAAAGTTTTTTCATATTCTCTCCTAGATGTTTTCAAAGCTGTCTGCTGAAGATTGTTTGTATGTGAGACAGCTTTAAATCATGTTCCTAATAATGAGTCAAGATTTACCCCAAATCTATTTGTTCCTTCACTCATATTCAAAATGAAGCTAATACAGGCTATATAAAAGATTATACGAAGGTTAATTATCCCTTTCCCACTTGCAGTTTCATTTTGATACATCCCTAGCAGATGAATTCTGGTAACATTGTGGCGAAAGGAGAAATTGCTCATAATGAGGAATTTCTCCTTTAGCCACAATGTGTTCTACTTGATTGGATAACTAAACTTTCATTTACAGAGAGCTTTTTTATGTTTTTACCAAGATGTTTGCAAAGTTGTATGCTGCAGATTTGTTGTATGTGGGAATGGGTTAATTATAATCTAGAGCACATAGATTATAAAAGCAAAAAGCAGTATATATTCCCTACCACCATGTTACATATATATATATATATATATATATAAAACAAGAGGGCCATGATGGCCCTATATCACTCACCTGATTTAATAGAACTTCAATAGTTTTCAAAGTATTTACTCTATACATATAAGAACAACAAGCAACCCCCCTTGTGGCCATGATTTTCAACGGATCAAAATAAATTGAACAACCTTGGCAGAGGATCACACATGGAACATTTGTGCTGAATTATTTTCAAATCAGGCCAATGATTTTCTTTAAGTTTTCACTATATTTTAAAAATATATGGAAAAACAAGCCCCGCCCCCTGGCTGCCTTGTTTTTCATTAGATCGGAATAATTTCAACAATTTTGTTAGAGGGTCACCCAAGGAACATTTGTGCTAAATAATTTTTAAATCAGGCAGGTACTTTTGGACAAGATTTTTAAAGTGTTTGCAATTTTCCCCCTTTCTGATGCAGCAGCAACCAAAGTTCTACCTTGAAATTAAATTCTTTGAACAACTTTAAAAGAGGACATCCAAAGGAATATTCCTATAAAATCATTTTGAAATCAGTCCATTGGTTTAATAGTAGAAGTCATTTGTAGGTAATTATTAACTGACGGACGGTGAGTGATCACAAAAGCTCACCTAGCACTTTGTGCTTAGTTGAGCTAAAAAACGAAGCTAAAAGTTTATATTAATCCAACAAACTGTTTGGTTGATTTAAGTTTTGGACTTGACTATTTAAAATGATAAGCGGAAAGCTGATAAGCAGCTATTCTAGACCGACTATAATATACTCCACACCCGTGATAAACCTCACCCTGTATGATCCATATCCCTCCATATCTTTGGTTGGGCTCTTTTGTGACTATAAGTTTAATTCATAGAGCTCAAGTTATAACTTTACCCAAAATACAGACGCTTTCTGACGCCGCTGCAGCAGACGACTTTTGAAAACACTGTGGCAAAAGAAGAAATTGTCATAATGAGCAATTTCTTCAACTTTATTCTGAAATTCAGCTTTTATGATAAGATATTTTCAATTTATATCTCCAGATGATTTTAAAGTCGTCTGCTGCAGGTTTGTTGTATGTGGGAAAGGGTTAACCCTTTCCCTCATACGACAATTCTGCAGCAGACGACTTAGAACATATTTTTTCAAAACATAGAAATTCTCCATAATTGAATGGATAACCTATGACAAAAAGTGGAAAACATTGTGGCAAATGTAGAAATTGCACGTTTTGTGCAATTTCTTCTTTTGTCACTATGTTTTCAAAAAGCTGTCTGCTGCAGAGGCGTCAGAAAGTGTCTATATGAGGGAAAGGGTTAAGAGGCGTATTTCATGTTCAATTATCCTAATTTGACCTCCAAACCCTATATTGTTGATACTCCAAAGATTCGTCTCATTGAGACATTTGATTAGTTTGATTGTTAAAAATAGTTAGTGGCAAAAGGAGAAATTGCCCATTATGAGACATTTCTTCTCCTTTTGCCACTATATTTTTAAACATATTTCTGTGAAAGACAACGTTTTCAAATCTGTTCAATTATCAACATTCCATTTATAAAGATATTCAAGGTTTATGCAGACATTTCGAAGTCGTCTGCTGCAGATTTGTCGTATGAGGGAAATAAAACAATAAACAAGCAACACCAATAACCCCATTATATCATCAGCAGCCACATTTGAAAACATTGAGGCAAAAGGAGAAAGTGCTCATAACTAGCAATTTCTCCTTTTGCCACAATGTATCAAACTCTATTGAATCGTTTTCTTTTTCAGTTATAGTTTCCACATCTTATGTAGATGTTTTATAAATTGCACATTTTTGCCACAATGTTTTCAACTTTAATTTATTATATGATATGTTTTTCCGTATTTTACCTGGATATTTTATAAATGGGTCATAATGAACAAGTTCTCCCTTCGCCACAATGTTTTCAACTCTATTTAATAAGTATACTTTCATTTATAAAGAGTTTCCAAATTTTTATGTAGATGATTTTTTTCAAAGGGTCATAATGAGCAATTTCTCTTTTTGATAAGTGTTTTAAAGACTGTATAATTAATTATAATTTCATTTATAGAGTTTCCATAGATGTTTTCAAATGAATAAAACAATTATGACCAGTTTCTCCTTTTCCAACAATGTTTTCAACTCTGTTTAATCATTACTTTTCATTTGTAGAGAGATTCCATATTTTTAACCCTTTCCCTCATATAGACACTTTCTGACGCTTCTGCAGCAGACGGCTTTTGGAAAACATAGTTACAAAAGAAGAAATTACTCAAACAAGCAATTTCTCCAACTTTTTGTCAAAGGTTATCCATTCAATTATAGAGATTTTCGATGTTTTGACAAAATACTTTCAAAGTCGTCTGCTGCTGAATTGTCGTAAGAGGGAAAGGGTTAACCTACATATTTCCAAACTTGTCTGGTGCAGATTTGGTGTATGTGGGAAAGGGTCAACTTACCTTTTTCTTTTTGCTGGTGTGATGGTCCTTATAGAGAGCCTGTAGATAGTCTATCAGCTTCATCTGCTGGCCTATTGTACTCTCAAACCTGTACTTCTCCAGAAAATGTAAACCCTAAATGGGGATAAATAGGGTAACATGTAAACCCTAAATATATATGCTGTGGCTATTATATAATGTTAATTCGAAGAGGGGAGAAAAACATAGATTGTCCTCTCAAACCTGATCTTTTCCAGAAAATGTAAACCCTAAATGGGGATAAATAGGGTAAGATGTAAACCCTAAATAGATATGCTGTGGCTATTATATAATGATAATTTGAAGTGGGGAGAAAAACATAGATTGTCCTTTCAAACCTGTAATTCTCCAGAAAATGTAAACCCTAAATGGGGATAAATAGGGTAAGATGTAAACCCTAAATATATATGCTGTGGCTATCATATAATTTTAATTCGAAGTGGGGAGAAAAACATAGATTGTACTCTCAAACCTGTAATTCTCCAGAAAATGTAAACCCTATATGAGGATAAATAGGGTAACATGTAAACCCTAAATATATATGCTGTGGCTATCATATAATTTTAATTCGAAGTGGGGAGAAAAACATAGATTGTACTCTCAAACCTGTACTTCTCCAGAAAATGTAAACCCTATATGGGGATAAATAGATATGCTGTGGCTCTCATATAATTTTAATTCAAAGTAGGGAGGAAAACATAAGATTGTTCTCTCAAACCTGTACTTATAATGAAAATGTATACCCTAAATGGGAATAAATAGGAAAACATAGATTGTGATTGCATGAAATGTAAACCCTAATTATTTTTGATATTAACTAGATATGCTGTTGATCTTATAAAATTTAAATTCGAAGGTGGGTAGGAAAACATTGATTATGAATTGATGTAATGTAAACCATACATTTCTATAAATAGATATGCTGTGGCTCTGATAAAATGTAAATTCAATTGGGGATAAAAACATTCATTGTGATTTGATGTAATGTAAACCTCAAATAGGGATACATCTCATATTCTGCAAGCCTAATTGGGATCATGTAGATCTGATAAAATGTAACCCTGAATAGAAAAGAATAAAGCTATTGTGGTTCTGATCAAATGTAAAACTTAAATTGGGATAAGTAGATCCATTGCGGATCTAGTAGAATGTAAACCCTGAATGGAGATAATTAAATCCATTTTGGCGCTTCTAAAATGAAAACCATAACACAGAATAGGTATATTGTGATTTTAGTAAAATGTAAACCCTAAATTGGGATAAATATATCTTTTGTGGTTCTAGTAAAATGTTAACTCTAAATTGGGATAAATAGATCTTTTGTGGTTCTAGCAAAATGTAAACCCAAAATTGGGATAAATAGATCTTTTGTGGTTCTAGCAAAAATGTAAACCCTAAATTGGGATAAATAGATATTTTGTGGTTCTAGTAAAATGTTAACTCTAAATTGGAAAAGATAGAGCTTTTGTGGTTCTAGTAAAATGTTAACTCTAAATTGGAAAAGATAGAGCTTTTGTGGTTCTAGTAAAATGTTAACCCTAAATGGATATAAATACATCCACTATGGCTCTAGTAAGATGAAAACCCTGAATTGGGAATAATTTTCAATTGATTGATTACAGTTGAGAGTTAAGGCCAAGTTCAACAGTAATTTATGTTTTTTTTGCCCCAGTACTCCACAAAACATTCTTCCTGAACTAATTTAATTTTGGTGGATCTGTGTAGGATATAAAACCCAATCACCATGTATGATAATAAAGAGACAGGAGGCATATAAGAGTTGTTTTCAGAGAATTGAGACACACAAACAAATATTCAGCCGTATATCTTGTTGGAACAAGAAACTTTCTTGTGGGCGTTTCTCTAAAAAAAAAACTACCATGTCATGTCTATGCTACCAAAGAAAAGTCATAAACAATTTTATTTTCAAAAAGTTTTTCTTTTTTTTATAAAAAAAACCCTCTCTCACTTTTGTTAGCTTTGAGTTTTTATGCTTAAAATCAATATAAAACAACTCTCAAACACATTATTATGGGAATATCTCAACATGCAGCCTAGCATCCAATACAAAATATAAAATTTAAATAAAATAGATTTCTTATTGTTTTAATCATACACAAGATACCATATTGTTCATGAAGCTGATAGTTCTCTTTGTTTCCTAGTGCTAAATAAAGACTTTCCCACTTGCAGACGAATTCTGACACATCTGTAGCAGACGACTTTTGGAAAAAATGTGGCAAAAGGAGAAAAGTCTCATTGGATTTGGATTTTCAACCCTTTTCCACATACAGATGTTTTCTGACACATCTGCAACAGTCAAATTTTGAATCATTGTAACAAAAATAAAATTGCTCAAAACTTTTTTCAGTAATTATACCTTTCTTTTAAAACATTTAACATGTTTAACATGTTTTTGCCCTGATAATTTCAAAGTCGTCTGCTGCTGATTTGTTTTATGTGAAAAAAGGTTTAAGTTATATTCAGTAGATCTGTGCAAACATATACCAAGAGAAACTTATTCATCACAACATGGTATCAATTAATTCCCATTATCTGATTACATATTTAATTATATAAGAGTTACCACAACCACCAGGGGCGAATTCAGATTTACCTAAATCACATAGGGCTCGGTGACGGTGTGCTAGCCCGACCTATGTTAGCCTTAGCCTTACAAGTTTTGAGCCCAATTAACAAACTAAACAACTTGTTGAAAACATTGTGGCATATGAGCAATTTCTCCTTTTGCAGCAATGTTTTCACATGACATAATCTGCTGCAGAGGCATCAGAAAGCGTCTGAATGTAGGAAAGAGAAAATCAAATTCAACAACTATTACAAGAGTAAAGTGTTAGCCTAACAAATTTAAACAAACAAGAGGACCATGAGGCCCTGGAATCGCTCACCCGAGAAATGGCTATTTAAGACATAACTCTCTCATGCTCAAGCCAAACATGTGGCTTCCAGAGTGTTAACAAGATTTCCCTAAAATTTGGTCTAGTGACCTAGTTTTTGACATGACATGACCCATATTCAAACTTGGCCTAGATATCACCAGGACAAACTTTCTGATAAAGTTTCAACATGCTCAAGTTTAAAATGCGGCTTCAAGAGTGTTAACGAGATTTTCCTTAAATTTGGTCTAGTGACCTAGTTTTTGACCTGACAAAAATGTGGCTTCCAGTGTTAACAAGATTTTCCTTAAATTTGGCATTGTGACCTAGTTTTTGACCCAACATGACCCATATTCGAACTTGACCTAGATATCACGAAGTCAAATTTTCCGACATAGTTTCAACATGCACGAGCCATAAATGTGGCTTCTAGAGTGTAAACAAGATTTTCCTTAAATTTGGTCGTGACCTAGTTTTTGACTGGACATGACCCATATTCAAACTTGGCCTAGATATCATCAAGACAAACTTTCTGATAAAGTTTCAACATGCTCAAGTTTAAAATGTGGCTTCCAGAGTGTTAACAAGATTTTCCTTCAATTTGGCCTAGTGACCTAGTTTTTGACCGGACATGACCCATATTCGAACTTGGCCTAGATATCATCAAGACAAACTTTTTGACAAGGTTTCAACATGCTCAAGTTTAAAATGTGGCTTCCAGAGTGTTAACAAGATTTTCCTTCAATTTGGCCTAGTGACCTAGTTTTTGACCCGACAATACCTATATTCGAACTTGGCCTAGATTTCACTAAGACAAACATTCTGACAAAGTTTCAACATGCTGAAGCCAAAAGGGGATCACAATAACTCACCTTGAGCACTACGTGCTCTGGTGAGCTAAAAAGAAAAGAGGTTAAGACCAAGTGTGTTTGGTTAATCTGAATACACCCTAGATATATCTTAATAGTTTAATAGACTTCTGGATTATCACTGTACAAATCCAAACAAACCTGTAATGCCTCTGTGAAATTCTCAAGATCAATCTTTTCACCGAAAATGATTTCTAGTTTGTCTACAGCTTCCTCAAAGTTTTGTCGGAGTTTAATGTTCTTCGTTTTAACTTCCTGGTTGTCTGTTAGAATGACACTGATCTGTAAATAGATGTAAAATTGATAGTTTAACCCTTTCCCACATAAAAAATCTGTAGCAGACGACTTTAAAGACATTTAGTTAACAAGAGCACCGCAAAGTGAATGCCAACACTCGTCTGTTATTTCATGAACTTGATTCCAAAAAGGGGCATAACTGAATAATTATGAACCCTTTCCCTCATACTAAAATTCTGCAGCAGACTACTTTGAACATATTTTCAACCAATTTCAGACAATTCTTGTTTCAACAGTATTTCAGTTCAATCATTTTCAGACTAGTTGTTTCAACAGTATTTCAGTTCAATCACAACAACAAACAAGAGGCCCATGAGGGCCTTTGCTCTACTGGGATGGGATTTCAAGGGCCATAATCCAGTCTTGCATGGGCGGATCTAGCTGGTTTGCGAAAAGAACCAAACTCTCATGGATACCTAACTACTGTGTAAGTTTGGTGAAGATCAGATAGTAAATGGAGCCTCTATTGTGTTCGCAAATTTTGACAATTTCAAGGGCCATAATCCAGTCTTGCATAGGCGGATCTGGCTGGTTTGAGAAAGGAACCAAGCTCTCATGGATATCTAACTACTGTATAAGTTTGATTGAGATATAATCAAAACTGAAGACTGTATCGCGTTCACAAGCAATTGTTCACGGACGCACAGACACCTTTGGCCAGTAGAGCTAAAAATAAAATACTCAAATTATATGAAAAAGTACATATATATCAAGATACCATACAAAGCTAAAGATTATTACAAAACATCGACACAGTATATATTCTATATTGATATTTTTTAATCATTTGTGATCAAGCAAATACATATAGTAAGTATAACATGGCGAGTTGTTTCAACAGTATTTCAGTTCAATCACAACAACAAAATGAAGCTCGCTGCTTTAATTGACTGTTGATTAAGTTAGTTGATAATCATATATATAATTATCTCGATCCACGTGTTTTTTATTTTAATCAATATTACGTGGCAGGAGACCATCCAGTGAAGGCTGTCTCCTGCCAAGTACATGGCAGGAGACACTCAGATATTGTTAACATAAGTTCTCCATTAAATGTTATCCTAACAAGACTAACTCTATCTAATTCACATAAGATTCTGTTTAGTGTTTAACCCTTTCCCTCATACGACAATTCTGCAGCAGGCGACTTTGAACATATTCTGTCCAAAAACAGAAAATCTCTATATTTGAACAGATAACCTATGACTAAAAGTGGAAAACATTGTGGCAAAAGGAGAAATTGCTCGTTTTGAGCAATTTCTTCTTTTGTCACTCTGTTTTCAAAAAGCTGTCTGCTGCAGAGGCGTCAGAAAGCGTCTATATGAGGGAAAGGGTTAATACTTACCTCTATTCCCTTCTTCTTAACCTTTCCCTATTATCTCTATTACATTAATCTCTTTTATTGTTTTCAAGACTATTTATACTGGTCAATTCCAATCTAAACTTTTTAGACTAAATTCCGTAACCAATGAAATTGAACCATTAATTAATTTATAAACCAATAGAAAAACTTGTATAAGAGTGTTTAGAAAGTTATGATAACAGAAATCTAGGGCTTTACACCTAATCAACAAGATATGCTTTGAGTAGGGAGGAACAATGCACATGCTATAATGTGCTAAAACCATGTCAGTTAATTTCAAAGACCTAAGTTTCACACCTTTGTCAAATCTAAGTCAATGAGGTTTTCAAGATCTTCAATCAATTAACAGGTGGCAACTGATGTTTACAAACAATATGTTGATTTACAAAATAACTGTGACCTTTGCAGAATTTAATATTACTAATTATTATTATTAATTTTATTATTAATTTTATTATTAATTTTGTTATCTTATTTCTGAAAACATCTTGATGGCAAAATTACCACGGTGACATATGCATCAAATTGTTTATTCTTTCCTACATACAACAAATCTGTAGCAGACAACTCTGAAAACAGTTATTTAAAAATATACAAACAAAAATTCCTATAAATGAGAGAAAATTCGTTATGAGCAATTTCTCCTTTAGCTATAATGTTTTCAAAGTTGTCTGCAGCAAATTGGTGTATGTGGGAAAAGATTAAGGCAATGGTGACATGTACAATGAATAAAAACAGAAGCTGCTGACCGTGTACATGTACAGTAAAAAAAAAAATATTGTGGTTCATGGTGAGCAATTTCTCCTTTGTTATTGAAGGTAAATTAATGGCTACAGATACAGTACAGCTGGCGCAGAAAACGCAGCGTTCACGGACAATTTTCCACATGGACCAATTTTTTTGTCCATCAAGATAAGCAGAGGCTATCACCTATCACCGCGATTTTGATTTTCTTTACCATTGCGAGCGCAACAAGATAGCCAAAGGTCTTAATAAAACTTTTAATCGTGGATTTGCGCTGGAACCATCGCGTATTCGCGGTGACATTCCTTTGACTTGATAAGCCTTTTCTCGCCGTTTTGCTTGGAGATTATTTTACCAAATCTTTAATTTCTATTTCATTATAGTACGAAGAAATATTGTTGAAGAGGACAATGATAATAAAGTTAATTGCAAAAGATAAAGCAGCGTATTTTCATAACAATTCATTAAAATTCGTCGATGCAATCCCTGAAACTCAATGTATTCTGCAAAAACTGCGCGACAATAATTATGAACCACCAAATTCTGACTGTTAATTGTGCATGAAAGGAAGTTATGAGTAAATGTTTTCTAATTAAAAGGGAGAAAATTTTATTTAACAAACCTGCCTTTAAATTCCAATTTATTCCAGAATAAACTAATCTTATCCAACCAAAAAAAGTTATAAAATCATTGTCCGTAAATAACATACTTTTTGGTCGGTAGGTCACTTTCAACTGGGAAAAGGCCGACCACTTTAAAGTTCCCAAAATGACATGGCACTTATTCCTGTGTATTCATTGACACATGGGGTTAAAACTGAACCTCCTAAACTTTTGTTTTTGGATCAATCTAAATTACTTTTGCATTGTCGAAGAGTATAAAAAGACAAAATAACTACTATGCAAGTAAATTCAACCCTTTCGAACATACAGCAAATCTGCAGCAGACGACTTTGAAAACATATTGACAACAAGAGCGCCAAATGTCACAAAATACGCCCGTCCTGTATAGAGATAATTGTTATTGAGCTGACAAGACCAATTTTAGGTAATTTCTATAATTAAAGGGCGATAACTCTTGATTGACTAAAGGGATATGGCTAGTTATCGAACTTGTCCGAGATATTATGCCAATACACATTCTGACCAAATTTGGTGATGATTGGACAAAGGCTTCTAAAGTTATTGAGCTGACAAGACCAATTTTGGGTAATTTCTATAATTAAAGGGCAAATACTCTTGATTGACAAAAGCGATATGGCTAGTTATCGAACTTGTCCGAGATATTATCCAAATACACATTCTGACAAAATTTGGTGATGATTGGACAAAAGCTTCTAAAGTTATTGAGCTGACAAGACCAATTTTGGGTAATTTCTATAATTAAAGGGCAATAACTCTTGATTGACTAAAGCGATATGGCTAGTTATCGAACTTGTCCGAGATATTATCCCAATACACATTCTGACAAAATTTGGTGATGATTGGACAAAGGCTTCTAAAGTTATTGAGCTGACCACATACTGGACGCCGCCCGCCGCAGGTAAAACTATAATACGATCCGTTTTTTCAAAACGGGCGTATAAAAACCTGAATAACCTACTTATTGGTCGGTTGGTCACTTTCAACTGGGAAAAGGATAAATTTTTACTGATGTGGGTATCAATCGCGAAGATATCGCGGTGATGCATTACTAGGTTGTCATGATGAATAAATGCTCAGTATCAACGGAATTTTCATCGCGGTGACCAATTAATCCCTTGATGGAGTCTCAGTGATCACAGCGTATTTAATTGCGGTGATCAACCACAATCTAAAATATTTGTCCATCATTGGATCGCGTAAAAAATGTGTGAGCTGTATATCAAAATGCGTCTGCACGTAGGTAATGGTAGAGGGAATTGCTGCATGTAAGATGGATGTATCAAAAACATTTTTATTTAACCCTTTCTGACGCCTCTGCAGCAGACGGCCCTTTTGAAAACATAGTGACAAAAGAAGAAATTGCACAAAACGTCCAATTTCTCCTTTTGCCACAATGTTTTCCACTTTTTGTCATAGGTTATCCATTCAATTATGGAGATTTTCTATGTTTTGACAAAATACGTTCAAAGTCGTCTGCTGCAGAATTGTCGTATGAGGGAAAGGGAAAGGGTTAATAATTACCTCCTCTTTCAGTCTCCTTTTCTCATCCACATCCGCTTCTATGATAGTTTTTTGTTGATCTAAGATGGACATTATTTTTGCATTCTGACTTTCTAAATCTGATGTCTGTAAAAATACAATAATTATACATAATCACAATGAGTGAAAGATATTCCCCAGGCAAGGTTAACTTTTTGTTTAACTTTTTAACTAACCCTTTCCCACTTGCAGACGTAATTTGGATGCATCAGCAGCAGAAGACTTTTGAAAACATCGTAACAAAAGGAGAAATTTATCAAAATGTGCAGGTTCTTCTTTTGCCAGAATGATGTTGTCAACTCTATTCAATAGTTTCATTTTAAGTTGTTCATACACAGATGAGCTAAAGAGCTACAATATTGAAACTTTACAGACAACAAATCTGCAGCAAAAGTAAATTTCAGGAATTGTTAGTATAATGAAGAGAGTGGAACACATTGTGGGAAAAGGAAAGGAGTAATTCCTGTATTCACTGCAACCTTTTAAATTTTGTCCACAGCAAATGTATCAAAATGCATCTGCATACATGTGGGAAAGGGCAAGACAGTGATCTTTACATGTTAATGTAGACAGACGACTAGATAAGGAAGAGTAAATTGGTTTTTCTCAGGCATGGGTCGAGTACTGGGGGTTAGTTCTCAAGTACAGAGTACTGGATGCTTAGGGAGTTATACATGCATTGTATACAGGTATATAAAGGTTATATCACCTCTGCGTATTCCAGCAATACAAAATGTACTGGATATTGATATTTTATAAGCTTATTGAGTAACTGTAGTTTACAGCTAGGTACCATAGCTTTAAGTTAACTAGTGTGGAAGTACTCATAGAGTTCTCTTAAAGTACTCATAAGAACTGGCCATTTTGCTTTAGTACTCAAGTAAGTATGAGTACTTGTACTCATAATTTAATATGAATACGGAGTACTGCTGAGTACTTGAAAATTGATACTCGAGTAAGTATGAGTATCTCATCCCTGGTCTGTCTTATATGATATCTCTCTTAGCACTCATTAAAACCTATGTTGTGGGTACACAAAAGAATCATCTCAGTGAGATGATTCTTTTGAGTACCCACAGCATAGGTTTTGGAGGTCAAATAAGGATTTTAGAGCATGAAAAACGCTCCTTATCTAGAGCTCTGAATGTAGATACCAAATATTGCTCATAAAACATCCATTACCCTGACTGTTGTTTTTCCTGCTTCCCTTTTGGATTCCATAACTTGTTTTTTCAGCTTTTCGACATCTTTCACATGTTTCTCTTGTGCTAAAAGGAGCTGCTGTTTAGCAGTTTTAGCCATGTCAATTGTGGATTGTCTGAAAACAAAAAAAATAAAATAAAAGTAAATCTGTAATTTTGGAGTTAAATACCGAACATATCTATCTACACAGGGAGAAATCAATATTATGACCTATATTATTTAAAATCTTTCATAACAAAGGTTCCGGGTTCAAATCCTGCAATGAGCAGGTTCTGCCTTTTCCAAACACTAATAGTGAGATTACTGGAAACAGACATTGAGCATGATTAATATAACCCAAAAGCTTCTTTCGCAATTGCTGTAAAATATATAAGTTTAAACTGATATTATGAATAACCGACAATATCCATTACTGCTCTGTTTCATTACTGTTTATTATACACCTGATCATAGAGATAACACATAGAAAACATAGCATTGAATTGATGTGAAGACAGAACTTAATCCACACTTGTCAAAAATGCCCTATGAATGGTTTTTCTCAAGCTTGCAAAATGGCTTTAAGCCAAAAGGGCGAGGGTAATTAAATGCATGGTGAGACAGTATATATAGGACACTCACTTTGCATTTTGTAATGAATTCAGTTTTTTATTCGTTCCCTCTACTTCGCTCTGTTTCTCCTCAATGGCCTCCTCGTATTTCTGTTTAAGGTGTGTCCATTCCATTTCTTTTTGATCCGTTTCACTATTCAACGCCTCCATATCCTTCATCTGGTTCTCTAACTCTTTACAAATAGCCCTTAACTTCTCGATTTTCTGTGATACATAAAATATAGGTGAATGCTATGCATCAGTCAGTTCAATCCTAGAGGCAATGTAACACACAAACTGACCATGAGGACTTTTCAACCAGTTAAGGTCCAGATCATCAAGCACCTACATGCAATCCGATCAAGATCGTCCACAACTTGTCAGAAGCATCCTGGAAGCCTCAATGAACTGTTTCAACTAAAGGACTAAAAAGTATTTGGTTGGTTTTCGTGTGGCATGGTAGAAATCTAAACTTATATAAAACACGCAAATCAAATATATATGTTGTTGAAAATGAATTTCGATTGTTCTTTCTAAAAAATACTGGCTACACACCAGAAACATAGATGTTTTCAATGTTATATACTCTTTAAATGAAACATGAACAATAAGACTAGTGGCAACTTTCCTTATTGAAGCCCTTAACCATTTTCCTCATATAGACGCTTTCTGACGCCTCTGCAGGAGACAGCTTAGTGAAAACTAGTGACAAAAGAAGAAATTGCTCAAAACGAGCAATTTCTCCTTTTGCAACAATGTTTTCCACTTTTAGTCATCTGCTGCAGAATTGTCCTATGAGGGAAAGGGTTAAGTTTTGTTTGCATCTGCAAGCATAGGGAAGGGTTAAAATAATATGGATTCTAAATAACAAAGTTCCTCAGTTTCACTATAAAGTTGCAATTCCTCATAATGAGCAATTTCTCCTTTTGTCATAAGGTTCTCAAAATCCATCTGCTGTAAATGCGTAAACATTTGTATACAAGTAGGAAAAGTTTAATTAATATAGATTACAAATAGTGATATACCTGTGTTTCACTATTAAACTGCAGTTCCTTCTGTGCCAGACTGTCTTTCAGCAGTTGTTTCTCCATTAGACTTGCTATCTTTTCTCTGTTAACTGCTGCTAACTTGTTCTCTAGATTCTGAAAAATAGGAAATTTCAATTCTCAAAAACATAGCTTGTTTATACAAACATAGATTAATTGTTCTATGTAATTTGCTCATCATGAAAGATTTCTTTTACTGCCACTTTTTTCAGCTCTATCGATAACTATCTATAATAATGTTTTTGGCAAGATAAATTCGAAGCCTAAAATAGAAAAAAACATTACATAACAGCGTCACCTGTAATAATATAGTAAGAGAAACGTAACGGACAGACAGACAGACATTGGAAATTAATTTTAACAAACTGAGTGACTAGAGACACAAATATTACACAAGAGTGTTTCATAGGAACACATGTGACGCCTGCCAATTTGTAAGTAAGTGAAAGTGTGAAGGACAGACGGATGAACAGACAGCAGTAGAAAAGTGATCTCCATATGTCTCAATGCCAATTCAGACCAAACATTAACATACCTTTTTATCCTTCATAAGGTTTTCACTTTCTTTCTTTATTTCCTTCATTTCTAATGATTCCTGTAAAAGAAAAACAAAGTTAACCCTTTCCAGAATGCATACACTTTCTGGTGCCTTTACAGACATCTAGGCAAATATAAATGAAAAAACAATTATTGAATAGAATTCATAACATGAACAATTCCTCCTTTTGCCACAATGTTTCTAATGCTGTCTGCTGCAAAGGCATCATATGCAGTCTGTATAAGGGAAAGGGTTAAGACAAGCTCATTCGCTCGATTGATATCCCCTGTCAAAAGGGCTATAACTGAAATGTTCCTTGAGCAAACATAGGCTCTTACCTTGCATACTATAGTAAATTATTCTATCTGGCATGAACCAACACAAATAAGGTTGCATCTATAGCAGATTGCTTGCTACACCATTTCCAGAGGGCAGGTGTATGCCTGACCATAAAATGTAATGGTATGGGGGCATGTCACTACAGATAAATGTTCCTTGAGCAAGCATAGCAATAAACCTGCTGATTTGAGATTGTCCATCTTTTTATGCTGCAAAATATCATTGGTTAATGAAGACAAACCTTTTCTTTTAACCTATCACAAAGTGCATCCTCTGTCAGACCTTTGTCTTTCTGAAATGTCAAAAAAAAAAAAAAAAAATTACAAACAATACAGATCAAAACTTAACAATACAATGTAGTATTTAATCACATTAAAGAAATTTTTAATTGACAAATTTAAAGTGATTATTACATATTGCATATATACAACATTATACCCATTTTATCACACCCTTACAGCCGACGACTTTTGGAAATATTGTGGCAAAAGAAGAAACTACCCTATGCAAGCAATTTCCCCCTTTGCCACAACCTTTTCAACTTTATATAATAAATTATAATTATAATCTTATATGAAATAATTTCCACACTTTTTTCTTAGTAGCAGTTTTCAAAGTCGTATGCTGCAAATTTGTGTTATTGGCAAGTTAAACCATGTAATAATTTTGGTTTTTGAAGAACATCCCCCTTCTTCACCTGATACCAACAAATAGGACACCTCTACAACAGCCAACTTTTGGAATCATTCTGGGAAAATGGAGATATTGTTCACACAACTTACCAGATTTTAAACAATACTTGTTAACCCTTTCCCTCATACGACAATTCTGCAGCAGACAACTTTGAACATATTTTGTAAAAAAGTAGAAAATCTCTATAATTGAATGGATAACCTATGACTAAAAGTGGAAAACATTGTGGCAAAAGGAGAAATTGCATGTTTTGTGCAATTTCTTTTTTTGTCACTATGTTTTCAAATAGCCATCAGAAAGCGTCTTTATGAGGGAAAGGGTTAAAGGGACACAACTAGTATATCATGTCAGGTAGAAGGGAAAACAGGTAAAATGACAACCCCACTGAAATTTGACAGATTCTGGGTGACCGGAGCTCTTGAAAAGGGTTTGTATTTCATGTTCTAACAAGAGCACCACGGTGCGAACGCCAACGCTCATCTGTTTTTTTTCGAAAAACAGACAAGCTAACAATCCTATATTTACCTCCAAACGCTATATTTAGGATATTGATAAGAAGCATCTCACTGAGATTATCTCTTTGAGTACAAACAATGACAGGTTTAACCATTGCCCACATTAAACAATTCTGCAGCACATGACTAAGAAAACATCTAGGCAAAAATATGAAAAATCTCTCTTAACCCTTTCCCTCATATAGATGCTTTCTGACGCCTCTGCAGCAGACGGCTTTTTGAAAACATAGTGACAAAAGAAGAAATTGCACAAAACGTGCAATTTCTTCTTTTGCCACAATGTTTTCCACTTTTTGTCATAGGTTATCCATTCAATTATGGAGATTTTCTATTTTTTGACAAAATACGTTCAAAGTCGTCTTCTGCAGAATTGCTGTATGAGGGAAAGGGTTAAGTTTAATTATTCAAAGTTTAATAATTGAATGTAAGTGGAAACATTGTGGCAAAATGAGTAATTGCTCATTACAAGCAGTTTCTCTATTTGCCACAATAGTTGTCAAAAGTTGTCTGCTCCAGAGGCGTCAGAAAGCGTCTGTATGTGGGAAAGAGTTAATAGCCTTATAAGCGAGATATTATCCAGCAAAGACCTTTCTTACCCTTTCCTATAAAACAACTTTGTAGCTTTTGCATTACAAGATGAACAAGATGTGTTTGTGAAACACTGATGCCCCCCAATGGCAACATCTAGGTCGAAGGTCAAGGTCGCAAGGTATACACATGTGAAATATGGTAGCATTACCTGTTATTGTTCAAAAGTAGTGGGGAAGGTTAAAAAAAAAATTGAGAATGGCAACATCTAGGTCAAAGGTCAAGGTCGCAAGGTCAAAAATGTTGGTACTGACAGAAAGGTCATGTCACAAGGAATACACATGTGAAATATGGTAGCCGTATCCGTTATGGTTCAAAAGTAATGGCCAAGGTTAAAGTTTTTTTCGAGAATGGCAACATCTAGGTCAAAGGTCAAGGTCGCAAGGTTAAAAATGTTGGTACTGACATGTGAAATATGGTAGCCATACCTGTTATGGTTCAAAAGTAATGGCCAAGGTTAAAGTTTTTTTCGAGAATGGCAACATCTAGGTCAAGGTCAAGGTCGCAAGGTACTGACAGAAAGGTCATGTCACAAGGAATACACATGTGAAATATGGTAGCCATACCTGTTATGGTTCAAAAGAAATGGCCAAGGTTAAAGTTTTTTTCGAGAATGGCAACATCTAGGTCAAGGTCAAGGTCGCAAGGTGAAAAATGTTGGTACTGACAGAAAGGTCATGTCACAAGGAATACACATGTGAAATATGGTAGCCGTATCTGTTATGGTTCAAAAGTAATGGCCAAGGTTAAAGTTTTTTTTCGAGAATGGCAACATCTAGGTCAAAGGTCAAGGTCGCAAGGTCAAAAATGTTGGTACTGACAGAAAGGTCATGTCACAAGGAATACACATGTGAAATATGGTAGCCGTACCTGTTATGGTTCAAAAGAAATGGCCAAGGTTAAAGTTTTTTTTTAGTATGGCAACATCTAGGTCAAAGGTCAAGGTCGCAAGGTCAAAAATGTTGGTACTGACAGAAAGGTCATGTCACAAGGAATACACATGTGAAATATGGTAGCCGTATCTGTTATGGTTCAAAAGTAATGGCCAAGGTTAAAGTTTTTTTCGAGAATGGCAACCTCTAGGTCAAAGGTCAAGGTCGCAAGGTCAAAAATGTTGGTACTGACAGAAAGGTCATGTCACAAGGAATACACATGTGAAATATGGTAGCCGTACCTGTTATGGTTCAAAAGTAATGGCCAAGGTTAAAGGTTTTTTTGTGCAGACAGACAGACCAACAGACCAACAGACAGGCCAAAAACTATATGCCCCCCGAATCGGAGATTCCGTGGGGGCATAAAAATATCCACAAATCAAACTGTAAATATTTAACACATTTGAAAACATTGTAGCAAATTGAGAAATTTCTCATTATGAGCAATTTAACCTTTTGTCACAATATTTTCAAAGGTTGCCTACTCCAGATTTATTATATGATCAAAAGGGTTAATAAACTATAACTTGACCTTGCTTAACTTACCTCCAGGAAAAAGATTCGTTGTTGAAGTTCCCTAACTTCAGAATCCATAAATTCACGATTCTTCTTTTCTTGTCTCTGATTGGCCGAGATTAAGGATCTTGCTTCACTTAGGGACAGATTTGATTCACAAAGCTCCTCTCTGAGCTTGACTAAAACTTGAGAGTGCTTATCTTTTTCCTGTATGTAATTGGTTATAAAATATGTATGAATATGAGTAAATGTGCATGTAAATACAAAGAAGATAACGGATATAACAAACTGGTGTCAACATATATATAGATATGGGAACAATTTGGTATTTTAAAAACAATTTAAATAATTGATTGTTTTGATGTTTAATTTCAGCCCCATAATCTATGTAACATTGGGTAGATTTTTCCCCTCAAGATATTAACCATTTCTCATTTAACCTAATCACCACAGACAATTAACCCTTTCCCTCATACGACAATTCTGCAGCAGACGACTTTAAACATATTTTGTCAAAAAATAGAAAATCTCTATTTATAATTGAATGGATAACCTATGACAAAAAGTGGAAAACATTGTGGCAAAAGGAGAAATTGCTCGTTTTGAGCAATTTCATCTTTTGTCACTATGTTTTCAAAAAGCTGTCTGCTGCAGAGGCGTCAGAAAGCGTCTATATGAGGGAAAGGGTTAAAACAGGCTGCATATCATACAGCAGACAATTTTAAAAATATCTAAGAGCAAAAATACGGAAAATCTTCATAAATATAAGAATCATTATTGATTTCAGTTGAAAGCATTGAGGCAAAAGGAGAAACCGATCATTATGACAATTCTTCTTTTTGTCACAATGTTTTCAATAATCATATACTGCAGATTATGGATGGCATACCTGACACCATTATGCTCCAAAACGTCTGATAATATAAAGTACACTTTGCTTGCAAAGATATCAATGTATAGACCAATTCCACGAGAAAACCAACATTGTGGACTCTGCGTAAAGAATCGACCCGCATCAGCCTAATCTGGGCGGACACTTTTTGCCTCCTGTGGATTTTCTTTTTCAGGTATCTTATTCATCCCCCTCAGACAGAATGTGTCGGCCTGGAATAGCCTGCACGGACTGATCTTGGTCGATACGTTTTCTCGTGGAACGGCTCATATCCAAACTTTTCACAGTGACTCTACAGAGACTCTCCAGGGAAAATCAATTGTATGGTATTTGAGACCCGTGTGAATAAAGAACCCCCTGAGCGACACTCAGTCTGATCTGGTTCTACATTATTTTCTTACTAGTCACAGAAAATGTCAAGAATTTGCATGAGATAAAACTGATAAGCAGACAACATTAAGCCTTTTCCCAGATTACATAACATATCTGCAGCAGACGACTTTGCAAACACCAGGGCAAACATATCGAAAAATCACTATGAATAAAAGAATAATAATTGAATAAAGTTGAACACATTGTGGCATAAAGGGACATGACTCATAATGAACATTGTCCCCTTTTGCAAAAATGTTTTTCAAAGGCTGTTTGCTGTAGAGGCGTCAGGACATGTCTAGAAGTGGACAAAGGTTAACAGTAATCCAGAATGCTCTGTATTTAAATCTTGATAAAGACCATTGATGATATAAAGTGTTTTACTGACTTTCTTCCCTTTGGAAGATCTACTATACAACTCTGTGGTTAGTTTTACTTGAAGTTAGACTCATACATACATCTTCTAGTTTATCCTCGGCTATCTGTACATCTCTGTGTTGCAGTTTTTGTAGATTTATTTTTCTGTCTGTTTCAAACTTGAAGTCCTGCAGCTGATCTTGTAACCCCGTTTTCTCCTTCTTGAACTTCTCCACTTCAGCTTCAAGACCTTAACACAAAGCAATTAAAACATGAGGCCCCCATATCGTTCACCTGTATGCTGTGACTGATCAGAGTTCTCGCTAACCTGGAGTTTAACCCTTTCTCAAATACAACAAATTTGCAGCAGATGACTTTGAACACATTTACCATTTAGACAAATACATGTATATGAAAACTCTCTATGAATGAAAGAGTCCTTATATTCAAAGCTGTCTCCTGCAGATTTTGCTGTATGTGTGATATTTGCACAATGATTCAGCTTAAAGGAGACAGATAAGTTAATAATCAGATATCTCACTCAGTCAGAGATAGACGAAGACACATTTTTTGCTGCATCTGTGCATCAGTCAACTCTGGAAAACATTGTTGCAAAATGAGCAATTTTACCTTTTGCCCCAATATTCTCAACTCTTGTATAATAATTAAACCTTCATTTATAGTTTCCCTTTTTTTTTTTACTTAGAAGCTTTCAAAGTTGTCTGCTGCAGATTTGTTGTAAGTTGAAAAGGTTTAAATATGCACTGGACTATGCATAAATATTAAACCAAGAGTGATCAAAGAAGCATTAATATGTCACCTGCTAGTGACAGGGTCAGTCTGAAACTCATATAACCGATTGTGACTGACAGACAGACAGAAAAGTGACCTTTCCCACAAGTCTGCAGCAGACGACATTGAAAACATCTTCTTACTCAACATTTGGAAAATCTCTAGAATTGAAGGTATACATTGGAAAAAAATTGAAAACATTGTGGCAATAGGAGAAATTGTTTTGAGCAATTTCTCCTTTTGTCACAATGTGTTCAAAAGTTGTCTGCAGCAGATGTGTCAAAGGCTAAGGGTTAAGTGGTCCTATACCAAACTAGGTGAAACCTGAAATGTATGTAAAACTTCAAATACTATAACTTACTTTTAACCTTTTCCGAACTTGTTGCCCCATCTGACAACTTTTTCTCGAGCTCTATAACCTTTTTATCAGCTGTATCTAGCTGCCTCTGTAAGAGAGCTACTCGGGTCTCTAGGTGTCCCTTCTGTTGTTTGATGTCCTCTATATCTTCATACTTTGATCCTCGCCTGACAGTCACTGAAGACCTTTCTCGACTTCTTACTTCACCTAAATCTTTCTCCAGACCCTTTACCTTGGTGTCGAGGTCTTCTGTTTGCCTTTTCAGTTTCAAAATTTCTTTATCTTTCTCTAAACCTGTCCGTATTTTGTCATTCTTTATCTTTATCTCTTCTTTCAATGTTTTTAATTGCACATCAAGACTATCTTTTTCACTTTTGATATGGTTCAAAGATTTCAGCTCTTTGTTCTTTGTGGAGATTTCTTCCTCAAGTGTTGCAAAATTTCTCTCACATTTACTGAGTTCTTTTTCACATTTGTCCGCTTTCCTGTGGATATCATCTATATTGTTCTTCAAATCCAGGTTTTCTTTTATTAATCTTGCTGTCGTACTTTGAGCTTTACCGTCAATGTCTGATTGTTTAGATTTAAGCTCATCAATACTTGCTACAAGTTCTTTAACCTTCACCTCCAGTTTTATTTTTTCTTTCTCAATATCTTCTACTCGCTCCTCTGCTAGCTTCATTCTATAATAAACAAGCATTTTCAGTGAAAAGATATCCCCCGCCAATGATGGCTTGTTTGTAATTGATGGCTTGTTTGTGCATGAAGGTCTTTATGTTTAATGTGCAATTGACCTTTAAATTTCAACTTCTTCGCACAAGATCAAGGGGAAAGAATAAAGTTATGACACTGGTTTATCCCGTTCCGCGCCAAATTATAAAATATCGACTGGGATTACTTTATGATAAAATATTTTAACGAAATAAATCAGAGGGACGATTAAATAAAACTGTATTTTCCAAAACTGCTTACTCGGGAACATCAATTATTGCAAAATAGTGTAGTCCAAGATAAGATGCCACCTTTAAAAGCGGCGTCTTATCTGGAACTGCACTATTTTCAACAGAGTATTTATGCGGTGAAAGGGTTAATAGTCAATATTACAAAACTAAAGGGGTGTCATTTGTTATTTCTTAAATAACACAGGAAAAATGTGAATACTAGGTTTTGCTTCTTAAACCAACAGTGACACAAATACAATAGATATCTTTACTCTTCTTAAAGTGGAGCTAAAATGCATGGATAATTATGTATCAGACAGTGTTATAATAAATGTATATGATTTGATACCATATTTATTCAGAAGTTCATTGCAGGATGTTGGTTCATATCACATTCAAGTTTCATCAAATTCTAGCATCTAGTTACTGAGAAATAACTGTAGGCGTGGATTTTTTAATAAATCAGGGGCAGTAACTCTTAAAAACAATTAAGGAATCCAAAATAGAGTTGGAGGGGAATAATGGCAGGAAGTTGGTTAATATTACATTCAAGTTTCATCAAATTCTAGCCGCTAGTTACTGAGAAACGGCTGCGAACGATGATTTTTTAATAAATCAAGGGAAATAACTCTAAGAAAAAATTGACTAATCCAAATGAAAAATGAACAGGCATCATCCCAGTATAGTGGTTCATATTTATTTTAAGTTTCATGAAATTCTACCCGCTAGTTACTGAGAAATGGCTGAAAACGTAGGTTTTTCAAAAAATCAAGGGCAATAACTCCAAGGAAAATTGACTAATCAAAAAAAAAATTGGACGGGCATCATCCCAGTATAGTGGTTCATATTTATTTTAAGTTTCATGAAATTCTACCAGCTAGTTACTGAGAAAATGCAGGTGACGGACGGAAGGAAGGAAGGACGGACAGACGGACAACGCCATTTCAATATCCCCCTCCCTATTTCATAGGCGGGGGATAATAATTGAAATAACTTTAATGTTATCTCTACTTCTCTCTGACCCGTTGTTTTGTATTTCTCTAATGTGACTAACACAATATTTAATATTTACTTCACACACATGAAACAATACTAATACATTGCCAATATCCGACTTTGGAGGTTTTGAAATTTTAAGATTTTAGTTCTTCAAACATTTCAGGATTTGTGTACAAACACATGGCAAACAGGGAAATCCTGATCCTTATCGGACTGTGAGGCTTATCTGTATCTCCACTGGAAGCAATTTACTAAAGATTGGTATAAGCGTGAGGTGTTTTGTATTATAACCTCTTTCTTACCTTATATCTGAAGTCTGACTTTTCTTCAGTCTAAGATCCAGTATATATAATAACCTGTTTCTTACCTTACATCTGAAGTCCAACTTTGTTTCAGTTTGAGATCCAGTATATTATAATCTCTTTCTTACCTTACATCTGAAGTCTAACTTTGTTTCAGTTTGAGATCCAGTATATTATAATTTCTTTCTTACCTTACATCTGAAGTCTAACTTTGTTTCAGTTTGAGATCCAGTATATTATAACCTCTTTTTACCTTACATCTGAAATCTGACTTTTCTTCAGTCTAATTTCCAGTATATTATAACCTCTTTCTTACCTTTATCTGAAATCTGACTTTTCATTAGTCTAAGTTCCAGTATATTATAACCTCTGTCTTACCTTATATATGAAGTCTGACTTTTCTTCATTTTAAGATCCTGTATATTAAAACCTCTTTCTTACCTTACATCTGAAGTCTAACTTGGTTTCAGTTTTAAGATCCAGTATATTATAATCTCTTTCTTACCTTACATCTGAAGTCTGACTTTTCTTCAGCCTAAGATCCAGTTCTCTCTCTTTAACTTGATTTAGCTGTCTCTCTAACCTCTCGATTCTGCAACTCTGTCTGGTGTTGGTCTGAAGAACAGAAGATAAAATGAAAAGTTCATACATGTAGACACATAAGAATAGGTTTAACATGGTTCCCACTTCTTTCAAAGACATTACAAGAACAGTGGAACCTGTGTTTAAAGACTATTCATGGGAAGGCAACATTCTGGTCTTTGTTCACAGGTGGTCTTAATTGCAGGGTCATTTATGCTGAACATGAGTAATTAGGAAAATAACAGTGTGGTTGTTATAGACAGGGAATTGCTAATCCAAGGTGGTCTTAACCCTTTCCCTCATACTGCAATTCTGCAGCAGACAACTTTGAACATATTTTGTCAAAAAATAGAAAATCTCTAATTGAATGGATAACCCATGACTAAAAGTGGTAAACATTGTGGCAAAAGGAGAAATTGCTCGTTTTGAGCAATTTCTTCTTTTGTCACTATGTTTTCAAAAATCTGTCTGCTGCGGAGGGGTCAGAAAGTGTCTATATGAGGGAAAGGATTAAGCACAGGTTTGACTGTATATTTCAAGGATCAAAAGGTTTCCTGCTAAAACAAATTACAAATTCAATAGTCAATAACATCAGGGAACGGTTTAAATGTTGAGAGAAGAACTTTCAACCTACCCTTTCTAGATCAGACACTTTAAATTGTCTGTCACTACTTTCTTGTTGGTATTTGTTGACTTCAGACAACAAACGGCGCTTGTCTTCTCTGTAACTGTCAATTTGCTCCTCTTGGTCCTAAAAAAGTCATATAAAGCAATACACATAATAGTCCATTTAACCCATTTTCCATGAACAGATGCATACTGATGCATCTGCAGCAGTCAACTTTTATCAAATAAATCTCATATTTTGAGGCTTTAAAATTACTTTCAGATCACATATTTGTAGTCTTTTTGTAGTCAAATTTGTTTCCAAGATGCCTCACAAATGCATATTTGACAAAGACTACACTGGTCGGAAGTTTCAAATCACAGGCGTCATACAAAACAGTTGTATCTAAACCTTTTTACAATATGTAGTTACAACAGTTTTGCATGAAGCCATCAATATGGTGTTCTCACTAGTCGCCAATTCCCTTATCATGACTTCATCAATCTTGCAACAATTTAATGTACATAAATGATACCTTGATTTTCTTCTCCAGTCGAGTATTTTTCCTTGCCTTATCATCATCACACTCCGACATACACAACTTAACATTCTCCTGAAGGTCCTGAAAGTTAATTTATTATATATATTTACATATATTTTCATATCTGTTCATACTCATATATAATACATGTGTTGCACACAATTGTCTTGACTTGATCTTTGCACATGTATTATGTATAATATAATACATATCTAAGTAACTATAAAAAAAAATTGTATGGTCTTTAACGTTGGTTTCAATAATTTTCCAGTTATTTCACATGTTTCCTGGTTAAGTTACCAGTAATACTGGTCCATTTATCCGGACACCTGTCAGTCAGTCTGTCGAAATGCTCTACCCACAACCCTGAGCATAGTGAAGGGCAGCTATTACTACCAATTTTGAAGTTTTACAAGAATGCATAAAGCAAGATGAATCAGTAATATTATGTATATCAAGTAAGTAGTTAATGATGAAGGTTTGCATGATTTTCAATTTTGCTTAAAAACAAGAAAGTTCAAAGGAACACATGTTTTGCCTGCCAGCAACCAAATGGTCGGCCGGGGAGCTATGAACGGTAACAAACACTTGGAACAAACACAGTCTAGAATTGTTCTGAATGAAATAAGAGGACCATGATGGCCCTGGATTGCTCCCCTGAGTTTTGCCAACCACATAGTCAACCACCATAACTTGTTTATGCGGTCAGGTAAGCTAATACTAGAATTGTAACAAGATTTTCCTTCATTTTGGCCTAGTGACCTTGTTGTTGACCCAGCATGACCCGTAATCAGCCTTGGCCTAGATATCTTCAAGACAATAATTCTGCCCAAATTTCAACACACTCAAGTTAAAAATACAGCTTTAAGTGAAAAAAGATTTTCCTTCAATTTGGACAAGTGTCCTAGTTTTTGTTCTAACAGGACCCATATTCAAGTTTCAAGCCGTTTCAAGATTTTTATTCAATTTAATTTTTGACCGGACATGACCTATATATGAAATTCAGCCTAGATATCATCAAGACAATTTTTCTGACTAATGTTTAACATTGCCTAGATATTATCAAGACAAACATTATGACAAAGTTTCAAGCAGCTGAAACAAAAAGAAGAGCTGTCGGAAGACAGCGGGCTCGACTATTCCACCACTTATTAGTTTCTGAGATATGGACTCTAATGTAGTTGCATGCAATAAACCATAATTTCTTATAGGATGATAATTTGCATTATATGCAGGATAGAGTTATATAACTTGATGTTTTACATAGGCGTGATGGTTGGGAAGGGTTGTTTAAAGTTTCAATGCAATGCATCAAGTAGTTACTAAGATATGGATTCTTAATGTAGTTGCACACAAATTTTTAACAATAATTTCTAAGTAAAAACAAGATGTGTTTGTGAAACACTGATGCCCCCAATGGCAACATCTAGGTCAAAGGTCAAGGTCGCCAGGTCAAAAATGTTGGTACTGACAGAAAGGTCATGTCACAAGGAATACACATGTGAAATATGGTAGCCGTACCTGTTATGGTTCAAAAGAAGTGGTCAAGGTTAAAGTTTTTTTTCGAGAATGGCAACATCTAGGTCAAAGGTCAAGGTCGCAAGGTGAAAAATGTTGGTACTGACAGAAAGGTCATGTCACAAGGTATACACATGTGAAATATGGTAGCCTTACCTGATTTGGTTCAAAAGTAGTGGGGAAGGTTAAAAAAAAAATTGAGAATGGCAACATGTAGGTCAAAGGTCGCAAGGTCAAAAATGTTGGTACTGACAGAAAGGTCATGTCACAAGGAATACACATGTGAAATATGGTAGCCGTACCTGTTATGGTTCAAAAGAAATGGCCAAGGTTAAAGTTTTTTTCGAGAATGGCAACATCTAGGTCAAAGGTCAAGGTCGCAAGGTCAAAAATGTTGGTACTGACAGAAAGGTCATGTCACAAGGAATACACATGTGAAATATGGTAGCCGTATCTGTTATGGTTCAAAAGTAATGGCCAAGGTTAAAGTTTTTTTCGAGAATGGCAACATCTAGGTCAAAGGTCAAGGTCGCAAGGTCAAAAATGTTGGTACTGACAGAAAGGTCATGTCACAAGGAATACACATGTGAAATATGGTAGCCGTACCTGTTATGGTTCAAAAGTAGTGGTCAAGGTTAAAGTTTTTTTTGTGCAGACAGACAGACAGACCAACAGACCAACCAACCAACAGACAGGCCAAAAACTATATGCCCACCGAATCGGAGATTCCGGGGGCATAAAAAGACAATAATTTGCATTATATGCAGGATAGAGTTATCTCTTGGTTGTGCATATAGGCATGATAGTTGGGAAGGGTTGTATAATGTTTTAATGCAATGCATCAAGCAGTTACTGAGATATGGACTCTTAATGTAGTTGCATGCAAAACTTTAACCAGAATGTTTAAGTCCAAAAAGTGCCATAACTTGCATAAAATGCAGGAACAAGTTATCTAACTTGATAATCTATATAGATGTAGGTGGGATAGTTGGGAAGGATTGTATAAAGTTTCAATGCAATGCATCAAGTAAATTCCGAGATATGGACTCTAAAGGAAGTTACACACAAAACTTGAACCAGAATTTCTTTGTAAAAAAAGAAGGGCCATAACTTGCAGGAGTTCTCTAATTTGAAAATCTACAAAGGTGTGATCGCTTGGAAGGGTTATATAAAGTTTCAATGCATCAAGTAGTTACTCTGAGACCAAGATATTATGGGACAAGGATCGGTTTACTCCTGTCTGTAGTGGCTCCTGGTAAGTAATTATTGAAGAATAATTTAATTTGAGTTAAACACCATTTTCAACAATTTTTCAATTATTGATCGATTGATGTTTAATGCCGTTTTTAACAATTTCTCAGTCATATCACGGCGGCCAGTTCACCTACTCATGTGTTTCCTGGTTTTCTCACACCAGTACTCCACACAACAATCTTCCCAAGCAACTGGCTGCTTTTTCACATAGACTTAGCCCATTGGTGGAAGATGAATGACGCATGTCGCAATGACTTTTGTCAAACGTCGGAAAGAAAGTTGGCCGAGCCGGGATTCGAACTCACAACCCCTGGATTGACAGCTCGCGTCGTTACCGACTGAGCTACCGGGACTTGACTGTTTTTCAATTATATCACGACGTCCAGTGCACCACATTATGTGTTTCCTGGCTTTCTCACACCAGTACTCCACAAAACAGTCTCTCCAAGCAACTGGGTGCTTTTTCACATATAATGTAAGCCAATTGGTATAAGAAGAATGAATATTATTGCAGAAGAAAAACTCTATGTGACTCTATGCGATAGCCAAAATAGATATGCAACAAGAATATTTTGACTGTTGCAGCTATATCATTTTTACCCCCCCTTTACCACATACAACAAATCTGCAGGAGATGTAGTTGAACACATATAGGCAAAAGCATTTGAAGTCTCTATAAATATTGAAAAAGGTTGTAAACATTGTGACCAAATGAGAAATTGCTCATTTGAGCAATTTCTGCTTTTGTCACACTGTTTTCAAGAGTCGTCTGCTGCAGGTATTGGAAGTGCCTGTAAGTGCTTACAAGGACTTTTTGTCTTTGTTCCTTTATCTCGTCCTGATAACTGTGCATTTCCGATAATAAGGTTTGTCTTGTCTCCGATGAAGATTTGTGTTTCTGTTTCCATCCCTCCATCTCCGATACCATTTTCTGTGAAAATAAAAATGAAGAATCATCTAGACATTCAATAATATGCTTGTCATAGCTTTGAAATCGTCTGCCAAAGAAAAATTTAACATCTGGAAAAGTGTTAGTTTATATTTTAAATAACTCATACATGTGGGTACAGTTAAAAACAACAACATATTATGTAATCAATCATTTATACCACTATTGTCATTGACAAGAGTTATGGAATTAACACATGTGTCACGGTCCAATATGTATGTAAACGATTGCATGATGGACAGACAAATGAAAAGTGATCATTATATATAATTGTAGATGTTTATTCCTTTCCCTCATACAGACCCATAATGACACCTCTGCAGCAGAGAACTTAAAAAAAACCAAAAAAAACATTGTAACAAAAAAGAAAATTTCAATGTCACCTTTTGCCAATTAGTTCAACTCTATTAAATTACTATACTTCATTTATAGAGATCTTTCCTATTTTAGCCAAGATGTTTTCAATGTTGTTGGCAGCAGATTTGCTGTATGTGGAAAAGGTTTACAAATGAAAATGACTAATGAGCAATTTCTCCTTTTGCCACAATGTTTTCAATTCAATTAAATCAATATACATTCATTTGTTGAGATTGTTCATATTTTAACCATGATGTTTTCAAAATTGTCTCCTGTAGTTTTGTTATTTCATGTGGTTGATTGATTGTGGTTTGACGCTGTTTTCAACAATTTTTCAGTCATATCTCGACAGCCAGTTCACATTATAATGAGTTTCCTGGCTATCTCACACCAGTACTCTCCACAATAGTCTTTCCAAGCAACAGGCTGCTTTTCCACATAGATTCATTTTATGTGGGGTAGGATTTAGACACAAATCATTTTAACCCTTTCCCTCATATAGTGGCTTTCTGACGCCTCTGCAGCACACAGCTTTTTGAAAACATAGTGACAAAAGAAGAAATTGCTCAAAACGAGCAATTATTCCTTTTGCCACAATGTTTTCCACTTT
Source organism: Serripes groenlandicus (assembly GCA_031761405.1). Taxonomy (NCBI): domain Eukaryota; kingdom Metazoa; phylum Mollusca; class Bivalvia; order Cardiida; family Cardiidae; genus Serripes; species Serripes groenlandicus. The sequence goes on from JASEVX010000003.1 coordinate 46,162,668, forward strand.
TAGTCATAGGTTATCCATTCAATAATAGAGATTTTCTATTTTTTGACAAAATATGTTCAAAGTCGTTTGCTGCAGAATTGTCGTATGAGGGAAAGGGTTAATTTACCTCAATTGTGTTTTTCATTTCATCCTCTTTATCTTCCCAGGATTGTTTCTCTTTATTGACATCTTCAAGCTTATTTTCTAGTTCCTGTAATGCAACCATAGAAATGGGTAATAACAGATTTTCAAAATTGTTAATTCACAATTATGCAGTTGGAGAAAGGAATATCATTATCTTATACCTTTTGAGTATTTAAAAAAATAAATATTATACAGTGCTTAACAGCACTTTTAATAATTTAACATTTATATCGCGGTGTTTCCTGGATAAGTTACCAGTGCTATGGTCCATTTATTGTTACATGAGTGAGTCAGTCTTAACCCTTTCCCTCATATAGACGCTTTCTACGCCTCTGCAGCAGACAGCTTTTTGAAAACATAGTGACAAAAGAAGAAATTGCACAAAACGTGCAATTTCTCCTTTTGCCACAATGTTTTCCACTTTTTGTCATAGGTTATCCATTCAATTATGGAGATTTTCTATGTTTTGACAAAATACTTTCAAAGTCGTCTGCTGCAGAATTGTCGTATGAGGGAAAGGGTTAAAGCAGACGGCTATTTGAAAACATAGTGACAAAAGAAGAAATTGCACAGAACGTGCAATTTCTCCTTTTGTCACAATGTTTTTCACTTTTAGTCATAGGTTATCCATCTGACTGCAGAATTGCCGTATGAGGGAAAAGGGTTAATGCTAACCACACATGGGTGAGCCATTACTACCATTTTTAAATTATTTAGTATCACCCTGCCAGGGATCAATCCGGCAACCACCCACACCTAAGGCAGACACTCTACTACTACATTACGGAGGCAGTCATTTTTTTTTAAATCATACAAAAAAGGGAAACAAACAGTGTATATAAGTATGTGATATTAAGAATTCACAGATATGTCTTTATCTACACTTGTCACACTTTTACAAACATTGTGCCAAAAGAAATAATGAGCAATTTCTTCTTTTTCCACAAAATTTTCAACTCTATCCAGTAAGTATTCTTTATTCATAAAGAGAGATTTACCATTATTTAGCCAAGACAAGTATTCACAAATCAATGTCGCAGGTTTTGAGACATATTGATTCAGGAGTAGCCAACAATGCACATCAAGAAAAGCATGTGTGGATGTACAGGCTGCTCTTGGTCTACAATGTTTGCAAAAGCAATTTTAACTTGTGTATTGCATCATATGTAAATATTGTTAAAAGTAGCTTACAGTCGCCTACGACAAAACTCTAGATAAGGAGACTATATCATGATCTAAAATCCTTATTTGACATTCAAACCCTCAGTTATTGGTACTCAAAAGAATCGTTTCAGTAAGACGATTCTTTTGAGTACCCACAACATAGGATTTGGTTGAGTACTAAGAGAAATATTGTGGGGGAAAAGACCTGTTCACTCCCTCTTATGTAGTCTTCTGCTAAGGTTTAACCCTTTCCCTCATACGACAATTCTGCAGCAGACGACTTTGAACATATTTTGTCAAATAATGGAAAATCTCTATAATTGAATGGATAATCTATGATTAAAAAGGGAAAACATTGTGACAAAAGGAGAAATTGCACGTTTTGTGCAATTTCTTCTTTTGTTACTATGTTTTCAAAATGCTGTCTGCTGCAGAGGCGTCAGAAAGCGTATATATGAGGGAAAGGTTTAAAAGATTACAGTACTCACCTTAATTTTATCAGAAAGTCTATTTTTATCTTTTTTAGGGGACGGTGAAGTATGAACATGAACTCTTATGTCCTTAAATAAAAACATCAATGAGCATATAAGTCAAATCATTGAAATGTATGTAGAAAAGATACAATATATCTTAACAACATCTCATAACTAAAATATGTTGCCATCACTTATGATCATGGACGATCCTGGTGAATTCCTTTGGCTGTTATTTAAACACTTTTAAATACAACAAACACATACATGTATATCCCAGATGAATTTTGAAAACAAAATGTAAAAGAAATTTTTCCGAAATAACCTTTCTTCCACTTCAAATTATATCAAACTTTTCTCTTTTTCAAAATAATTGTATCCTGTTTAGCCATTTTTTTTTTCATTTTGCAAAAATTCCAAAAATGCAAATATAACAACTGGGTTTATAATTTAAATGATTATTTGGCGGTGCCTATTATATACCCGGTTGTTATATTTGCATTTACTATTGTCAAACTTCAAACTTTAAATCTCATCCAAACTATCTGCCAGATCTAGGTAAGTTACCAGGACTACAGGTCCATTTATCCTGACAACAGCCAGTCAGATGTCATGCTAACACACAATCCTGAGCGCAAAGGAAAGCAGCTATTTCTAAAGTCCCAGTCAGGAATTGAACCCGCGATCTCCTGCACCCCAGGCGAGGCTCTACCACTACACTACCGAGGCGGTTATAATGACTGGAGAGGCAGGGCTCGCGCTGTAGGTCGCCATTGTCGCCAAATGGCGATTACTTTGTTAATTTGGCGACGGAAAATGGTGATTATTTTATCTTGCAACTGGATAAAAAAAAAATGTCTGCTAATCGCGTGTTAGAGCTTGAAAACACGTCTCAATGAAGCGTGAACGACCTAGTTTATCTCAAGTGTCATACCCCGGTGTTAATTACAAGATTGATTGGCCGCGGGTCATCGCCTTATCAGTTAATCCTTGAGTGTGTGTAATACACTTCGAAGACTGTGCAACTTATCACCTTTCATTGTACATTTTAATCGCCCAAATTTAGAATGATAACAGCTTAAATTAATTCAATGCCGATATAATTTTCGATGCATCCAATTTTTAAAAAAGACGGACATGTTTATTAAATCTAACAGATTTGTTTACGTTGAAAACAAAATGGCGGACAATTAAAATTTATCGCTGATCAATGTGGTTTCGATTTTCATGTATTATTGAAGTGGATTTTAGACGTCGGTTGCAAAACAAATACGAGCAAATACTTGTCTAAATGATTTGGACTATTTAAACACAGACTTTGTTTTTGTTTAACTGGAAGGGTTTTCCGGAAATTAACTTTCACTTTGGTAATTATATGCAGACTGTTTCGTACCCTTTCCGTTTCGTACCCTTGAACAGGATTCACTAATGACTAAACATTTTGGAAGGTGTGTCAGATTTAACTAAGCAATTAAACAAGTGTATGTACCTTATTGCTATTTTGACTAACTGATAATGTCATATGAAAAGTTTGTATACAGGGGTAATAAATATATATGAAATAAAAATGCTGACAAAGCATTATCATGCGTTTATTTTATTGTACCACATTCATGCGCTTCACACGTTAGCTTTGGCTTTGGCTATTAATTTTTTTCATGAAAAAATAATGGCTATTATTTTGTCTAGGCTAGAGCCAGCCCTGAGAGGACAGTTACTTTAACCCTTTCCCACCTGCAGACGCATTTTGACGCAATAGCAGCAGACGACTTTTGAAAACTCTGTGGCCAAAGGTGAAATTGCTCATAAGGAGCAATTTCTCCTTTGGCCATAATGTTTTCAACTTTATTTAACAGTTAAGCTATCTTTTATGGAGATTTTTTAGGTTTTTGCAACTATGTTTTCAAAGTCGTCTGCTAGTCATCTGCTGCAGATTTTTTGTATGTGGGAAAGGATTCATTAAAGCATAGTACGAACCACATTATTGTCTTTGCCCACAGATTCCACCTCCCTTATTTGTTTACGGAGATCCGCTTCTCTCTCCATGTACTCTCCCTCCTGACTCTCATAGGCCTCCATCAGCTCCTCCATCTCCTGAAGTATAACACAAGCAATTCAGTAACCCTTTCCCACATGCTAATGCATCTGCAGAATATAACTTAAAAAACATCTAAGCATATATTTATTTAAAAGCAGTGTTCTATTTTTTTTAAAAAAAAATCCTAAGATGTTTTCAAAATTGCTGCAGATTTTTTTCATTTATATTTCTTTTAACACAATGTTTTATATGGTCCATCAAAAGTTTACTTGTAATACACAAGAGCCCATATTCATAAATCATTCTAAGTTTATTTGGAAGAGTATTCTTAATCTTAAAGAAACACAATTTCTAAATGGCTTAATGTTGATGACCAAGTTCTCCTTTTGCCACAATATTTTTCAACTCTTTGTAATATTTTTACATTTGTTTACAAATTTTTTGTTATGATCGATAAAAGTAATTGTGACTAAAGTCAATTCTTCTTCCACCAATGGATTAAATAGTCTATGTGGGAAGGTAGCAAGTTAGATGTGAGAAATGCTATGTTGGGTACTAGTGCAAGAAAGCTAGGAAATGTTGGGTGAACTAGCCAACTTGAAATATCTAAAATACCTGTGTAGCGTCAAACTCAATCAATCCATCAAAAATTGTTCAATATATTTTCCTAGATATTTTCAAAGTCATCTGCTACAGATTTGTTGTATGCGGGAAAGGGATCAGACATCACAAGTTTTACTGTACAGTCCAACCTGTGTTTAAAGACCAAACATGGGTAGAGAACAATCTGGTCTTCGGGGGTATTTTAGAACATTTATGAAGAAAATGAGTAATTGAAAAATTAAATGATTGGGTCTTAACTTACATTGAGGCGTTTGTTTAATTCAAGTATCTGATGTTTTTCGTTATCAATCTCCAATTTCTACTTATCCGATTGAAAATGGCGTCAAATTTAAATCAATCGATCAGAAATTGTTCAATATTTTTGCCAAGATGTTTTCAAAGTAATCTGCTACATATTTGTTGTATGTTGGAAAGGGATGAGATAAAACCAGTTTGTCTGTACTTACATTGAGGCGTTTGTTTAATTCAAGTATCTCATGGCTTTTGTTATCAATCTCTAATTTCCACTTGTCCTCCATGTTATCCAACATGGCCAATTCCCTTTTCTGGACATCTCTAGACTTTCTCCTGTCCTGCAACACATATAATAAAGCAGTGATTATTGATTGATTAATTGGGGTTAAACGTGGTCTTCAACAATTTTTCAGTCATATCATGACGGCCAGTTCACACACTCATGTGTTTCCTGGCTTTCTCACACCTGTACTCCACACAACATTCTTTCCAAGCAACGCAACTGGCTGTTTTTTCACATAGACCATTGGTGGAAGACGAATAACACCTGATACAGTGTCTTTTGTCAAATGTTGGGAAAAATGTTGGCCAAGCTGGGGTTCAAACTCACAACCCCTGGATTGACAGCTCAAGTCGCTAACATCTGAGCTATGGGGGCTCGGCATAAAGCAGTGAATTAAAGAGCTGTCAGAGGTGTTAACTAGTCTTTATCCTACAAAGTTTTGTTTTTTATCTTTTTTATCTTATGCTAATTGAAATTATGTTATTATGGAAATTTAAAAGTATTTTAAAAAAAAATGTGATGATATTTTGTTGTCTTGTTTTTGCATGTATTTTCTATGGCCAATGGGACATCTAGTGCCAACTTGTCAAATCAAAAATATTTGAGTTTATTTCTCAACCCTGTGTTGTGGTACTCAAAAGAACCATCTCAGCCATACATGTACTTGTAGCTTTGTAAATACAGTGAAGCTGAAAATGTTATGTCTTGAGATGTTTTGGATGGACAGTAAACAGCATAGATGGCACAAACTAGATCATTAAATAACAAGAATTACAGCTTATTATATGTTAAAAAAACATAGATAAATGTGTGCAAAAAGCTATATTCAATTTCCCAAAATCTACTTAAATTCACATTGTTGTTTTTTCACACACAAAAAATGTTGACAATCAGCATCTACAGAAATGAACATACACTGTAGAGCGCAGCAGAGTGAGCACCAACGCTCATCTGTTTTTTCTAATTTGAATGAAGGGCATTACTGAATATTGATTATAGCCAGAGTTGTGTGACTTGGTATAGTCATGCATACTGTGTTCTTAGGGGCATGTGTAACAAGTTTTATTTGAGTTATGAGGTTAGGTTAAAGTTGTGTGAAGACGCAGACAACGACGCCGAGGGTATCACAATAGCCTGACCTTTTTCTTCAAAAAAACAGTCAAGCTAATAAAACATTATAAGATGAAACTATAAACCAAGTTTGAAACACCTGGCACTTTTACTGTTTGAGGATAAGTCAGGGTTGTCAAATGTTTTGTTGTAACAGATCAAATGAGGAAAGTAACTGATCAGGCTGGGGCTAAGGTCAAGGGCAAAGCCCTTCTAGGGGGTCCCAGGGGAACAAAACTAACAGATCAAAGAGAGATTTTAACAGATGATTTTGATCGGTAATCGGTTAATTTTGACAACCCTGATAAGTAAAACAAAACCACAAACATTAGCATTGAGCTTATTGCAAATGTTGAATCTTATCAACTGAAAAGCAACACCTAAGTCTTGCCTTAGTTCATTCTTTGAGAAAATCCTACTTATCAAGGGGAAACTGTGAGATTTCATTGACTTGTGTCAAACATCGGAAAGAATGTTGGCTGAACTGGGGTTCAAACTCAAAATCCCTTGATTGACAGCCAAAGTTGCTGCCACCTGAGTGACTGGGGTTCTGCACAGATTGACCTAGATCTATGCTGGTCTCAATTGCACTGTGGTAGATTTGTTTTGTAGAGTGTAGCCCATATGTACAATCCTTTTACCTTATCTAACTTGAATTGTATAAACTGGTAGTTTGTATAGTGTTTTACAGCTCTTTCAATAACTTTTCAGTTATATGAAGGCTTTTTCATGTAAGTTACCAGTACTACTGGTCCTCTTATCCAGACACCAGCGAGTCAGCCATAATTATAACCCGACAATCTTAAACGCCAAGGAGGGAAAGTCATTAGTACCATTTTACTTTGGTATGACCCGATCGGGAATCGAACCTATAAGTTACTCCAATACCCAAGATGGACATTCTACCACTATACCACCACAAACCTAAGCTCATATTCAACATCCTTTTACCTTATCTAACTTGAACTGTAAGGCTGAGACCTGTTTCTGGCTGGTCTCTAATTGCTCTCTATAAGACTTCACTTTCTTGTCATGTTGATCCACTTTTCTCACTAAACAGTATTTCTCCTCTTCTAATTGCGTAACTACATCCTAATAAGAAATAAAATGTATGAATTATTTACTTTGAACCTATAGATGCTGCTTGACGCATCTGTAGCAGACGACTTTTGAAAAACTTGTGACAAAAGGAGAAATTGCCCTTTTGCCACAATGTTTTCAACGTTTTTCAGTAATTAAACCACCAATTATAGAGATTTTCCATGCTTTTGAGTAGAAATTTTCAAAGTCGTCTGCTGCAGAATTCTTGTATACATGTGGGAAAGGGTTAATGTCATTATTATTATCATTGTAAGAAAAGTAACCTTCTGATTAAAAATGGTTTGAAAAAAGATAAAAAAAGGGCTGCTGTCAAATCAGAAAGTCAACAAAAAAGGATTGTATTCATTCCTTAACCCTTTCCCTCATACGACAATTCTGCAGCAGACGACTTTGAACATGTTTTGTAAGATAATGGAAAATCTCTATAATTGAATGGATAACCTATGACTAAAAGTGGAAAACATTGTGACAAAAGGAGAAATTGCACGTTTTGTGCAATTTCTTCTTTTGTTACTATGTTTTCAAAAAACCGTCTGCTGCAGAGGCGTCAGAAAGCGTCTATATGAGGGAAAGGGTTAAAAATATTGCCAATAAACCATCTCCCATGTTAATGATGTACATATTCATATCCCATAATAGGTACCTCAAAGTAAAGTATTATTTCAAATCTGCAGCAGACGACATTGAAATCATCTGGAGAAAAATAGGAAAATTTAAATATATAAAAGTTTAATTCCTTTAAAAAAACATGGAAAAATTGCTCTTTTATCCTATTTTTTTTTTCAAAAATCTACTGCAGAAGCTTCAGAAAGTGTTTAAAACCATTTGAGTTAGAGAATGCTGGCTCTGACTTACCTTCAACTCTTCTATTTGCATGTTATAGAGTTCCTCTTCAATTTGGTTGGCCTCACTGCTCAGATCTTTCACTGTGGCCATCATCTGTTCGGTTTTCATCTCCATTACAGCTCTCTCTTCTATCAATATTTCCACCTGTTTACTGAGGCGCTATTCAAAAAAACAAGCAGATGATTTGTTTTAATCCGTTTTCACATAGAATGAATCTGCAGCAGACTAGTTTGTCAACATCTAGAGAAAAATATGGAAAATATATATTAATGAAAAAAAATTAAGACATTAACGTGTTGAAAACATTTTAGCAAAAGGAAACATTATCCATTATTGTGATGAATTATTCCTTTGAAGAATGCTTCTGCAATTTAAAAAGGATTAACTATTATATGAATGCTCATTCAGGCAAATCATTAAGATAATTTCAAAGATGTGAAAATGTGACAAATCTCAATAAATGCATATACAATTATTGAAAAACATTGTAGCAAAATTGTTCATTATGGTTATTGCGTCAGAAAGTGCCTGTATGTAGAAACCGGATAGGTCAAGAAATGATTGGTGTTTACACTCACATTAGTTTTAGCCATAGAAGTCTCTAATTCTATTTGATGTGACTGATTCTCCATTGTCAACTTGTCAATCTCATCCTGTTTGTCTTGAGATTTATGTTTCAGTTGTTCGACCGTTGATTTCAGGACACATTCCGTCTCTTCCATAGTGTTACATCTCTCCCTCAGACGCTTCAACTCGTCTAATTTTACATTCAATGTCACATCAACACTTGTTGATGATTTACGTCTACTCGATATCACTTCAGCGTTGATACCTGAGCCGAAAAGAAGGTCAACATCGCTGGAAACCCTAATGAAGTAATATAAGTTTTGTTTTATTGGGGTTCATGCCGTTTTCACCATTATTTCAGTCATGTTAGGGCGACAGTTCACTTATTCATGTTCCCTTGGTGAACAAACCAGCTCTTGGCTAGGAAATGTGCCTATACCAAGGGTACTCAACCATGATCGCCGTGACTGGGGATCAAAACCAGGACTCAGCGTTCCAAATCCCCCGATAGATTCTGTCAGTAACATAATTTATTATAATTCAATATACAGCGTATAGGGATAACCCTTTACCTTTCCCACATTCTGACAAACTTTGATACATCTACAAAAGATGACTTGAAAACACTGTAGCAAAAGTATAAATACTCCAGATGTGCAATTTTTCTTTTTGCCACAATAATATTATTTCTATACAATAATTAAACTTTCAATTATAAAGCTTTTCCATATTTATACCAAGATGTTTTGAAGTTGTCTGTGGGAAAGGGTTAAGGTCTTAAGCTAATGGATGACACCAATAAAGCAAACAGATTTAAAAACCTTTGTTGAAAACACCCATAAGAATATGCTTAAGATGAGCAGTAGCTCCTATTTCAAGAATGGTACCTTCAATTTCTTAAAAATTCTCCTTTCCGAAAGCCGAAAGTCGAAAAAAGGGCATTTCTGAATAATTATAAAAAAGTTAAAGTTTTGGTGACGACACAAAGGTTATAACGAGAGCCCAACTTTTTTTTCTTCAAAATTATGACGAGCTCAAAATGCCTTATCTAGAGCTCTTAAGACGTAATATACATACTTCTCATTTTTGGCAAGTTTCTTGACAAAAGAGAACCCAATAAAGGGTAAATCTTTGCCACTAAAGTCTCTGTCACTTCTTGGATCTTCAAACGCATGCGGGTGTTTTATCTTTTCAAAATCTTCAAAGTTTGAAGTATCATCCAAACCCTCGAGCTGGGGTACAAAAGGGGGAGTTTCTGAAATAGGTTGATAAAATCATCAGTAATTCGGTAGTACTTCTAAAAAAAAACACGGAAATACTTCTAAAAAAACAACGTATAAAACCTTCTTATTTTAAAACTAGAGGGATACCCATAAACCGTTAATATCTTTAAAATTATAAAACTGTTTGTTGAAATACTTCACATTGCATTTGCGTATTTAAATAAGAATTTTAAACAATAGAAAACAAAACTTTTACTCTTTCCCATAAGTAGACAATTTATAACGCCTCTACAGTATACAATTGTGGTAAAATTAGAAAGTGCTCAATATGAGTTTTAGATGCATCAAAAGTCTTCAGTGTTGATTTATGCACACAAGATGCATCAAAAGACTTGAGTGTTGATTTATTATACACACACGAAAGTCAAAATCTTGAGTGTTGATTTATTGAGACAAGAAAGTTAAAATCTTGAGTGTTGATTTATACCCACAAGAAAGGTGACTAGAGAAATTTGTCTAAATATCTAACTTGACTTTTGTATCATGTATTACCCCTTATCCACATACATCAAATCTGAAGCAGATACCTTTTAAATTATACCTATGCATAAATATGGAAAATCTCTATAATAGAAATGAAAGTATATTTATTGAATACAGTTGAAAACATGGTAACACTAGGAACAATTGCTCATGATGAGCAATTGTTCCTTTTGCAAACTATGTTTTCAAAGGCTGTCTGCTTCAAATGTGTTTAAATGCATCTGCAAGTTGGAAAGGTTAAAAATCAGATCAGATATTACTACTACAAGGTGATCAGTGTTATGACTCATTATTTGAAGATCCGACTTGAAAAATACAATGCAGAACCTGATAAGACTAAGGCTCATCTGAATTTACAATGGTTGTAAATGTATGGAAACTCGTTATCCTTCATTGCAGCAGACAGCTTTTACAAAACATAGTGACAAAAGAAATTGCTCAAAACAAGCAATTTCTCCTTTTGCCACAATGTTTTCCACTTTTAGTCATAGGTTATCCAATCAATTATAGAGATTTTCTATGTTTTGACAAAATATGTTAAAAGTCGTCTGCTGCAGAATTTATGACAGACACATAACATAATCATACATTTACCTCCCGATATTTTTTACCTTTCTATCTTAATTCTTTTCAGTAATTTTTCATTTCAATTCCATGCCATATACATATTAACTTCAATCATAATTTCTACTAAATCATAACGTATTTCTATACACGTTAGCCACTCATTCCTTTTTAAAATTATTTGGTTATTGATAATATATTTTTAATATTCATGCAGACTTAATGACCTTAGCTGTCAATGTGCCATAAAACCCTAAACATTGATTACCTTGTCTAATATTGGCCCAGTCAGATAAGGAGAAGAATTTGTGTGATTTAATTCCAAAGAAGTTCAGTCTTTTATCCTTCTCCACCAACAGACTATTGATCAAGCGTTTGCCATCTGAGGATAGGAAGGGTGTTGCGGGAATCTTTAAATAATCCTGAAATATCATTACATACGTTTAGTGCCTGTTTGAGTATTGGATATGGTGGGAAGTTAACCCATTCATCATGAGCAAGTTCTCATTTTGCCACAATGTTTCCAACTCTTTTCAATAATCATTCTTTCATTTATAAATACAGAGATCTTCCTTATTTGAGCTTTAGATGTAATCTAAGTCGTCTGCTGCAGATTATTGAATGTGGGAAAAGATTTTGCAGCGAATACTCCAAAACTGGTGTTTCCTTGAGCAAAGGCTTTTAGTCATTCCTTTAGTCGAAAAAAAAATCACTTGCTATTTCACCTTGATTAGTATGCTTTATTGACAACATGGAAGGGTGACTAAAATAAAGAATTAAAGCAAAAATGACCAGAGCTCTAGATAAGGGGCATTTTTCATGTTATACAATCCTTATTTGAGACTCAAAACCTAGGGTTTGTTTAACCCTTTCCCAAGTACAACAAATCTGCAGCAGACAACTTTGAACATATGTTGTCAAGAAATAGAAAATCTCTATAACTGAATGGATAACCTATGACTAAAAGTGGAAAACATTGTGGCAATAGGAGAAATTGCTCCTTTTGAGCAATTTCTTCTTTCGTCACTATGTTTTCAAAAAGCTGTCTACTGCAGAGGTAGAAAATCTCTATAATTGAATGGATAACCTATGACTAAAAGTGGAAAACATTATGGCAAAAGGAGAAATTGCTTGTTTTGAGCAATTTCTTCTTTTGTCACTATGTTTTCAAAAAGCCGTCTGCTGCAGAGGCGTCAGAAAGCATCTATACAAGTGAAAGGATTAAGTACTAACAGAGACATTGTAGGGCAATAACCAGTTAACTCTCCTTTATCTAGTCCCCTGAATGACTTTAGTTAAGTTTGAATGAGGCCGTTAACATGTTCGCAAGTATGTTCTTATAGTAGATTGCTGCAGATTTTTTGCTGTAAGTGGAAAAGGGGGGAGTTAACTTGCCTTGTAGTTCATGATGTTTGAGTAGGTCACCACCATGGAACCGGATTCATCAGTGAAGGGTGTTTTCCCAAACACCATTTCATACATACAGACACCAAGGGACCACCAGTCCACCTCAACGCCATACTTGTTGACATAATTACTGTTCATGGCATCCAGTAACTCGGGGGAAACATAGTCAGGTGTACCCACTGGCATCTTCGTTGAAACCTGTGTATAGTTAATAATGATATCCTCAATTAATTTATAGATTAATTACAGTTTAATGCTGTTCAACAATTTTTCTGTCATATCACGGCAGCCAGTTAACCTATCCATTTGTTTCCTGGCTTTCTCACACCAGTAGTCAACATGACAGCCTTTCCAAGAAACTAGCTGCTTTTTCAGAATGACTGTTTGCTTAAAGCCAAGTGACTTTGGCTTTGTCCGCAATTAATTACTGCCCTCGTTAAAAAATACTTGACATACTTTTTTGGGGGGCTTTCAAGTGAAAAGTAAGGTACCATTGAAAGCTCGTTTGAATGTTTTGTGTATGAACACACAGGGTTGTCGGGAAAAAAAAATTGTTTTAACAGATCAAATGAGAAAAGTAAATGATCAGGCTCGAGGTCAGGTCAAGTGCAAATCCCTGGTAGGGGGCCCAGGGGAGCAAAACTAACAGATCAAAAAGTGATTTTAACAGATCAGTTTGATTGGCACTCAGTTAATTTTGAAAACCCTGAATACAAATCAATTTTGAAATTGTTGCATTTTGTTTTGTCATTTAATAGCATGTAAAAGGCAATGTGGCCTTTCAAGGGCTTCACATTATTTCAAAGGAAAAGAAATTGTCTTTAGAATATTTCTCAGCACATTTAAACCTTTCTGCCATATAGAAACATCAGTACAGAAGACTTTTGAAATCATTTATGACAAATGTAGAAATTGCTCATTATGAGTAATTTCTCCATTTTCTAAAATGTTTTCAACATTATTCAATATGTATACTTTCACTTATAGATTTTCCATTTTTTTTCCATGATTGTTTGAACAGTCCTTTTTAGCAGATGTGTTGTATGTTGGAAAGGGAAGGTTAAATGAGTTAACCCTTTCCCTAATACAACAATTTTGCAGCAGATGACTCGAAACTATTTGGAAACTCCCCTAGAATGAAAGTACAATGATTGAATAGAGTTGAAAACATGGTGACAAAATGAGAAATTGCTTGCTTTGAGCAATTTCTTCTTTTGGCGCCATGTTTCAAAAAGCTGTCTGCTGCAGAGACGTTAGAAAGTGTCTATATGAGGGAAAGGGTTAAATGAGATCACATCATACCAGTCCATCTTTAGACAACTTGGCAGCTGAACCAAAGTCCGCTAACTTCACATGTCCATGGCAGTCCAAGAGAACATTTTCAGGTTTCAGATCCCTGTAATAATAAAAAATAGAAAAGAAAAAAAAAATCATTATAAAGTAAAGACAAATATTCCATTTGGCTTCGGAGGTTGAATTTTTTTACATAATTTATTAGAAGCAAACAAGAGTTGAAGGCATTATGGCAAAAGGAGCAATTGCTCATTAAGATCAATTTCACATTGAGCCTCATAATGTTTGAAATATGAGCGACAAGCTTAGCTTAATTAATTAAGATTATTGATTAAACTATGTGTATGGATATATGAGTATTGATTTGTGTATGGGTGTATGGATATATGATTATTGATTAAACTATGTGTATTGATATATATGATTATTGATTTAACTATGTGTATGGATGTATGATCATAATCATACTATCTGTCTGATTTCAAAATTTAGTTATTTTGTGAGTGGTGGTGTTTTTTGTTATTCACAAAACTGTATAATACATGTTTGCATAATTTATTAAAACTATCCCATACCTGTGTACATATCCCATTTTGTGCAAATCATGTGTTGCTAAAACTATTTCACTCAGGTAAAACCTTGCCATCTTTTCTTCAAAAACATCATCATATCTGGCCAACAAGGATAGTAAATCTCCCCCTGCATGAAACTCCATCACCAGATACAAGGCTTGATTGTCTTGAAATGCAAAGTGAAGTTTAGTTAACCATGGACTGGTAGCCTGGGCCATGATGTCTCGTTCTTCTTCATAAAATGAAATCTGCAATGATAAAGAATAAAGGCATTAATTTGTGAAGATATTAAAATCAGCTTGCCATAGTTTCATATCTTTTGTTTCTGACTTCAAATTTCACTTGTCTATAAGACAATGAGACGTAAGATATGCTTGTGCTTAGCAACTGCAACCATCCATTAGCCAAGGATACCCTGTAAGTGGGAGGAACAAATGGCCTCAAAGCCTGCCATTAAGTCAAAGCTAACAGACGGAAAGACAACACAGTAGTGATCCCTATTTATCATCCTGCCAAGGCATCAAACTCAAAAAGCAATTCATTTGGATTATTCAGTATCAATGGAAAAAGAGAAATTAAACTGTATCAAGGGCTTGGCGTGAAACGGTTGTAACTAAAAACCTATTTTGAAAACCCTGGTTTAGGGGCAATTTTGACCCCTTTGTAAACAATGCAAATTTAGGTGCCATTGCTCAGAACGAGCAATGGCACCTAAATTTCCATTGTTTACTAAGAAAAATGATTTAACGCTTATAAAGACTTTATGGCGAAGTGATTAACTTCGTAAAAAAAATACCAATTTTAGTTACAACCGTTTCACGCCAAGCCCTCGGTATAACATAAAGGATTGAGATAAGATCTTGCCTACCCGGTATAAATGTGGCATGTCTTACCTCAGCCTGTGCTAATGTTTCTTGCTTGCGTAGCGTTTTCATTGCATAAACTGTCTCTGTGTGTATGTCTCGGACCACTTGAACTTCACCAAAGTGACCCCTGCCAATCGTGTCCTTGACCTCAAAATCTGAGGCCCGTAATCTAAGTTTGCGCACCGCTTCTATGGTGGTGCCATCTGCAAATTATAAAACAAATTTATCAGAAATTTCTGTATTTTTTTAAATCTATGTAGGCTCTCTGTTGATCATATATGCATAAACAAAGTTGACTGTTCTTTTACCTGATATAGACAACATTAGACAGCTTAATAGGGGAATACTTTTAAAAAACATTTTGGGAACAGGAGAAATCAGTCAAATCAAGTAATTTCACCATTTCTGACAATATTTGAACTTTATTATAAAATTCAACATTTAAGTTTTCTAAATGAAGTACTTTCATTCTCAGATGTTTTCAAAGAAGACGAATTGCAAAATATCAGATCAGGTAACTACACATGTTGTAAGTTAATCATCATCGATTGTAAGCTTGACCAATATGGTACTGTTTGAACAGGAAAAAACAATTTTCATCAACCTTTTCCCACATACAAAATATCTCAAGCAGGCTACTTTGAAAACATCTTGGTAACAATATTGAAAACTTCTATAAATGAATATTTTTAAATTTTTGAATACAGTTGAAAACATTGTGGCAAAGACAGAAATTGCTCAATTTGTCCCTTTGCCACTATGATTTCCAAAATCGCCTAAGTCTGCAGATGCATCAAAATGTGGGAAAGGGTTTAATTCAAAGCCTTAAACTATAAACAATTATTATTCCTGTAATTTTCACATTTCATGTAAGGTATATATAGTTTTAGTCAAAAAGAAAACAAACCAAAATTGCAGATTTTTTTTTAACCTACATTTTTTAACAAAGTCTGCCACATATTTATTATTCATCAGATTCTGATGGCCGCACTCGTCATACAATGCTGTGAGAGCATCAAGCAGGCCATCTCGTGTGAGGATAGATCCACACACATTTTGTGCATCATCGATTTCTGTGAATCCATCTTGTATCAGTTTGTCCAACAAACCTATACGGTGTTCTATTGTCTGTAAAGTCTGGTACATATTTCTTTGTTAACCTGAAATATTTAAAACATAAACCAATTACAAAATTATTTGTCTTTATGTTTATTACCTTAATCATTTTGAGGGAGATTTCAAATTTGCAACAGATAGCTTCTACAAGATCATCTGTGCATCAAGGCAAAACGTTGTTTAAATAGAAACGGCTGAGCCCCAGTAGAGATGCTGGTTGTCAATCAGGGGTTTGTGAGTTTGAGCCAAAGCTTGGCAAACCAGAGACATATAAATACAAAGATGGGCAACTCAGATTATGCAAAGAACAAAATGATCTTGCGGGTATGGGGAGATGTCATGCAACTTATTTATCAACAAGTTGTGTCCGCGGTATAATACCACCCGCTTATTACAGTTGTGTAGAGTGAATTCGATATCCCTTCATTCTAATTCATGGTGTAATTTCAGCTTCTTTGTTTCCTTTTGGGGGGGGGGGATTTTTTTTTTTAAATAATCAACGTCCCTGCCACGATAGAATGCGAGATTTCGCATCTCTATTTATACATGTCCCCGGGCAAACATTCTTTCCAATGTTCGACAAAAAATCTTTACCACTTGTGTTATTCTGAATAATTCATCTTAATAAATTTCAACAACGAGCCAAGTTGAGGAAAAGCAGCCAGTTGCTTGTACATATTGCTATGTGGAGTACTGTTATAAGGTAAAGCAGCCAGTTGCTACTTGTTACTGTGAAGTACTGTATTGGTATAAGAAAATCAGGAAACACACAAGCAGGTGAACTGGCCGTCTTTATGACAGAACAATTGTTGAAAACGGCAATAAAATCCAATCAATTAGTAAAATGACCTGGCAGATTTTCATTTTGAGTGCAATGACATGCCATGGATTGGTTTAAAGCGTAACTCTTTAGATCAACATTAGCATTTTGGAAACAAGGAAATTCACAGCTTTTTTGGGGGTTCAAATTAAAAAAATCCTTTAAAAAAACCACAGTAATCGAGATGAAATAAGGTTATTTGGAAATTTAATCACATTGTAGATTAAAGATTTAATACTTAGGATGGTTACCGTAAATGTTTCATTTAATTAAAATACATTTTGTTGTGTTTATAAAAACATTATTTTGAATTCTTCCGCCTGTCCATTTGTATCCCGCTTCCACACCATTAATTTGAGCTCACGATAAAAGAAAGGGGAACCAGAGAACGTAAGTTCGTTAGATTCACTTCTCGTCGTAAAAAATACAAATCATCCACGAACGATAACTCTCTGCATTTCGTCATTTGAATGACTCGGCTTTGTTCCTTACCGTTGGCTACATGTGTGACACGACCACTTTGATCACCAAGAATTATCTCTACTTTATTATCAAATTGTATGTTATCTTCATATTTACCACTTGTTATATATTTAGATTATGACATCTCGTACGACGGTGGATGATTACAAGCATCTCACAGCGTCTAATCTCCGATCACAGCTGAAAAAAAGAAAGCTTGCAACCAATGGCAAGAAAGAAGAGTTGGTAAGATGAGATCACCGGTATAGATGTGTGTACCGTGATAGAGATTTTGTTTGTTTTGTTTCGTTATATTGCTCTGAATTCAGCGCTGTTTCTGTTTAATGCTTTTAATTTAATTTTAAAATTTTTAACATTCTCAATCAGTTTCTAAATTCTTGGTGTAGACCTACCAGGAAACATATACAGTATTTATATGTCTCTAGTACTGTATGATACAAAATAAATGTATCATAGAGCATTTTAACTTCGTGATTATCCTAAGTTCATTACGTCGCTGTTTCAACATTTTTCCGGTGACTAGTACTGTATCACTCAACTGAGAAGTGTTGAAAAATATTCTGCTGTCAGTTAGTGCTTGGTTACCTTGGTAGCATCGTTCTTAGAATGCTTCAGATAAAGAACTGAGTATATAACCATTTCAGCTCATCACAATAAACTGCCTGGGTGGTACAGTAGTGATGGCTGCCTATCTTGGCGCTCAGGTTTTGCCATTATGACTGACTTGCTGGTGTCAGGATAAATTGACCAGTAGTACTGGTAAATTACCCAGACAATGCTGTGCTATAACTGAAAATTGTTGAAATCGGTGTAAAACATCAATCAATCATTACATGATTACAATAAATATGCCTATATGTGGTTGAATCTCTTTCAGCTGATTGGTATGATATATCGCAGTAGTATGATGACTCCATAATTTAACTTAAACAAGTCGCTAGTTAAATTATAACAAACGTGATACACATGTAGTCACTTCCTAGATTATCGTGGTAAACCTTAATTCAAACGGCCGTGGAAATGTATAAGAATAATGTCATACAAACGAGATTTCGCAAGAGTGTATACAGTGCTTGCATATATACAAACCTCTTAAGAAATTACGGGCAAAACATTTCAAGTTAGAAGTAGAATTTATATAGTTCAACTTCATGTGGCATACTTATAGACCAAAGTAATTTACTTTACCAGGTCCATTTAAATGTGTTTTTTGTCTTTGTTTTTCTGTTGTTATGCCGTTGATCATCTCATCAATGATTGTATTGTTTGTTTGGTTCTGTTAGATTATTATGCTTCTTTCATTTTGACACTTTCCCACTTATTTTTAGCTCACCAGAGCACGAAGTGCTGTAGGTGAGTTATTGTGATCGCCTTTTCTCCGGCATCTGGCATCAACATTTGCTTGTTAACACTCTAGAGGCAACATTTTGCATCTAATCATCATGAAAGTTTATCCGAACATACATCTCTATCAAATCTAGGCCAAGATTGAAACTGGGTCTTTTGGGGTCACAAACTAGGTCACTAGATCAAATTAAATGAAAATTTTGTTAACACTCTGGAAGCCTCATTTTTGGCTTGAGCATGTTGAAACTTTGTCAGAATGTTTGTCTTAGTGAAATCTAGGCCAAGTTCGAATATAGGTCATGTTGGGTCACAAACTAGGTCACTAGGCCAAATTGAAGGACAATCTTGTTAACACTCTGGAGGCCGCATTTTTCGCTTCACCAGCTTCAAATATTTTCAGATTGTTTGTCTGAATGATATCTAGTTCAAGTTTGAATATAGGTCATCTTGGGTCAAAAACTAGGTCACTAGGTCAAATTGAAAGAAAATTTTGTTAACACTCTTGAAGCCGCATTTTAAACTTGAGTATGTTGAAACTTTATCAGAAAGTTTGTCCTGATGATATCTAGGCCAAGTTCGAATAGGGGTCATGTCCTGTCAAAAACTAGGTTACTAGGACAAATTGAAGAACAATCTTGTTAACACTCTGGAAGCCGCATTTTTGCCTTGATCATGTTGAAACTTTGTCTTGATGATATCTAGGGTAAGTTCGAATATCAGGTCAGATCAACAACTAAGTTGCTAGGCCAAATTGTAGAACAATCTAGTTAACACTATAGAGATCGCATTTTTGACTTGAAAGTTTGTCTTGATGATATTGCCATTGGCGCTGAAAGAGTTATGTCTTAAATAGCCCATTCTCAGGTGAGCGATTCCAGGGCCTCATGGCCCTCTTGTTTCACTAGGTACCCTTCTGCCTTTGTAGCTTTTGGTGTGCATAAATGCAGTATTTTGACTTCATATAAAAAAATATTTTTTATAATGAGTGAATGCATTAATAAATATATTTAATATTTACATGATGGTTAACCCTTTATAGATGCTTTCTGACGTCTCTGCAGTAGACTTTTTTAAAACTTGGCAACAAAAGAAGAAATTGCTCAAAACAAGCAATTTCTCCTTTTGTCACCATGTTTTCAACTCTTATTTAATTATTGTACTTTCTTTGAAAGGTAGTTCCCAATTTTGTTTGGGTATGTTTCCAAAGTCGTCAGCTGCAGATTTAATGTATGAGGGAAAGGGTTAGAATATATTTTGTTAAAAAACAACATTTTTGACCCAGTATTATTGCATGTTCTTAAATGTAGTATGGCATGTAATGTCTGGCTTTGAATTGTGTTTAGAATTTGAAATCAGAAACATAAAAAAAACTTATTTTATTTTGCTACATGTGTTAATTTATGTGGTTTATTAATACCGTATAATGTTTCTATGACTTGAAAAGAATGGAGGTTTTTTTTTTTTCAAGGTAGCAGTCCTTAACCCTTTCGCTCATATAGATGCTTTCTGACGCCTCTGCAGCAGACGGCGTTTTGAAAACATAGTGACAAAAGAAGAAATTGCTCAGAACGAGCAATTTCTTCTTTTGACACAATGTTTTCCACTTTTAGTCATAGGTTATCCATTCAATTAAAGAGATTTTCTATTTTTGACAACATATGTTGAAAGTCTGCTGCAGAATTGTCATATGTGGGAAATGGTAAATGATTATGAAAGTCAACATGTTCCTTATTTCTATATCATAGTATATGTATATATAAGAAATCCACTTGCAAAAGGGTATTGAACCATCTCCAACAGACAACTTTTGAAAACATTTTGGGAAAGAAAGAAGTTGCTCAGAATGAGCAACCTTAATTCATGTACACTTAGTTTTCCTGAGACAATTAAACCATTTTCCACATACAACAAATCTGTAGCTGACGACTTTAAAAACATCTAGGCAAAAATATGGAAAATCTCTAAGTACTTGTATAATAGCGTCTGGTTTTGCTAACCGTTGAGGTCATTTGCAAACAGTTTGTATCTATATCAGACCCCACAAAATGTGGGGACTGATCTGAGATCCAAACTGTTTGACACTCAGATTTTATTTCAGTAAACATTTTGGGGAAAACAAATATTTTTTCAAAATTTTGCTAACGACAATAGTGGAGACGAAAATAATTCAGCACATGCAAAATTTAAAAATAGAGTTGAGAACATTTTGACAAATGGGAAAATAATTGCTCATTATGAGTAAAGATCTTCTCCATTTTCCTCAATGTTTTCAAAAGTAGTCTGCTGCAAATGTATTAAAATTAGGGATGGGAACGAATATTCGAATATTCGAAAAATGGACGAATATTCGAATACTGTTTTTGAATAAGAATATTCGTTTTCAGTTTACGATTTTTTTTAAGACATAAAAAAAAATACCAAAATTGATTCGTAAAATTCTGACAGAGATCGCAAGTTGGGGCGAATCCAATAACGGGTGAAGTGAAAAAGAGTGTGTATGTGTCGTTTGGTGTGTTTTTACAACATATGTCAAATCTTAAGTTACAATTATAAAATCGATAATTGTCCAGGTACTTTTACCATGAGTCCTTATCTTGTGTAAGCAGACATCACTTTGACGACTGGTTTGTTCGATATCTTGGAATCAACACGCATGTATAAACAGTGACAGTCTGCATATAATTACGAAAGTGAAAGTCATGTTCCGTAAAACTCTCCCAGCTTAACCATAACATAGTCGATATTAACATCATAGACAGCTATTGTAACAATTGAATAAATCATATTTAACATTGCATTACGTCTCAAATGTATACAGCTTTCCTTTTTACCTCTTTAAAATCGAATTCACATCAGCATACAAATTGAATCGTCCTCTATTTTGTTCTTTTCGAACACGCGGTTAAATTGACAAGACGAAATCGGTCAAATCGGCTATGCTTTTTGTATGAATAAGATATATAATTATTTCATTAATTTAAATTATTTGATTCGGTTAAATACTAAATTTGGTAAACAAGCGACACCTGAATGAATATACGGTTCAGACAATGTTGCGATTCAGTTTATCGTTTCGAGGGAAATTTTTAAATTCAAATATATCTGTTGAGAAAAAAGGAGAGTGGAAGTTCAGTTCAAAACAAGCAATATATACGTAATAGTACCAGTATTCGGATAAACCTGAAATCGGATACCGATTATATATTTAAATAAGTAAAACGAATATTCGAATATATCGTTTTCAGTATTCGTTCCCATCCCTAGTTAAAATGCGTTCATGATAGGGACAGGGTTAAAAGTCATCTGCTGCAGATCAGATAAATGTTTGAAAGGATTAACCCTTTCCCTCGTATAGACGCTTTCTTATGTATAGATGTTATTTGCCCTTAAATTACGAAAACCAAGACCAACACATGACATTTGGCATTTTGACAGTTGCCCTGTTTGTACGACGGTCAGGTGTTTGTGCTCCGTCCTGACATTATTGGGTTGATGAAATGAATTGTTGAATCAATTAACAGTCGGCAAAATTGTATCATCTCCCCTTAACCCTTTCCCTCATATAGTTTCTGACCCTCTGCAGTAGACAGCTTTTTATAAACATAGTGACAAAAGAAGAAATTGCTCAAAACAAGCAATTTCTCCTTTTGCCACAATGTTTTTCACTTTTAGACAAAGGTTATCCATTCAATTATAGGGATTTTCTATTTTTTGACTAAATATGTTGAAAGTCGTCTGCTGCAGAATTGTCGTATATTAAAGGGAAAGTATTAATAAATGATGACTGCTCACAGAAATTCATTTACAGTAAATAATCAGTTACTTTCATTTTAGATTGGCAGGTTGCTTCAATCTGATAAAAAGAAAAAAGATATGAACAAATCTGTAGTACCGAAACCACAAGGACCTCGTAAACGTAATACTCCAAACAGTCCAGTTAAACAGAATGTGAATGGTGGTGGTGTTCCAAAGAAAAAACAAGGACAACAAAAAGAAATGGAAAGACAAGCAAGAGAGAAGATAGTTTTGTGGCGCTCTCCATTGTCAACTATGCACTACTTTATAATGGAAGCTGGGGTCCTGTTGTATATGTTAGCTCTTAGGTAAGTAATGCTGGGATGCTGCCATGGCCTAATGGTTAGCGTTTGGGGATTAGTAGGAATATGAACCGGGCATCCCAGATTCAATCCCTGCTTTTGGCAGTCATGGTTGAGTGCTCTTGGCGAAGATTGTCACGCATAAATTTTTCAACTCCTTTCAATAGTTATAGTTCCATTTACAGAAATTTTGCATATTTTTGCCTAGACTTTTCCAAAGTTGTCTGCTGCAGATATGTTGTATATTGAAAAGGATTAAATAACTAATTCATAGACAGACAATCTGATTAACCTTTTATGTACCTTTACTGTAGGGTACTTTTGAAAATACTTTTTCTCACTTTACCCTCAATGTTTCCAACTTTTATCAATATGTTTCATTTCTTCGGCAGGTGTAATTGCTTCTTCAAAGCATCAAGTTAAATTAACCGTTGATGAATTTAAAACATCTGCAGCAGAAGACTTTTCAAAATAGTATGGAAAATGGTAAATTACTCATGATGAGCAATTTCTTCTTTTGCTAAATTGTTTTTCAACTTTTTAGCTCAGGTGAGTTATTGTGATCGCCTTTTGTCCGGCGTGCGTCAACATCTTCTCCTTAGTAACCAGTGGGTCAATTGAGATGAAACTTCACAGAAAGCATCTTCTCAATGACCTCACCAGAATTCCTTAAATTTTTTGGGATCCATGCAGAATTCTGGTTTCTATGGCAACGAAACGAAAAAAACTTCAAAATTCTGCTTCTCCCAAACTGGTTGACAGATTTTCAAATAATTTTGTAGAAATGTTCCTTGAAGGACCCTCTATAAAATTCCTTCAAGCCATGTTGATTGGTCAAAAAACATGGCCGCCAGGGGGAGGGCCATTTTGCCTTATATGGCTATAGTGAAAACTTAAAAAATCTTCTCCGAAAGTGTCGGGCCGATTTTCAAATAATTTTGTAGAAATGTTTCTAGGGTGACCCTCTATCAGATTCTTTCAAGCCATGTTGATTGGTTGAAAACTATGGCTGCCAGGGAGCGCTTATATGGCTAAAGTGAAAGGAAAAAAATCAGATTAGCGATCCAGGGCCCTTTTATTAGCTCACCTGAGCTTTGCTCATGGTGAGTTATTGTGATCGCCTTTTGTCCGGCGTCCGGTGTCCGTCGTGCGTCAACTTCTTCTCCTCAGTAACCAGTGGGACAATTGGGATGAAACTTCACAGAAAGCATCCTCTCAATGACCTCACCAGATTTCCTTCAAATTTTTGGAATGCATGCAGAATTCTGGTTTCCATGGCAACGAAACGAAAAAAACTTCAAAATTCTTCTTCTCCCAAACTGGTTGGCAGATTTTCAAATAATTTTGTAGAAATGTTCCTTGGATGATCCTCTATCAGATTCCTTCAAGCCATGTTGATTGATCAAAAAACATGGCCGCCAGGGGGCGGGGCTATTTTGCCTTTTATGGCTATAGTGAAAACTTAAAAAATCTTCTCCTCCATAAGTGCCAGGTCGATTTTCAAATAATTTTGTAGAAATATTCCTTGGGTGACCCTCTATCAGATTCCTTCAAGCAATGTTGATTGGTCGAAAAACATGGCCGCCAGAGGGCGGGGGCTATTTTGCCTTATATGGCCAAAGTGAAAACTTAAAAAATCTTCAACATCTTCTCCTCAGTAACCAGTAGGTCAATTGGGATGAAACTTCACAGAAAGCATCCTCTCAATGACCTCACCAGAATTCCTTCAAATTTTTGGGATCCATGCAGAATTCTGGTTTCCATGGCAACGAAACGAAAAAAACTTCAAAATTCTTCATCTCTCAAACTGCTTGGCAGATTTTCAAATAATTTTGTAGAAATGTTCCTTGGATGACCCTCTACCAGATTCCTTCAAGCCATGTTGATTGGTCGAAAAACACGGCCGCCAGGGGGGCGGGGCTATTTTGCCTTATATGGCTATAGTGCAAACTTAAAAAATCTTCTCCTCCAAAAGTGTCAGCCCGATTTTCAAATAATTTTGTAGAAATGTTCCTTGGATGACCCACTTTCAGATTCCTTCAAGCCATGTTGATTGGTCAAAAAACATGGCCGCCAGTGGGCAGGGCTATTTTGCATTATATGGCTATAGTGAAAACTTAAAAAATCTTCTCCTCCAAAAGTATCTGGCCGATTTTCAAATAATTTTGTAGAAATGTTCCTAGGGTGACCCTCTATCAGATTCCTTCAAGCCAAGTTGATTGGTCGGAAACTATGGCTGCCAGGGGGTGGGGCTTATATAGCTAAAGTGAAAAAAAATTAAAAAATCAGGTGAGCGATTCAAGGGCCATCATGGCCCTCTTGTATTTCCATACTTTTGCAACAATTTTACAATTCTATTCAATAATAATATTTTCAAATCCCAATATTTATACTGAGATGTTTTTAAAGTCGTCTTTATGACTTATTTTATGTTGGATAGGATTTTAAACAAATAAATTTTGTTTCAGATTATATGCCAGAAAGAAGATGGTACTAGCATGTATGTTGCTGTCTGTAATGTTAGTGATAGTGTACCATACAGATGGACCTCACCAAGAGGTAAAAGTAACCCATTCCCACTGCAGCAGACGACTTTTGAAAGCAAAGTGGCAAAAGGAGAAAATGCTCATATTAGTCAAAATGAGCAATTTTTAGCTGGACTATTTGAAGATAAAGAATAGGCGCTTTTGCATCGGCAAGCAATTCCTTCTTTTGCCACAATATCTTTTCAATTCTGTTCTATAGTAACTCTTTTTAGTCCCCTACCGGTCAAAGACCAGTTTGGGGACTATAGGTTTGGTCGATTCCGTCTGTCCATCTGTCTGTCTGTCAGTCCCACCTAACCTTGTTTGGCCCGCATCTTAACCATGCATCAAAGGATTTGAAAAGAACTTGGCACAAACGTTTACCATGATGAGGCTGCGTGTCACGCACAAGACCCAGGCCTGTACCTCAAATGTCAAGGTCACACTTAGAGGTCAAAGGTCAAAATGAGTAGTTTGATAGCATTACTTTGTCCGGCCTGCATCTTAACCATCCATCATAGGATTTCCAAGAAACTTAACACCATTTGTGTGTCGCGCACAAGACCCAGGCCTGTACCTAAAGGTCAAGGTCACACTTAGAGGTCAAAGGTCAAAATGAGTAGTTTGGTAGGACTACCTTGTCCAGCTCACATCACAACTGCATTATAGGATTCCCAAGTTACTGGGCACACATGTTCACCATGATGAGGTGATATGTGGCACACAAGACACAGGACTGTACCTCAAAGGTCAAGGTCACACTTAGAGGTCAAAGGTCAAAATGAGTACTGTTTGATAGGACTACCTTGTCCGGCTCATATCTTAGCCATGCATCATAGGATTCCCAAGTTACTGGGCACACATGTTCACCATGATGAGGTGACATGTGGCACACAAGACACAGGCTTGTACCTTAAAGGTCAAGGTCACAGTTAGATGTCAATGGTCCGGTAGGGAACTCTTGTATTACTTGCAATACGATATAAACTTGTTATTTATAGGGATTTTCCATAGTACATGTAGTTGTCTATATAATTTCAAAGTCGTCTATAATTGCAGATTTTTTGTATAATGTGGGAAAGGGTTAATATTAGTGGCATTAAACAAAAAGGGTTTCACTGCATCTTAAGTTCATTTAAATGTGTGTTTATGTAATATGAGATGGGCCTCACTTTTTGTTTTTAGCTCACCTGAGCACAAATACAAATAGCTCAAGGTGAGTTATTGTGGTCGCCTTTTGTCCGGTGTCTGGCGTGTGTCAACATCTTCACCTCTGTACACAGAGGGTCAATTTTGATGAAACTTCACAAAAAGCATCCTCCCAATGTCCTGTCCATCATTCCTTCAAATTTTATTTGCAGTATTCTTGTTTCCATGGCAACCTAAAGAAAAAAATCCTAAGCAAAATTCTCTTCCTAAACCGATTGGCTAATTTTCAAATAATTTTGTAGAAATGTTTTTTGCGTGACCCCCCCTCTATCAGATTCCTTTAAACCATGTTAGTTGGTCTAAAAATGTGGCCGCCAGGGGGCTGGTTTGTTTTGCCATAAGATGTTCCTTAGGTGACCCTCTATCAGATTCCTTCAAGCCATTTTGATTGGTTGAAAAACACGGCTGCCAAGAGGCGGGCTGTTTTGCCTTATATGGCTATAGTGAAAACTTTAAAAATCGTCTTCTCTGAAAGTATCTGGCCAATTTTCAAATTATTTTTGTAGAAATGTACCTTAGGTTTCCATCTATGAGGCTACGTCAAGCCATGTTGAAAAAATAATGCTTTACTAATTGGGATGTCAGTTACTTAATTGAAAATGGTAAGCAAATTTCCGTAAATATATTTTTGAGGGCCTGTAACATGACTTAATAAACCTTTCATATGCAGATGACTCAAACATATTGTGGCTAGGTCTATAAAAATATTGTGAGGAAAGGAAATTTTATCTCCATTTTGGCAATATTTCAAGTCTTTTATCTTTTTTTCAGACATAAACTTGTGAAACATTTCCATGGTTTTCTTCTTTAAAATGAATTGTAACCTTATCATAAATAATTATCGTATTTCGAATGTGATTTTAATTCTGGTTTACCTTTTCTTTTTTTCAGACTGTTAGTTGGTTAAGAAAAAATTCTCTATGGAGTGCATACTGGGTTGGACTTGGTGTTTTGTCCTCAGTCGGGCTAGGGACAGGTCTCCACACATTCCTGCTGTATCTTGTACGTATGACAATGTTATCTTCATGGTCTTATTTTTACCCTATTCAATATACAGACACTTTCTGATGCCTCTGCAGCAGACAACTTTTGCAACAATGTTTTAAACTTTATTCAATAATTGTTCTTCTTTTGTTGAGAGTTTCCATATTTTTTACTTATTGTATTATGAGCAATTTCACCTTTGGCCACAATGTTTTTCAAAAGTTGTCTGCTGCTATTGCTTCAAAATGTGTCTGCAGGTGGGAAAGGGCTAATGTCTTATGCTGCAGATATGTTGTATGTTGAATAGTGTCGATGTAATTGTAAGCTTCTATACTACAATTTTTACTACAGTTTAACTTTCTACAAATTGTACTTTTAAGCATGCCATACAATAGCCAACCTATGTGTGATTTTCATTCAAGCATGATTCAGATTAAAATACATATTTGCATGCGGCACATTATAACTAATATATATCTGATATGATATTTTAACCCTTTCTAAGATACAGATGCGTTTTTAAGCATCTTCTTCAGTTGAAAAAGGGAAAAGGAGATTTTTAGTAAATTTTTTCCTCATTGTATTTTTGTTTACCCTTTCCCATTTATAGATGCATTTAGACACATTTGCAGTAGACGACTTTTTAAAACATTGAGGCATAATGAGCAATTTCCCTTTTTCCATAATGTTTTCAACCCTATTCAATAATCATACTCTCATTTATAGAGATTTTCCATTCTTTTACCAAAAGGTTTTTAAACTCATCTGCTGTAGAATTTTTGTATGTAGGAAAGGGTTCAAAGCTATTTACTGCAGGGACTCCCCAAGCAAGCTGTTATCACAGAATGGTTGTTGACAAGGTTACATTTCTAATGATTTAAATAAATTAATTGCATGTTTTAGGGTCCCCATATAGCTGCAGTGACGCTTGCTGCCTATGAATGTCAATCAACGAAATTTCCAGAGCCTCCATATCCAAATGAGTAAGTAAGCTTTCAAATATTATTCATTTTTAAGCTCGACTATTAGTAGAATATGAGAGCTATACTTCTCACCCTGGGTTCGGTGTTCGCATCTGCGTCACACCTTAAGGTTTTGCATGCAAGTACTTATATACTGCATGTATTGCATTGAAAGTTTCTACAACCCTACCCAACAATCACACCTACGTAGATTATCAAGACCTGCATATTATGCAAATTATGGCCCTTTTTAGCTCAAGGTGAGTTATTGTGATCGCCTTTTGTCTGGTGTCCGTTGTGTGTCGTGCGTCCGTCTCCCATCTTCTCCCAGTGGGTCAATTTGGATGAAACTTCATAGAAAGCATCCAAATTGATGATCTTACCAGAATTCCTTCAAATATTTGGGATCCATGCAAAATTCTGGTTTCCATGGCAATGAAACAATTTTTTTTTTTTTAAATTCTTCTTCTCCCAAACTGTTCAACCGATTTTGTAGAAATGTTCCCTGGATGACCCCTTATCAAATTCCTTCAAGCAATGTTGATTGGTCGAAAAGCATAGCCACCAGGAGGTGGGGCTATGTTGCCTTATATGGCTATAGTGAAAATCTTAAAAAAAAATCTCCTCCGAAAGTGTCATGCCGATTTCAAGTAATTTTGCAGAAATGTTTCTTAAGTGACCCACTATCAGATTCCTTCAAGCCATGTTGATTGGTCGAAAAACATGGCCACCACAGAGCGGGGCTATTTTGCCTTATATGGCTATAGTGAAAACTTAAAAAATCTTCTCCGAAAGTGTAAATTTCAAATAATTTATAGAAATGTTCCTAGGGTGACCCTCTATCCGATTCCTTCAAGCCATGTTGATTGGTCAAAAACTATGGCCGCCAGGGGGTGGGGGTTATATGGCTTAAGTCAAAAAATAATATCAGGTGAAAGATCCAGGGCCATCATGGCCCTCTTGTTTAGATCACCCGAGCCAAAGGCTGAAGGTGAGCTATTCTGATCACTCTCTGTCCGTCGTCTGTCGTTAACTTATAGCTTTAAACATCATCTCCTCCTTAATCTCTGGACCAATTCCAACCAAACTTCACAGGAATGTTCCTTTGGTGGCCCTCTTTCAAAATTGTTCAAAGATTTAAATTCCATTTAGAACTCTGGTTGCCACGGCAACAAAGGGGGAAATTAACGAAAACCTTTAAAAAATCTTCTAGTCTGAAAGTAGAAGGTCCGGCCATTTTGTAGTTGCATCTTCTAGTAAACCTCTACCAAGATTGTTCAAATTACAGCCCTGGGTTCAAAAATGACCCCTCCTTGGGGGTCACTTGTTTTACATAGACTTGTATAAGGAAAAAACTTTAAAAATCTTCTTGTCTAAAAGTAGAAGGCCCAGGCCTTTGATATTTGGTATGTAGCTTCATCTAGTGGACCTCTACCAAGATTGTTCAAATTATAACCCTGGGGTCAAAATTTACCCCTCCCCGGGGGTCACTTGTTTTACATAGACTCCTATAGGGAAAATACTTTAAAAATCTTCTTGTCTGAAGCTAGAATGTCCAGGCTTTTGATGTTTGGTATGTAGCTTCATCTAGTGGACCTCTACTAAGATTGTTCAAGTTATAGCCCTTGGGTAAAAAATGGCCCCATCCCGGGTCACTTGTTTTACATAATATTATTATACTTGTAAAGGGAAAAACTTTAAAAAATCTTGTCTAAAATTTGATATTTGAAATCTAACTTCATCTAGTGGACTCTACCAAGTTTGGTCAAACTATAGCCCTGGTCTCAAAAATGACCCCAGCCTGGGGATCACTTGTTTACTTAGAAATTCTGGTTAAAGTTTTGAGTGCAACTTAATGAAGAGTCCATATCTCAGTATTTACTTGATGCATTGCATTTAAACTAAATTACAACCCTTCCCAACTATCACACTTATGTAGATTATCAAGTTAGATAAGAATCTGCATTTAATGCAAGTTATGGCCCTTTTTTATGCCCCCGGAATCATAGATTCGGTGGGCATATAGTTTTTGAACTGTCTGCACGTCTGTCTGTCTGCACGAAAAAAACTTTAACCTTGACCACTACTTTTGAACCATAACAGGTACGGCTACCATATTTCACATGTGTATTCCTTGTGACATGACCTTTCTGTCAGTACCAACATTTTTGACCTTGCGACCTTGACCTTTGACCTAGATGTTGCCATTCTCGAAAAAAACTTTAACCTTGGCCATTACTTTTGAACCATAACAGGTTCGGCTACCATATTTCACATGTGTATTCCTTGTGACATGACCTTTCTGTCAGTACCAACATTTTTGACCTTGCGACCTTGACCTTTGACCTAGATGTTGCCATTCTCGAAAAAAACTTAACCTTCACCACGTCTTTCGAACCATAACAGGTACGGCTATCATATTTCACATGTGTATTCCTTGTGACATGACCTTTCTGTCAGTACCAACATTTTTGACCTTGCGACCTTGACCTTTGACCTAGATGTTGCCATTCTCGAAAAAAAACTTTAACCTTGGCCATTACTTTTGAACCATAACAGGTACGGCTACCATATTTCACATGTGTATTCCTTGTGACATGACCTTTCTGTCAGTACCAACATTTTTGACCTTGCGACCTTGACCTTTGACCTAGATGTTGCCATTCTTGAAAAAAAAAAATAACCTTGGCCATTGCTTTTGAACCATAACAGGTACGGCTACCATATTTCACATGTGTATTCCTTGTGACATGACCTTTCTGTCAGTACCAACATTTTTGACCTTGCGACCTTGACCTTTGACCTAGATGTTGCCATTCTCGAAAAAAACTTTAACCTTGGCCATTACTTTTGAACCATAACAGGTACGGCTACCATATTTCACATGTGTATTCCTTTTGACATGACCTTTCTGTCAATACCAAAATTGTTCACCTTGCGACCTTGACCTTTGACCTAGATGTTGCCATTTGGGGGCATCAGTGTTTCACAAACACATCTTGTTTTACTTAGAAATTCTGGTTAAAGTTTTGTGTGCAACTACATTAAGAGAGCATATCTTTATTACTACTTGATGCATTGCATTGAAACTTCATACAACCCTTTCCAACCATCACACCTATGTAAACAATCAAGTATGATAACTCGATCAAGTTTATTATTCAAATTGTTGCCCTTTTTTTACCTAGAAATTTTGTTAAAGTTTTGCATGCACCTACATTAACCCTTTCCCACATACAACAAATCTGCAGCAGACGTCTTTGAGAACATTTAGGCAAAAACAGGGAAAAGCTCTATAAATGTAGGTATAATTACTTAATAAGTGTTGAAAACATTGTGGCAAAAGGAATAATTGCTCATTTTGAGCTATTTCTACGGGTTTTTTCACATTTATGGGTTTTTTCTATCTATTTATTATTATTTTCCGTACATCAATATAGAAAACTGCAATACAAATTCCAAATATATAATGATATGCATAAATATGAATTGAACCTTTTCATTGTTCAGTCAATCATTTTTATAATCGATATTTATGGCCATAGAATGCTGTATAATCTTTTTTAAAAAATTATATTAATGTTACTAAATATCTTCCTAGTTCCTCTGTGGTTCTAATAATGAGCAATGTTTCGATAACCAACAATGTTTTCAACTTTATTTAATAAATTCATTCATTTATAGAGAGTTTCCATATTTTTGACTAAATGTTTTCAAAGTGTGCTGCATATTTGTTGTATGTGGGAAAGGATTTCCCACATACATACATATTCTGATGCATCTGGTGTAGACGACTATTGGCACAATGTCTCCAGCTCTATCCCATAATTGTACTTTCAGTTACAAATGATCCGTCCACAGTTTTGCGTAGACATGTTCAATGTTGCCTGCTGCAGATTTGTTGTATGTGGAAAAGGAAAAGGGGGTGTAAACCCTTTCTCACATGTAGACATATTTTGTTGCTTGTGCATCAGATGACTTTTGAAGCCATTGTGAAAAGAGGAGTTATTGCTCTTAGAGAAGCAACTTCTCCATTTGCCGCAATGTTTACAAGTATTGTCAATAATAATACTTGCATTTATAGATTCTTTACATAAATGTTTTCAAAGTCGTCTGCTGCAGATTTGTTGTATGAGGGAAAGTGTTAACCAGAACTTGTATATACATGTATCTTGATTTTTCTTACATTGTATTTAAGGATTTTATGTCCAGGAGGTGACGAACATATGGCCATTTCCATGTGGACAATAATTAGTAAAGTGAGGATAGAGGCATTCATGTGGGGAGCCGGTACTGCCATTGGAGAACTGCCTCCTTACTTCATGGCTCGAGCTGCCCGGTTATCCGGGACTGAGCCGGATGATGATGAGTTTGAAGAGATTGAGGATTTAATCCAAGAGAAAAATACTCATCCGGATGATATGGTAAATGATTAATCCACATGCAGACATGTTTTATGTATCTGCAGCAGACAACCTTTGAAAACATTGTGACAAAAGCAGAAATTGGTCATGATCTTCATTTTCATTTTTTGTCACAAAATTTCAAATACTTATACTTTCATTTATAGAGATTCTCCATTTTTTTGAATTTATTTGTTTAAGTCGTCTGCTGTTGATTCATTAAAATGTTGTTCATTTAGAGACATCTGCTGTATAAACATATGGAAAACAAATTTTAACTTGCAGAGAATTTGAAGCAGTAAAAGTGAAAAAAGACTACATTCTTTTTGCAATTTATTATAAATGGTATTTTAACCCTTTCCCTCATATAGATGCTTTCTGACGCATCTGCAGCAGATGACTTTTGAAAAAATTGTGACAAAAGAAGAAATTGCTCATGATATGCAATTTCTCCTTTTGCCACAAAAGTTTTCCACTTTTAGTCATTGGTAATCCATTCAATTAAAGAGATTTTCCATTTTATGACAAAATACGTTCTGCTGCAGACTTGGTGTATGTGGGAAAGGGTTAATGGTATCATCCTACCATAGATTATAGAACACAAACAAATTAATAATCCTCAAAAATGTTGGCTTATTGCATTAGCTTTTGAGATCACTGAATGTCCGGCGTCT
The DNA here is from genome assembly GCA_031761405.1 of Serripes groenlandicus. Classification (NCBI taxonomy): domain Eukaryota; kingdom Metazoa; phylum Mollusca; class Bivalvia; order Cardiida; family Cardiidae; genus Serripes; species Serripes groenlandicus. The sequence goes on from JASEVX010000003.1 coordinate 46,196,319, forward strand.
GGCGTCGTCGTCTGTCCGTCTGTTAACAATTTCCTACAAATGACTTCTTCAAATAAACCAATGGACAGATTTCAAAATAACTTCACAGGAATGGTCCTTAGGTGGTCCCCTTTCAAAGTTGTTCAAAGAATTTAATTCCAAGTAGAACTTTGACTGTTGCGGCATCAGAAAAGGGGAAAATTGCCAAATCTTAAAAAATCTTCTTGTCCAAATGTGCTGGCCCGATTTGAAAATTATTTTGCACAAATGTTCCTTAGGGCACCCTCTACCAAGATTGTTCAAATATTTCCGATCCGTTGAAAAACATGGCCGCAAGGGGGCGGGGCTTGTTTTCCTTATATGTGCATTGTTAAAACTTAAAAAAATCTTCTTGTTCAAAAGTACTGGCCAGATTTCAAAATAATTTCACAGAAATGGTCCATAGGTGGTCCCCTTTCAAAGTTGTTCAAAGAATTTCATTCCAAGTAGAACTTTGGTTGCTGCAGCATCAGAAAAGGGGAAAATTACCAAATCTTAAAAAATCTTCTTGTTCATAAGTGTTGGCCCGATTTAAAAATTATTTTGCACAAATGTTCCTTGGGGGCCCCCTACCAAGCTTGTTCAAATATTTCCGATCCGTTGAAAAACATGGCCGCAAGGGGGTGGGGCTTGTCTTCCTTATATGTGCATTGTTAAAACTTTAAAAATCTTCTTGTCCAAAAGTACTGGCCAGATTTCAAAATAACTTCACAGAAATGGTCCTAAGGTGATCCCCTTTCAATGTTGTTCAAAGAATTTAATTCCAAGTAGAACTTTGGTTGCTGCGGCATTAGAAAAGGGGAAAATTGCCAAATCTTAAAAAAAAACGATTTAAAAATTGTTTTGCACAAAATTTATGTTCCTAAGGGCACCCTCTATGAAGATTGTTTAATTATTTCTGATCCGTTGAAAAACATGGCCGCAACGGGGTGGGGCTTGTTTTCCTTATATGTGCATTGTAAAATCTTTAAGAAACTTCTTGTCCAAAAGCACCTGCCTGATTTAAAAAAAAATTGGCACAAATTCTCCTTGGGTGACCTTCTACCAAGGTTGATCAAATAAATCCGATCCGTTGAAATACATGGCCACCAGGGGGTTGCTTGTTTTCCTTATATGTATATAGTAAAAACTTTGAAAACTATTGAAGTTCTATTAAATCAGGTGAGCGATATAGGGCCATCATGGCCCTCTTGTTAACCTACCGTATATACTCAGTTATAAGTCGCCCTCGTCTATAAGTCGCACCCCCTACTTCGAGGCCTAAAGTCTAGGGTTTGATGATTGACCCTCTTATAAGTCGCAGTTAGATTTTTGATTTTTTTCACGTCAAAACCCTATGACAAGCAGCGAGATATAACCCAAGTCATCATGATCGAGCATCAGATTTTTTGTTTAAAACATTCATATAATGTCCAATTAGTTTTATGTAAGCATTGATTTATAGTCTAAATAGATTTTACTATCATAAGAAGCGAGATATATAACCTTAAGTCATCAAGATCGAGCATCAGCTTTTTGTTTACATTATTTGAACATACAATGATGTCCAACTAGTTTTAATTTGTTTTATCTAAAGAGATTTACTGGGGAATACATAAACCGGTTTTGTCCGGTCACAAAAGGCCCCAGGTTATGTGAAAACACACTCGTCTTGATTAACCCTTTGTTTTATCTATGGTAATATAGCTCTCATTTATGGAGTTTATTCCCGATATTGTCAATTTGTTTCCAAGGTCGTTTGCTGCAGATTTGTTGTATGCGGGAAAGGGTTAACTGAAGGGGTAGAGGGTAGATGGAGGGAAAAATCGGCGTTGCATAACTGAAATTAATTCGCATACAGTGATAATCTGCTAACTCAGATTAAATTCTTCCTTTTCCCATGATGTTTCTGAGGCAGCTGAAAACTTTTGAAAACATTGCTAATTTCCCCTTTGTTTGATAATATAGCTTTCGTTTATGGAGTTTGTTCACCCTTTTTAATAAAAATCCACGGTTCAGCGACCTCAATTCTAACAGTCAAATAATTCTAACACAACTGTCGCGTGTAAACCACACAGGTTTAAATTATCATCAAGCTAAAGGTGTTACATGTAAGATTACCCGAGGTCAAATTCTGCAGACGTGTACGTATTAGAGTGGGTAAAAACCGATAATTGCATTGTTAGCAGTTTGTATTTAATACACTTTAGCTACAGTTATTGTCTTTGTTACGACTCTCAAATACTGCAGATGTATCACAGTGGTAAAAGCCGATAATTGCATGTTTATCAGTTTTTACTTAATACACTTTAACGTCAATTATTGACCGTGTTAAATCACCCCGTGTGTAGTCTTGGGATTGTTTGTGGATTAATTATGACAATTTTGGTCCGACTTTTTTATCTCTTTAATTGGATCTGTGTTTGTTTTTTGCTTTCTAATGGTTTAATTTGGTACCATCACCCATGCAGGCCAAAATCACGGTGAAATGGGTCTTGTCGTGGCCATTATTATGGCTTCTTTTTATCACCTTCTGCAAACATGGACTTTCTAATTAAGATAGTTTGACAGCTACGTGTGTACGTGTCTACACAATGACAAATTATCACTTTCCCGCATGCAACAATTATGTACAAGGCTACGTTGAAAACATCAAGGCAAGAAACATCGTGGATAAAGGAGAAATTGCTTATTGCAAGCAATTTTGAGTTAGCATTAACATTTCAAAATTCGGATGGGAAGCCTCAATATATGGTAATAAGGGTTAATAAGGGTTACAAATCAATGACTTTTTGTTTAAAATAAAAACAACACTTTATCCTGAAATATAAATTAAAGTTTACATTATTTTTTCAATCACATATAAAGTGACATACGACCTAGTAACAGTATTATGGTCTGTATATTTACGCATCTGGACTTGAGCTCCGCAATTTATATTTTCACAAAATTCAAAATGGCTTCCAATCGAGCTAAAATCGAAACAATAACTTGGAACAAATGACTTTTTAAATGTACATTCATAAGTTATATATTTTTTCTAGTGTTTGTTTTTTATAAACAAATCAATTCTATAAGATATGTTTCTTTCAATCAAACTTGATTTATTCTGTTAAATCATCATTTAAGTCGCCCTTTTTATCAATGACCGGCCTGCACAGTTTTTGACGATCGGTGAATTGGAGGGTAATTTTTTCTGAATTTTTGCTTGACCCTCTTATAAGTCGCTCCCCCCACTTCACTTTCGATTTTGAAGGTAAAAAAGTGCGACTTATAACCGAGTATATACGGTACAGTATTGAATAAAATGCTCATTATTATTTTGCTAAAACAGTACACAAATGTTGTAATTACACTGACTGTGTCTTGTAAACCTTTTTCTTATGAGATATTTCGACGACATTGTCCTGTAGTAATCACATTTGCCTCATAAAGATGAATTTGACGACTCAACAGCATACGACTTTTGAAAAATGATGAGCAATTTCTCCTTTTGTCACATAACGAGGGCTTGGCGTGAAACGGTTGTAACTAAAAACCTATTTTGAAAACCCTTGTTTAGGGGCAATTTTGACCCCTTTGTCAAATTTAGATGCCATTGCTCAGAACGAGCAATGGCACCTAAATTTCCATTGTTTACCAAAAAAAATTATAAAGACCTTAGTAAAAAAAATACCAATTTTAGTTACAACCGTTTCACACCAAGCCCTCGATATGTAGTCAACTCTATTCAATTATTATATTTTCATTTGCATAGATTATTCACATTTTTGCCGAGATCTTTTCTCGGTTATTAACCCTTTTCCACTTACATCAAATCTGCAGCAGACGACTTTGAAAGCATTTTGTCAAAAACCTGGAAAATCTCTATAAATGAAGGTATAATTACTGCAAAAAGTTGAAAACATTGTGGCAAAAGGAGAAAATGTTCGTTTTGAGCAATTACTCCTTTTTTCACCGTGTTTTCAAAAGTAGTCTGCTGCAAAGGCATCAGAAAGCGTCTTAATGTGGGAAAGGGTTGAAGCTTGAGCACATATAAAATTGTGTAAACTCTGACAGATACACAATTAGTACACAACATGGGAGATCACAAGTGCATGCAAAAATTGAGACCGTTTTTGTGTGCATTGGAGCATTATCATGAACTTACACGCAAAGAAAGTATTTGTATTTATAATCTACTTATAACTTTAGCGGTTCCATCAGATCCTTAAATTTAAAGAACAGTCATGAATTCCTGGCATAGTTAAAAATTACTTATTATGAGTTTTTATACGCCGCCGGAGGCGGTGGTATATTGGCGTCATCTTCTCCGTCTGTCCGTCAGTGCGTCCGTCCGTCCATTTCCTCCAACTCCTCCTACGTTTCTGACCGTATCTTTTCAAAACTTGGTCAATGTCATAACTATAATGTGTAGATGTGCATGAAGCGGCGATTTTCCGGTTCACTGATATTTGCAAGATTTATGTCCCTTGTAACTTAGACACTGTAACTGATTGATATTGCAGCCTTGTGGACGCAATTCCTCCTATGTTTCTGACCGAATCTTTTCAAAACTTGGTCAATGTTATGACTATAATGGGTAGATGTGCATGAAGCGGCGATTTTCCGGTTCATTGATATTTGCAATATTTATGTCCCTTGTAACTTAGTCTCTGTAGCTGATTGATATTGCAGCCTTGTGAACGCAACTCCTCCTATGTTTCTGACCGAATCTTTTCAAAACTTGGTCAATGTCATGACTATAATGGGTAGATGTGCATGAAGCGGCGATTTTCCGGTTCATTGATATTTGCAAGATTTATGTCCCTTGTAACTTAGTCTCTGTAGCTGATTGATATTGCGGCTTGTGAACGCAACTCCTCCTATGTTTCTGACTGAATCTTTTCAAAACTTGGTCAATATCATTACTATAATGTAGGGATGGGAACGAATATTGAAAACGATATTCGAATATTCGTTTTCCTTATTCGAATATATTCAAATATTCGATTTTCGAATCAGAAATCGGTATCCGATTTCAGGTTATTCCATTCAGATACTCCCGTTTTCTTTTTCAAATAATGGCAATTTTCCAAGTAAAGGTATGAGCTATTGTTTACGTATATATTTCATGTTTTCAACTGAACTTACACTCTCTTTTTCCCCAACAGATGTATTTGAATTTCAATTTGAAGTAAATCAAGAAATAAATCCCTTCCAAACGATAAACCAAATCGCAACGTTTTGTGAGCCGTATATTCATTCAGGTGTCGCTTTTTACCGAGTTTAATATTGAATCGAATCAAATAATTAACGAAATAATTATAAATCTTATTCATACAAAAAGCATAGGGAGTTGGGTGATATTTCTTTTACCGATTTCGTCTAGTCAATTTAACCGCGTGTTGGAAGAAAACAAAATCGCGGATGATTCAATTTGTTCGCTTATGTGACTTCATTTTTGAAGAGGTAAAGAGGAAAGCTGCATACTTTTGAGACTAATGCGATGTTTACATATGATTTATTCAATGTTTGCAACAGCTGTCTTTGATGTAAACATCGACTATGTTTTGGTTATGCTGGGAGGGTTTTACGGAACTGCAGACTGTCAACGTTTATACATGTTTGTTGATTTAAAAATATCGAACAAACTGGTCGTCAATGTGATGTCTGGTTACACACGATTAGATCTCTGGTAAACGTACGCGTGACAATTATTGATTTTATTATCGTTTCTTATGTTTTGACATACGTTGTAAAAACACAACAAACGACACATACACAAACTTTACTACTTCACCCTTAATCATGATTAGCTCAAACTCGCGACCGATGTCAGAATTTTACTAATAATGTTTTGTTTATTTTTAGAAAATAGTACACTGAAAACGAATATTCTTATTCGACAACAGTATTCGAATATTCGTCCGTTTTTCGAATATTCGAATATTCGAATATTCATTCCCATCCCTACTATAATGGGTAGATGTGCATGAAGCGGGGATTTTCCGATTTTTGCAATAGTTATGCCTTTCGAAACTTGGTCTCTATAGCATATTCACTTGAGAATGCAACTCAAGTTTCCAAACAGGTAGAAGTGCATAAAGCAGGGATTATCCGCTAGAGTGATTTTTGCAAGAGTTATGCTCAGAAGGAAAAAAGGATACATATCGACACTGCCATTTGACCTACTTTCATATCGGAAGCCTCTATAGGGTTCTATCTCTGTTTATATGTATCCTATTTTCTTCCTGACTGAAATAATTTGTTGAATGGGACATTAAGCTCCAACAATCCAATCCAATACTTTGTTTGCTGTTTCTTTTCCATTAAATGACTGTTTTACCATAATGGTAGTTTTGTGATTTTTTTTCATGAAATTACTATTTTTCGGTTCGGCCATTTTGATAGAGATTCCAATGGTAGTCTTGTGATACATGTTAAAAGCAATAATTAAAAGGACCAATCTTGATCTTTATATTTTGTGGCGGCACTGGCACTCTTGTTCTCCTTTTGTGACAATCTGTTTTAATTAATAGATATTTTTCATGTTTCAAATTTGTCTGATTTATTATATGTTCTAAAGGGTTAAGGATATATTTTCATTTCAGAGTTTCCTAGAAAAAGCGAAGCTGTCTGTACATAATTTAGTCCAAAGAGTTGGGTTCTTTGGAATTCTTCTCTGTGCATCAGTGAGTATTACGAAACTTTTTGTACATATTCTGTATATTTTGTATTCTATCTGTATTATCTTATAATAAGGCATACTAGCTCACTCAGTGGTTTCCAAAACTGCTGATGTGTATCTGTCACATTTGTGTCAATCAATTTTACTTTTAACCCATTCCATGATACAGCTATTTGACACCTGCAGCACAAGTTTTGAAAACATTGTTTAAAAAAGATTTTGTTTTAAAGCGTGAACATTTCTCCTTTCCACACACTTTTACTTCAAATTTCCTTTTTTTTCCCAATAATTTTTCTATAAATTATTTTCAAAGTAGATAAAGGATGAAATAGGTCATTGTATTTTGATGATATTTATCACAAACAGGGGTAGACTTAAGGCTGAAATTTCTACTAGCCAGCAGGGCCAGTTGAAATGGAAAATTACTGGCCCAACATGTTTACCACTGGCCCAAACTTTTTAATGAGGAAAAGGCAGCATTCAATGGTTATTTATAATTTAATTGAAACAATTCAACTTTTTGAACAGTTTACATATCTGATACAATGTACAGGGTTTTCCCTAAGCTTTGAAACTTGAGGGTCATTCAGTGACCCCCATGTCATCAAGGTTGAGGGTCATCTTATAAATGTTGGGGGTCCAAATTAGAACTTTATTATCAAGTGATTGATATAAAAAACATTGTGTTGTTCTTTGTTTTTATTATCCCTTTAATATTAATAATGTCAATTACATTACCGATAATGTTATCGATAAAGCTTAAACCAGTCATTCAGAGTTAAATATAGTCCAAATAATTTAAACTTTCGGTTTCTCATTTATTGGTCAACCGAAGTCTAAATCCAGAGCATGTTTCAGACAGACTCGATTCACGTTATTATGCCGTTTATATCCTTGACAGCTATCGCAACGATAATAAAAAACGTATCTATAAGTATTATTATATTAATTTGAGCCTAAAATTTATGCAGCTTACCTCTTTACCACTTTAATGTATCAAAATTCAATTCACATAGGCGAATCGCCCAAACTTGTTTGAATAAGATATATAACTATTTCGTTAAATATCCATTTTGGTGTACTTTAACAACAATACCCACAATACCGTATTCGGTTATACTCAGTTCAAATCGACCACATAGTGAGTTATTAAATGTCAGGCCTCCAAGAGATGGATTAAAAAGAGATTAAAACACATAAAAACGTGAGTAAGACCGTTTGTGTTTACTTTATACAATATATAAATGGTCAAATTTTGTCCCGTATGTGTATTTTGGTGTGACAAACATTACGTACGCCAGATTCGACCCTGGAAGCGTCGGAATTTATTTCGCATGTTTTGGTGCAGGATAAGGACTAAGTTAAATATAGATTTTTGGAAAACCGAGATTATAGAAAAATAGAACGGACGCACAGATGTTATTTTTGGGGGTCATTTGAGTTGAAAATGCGTCAATGAAGCAGGATTTGTGCGTCATGAAAAACCCTGAATGTATTTATTCACCAAACCGACCAAATTCGTTAACCAAAAGTTTGTTTCAAGGTGATATTATTATTTACAGTGTGTCGCCATTTTGTGTACGTTGCCAAGCGGATATTAAGACGCGGCATACGATTGGTTGTTTTCGCGCACCTGTCCAATCAAATTTTAGTTAGCAGTATCGTTTGCGGAAATCAATACGGCCATTACTCGGCGCACTCGATTGTGAAACATGCGTTTTTTAACGTTTTCTGACAGAACGGAATGGTCAGAACGAAATAAAAACGTATATATGCAACTCGATATTTTCAATTTCTTACAGACTAGCTTATTATCCCATAATTTTCAGCAGGCCCGACGGACTAGCTTATTGCATGTACAGCTGGCCTGAGGTAAAATCAACTGGCCACGGGCTAGCGGGCCAGCGGTTAAATCGACCCCTGCACAAATGGTCGATATTAAAATATTTTAGACATTTACTTTATATACTGGATTATAATTACATGAATTAAGTTTTGATGTCCTCTCTTTTCAGATACCTAACCCATTATTTGATCTTGCTGGTATCACATGTGGCCATTTTCTTGTACCATTTTGGACATTTTTTGGTGCTACCTTAATAGGCAAGGCTATAATCAAAATGCATATACAGGTATTCCTTTTGATATTTCTCAAAGACTTTTACCCTTTATCAGATAGCATTACGACTAATGAGTCAAAGTCAGGATGAATATTACAAGTACATGTAGTACTGGTAATAAACACTGGAGAAAAAACCCAGATGTTACACAAATTCTGTTAACCCTTTCCCTCATATAGACGCTTTCTGACACCTCTGCAGCAGACAGCTTTTTGAAAACATAGTGTCAAAAGAAGAAATTGACTTTTAGTCATAGATTATCCATTCAATTATAGAGATTTTCTATCCTTTGACAAAATATGTTCAAAGTCGTCTGCTGCATAATTGTCGTATGAGGGAAAGGGTTAACCCTTTCCCACAACAACAAATCTGTAGTAGATGACTTGTAATAGATCTAGGTGAATATTATGGAAAATCTCTATGAATGAAAGTATTATTAGCTCGACTTTTGAAAAAAACCAAAGCTATTGTCATGACCCTGGTGTCAGCGGCGTCTCCAGCGGCGGCGGCGTGGTCATCTGGTAAAGGTTTTTTGTTTAGCTCATTTTTTTTTCTTCTGTTTTCTCCCTATCAGTCGAGCGTCTGTGCCGTACGCGGTGCTCTTTTTAGTGAAAAGGGTTGAAAACATTGTGGCAAATTGTGAAATTGCTCATTATGACGTCTGCAGGTGGGTAAGAAGCAGTGGTAAAAAAAAGAGATCCATTCTTCCCCACTGTTTTTAAAAGATTTCTGGTGAAGTGTAAGCAAAAGTTGCCTTCGTCAAGACAGTTATACAGGTAAAGCCTTCCCTCATGATGACAATGTGCTCATACTAATCTGATTTGATTTTAATTTAACCCTTTCCCTCATATGACAATTCTGCAGCAGATGACTTTGAACAAACGTTGTCAAAATATCGAAAATCTCTATAATTGAATGGATAACCTATGACTTAAAGTTGAAAACATTGTGGCAAAAAGAGAAATTGCTCGTTCTGAGCAATTTCTTCTTTTGTCACTATGTTTTCAAAAAGCTGTCTGCTGTAGAGGCGTCAGAAAGCGTCTATATGAGGGAAAGGGTTAACTGTTTACAACATATAGATGCATTTTGCAGCAAATGACTTTGAAATCAGTGAATTATATTTCGATCTTAATTTGAAATTAACAGTCATCCTAGATATCCTATGTAGAAAAAAATCTATGTTTAGAAGTGTTTTGACACATCTGCATCAATGTTTTCAAAGTCGTCTGCTGCAGATTTGTTGCATGTGAGAAAGGGTTTATGATGAGCTGCTATACAGAATGTTGTATCTCTTTGCAGAAACTGTTTGTTATATTCCTGTTTAGTCAACATCATGTAGAAAGTCTAGTGTCTTTTATAGGGTAAGTATTTGAATACATTACTAAATCAGTTCTCAGTGGTGTAGCAGTTAGAGTGTTCGTATTGTGTGTCTGAGATCCAGGTTTGATCCCCGTTTGGTTCATACCAAAATCTTTACAAAATGGTAGTAATGGTTTCCCTCCTTGGAGCCTAGGTTGCCTCTGCAACAGACGGCTTTTTGAAAACATAGTGACAAAAGAAGAAATTGCACAAAACGTGCAATTTCTCCTTTTGCCACAATGTTTTCCACTATTTGTCATAGGTTATCCATTCAATTATGGAGATTTTCTATGTTTTGACAAAATACGTTCAAAGTCGTCTGCTGCAGAATTGTCGTATGAGGGAAAGGGTTAAAAGAGAAATTGTGAGTAATATCTCCTATACCACCATGTTTTCAAAAGACCTCTGCAGCTAGGAAATGTGTAAAAGGCATTGGGGATTAAAAGTGGGCCTTTTTGGATCAGGCTTTTTTTGTAATTGTCCATTTTGATCAGTTACCATCTTTCAGCTGTAAAAGAATCAGTATTTCTTTAATGTAATATTGTTTTCTTTTAAGTGAACTTTGTTTATATTTGCTCTTGTACTTAAGTTTAATGTAGTCATTTCAAATGTGAATGTAAACTTCCTTTCTTATCATGTTTTAGATATATATTCTCATCTTTTTTATTTTGTCATTTGTCTAAGATTATGAAATTATCCTAAACTTTTGTGGGAAAATTTAAACACAAACAAATTATTTTTAGGGGGTATATTGGAATCACTGACTCACTCAGTCTGTCCATGTTCCTTGTAAGCACAACACCGCTGTAATAGCTTATAAATATATTATTAAGGATATAAATGAAACTTTACACATTTGAAGAACAATACCTCCGCCTAAACCACTTTATGGATTTGATGAAACTTTACACAGTTGAAAACAGTGTCTGATGATATGCATGCAGGAAGAAAATCCTGGGTCAAATTGTTTTTGCTCTGTTTCCCTTTTAATGAACTTTAGTAATTTATATTTAAATATTATTCTAAAACATGGAGGTATCCTTACTTGAGTTCATGCACAGTTCTTGTTTACTTTTATTTATTCTGTAAATTGCTGATGTGTGCACATGGACATTTTCATGAATGCTTTATGAAAACTTGATTCTTTTTCCCAACAATTTCAACCTTAATTTCTCTGTAAATTGTTAATGAAAATTAACACAGACTTCTTACCAATATGAATACCTTCTTCTTTTCAACAACAGAAAATTACCGAAGTATGGTTCAGTCCTTCAAACACCTTTTAAAGATTATTTGGCAGCTCAAAAAGGGAAACTACACAAGGGTGGATCTTCTACAAGTGGTGTAAGTATAACAGGACATATTCTAATCAGTGGCTTCGACATCTACTTGTTAAATGACGAAGGCAGTGGTAGAGTGTCGGCTTCTCGTACCAAAGTCCCAGGTTTGAATCCTGGGATAAGCAGGTTCTGCCTTGTTTATTTTTCAACAGTACTGGTAATGTCTCTAGGAAACATTTAATGTGATTAATATAAACTGAAAGCTTGTTTCGCAATTGACTAACTATTAAGCTTAGGAATTGTATTAGCATACCTTATACCTTTCCATCATATAGACATTTTCAGACACCTGAAGCAGACATCTTTTAATAACATATTGGCAAATGGAGAAAATGTTCATTATCAGCAATTTCTCCTTTTGACACAATAATTTCAACTATTTTGGACTAAAGGTTTCCAAAGTTGTCTGCTGCACATTTGTTGAATGTGAGAAAATGTAAAGCCTTTCCTACATTAAACATATATCTGCAGATTGTCTCTGATTACATAATTGACAAGTTCTTTCGTGTATTGGATTGTTGCTCCATCTCTCATCTACTGTTGGAAGTTTAAGATTTGAGCCATCCTGTGAGAAAACTAACATTATTGCCTCTGCGTAATGTATTGACCCAGATCAGCCTGCACAGTTATGTGCATACTGATCCGGATCGACACATTCCGTCTCAGGGGGATAGAGGTATAGAGTAATGGTTCCTGAAACAGAAAATCCACAGGAGGTGAAAAAGTGTCTATCCGGGTAAGCCTGCACGGCATGCTTAGGCTGATCTGGGTCAATACTTTACGCAATGTTCACAATGTTGGTTTTCTCGTGGGACGGCTCATTTCTAGTTCTAAAGGCTGTTAATATCCTGCAATCTATCAAAGAGCTTAGAAAAATGTCTGTTAATGTTCATATCCTGTTTGATGGATTTATACATTACATTTTTAGTTTGTCTGTTTTTTGAAGGAAAAAAGTTGGGCTATTTTGATACCCTTGGTGGCGTCTGTGTCCTCACAAAACTTTTAACCTTACCTTGTGTCCCAAAAATTGTTCAATATTTTCAAATGAAACTTTTTACACATCTTTCTAGGAACAATACGCATGTCTTTACCAAGTCACATACATCTGGCATTGACAATTATTCAGTAATGTCCCTTTTTCGACATAGGCAAAAACAGACGAGCATTGGCATTTGCTTCGCAGAACTCTTGTAAGAATTATTTACGAGTGCCAAGTTATGAAAAAATTGGTGTTTTGTACGGTTTTTAAAAGCTTATACTATTTTATATTTCAGGAATCAACTAACGTTTTAGCCTGGGTTTTTGAAAAGGTGGTGTTGGTAATGGTGGCCTATTTTGTCCTGTCCATAATAAACTCAATGGCGCAGAGCTATCACAAGAGACAATGTATGAAAAAGAGGCTTCAGAATAGATAAGAAATCCCCAGATATTTAGTCATTAATCCTTTTGCCTCATTTAGATGCATTGTGATGTCTCTGCAGCAGACAACTTTTGAAAACATGATGGGGGGAAAAAAGAAATTGCACATAATGAGCAATTAATTATTTTGCCACAATGTTTTCAAATCTATTTAAAATGTCTAGATTTATTCAAAATTGTCTGCTGCAGATTTCTTGTATATGAGAAAGGGGAATTAAGCTTTAAACTGACCATAATTTTCCTGTCATTCTCACCTCTATGGACCAAATTGTTAAAATCACAGCCAAATCATGCAAAACTTTTCAAAGTAAGGATCATCGGAATTGAACAGGGTGATACAATTTATCAGCTTGACTATTCAAGTCAAAGTAAGGCTTTCAACTCGTCATGCCGTTGGAGTTTTATGCTAATGTTGCCGTCTTTGTATTGGTAAGGATCCAATTTCAGGGCATGTTTTGTTGTCTATATACATATTAGGAACTACAGCTCAAGTGTTGTTGAAACTTCACCCTTTCCCATGTACAACAAATTTGAAGCAGACAACTTTAAAAATATCTCTGTAAATGAAAGTATTATTATTGAATAGAGTTGAAAACATTGTTGCAATAGGAGAATGTGCTCGTTATGAGCAATTTCTCTTTTTGTCACAATGTTTTATTTAATCGTCTGTTGAAAAGGGTCTGTATGGGGGTAAGGGTTAGGATAAATATTTATAAACAACCTGATAGGGACTGCTATTTATAATTTGTCCACTCTGTACACATCCAATGTTGAAGTGAGTGTTAAGCAAATATTTAGATTAAAACTTTGAATGCAATTTGCATTTCATTCTTGCATCATTCATACAAATATGCAGCAGAAGACTTGGAAAATATCATGGTAAATACAGGGTATATTGGAAATCTCTATAAATGAAAGTATTAATTATTGTCAAAAAGAGTTGAAAACATTGTGAAAAAAGAAGTTACTGTTTGTCATGAGCAATTTCTTTTTTTGTCATAATGTTTTCAAACGTCTGCTGAAGATGCCACAAAATGGGTTTGCAAGTGGGAAAGGGATAAGACAATGCATCTGTACAGGCCAGGGGCTGAGGTCTGAAACTTCTTCAGATACGGAAAAAACACGGAATCTTGTTTTGCTTGATGCAGGGGGGAAGAAGACTGACCTTTTCAGAATGTTTATTATTTTCTGAACTTTTCAAAGAATAAGCAGTTTCATAATACCTTGACCCTTTTAAAAACAAAGTACCATGTTCCTAGGAACAATACGCATGTCTACACCAAGTCACATAACTCTGGCTTTAATAATTATTCAGTTGACGAACGTTGGCATTCGCTCCTAGGCACTCTTGTCTACTGTTCAGTCTACTGGTCAGTTATCATGCAATCTTCTGTATTATATTATGTCTACCTATTTAACACAAAGCTTTTACTGACACTTCCAAATTGAAACATCTCTAGCAAAGAATCATGAGTATCATGGGGGAAGTGGCTTTTTCTATCTACTTTCAGACAGATTAGAAAATATTTGTTAAAATGGAGACTATTCTCTTTATATGAAAATGTTATCCTTTTCTAACAATGTTATTCCACAGTCACCCACTGCAAAGTCTTCAAAAGTTGGTTGTGTAAGCCTTTTTTTGAGTGATGCTCTGCAAAAAAACAACCGTAAACTTTCCCACATACACCATATCAGCAGCAGACGACTTTGAAGACGTTAAGTATAAAATATGAAAAGTCTCTATAAATGAAGTTATAATTACTGAATACAGTTGAAAACATTGTGGCAAAAGGAGAAACTGCTTGTTTTGAGCAATTTCTCCTTTTGCTACAATGTTTTCAAGGGTCATCTGCTGCAGATGTATTTAAATGCGTGTATAGATGGGACAGGGTTATATGAGTATTTTATCCATTTCTAACGATGTTATTCCACAGTCACCCACCGTAAAGTATTCAAAAGTTGGTTGCATAAGCCTTTTTGCGATCACTCGAGCGGTGCTCTGCAAAAATCAACCTTGAGGAATTTGGTGACCAGTGTAGAGGAAGATCAGTCTTCACATCCACACAGACTATTCAAGTTCTACACTGTTTTCCAATAAGTCATAACAGCTTTTAAAGAGGCTTTTAGCAACCAGTTTAAAGCGTAAACCCCTTCTGAATTGTAGACATGGTTCAACTCATAAATAACACGATTCTTGAAAACATTGTGGCAAAGGAAGAAAATGTGCATCATTTCTTATAATGAGCAATTTCTCATTTTCCTACAATGTTTTCAACTCTATTTAATATTCTGCTGCAAACTTGTTGTACGTGGGAAACGGTTAATCAAGATAGTACAAATGCAGCCGGCTCCTTTTCTACAGTCTTGTCATAAGTACCCAAAGGCTGGTTTTTCTGTAGCACTGCTAAATTGAAGATGTCTAGGCCTTTATCCATTTCCCACATATAAAATAATCTGCAGCAGACAACTTTGAAAACAGTTAGACAAAATTATTGAAAATATCAATGAGGGAGAGTATTATTATTGCATAGAGTTAAAACAAGTTGTGGTTAAAGGAGAATATTGATCTTTATGAGCAATTTCTCCTTTTGCCATAATGTTTTCATCAGTCTACTGTTATAGAGGTATAGAAAACATCTGTATGCGGGAAAAGGTTTAATTAATGTAAAATTTGAAACAAAGTAGGACGTTGATAGACAGAGATGTTTTTCTCAGAAATAAGAAAAATCTGAATCAGGGATGATAGTGATGTGGAAAGCTGATATTTATAATATTTTCTATTATAGAATTATTTATGTATACATTCATATATCCTGTAGTTATATTCACATTTAGTCTCAGAGCTCTAGATAAGGAGTGTTTTGCTTGTTCTAAAATCCTTATTTTTATCCACTAACTCTATGTTGTGGGTACTCAAAAGAATCGTCTCAATGAGACGATTCTTTTGAGTACCTACAACGCAGGGTTTGGTTGGATAATAAGAGAGAGATTGTGGGGAAAAGAGCTGCAAATCCCTCCTTATATGGACCTCTGTTAAGTCTGGAGTACATGTAGTAAGTGAACATATCTGCCATTTTTTCATACCCGGATTTCTTGCTGCTGAAGAGCTGTACTTTATTTCATTTTGTCATGTTAAATGTTCTGATGCAATTTAAGTTGTAGTTGTAGACTTATTTATTTATACATCGATTGTGAAGCAAGTTATAACAATGTACAATGTATATCAATCACTGTCAAGTAAGTAATATAACCATCTCCCACGCACGAGAAAACCTCAGCAGATGACATTGAAAACATTTTAGGGGGAAAGATGGAAACTCTTTCTAATGAAAATACAATTATTGTACACAGTTGAGAAGTTGCTAAATCAATTTCCCCTTTTCTCACAATGTTTTCCAACTTTGTCTGCTGCAAATGCTTTAGAAAACATCAGCATAAGGTAAAGTGTTTAACCCTTTCCCTCATACGGCAATTCTGCAGCAGACGACTTTGAACGTATTTTGTCAAAACATAGGAAATCTCCATAATTGAATGGATAACCTATGACGAAATCTGGAAAACATTGTAGCAAAAGGAGAAATTGCACGTTTTGTGCAATTTCTTCTTTTGTCACTATGTTTTCAAAAAGCCGTCTGCTGCAGAGGCGTCAGAAAGCGTCTATATGAGGGAAAGGGTTAAATGAAAGTACAATCATTGAAAAGAGTTGAAAACATGGTGACACAAGGAGAAATTGCTTGTTTTGAGCAATTTCTTCTTTTGTCGCCAAGTTTTCAAAAACCTGTCTGCTGCAGAAAGCGTCTATATGAGGGAAAGGTTTAAACATATTTCATTGTTATATATGCATGATTTGTTAAGATCTTGTTCATAGTTAAACATGAATTCACCAAAAATTCTTTTTTAACCTTTCCCCAATTACAACAAATCTGCAGCATATGACTTTGAAAATGTTTGGGCACATATAAGAAAATCTCCACAAATGACTGTATATTTATTGAATAATGTTAAAAATATTGTGGCAAAAGGAGAAATTGCTCTATATGGACAACTTCTCCCTAGCATCATTGTTTTTTGCTGTAGATGCATCAAAGTTGGTCTCTATTAGAGAAAGGTTAAAGATCATCCATATAAACTATATTGAATTATGAGACATGTTATTATGTTACCGGAGGAATCTGTCAGGGATTTGAAACCCAGTGTCCTGGGTTCGATCCCCAGTCATGATTGAGTGCCCTTGGGCAAGGCACATTTCCTAGCCAAGAACTGGTTTGTTAACCAAGGGAACATGATTGACCCTTTCCCATATACAACAAATCTGCAGCAGATGAATTTGAAAACATTGTGACACAAACCTGAAAAATCTCAATAAAAGATAGCTTAATTGTTTTATAAAGTTGAAAACATTGCGACCAAAGGGGAAATTGCTCAATTTCACTTTTAGCTACAATGTTTTCAAAAGTCATATGTTGCTATTGCACCAAAATGCGTCTGCAGGTGGGAAAGGGATAAGTGAATTGTTGCCGTGATATAACTGTGTCTGTTTTTGACAAGGGTGAAATGTGGTAGATTTGTAGTTTAGTTTTAATGCCATTTGTAAATAATGTATAATTTGTATTTGTATTGTATTAGAGAAAATGGGTCAGATTGTATACCAAAACGTATCATGTAATCACAATTTGCACCTAGTTATCACAAGAGTCGATCCTTTCCTACAAACAGAAGCTGTTGTAAGGCCTGCAGCATACAAATTTTGAAAAAGGAGTATTTGCTCATGACGTTTTCAACTCCACACAGTGATTATTAAACTATTATCATAATATTAACCCTTTCCCTCATACGACAATTCTGCAGCAGACGACTTTGAACATATTTTGTCAAAACATAGAAAATCTCCATAATTGAATGGATAACCTATGACAAAAAGTGGAAGACATTGTTGCAAAAGGAGAAATAGCACGTTTTGTGCAATTTCTTCTTTTGTCACTATGTTTTCAAAAATCCGTCTGCTGCAGAGGCGTCAGAAAGCGTTTATATGAGGGAAAGGATTAACAAGGTGTTTTCAATGTCGGCTGCTGAAGAATTGTTGTAAGTGGGAAAGGATTACAAAACCAAGTCACTTGGATCCGAAATCAAAAATGAAAATAGCTGCTGGAGTCATAACATTTATACTGCATGTATCTATCTATTACTGGCAATTTTTACCACTTACTGTCATAAGCTTTAAAGCTTTTGAAGGAAATGTTGTAATTTTTGCTTAGATGTTTTCAAAGCTGTCTGCTGCAGACTTGTGGGAAAGGTCTGACCAACAGGACAAGAGAAAATTTGAATTTCCGTTATGAAAAAAATATTCCTTGTCCCATTAACTGCAGAGGGGTAAACACTTGCAAATAAATTAATTTCTACATGACGAAGGTTAACAAAAAATAACAACAGAGTTAAAAGGTTTCCCAATCGGGACAGAAAGTAAAAAGATAAATATGTTCAACCCTTTCTCACATACAACACTTTCTGCAGCAGACAACTTTCAAAACATATTGGAAAAAAACCTGAAAAATCCGCATAAATGAGAGTTTAATTATTAAATACAGTTGAAATCATTGTGGAAAAAGTAGAAATTGCTTGTTTTGAGCAATTTCTTCGTTTGCCACAATGTTTTCAAAAGTTGGCTTCTGCAAAAATGTGTCTACAGATGGGAAAGGGATAAGTGACTTTTGTTTTAGGCTTTGCCTTATTCTGGGCTGTGTAGTAAGTAATCAAACCCATTTCTCTGAGACCAATTATTTTACAAAATAAGTGTCAACATTCCTACTCTGTAACTGTCTCATCTCTTTGCTCATTTAACCCTTTCCCGCACTTTATGACGCCTCTACAGCAGACGACGTTTGAAAACATTGTGACAAAATGAGAAATTTCTCATTTTGCCATAATGTCTTCCTATACCAAAGTTAATTACACTTTCAGTAGTAGTAATTTTCAATATTTTGGGTAAGATGTTTTCAAACCGTCTACTGCAGCTTTGTTGTATGTATACAAGAAATCTGAAAGTGACAACGTTGAACACATCTAGGTAAAAGTATTGAAAATCTCTTTGAATAAATGTATAATCAGTGAAAATATTGTTGCTTTGCTAAGAATGTTTTCCAAAGTCCTATGCTGCAGAGGGGTCAGAAAGCTTTTCTATGTAGGAAAGGGTTAATCTTTAGTTTTCAGTTTTCTTACTTTCTAGGGTTCTGATTCAAAACATGCTCATATTGAGTAATGTGTCCATTGCTGCAGACGACTTTGTAAACATCTTCATACACATTTCTGTAGATGAAAGTCTTAAATATTTGAAAGTTTTGAAAATATTCCGACAAGAAGGAAAACTTGTGTATATTAGCTATTTCTCTACATTGTTTTTACCATGATCGTTTTTAAATGTTGTCTCCTGAAGATGTGTCTGCATTTATGAAGGAGTTAACCCTTTCCCACATACAACAATTCTGCAGCAGACATTTGACGCAAAAACACCGAAAACTTCAATAAATGTAGGTAAAATTACTGAACAAAATTGAAAATATTGTGGCAAAAGAAGAAATTGCTCATGTTGAGCAATTTCTACTTTTGTCACAATGTTTTCAAAAAGGCGTCGGAAAGCGTCTGCATTTAGGAAAGAGTTAAATTGGTACAATCATGAGGTTGCTACATCTACAAATTTATATTAACCCTTTCCCTCATATAGACACTTTTTGACGCATCTGCAGCAGACGACTTTTGAAAACATTGTGGAAAAAGAAGAAATTGCTCAAAATGAACAATTTCTCCTTTTGCCACAATGTTTTCAACTATTCAATAATTATATGTAACTTTCCTTTATAGAACGATTCTAGGAAAGAGTGAAATTGGTACAATCATGAAATTGCTACATCTACAAATTCCCTCACAAATTTGCAGCAGACGACTTTGAAAACATACCCGATTAACTCCCTTTAAATGAAAGTACAATAATTGAACAGAGTTGATGAAAACATGGTAACAAATGGAGAAATTGCTTGTTTTGAGCAATTTCTTCTTTTGTTGCCAAGTTTTCAAAAAGCCGTCTGCTGCAGAGGCATATGAAAACGTCTTTATGAGGGAACTGGTTAATATCTTTTGTGCATGCTTTTTGTGACATGTGAATATGTCAAAAGCATGACATATGATTCTCAACCCCTTATAACCCTTCCCCTCATATAGAAGCTTTCTGACGCCTCTGCAGCAGACGGCTTTTTGAAAACATAGTGACAAAAGAAGAAATTGCACAAAACGTGCAATTTCTCCTTTTGCCACAATGTTTTCCACTTTTAGTCATAGGTTATCCCTTCATTTATAGAGATTTTCTATTTTTTGACAAAACATGTTCAAAGTCGTCTGCTGCAGAATTGTCGTATGAGGGAAAGGGTTAAAGCAGACGGTGTTTTGAAAACATAGTGACAAAAGAAGAAATTGCACAGAACGTGTAATTTCTCCTTTTGTCACAATGTTTTCCACTTTTAGTCATAGGTTATCCATCTGACAAAATACGTTCAAAGTCATCTGCTGCAGAATTGTCGTATGAGGGAAAGGGTTA
Source organism: Serripes groenlandicus (assembly GCA_031761405.1). Taxonomy (NCBI): domain Eukaryota; kingdom Metazoa; phylum Mollusca; class Bivalvia; order Cardiida; family Cardiidae; genus Serripes; species Serripes groenlandicus. The sequence goes on from JASEVX010000003.1 coordinate 46,216,809, forward strand.
ATACTCTTTCAAAAATGAGGTTATTTCTGATGTATGTGTTTGAATAGGATACCAGTAATTTCTTGCCAATTAGAATACAATTAACCCTTTCCCTTAAATAGACGCTTTCTGACGCCTCTGCAGCAGACGGCTTTTTGCGAACATATTGACAAAAGAAGAGATTGCTCAAAACGATCAATTTCTCCTTTTGCCAGAATGTTTTCCACTTTTAGTCATAGGTTATCAATTCAATTATGGAGTTTTTTCTATTTGTTGACAAAATATGTTCAAAATTTGTTGTATGTGGGAAAGGGTTAAAATGATCATGTCTATGGACCCTTTACCCACCATTTACACGTACTGATCACTGGTAATGGTGTAACCCTTTCTAACATATGACAAATCTGCAGCAGACGACTTTGAGAGTGTCAAAACACTTCTTAACATAGATTTGTTCTACAAAAGAGATATGGGGGATGACTTAATTTCCAAGTAAGATCGAAATATAATTCTCTGATTTCAAAGTCATTTGCTGTAACCCTTTCTCACATTTGACAAATCTGCAGCAGACAGCTTTGAATACATCTAGGCAAATATTTGGAAAATCTCTTTCAACTTTAGTATAATAAGTAGCAATTTCTTATTTTGTCACAATGTTTTCAAGTTTCATCTGCTGCAAATGTGTCAACATGCATTTAAAGATGGGAAAGGATTGATTTTAATATTTGAAATATCTTTAAAAAAAAGCATAACATCTGTTAAATTGGGAATATAATGTTTTACCCTTTCCCCCCTTACAGGCGCATCTGCAGCTGACAACTTATGAAATCTTTGTGTTAAAAGGAGAAATTGATCATATTGAGCAATTTCTCCTTAAGCCATGATCATTTCAACTCTTTTCAATAATTAAACATTCTCATGTTTTCTAATGTTTAAACCTCTTTCCTTAATATAATTGAAGTCATTTAATACCCTTGCAGCAGACGACTTTAGATAACATTGTGGCAAATGGGGGTATTTCGAACACTCTTGTTTGTCATATGTTTTAGTTTGGTCGTCTGTCTGTCACACCTTCACTTATTGTCATTGACAGGCAACAACTATACCTTCGAACAAATATACTAAGCTTCCAAATACGTTAACCCTTTTCCCCTTACAACAAATCGGAACATCTCCACAAATAAATAGATTTTAAAGCATTGTGGACTAAGGGGAAACTGCTAATCATGCCACATTGGTTTTCAAAAGTTGTCTTCTGCATACATGTAAAAATGTTTATGCAAGAGGGTAAGGGTTAATATCTACTTCCTTACTAGTTTTCAAAGGTGCTCTGGATCAGTTGTGACAAAAGTTGGTATTTTCATAAAGTACATGAAAGCGTAATAACTAATAAGTATATATTTCTTGTGGAAATATAGTATGGTGGAAAGTTGTATACCAGACCATTGCATTACTGTCGAAGACTTTGAATAAACAGATTATAAATTATACATTTATCAAAAACATGTTTATTGTTTATAGATCATTGACCATAATTCCAAACTTTCGCCATGTGCGCCCATGAAGGGGCCATAGCTCAAGTGTCCAAAGTTTTTCCCCTGGAAATCAAAATTGGCAGAACCATTTACTCAAGTTATGAGATAATTGCATAAGGATGTTGGAGAGAAGACAAATTTGCCCTAATTAAACCCTTTCCCACATATTGACGTCTCTGTAGCAGACAACTTTTGAAAACAATTTGACAAAAGTAGAAATTGCTTAAAACAAGCAATTTCTTCTTTTGCCACAATGTTTTCAACTCTTGTCAGTAATTATACCAACATTTATAGAGCTTTTTCGTGTTTTTGCCAAGTTCTTTTCAAAGTCGTCTGCTACAGATTTGTCGTATGTGGCTATTGTGAGTACCTTGCGCGATATACCACATACAACAAAACTGCAGCAGACTTGAAAACATATAGGCAAAAAATATGGAAAAGTCCTATAAGTATAAGTATAATTATTGAATATAGAGTTGAAAACATTGTGACAACTGCTCAATTTCTTCATTTGCCACCGTGCAGTCTCGAGTGTAAATACTTTCTCAAAGTTGGCCTTGTGACCTTTTTTTTTAACCCAGAATGACCAATATTGAACTTAGCCTGGACATTATCATGACACACATTCTGAAAAAGTTATAGCATGCTCAAGTTTAAAATGAGGCTTTACGAGTGTTGGCAATATTTTTCTATATTTTGTCCTAGTAACCTAGTTTTTGACAATGGCCTGGATATCATCAAGATAAACAAACTGACAAATTGTTGACGACAGACAAAAAGGCAATCACAATAACTCGCCTTGAGCAATTTGTGCTCAGGCGAGTTAAAAACAGGTCACACTTACTGGACTTTGTTATCAATGGCACTATATATATATGTCCACTGAATACAGTGCAATATCAATTTAACCCTTTCCCATATTCAAACGCTTTCTGACGACATTTGCCACAATGTTTTCATCTCTTTTCAGTAATTATACCTACATTTATTTGTTTTGTTTGGATGTTTTCAAAGTCCCAAATGATCTTGTAAATTCTCGTTTCTTTTACTCTTATTTTCATTCCATCAAATGTTTTCCGTTTGGGGGAAAAAATAACAAAATTCAAACAGCGCATTTAAATGGATGGTATAATATATAAATAACAAAGTGCATGTCATTGTTTTATGCTTACAAGCCATTCTATTATGTCATTGAAAGATACATCCAAAAGATAGATTCTATAGAAACAAGAGGGCCATGATGGCCCTGGAATCGCTCAACTGATTTTTTTTTCCACTTTAGCTATATAAGCCCCGCCATCTGGCGGGCATAGTTTCCAACCAATCGACTTGGCTTGAAGGAATCTGATAGAGGGTCACCCTAGGAACATTTCTACAAAATTATTTGAAAATCGGCCGGACACTTTTGGAGGAGAAGATTTTTTAAGTTTTCACTATAGCCATAAAAGGCAAAATAGCCCCGCCCCCTTGTGGCCATGTTTTTTGACCAATCAACATGGCTTGAAGGAATCTGATAGAGGGTCATCCAAGGAACATTTCTACAAAATTATTTGAAAATCGGCCAGACACTTTTGGAAGAGAAGATATTTTAAGTTTGCACTATAGCTATATAAGGCAAAATAGCCTGGCGGCCATCATTTTCGACCAATCAACATGGCTTGAAGGAATCTGATAGAGGGTCATCCAAGGAACATTTCTACAAAATTATTTGAAAAACGGCCCGACACTTTTGGAGGAGAAGATTTTTTAAGTTTTCACTATAGCCATATAAGGCAAAAAAGCCCCGCCCCCCCTGGCGGCCATGTTTTTCGACCAATCAACATGGCTTCAAGGAATCTGATAGAGTCACCCAAGGAACATTTCTACAAAATAAATTCAAAATCTGCCAACCAATTTGGGAGGAGAAGAATTTTGATTTTTTTTTCGTTTCGTTGCCATGGAAACCAGAATTCTGCATGGATCCCAATAATTTGAAGGAATTCTAGTGAGGTCATTGAGAGGATGCTTTCTGTGAAGTTTCATCCCAATTGACCCACTGGTTACTGAGGAGAAAATGTTGAAGATTTTTTAAGTTTTCACTATAACCATAAAAGGCAAAATAGCCCCGCCCCCTGGCGGCCATGTTTTTCAACCAATCAACATGGCTTGAAGGAATCTGATAGAGGGTCACCCAAGGAACATTTCTACAAAATTATTTGAAAATCGGCCCGACACTTTTGGAGGAGAAGATTTTTTAAGTTTGCACTATAGCCATATAAGGCAAAATAGCCCGCCCCCCCTGGCGGCCATGTTTTTCGACCAATCAACATGGCTTGAAGGAATCTGATAGAGGGTCACCTAAGGATCATTTCTACAAAATAATTTGAAAATCGGCCTGACACTTTCGGAGGAGAAGATTTTTTAAGAATTTTGAAGTTTTTTTCATTTCGTTGCCATGGAAACCAGAATTCTGCATGGATCCCAAAAATTTGAAGGAATTCTGGTGAGGACATTGAGAGGATGCTTTCTGTGAAGTTTCATCCCAGTTGATCCACCGGTTACAGAGGAGAAAATGTTGACGGACGACGGACATAGGGCGATCACAATAACTCACCCTGAGCACTTCGTGCACAGGTGAGCTAAAAACAAGAAGGCCATGAGGCCTTGTATCGCTCACCTTGCAATTTGATCTTTAACCCTTTCCCACCTATAGACATATTTTGACGCATCTGCTGCAGACGACTTGGAAACATTGTGGCCAAAGGTGAAACTGCTCATGATGATGACACAATAATTTCAACTTTTTATTTAACAATTAAGCTGTCTTTTATGGAGATTTTTCATGTTTTCGTCACTATGTTTTCAAAGTCGTCTGCTGCAGATTTGTTGTATGTGGGAAAAGAAGATCAATAACTACAGAACTTTTGTCATTCTGATGGAAACAGAAAAGAACTTTTAAATACAAAGTTTTGACATTTACTCTTTCAGATTTGACTTGATCAAATTAGTAGGTAAAATTAAAAAGATTTCTGCTAAACTATCTTAAAATCAAAGATGCACTTTCAGAGCAATGGAATTTAACTTTTTGCAATTTCACTCCTTTTTGTATGCAGCCCTGTGGCAATGTTTTTTTAGCCAATCAATATGCCTTAATTGATGTTTGTAGAAAGTTACCAAAGGAACATTCCTGCCAAAATATCTAGTAATCTGGCAAACATCGGAGCTGAAGTTTTGTAAATTTACCCGCTTTATGCTGATGTCTGGTGACAATGTTTTCATTCAATATAAATGGCTTAAACAATTGTTGCAGAGGGTCACTCAAGAAAACATTATCTCAAAATCAGACAAGTAGTTTCATAGGCAAAGAACTTAAAAAGTTTCCTTATTTTCCCCCCCTTTCTGATGATGATGCAGCAACCACAGTAACAAACACAATTTCATTCTTTGAACACTTTCAAAAAAGGACCACATAAGGGAAATTCCTGTGAAAAGTTTTGGCTGCAATGAACCCAGTGGTTAAAGCGGCAGATGTTGTTGAAAGAAATACCGGACACAGGGTGATCACAAACTCACCTTGTGTACTTTGTGCTCAGGCGAGATAAACAATAAACAATGTAAGAATATCCTTCTATAAAAGTCACACTTTATTTCTCATGTAGTAGAGTTAAAAAATATATTGTAGACACATGATAGTCTTAACCCTTTCCCTCATATAGAAGCTTTCTGACGCCTCTGCAGCAGACGGCTTTTTGAAAACATAATGACAAAAGAAGAAATTGCACAAAACGTGCAATTTCTCCTTTTGCCACAATGTTTTCCACTTTTTGTCATAGGTTATCCATCAATTATGGAGATTTTCTATGTTTTGACAAAATTCGTTCAAAGTCGTCTGCTGCAGAATTGTCTCATGAGGGAAAGGGTTAACCAGGGGAAGGTTTCAAAGGTCTTTTAGGACACAACACAATCTCATTAAAACCAGACTGATAACTTTGTAATAAATGGGGTCCATTGTTAACCCTTTCCCACATCATACAAATCTGCAGCAGACCACTTTGAAAATATTAGGGCAAAAATATGGAAAATCTTTGACTAAAAGTTTTATTATTAAACAAGAGTCGTAAACATTGTGGCAAATGAAGAAATCATAAGCAATTTCTCTATTTGCCACAATGATTTCAATAGTCGTCTGCTTCAGAGGTGCCCGTATGTGGGAAAGGGTTAAGTTCATATGAATCTTATTTGTGTGTGTGATATACAATCTTTTCATTAAGCATGAATTCAGCAAATTGGTTAATTAGGTGAAACAGACAAGTAAATATGGCCCAGACAAGCATTTCCTTTAAATAGGGTCAAAGGTCGCAGCAGTTGTTATAATTTGCTAAAATGAAAAGGGTTGAGAAAAAGAATTGATTGTCTGGGGTTTAATACCATTTCTTTAAGTCATATCACAGCTGTTGAAAACAATTGTTAAGCATGTTAAAACAATTGAAATTTAATTTCAGGCAATGATCATGCTCATATATATGCTTGATTATACAGAAAGTAAGCGAAGTGTTAAACAGGAACTGATCTACTTAAAAAAACAAAAATAATATAACAAGCCACAGATTCATCCTTATCCCACTGACTTCCCGCAACCATAATCATTACCCCTGAAATCCCGCAACGATAATCATTATCCCTGAAATCCCGCAAAGATAATCATTACCCCTGAAATCCCGCAGCGATAATCATTACCCCTGAAATCCCGCAACGATAATCATTATCCCTGAAATCCCGCAAGGATAATCATTACCCCTGAAATCCCGCAGCGATAATCATTACCACTGACATCCTGCAACGATAATCATTACCACTGACTTCCTGCAACGATAATCATTAAAACTGACTTCCCGCAACGATAATCATTACCACCGACTTCCTGCAAAGATAATCATTACCACTGACATCCCGCAACGATAATCATTACCACTGACTTCCCACAATGATAATCATTACCACTGACTTCCCGCAATGATAATCATTACCACTGACTTCCCGCAACAATAATCATTACCACCGACATCCTGCAACGATAATCATTACCGCTGACATCCTGCAACGATAATCATTACCCCTGACATCCTGCAACGATAATCATTACCACTGACTTCCCGCAACGATAATCATAACCACAGACTTCCCGCAACGATAATCATTACCACTGACTTCCCGCAACGATAATCATTACCCCTTAATTTTGACAAGTTCTCACAGGTTTTTGGACAAATCCACAATGAATAGCAAATAGTGTGGACCAAGATAAGAATGCATGAACATGCAGTTTTATATTGGGTCTACATTGTTTGCATTTGTAGTTTATAATTGTTCATAACTTGATAAGAAAATGTTGTTTATAAATTGGTGTACAGCTAAATAAGGGTTCACGTAGAGGGTTTACATTAAACGAGAAATAAAATGCTCCTGCAGCAAAGCTCTATAGATATGGCTGTTTAAAAAAGGATATAAAAAAAAAAAAAACGAGCAAAGGACATCACTTTGTTAGCATCCACTACATGCATTCCATTATCACTTCATTATATATAGCATTGTTTAATCAAAGGAAAAAGGTATCCAGCTCTGGTTTGAAAAAGGCACGTTCGAAAAAAAAATACTATTTATATATATAAGTCTGTGTTCATTTTACAGACAAGATTAACAGGATATATAGTGTTCTGTTTTCATTATACAGAAAACTTATGACAAAGGAAAAATTATTAAAAACAAGGATGAATGAAAATTTACTAAAAACAAGATTGTTTAGGCCTTTCAGAACAAAACTTTAAAAAAAAATGTGCAAGGAAAGCAGTCAACACAAATTAACCTATAACATCCATACTTTTTTACCTTTTGATTTTCAGAAGACTTAACCCTTTCCGACATACAGATACCTTAAGATTGATTGATTGATAAGAGTTTAACGCTGTTTTGAAAGGTATTTCAATTATATCTGAATAGCACACACAACGTTCTTCCGAGGTAACTGGCTACCTTCCCACATGGACTTTTTTATCCAAGTGCTGGAAGACAAATGATGCTTGTCACAATGCCATAGCGACAATTAAGAACAGTGTTGCAAATAGAGAAATTGCACATGAAGAGCAATTTCTACTTTTGTCACAATATTTTCAACTGTATTCGATAATTCTTGTTTCATTTATAGAGATGTTCCATGTTTTTACCAAGATATTTTCAACATCGTCTGCTGCAGATTTGTTTTGTTGGAGAGGGGTTAAAGATTTGAATTTTGCATACATGTTACGAAAATCAATGAAAAATCGATGTTTGGCTAGCTTTCTTGAGATTCTGTTATAAATTGTAGGATAAAACAAAGATACAATGTTTATATATATAATACAGGAGAAAAATTTCTATCACAATGTTCCCTATGTTTTTCTGTCAGTGAAATACATTAAAAAGATAACTCATCTTAATTAGGTTTATAATAATAGTTAACACACACACTTTCTGATGCCTCTACAGCAGTGACTTTTGAAAACATTGTGACAAAAGTATTAGCAATTTCTTGTTATGTCACAATGTTTTCAACTCTCTTCAAAAAATAAACTTTCTTTTAACGCTTTCCCACCTGCTGACGCATTTTGACATAATAGCAGCAGACGACTTTTGAAAACATTGTGGCCAAAGGTGAATTTGCTCATTATGAGCAATTTCACCTTTGGCCACAATGTTTTCAACTTTATTTAACAATTAAGCTATCGTTTATCGAGATTTTTCAGGTTTTTGTCACAATGTTTTCAAATTGATTTGTTGTATGTGGGAAAGGGTTAAAGAGGATTTTGACATTATTGCCCACATGTTTTCAAAGTCGTCTGCTGCAGATTTGTTGTATGTGGGAAAGGGTTAAAGTTCAATCAACCCATTCCAATATTCAAAAAATTCTCACTTTCACACAACTGCAGCAGACAATTTTTGAAGTCATTGTGGTAAAATGAGACTTTGCTCATAACGAGCAATTTCTCTTATGCAACAATGCTTTCAACTCAATTTTCACACTTTCAAAATAAAGTTGGATACAGTCTGGTAAAGCTAGTCTGGATCTAACATCAAAACAAATAATTATCCTCTTTATCACACACATTCCAAGAGATTAATAACACAAAAGAAACTAGAAATATCACTGAAGGTGATGAATACCCCCAGCTGGTGCCTGACAATATACATTTGTATGAGAAATTCAAGGGGCCATAACTCATTTATAAATAATTCCAGTGCAGAACGCCGACAATATGCACAACTAGGCTTGGTATCAATCATTCTTGTGAAGTTATATTGAATTCTGACCAAGGGTTGCTGAGAAATAGTGTTCACAAGAAATGGCTACAGACCAACTATGTATGAGAAATTCAAGGGGCCATAACTCATTTAAAAATAATTCCAGTGCAACAAGCCGACAATATGCACAACTAGACTTGGTATCAGTCATTCTTGTGAAGTTATATTGAATTCTGACCAAGGATTGCTGAGAAATAGTGTTCACAAGAAATGTCCAGACCAACCAACAAACCAACAAACCAACAAACCGACCGACAAGCGTGACTCCTATATAACCCCCATATACTACGTATCTGGGGGTATAATGAAAAAAAAAAAAAAACGTACACAATCGATGAAAGATAGGTAGATAGATAGATACAGTCATAGGTCTATTTAGAAAAAATATAGTTCAAAAAAATAATTTACATGTATACAAATTATGTACACATACATTTGTATTTAAATAAGCCTAGCAAAAAAACACCAATACAAAAGGTGCAAAAGAACATTGAAAAAGGCCATCCACTCAAAATGCACGAGCAAAGACCGTAACAAACTCTTAAACCTTTTCCACATATAATAAATCTGCAGCAGACGACTTTGAAAATATAGTGACAAAAAACTGAAAGATTTCCATAAAAGATAGCTTAATTGCCAAATAAAAGTGAAAATATTGTGGCCAAAGGAGAAATTGCTCATTATGAGCAATTTCATCTTTGGCTACAATGTTTTCAAAAGTCGTCGACTGCTATTGGGTCAAAATGCGTCTGCAAGTGGGAAAGGGTTAAACCGTTACCAAATGCAGACGGATTTGCAGCAGACTGTGTGAAAGGGGTATTTTGGAAAATAGCAGGGGACACCTTCTGAAAACATTTTGGTAAGAAGGGATAATTGCTTATGTATCTGTATTGAGCAATTTCTAATACATTCATCTTGTATTTTGTAGTAGATTTGTTGCATGCAGGAAAATGTTTACCATCAACAGTTTACCATATACAGCAGACGCATTAGAAAGTCAAAACAATCTGTAACAGACAACTTTGAAAACATCTAAGCAAAATTAAGGATATTCTCGATAAATGAAAGTGTAATGACTGTAAGAGAGTTGAAAACACTGCGGCAAAAGGAAGATTTTGCCAATTGTCATTATGAATAAATTTCTTCTTTTGCCATTAAGAAGTCTGCTGCAGAGGTCTCAGAAAGTTTCTACATGTGAGAGAGGGTTAAACATTGTAGCAAAATAGTCATGAAGATTTGATAAATATAATGTCATTAAATTATGTCATACTTTAGTTAGTAACAACCTAGCATAAAGCAGAGCTACATTTATTATTCTTTTATAGTTTACACAATAACCTGTGAATTGACTAGTACAAATGTATGGTACAAAGAGAATTTATCAAGTACATGTACTACCCATTTTCATGATTACAACTTAACATTTGTTTTGCTTGATTAGCCCTTTCCCACATACAACACATCTGCAGCAGACAACATTGAGATCATCTAGGCAAACGTTTGGAATATATATGTAAAAATATAATTATTAAGTAGATTAGAAAACATTTTGGCAAAAGGAAAAATTGCTCAATATGAGCAATTTCTTCTTTTACCACAATGTTCTCAAAATTCGTCTGCTGCAGAGGCGTCAGAAAGCGTATGTATATGGGAAAGGGTTAACTAATGTCTGACAGTCTGGCCCCGAAACTATAAAACTTTTAAAACGTGCTCCATGCTCCAAATAAGGCTTTTAATTGGTCAATTTGGAGAACGAATTTGCTTCTGACCAATCAGATACTAGAGCACAAATTCTGAGCACAGATTAAACTTTTATAGTTTCGGACCCTGAACTGGTAGTGAAGAGCAAACCAGAATAGAACAACATTTATTCATGTCAAGCCAACTTCTGAAAAACATGCAAACCTGTTGTTTATATATCTATTTGTGGCAATGACCGTTCACGACATTTTTCAGATGTTGATTTTTATTTGGCTCAGCTGCAGCAGACGACTTGGAAAACATTTAGTCAAAAACTCTCTACAAATGAAAATAATTATTGATAGATCAACGAAAAACATTGTGGAATAATGAGCAATTTCTCATTTTGTCATAATGTTTTCTAAAATCATCTGCTGCAAAGTCGTCAGTCAGTAAGTTTCTGTGTAAAGGTAAGGGATCAACTTTATTTTTACTTTTAATTAACCTTTCCCACATGTATACATGATGCTTTTTGACACCTCTACAGCAGACGATTTTTGAAAACATTGCGACAAAAAGAAGAAATTAATCAAAATGAGCAATTACTCCTTTTGCCATAATGTTTTCAATCATATTACTTTCATATATATATTTCAGTTTTACCTAGATGTGTACACAGTCATCCGCGGCAGATTTGTTGTATGTGGGAAATGGCTAAACTTCAATTAAATGTAATTAACAACTGAGATGATACAAACAGAAATTGTCCTTGACCTATCTATTGCACATCAAGGTTACAATCTTTTTTGTCTGCTTGGATGCATGTCCATGTTCAAATTACTGTTGCAAAAGGAGATGATAAAGTAAAGAGTAGAATTTAACCCTTCTCCTCATATAGACGCTTTCTGACGCCTCTGCAGCAGATGGCTTTTTGAAAACATAGTGACAAAAGAAGAAATTGCTCAATATGAGCAATTTCTCCTTTCGCCACAATATTTTCCACTTTTAGTTTTAGGTTATCCATTTAATTATAGAGATTTTCTATTTTTTGACAAAATATGTTCAAAGTCATCTGTTGCAGAATTGTCGTATGAGGAAAAGGGTTAAAACAGAATTGTTGTCATACATTTGAACAAGTTATGGGATATAAAAGGAGCTGGACTCCACCCTGTGTTCCTAGAAACCATAGCTAAATCGTCCTTGAATAATACGAAATTTTAGAATTGTCCTTTTTACCAAGCAAAGACAATACATAGATACTATTTCTGTTAAATTTGTATTGCTACTGGACTTGCATCATTTTTCTATGACAAAAGTTCCAAAACTTGCCAAATAACCCAACAAATTCTAAAGAAGTTTTAAAATCAATTTGGTCAAAAATTTAAATTTCCTCAAAATGTTCAAAGAATAAGGCGATTAAAGCATTAAATAGTATTTAATATATAGCTGAATTAAAAAAAAAATCAATCACCATAAATGACAATTATTAACCAAATTTTGTATTATACAGACTAATTTTAGCTAAAACAGCAAACATGTCAATGTACTGAGTGACATATTGGCAATTGAAACTTGCTCTAGATTCAAAACCAAATATTCATTCCGATTCATTAACCCTTTCCCTCATACCTGTACAACCAAACTCGCAGCTGTTTTCAACATCCTGCGCTGCATATGCGCCAATGGCGTCTGCATGTGAGAAATGGTTAATCCTTCTACATGAAAATGTGAACCAGGCCAGACAATATGCAGTTCTTTTTTACATAAATTCGCAAAAACCAAAGAATCCAGGATATGTTAGCATTTTAGAAGTTCAAAAGCTGTCTGTTCCACTCAGATCATGTGATGTGGTTATAGATATATATGCAAATACACTCCTTTTTACTGAAGCAGGAAATGGTTAATCCTTCTACATGAAAATGTGCTAAAAGAAAATGAACCAGGCCAGACAAAATGCAGTTCTTTTTGACATTTGCAAAAACTAAAGAATCCATTTATTAGCATTTTTAGAAGTTCAAAAGCTGTCACTCTCATGTTATGTGGATATGGATATATATGCAAATATACTCCTTTTTTTACTGAAGCCGTTCAAATGAAAATATAAAATAGCAGTTAATTTGACTTCACATGGGTTTTTGTATTTGACTTGTTGTTGTTTCCATTCACATACGGTTTTGAGGGCTTCTTCAGCATGGTTCTCAGTACATCGTTCTTAAAAAGTCTCCAAAATAGTATCGGGTTTATCACATTCATGACAAAAATAGAGGCACTCAAACATCGAAAGTATATCACAGGGACCCTGTTGTACTCTGTAAACATTCCATAAGTGATCCGGCATAGTGAATATCCACGGCAAAAGAAAAATGTTATTAGATTGACAATACAGACAGTTTTATAAAATCTACTGTCAAACTCGAAGTTCAGCATATGTAGGAGTTTACGAGAGTGGAGGAAAAAGCTGTTTATCTCCGCCATGAGAGCGACCACAGTGTACCCTATACACATCTTACTATGGAAGTCGTACCAAAACATGGATATCACCTGCAAAAGAAAAAACTTATACAGTGGTCAGGTTTCTTGATGAGCGGCAATCATTAACCCTTTCTGATGCAGACGACTTTTTGTAAACATTGTAACAAAAGGAACAAGTGGCGCAAGAGGGCTAGTATAGCTCCACTGCCACTAGGCAAAAATTAAATCTCCAAACAGCTCTACTCCCTAGTGGCCATGTTTTTTGACCAATCACCATGGCTTGAAGGAATCTCATAGAGTGTCACCCAAGGAACATTTCTGCAAAATTATTTGAAAATCGGCCAAATAGTTAGAGAGAGAAGATTTTTAAAGTTTAAAATTCCTATCCAATCATCGCCTACAATGTCGTAAGGTTTCAACCACGGAGATATCCCATTCAAACAAACAAGATCAAAGAGGTCATATGGCAGAGCTCCAAAGGGGTGTTTTGCATGTTCTAAAATCCTTATTTGACCCTCACACCCTATGTTGTAGGTACTCAAAAGTATCTTCTCAGTGAGACGATTCTTTCTTGTACCCACAACATAGCGTTTGTGGGGAAAAGAGCTGAATACCCCTCCCCATCTGGACCGCTGGGGTGTATAACAATTGTTGTAGTGGTACCCAAGGGAACCATCTAAATCATCTAAATCATACTTATTTTAATTCTTTTGAGAATACACAGTATAGCTTTAAAATGAGTATTAACTTTCCCTCATACAAATGCTTTCTGACGCCTCTGCAGCAAACCTTTTGATGAGTAATTACCCGTTTTGCCACCATGTTCTCAACTTAATCCACTAATCAAACTTTTATTAGCCCTTTCCATCATACGACAATTCTGCAGCAGACGACTTTGAACATATTTTGTCAAGAATTAGAAAATCTCTATAATTGAATGGATAATCTATGACTAAAAGTGGAAAACATTGTGGCAAAAAGAGAAATTGCTCGTTTTGAGCTATTTCTTTTTTTGTCACTATGTTTTCAAAATTCCGTCTGCTGCAGAGGCGTCAGAAAGCTTCTATATGAGGGATAGGGTTAAACAGATTTTGAATATTTTTGCGCAGATGCTTTCAGTTTTCTTGTATGTGGGTAAGGGTTAAGAGAGATATTGAACATTTAATGATGAACAATTTCACCATTTGCCACAATGTTTTCACCTCATTTAATGAAGATTTTTCACATTTTGGAAAATATGTTTTCAAAGTCGTCTGCTGATTTGTTGTATGTGGTAAAGGGTTAATCCAAATGTTTTCAACTCTATTAACCATATACATGTATACTCTTTCATTTATACATATTATCTCATGGTATTTGCCAAGATCTACCACAGACTTCAGACATTTTGTATGCAGGAAAGGGTTAGAAATACAAAGTAAAAAGGATTAAAAGTAGACTTACAGCTATGTGATGGGCTGTTACTTCATAGTTTGCAAGCAACTTTCCTTTAAGTAGCATATCCAGAAAATCATAAATAAAATATCCTGAAATGAAAAAACAATACACAAAACTTTATAACATGTACTCAATAGAACCATGACAAATGACAGGAAAGAGCTGGTCAGCTCAAAGGATAACATGTTTTGAAATAACACTATTTAACAATATATCTGATATAATATATTAAAAGAGAGATGGTCTCTTAAAGACTGACAAGTTTTTCAAAGCTCGAAATCGACTATGTATATCCTAAAAAGCTAGATGTACATACATTTACTCAATGCTGCACCCGCAAGGAATTTTTTAACCCTTTCCCTCATACGCCAATTCTGCAGCAGACGACTTTAAACATATTTTGTCAAGAAAATCTCTATAATTGAATGGATAACTGTTACTTTGTCTAAAAGTGGAAAACATTGTGGCAAAAGGAGAAATTGCTCGTTCTGAGCAATTTCTTCTTTTGTCCCTATGTTTTCAAAAAAAAAGCAGTCTGAAGAAATATCACTGAAGGTGATGAATACCCCAGCTGGTGCCTGACAATATACATATGTATGAGAAATTCAAGGGGCCATAACTCATTTAAAAATAATTTGAGTGCAACACGCCGACAATATGCTCAACTAGGCTTTGGTATCAATCATTCTTGTGAAGTTATATTGAATTGTGACCAAGAGTTGTTGAGAAATAGTGTTCACAAGAAATGGCTACAGACCAACTATGTTTGAGAAATTCAAGGGGCCATAACTCATTTAAAAATAATAATTCCAGTGCAACACGCCAACAATATGCACAACTAGGCTTGGTATCAATCATTCTTGTGAAGATATATTGAATTCTGACCAAGAGTTGCTGAGAAATAGTGTTCACAAGAAATGTCTATAGACCAACTATGTATGAGAAATTCAAGGGGCCTTAACTCATTTAAAAATAATTCCAGTACAACACGCCGACAATATGCACAACTAGGCTTGGTATCAATCATTCTTGTGAAGTTATATTGAATTCTGACCAAGGGTTGCTGAGAAATAGTGTTCACAAGAAATGTCTATAGACCAACTATGTATGAGAAATTCAAGGGGCCATAACTCTTTTAAAAATAATTCCAGTACAACACGCCGACAATATGCACAACTAGGCTTGGTATCAATCATTCTTGTGAAGTTATATTGAATTCTGACCAAGGGTTGCTGAGAAATAGTGTTCACAAGAAATGTCTATAGACCAACTATGTATGAGAAATTTAAGGGGCCATAACTCATTTAAAAATAATAATTCCAGTGCAACACGCTGACAATATGCACAACTAGTTTTGGTATCAATCATTCTTGTGAAGTTATATTGAATTCTGACCAAGGGTTGCTGAGAAATAGTATTCACAAGAAATGTCTATAGACCAACTATGTATGAGAAATTCAAGGGGCCATAACTCATTTAAAAATAATTCCAGTGCAACACGCCGACAATATGCACAACTAGGCTTGGTATCAATCATTCTTGTGAAATTATATTGAAATCTGACCAAGGGTTGCTGAGAAATAGTGTTCACAAGAAATGTCCAGACCAACCCACCAACCGACAAACCGACCGACAGGCGTGACTCCTATATAGCCCCCATATACTACGTATCTGGGGGTATAATAATACCGGTTGATGACTATACCGGGACTCATGTTACTGTTCTACATAATCCATTGTTGTTTCCAACCTTATTATAATACCATAAGTTATGGTTGTTTAGGAAAAGCAGAATTTACTCAAAATGCCTCAAAGCAGATAACTTTAAATATTTATGGCATATCAGTCAATAAAACTTTAAGAGAATCCCTTAACCCGTTACCACATACAAACACTTCCTACACCTCTGTAGTACATGTAGACAGCTTTTGAAAACTTTGTGGCAGACGGAGGAATTGCTCATAATGAGCAATTTCTCCTTTTGTCACAATGTTTTTCAACTGTTTTCAATAATTATACATTCATTAACAGAGGTATTTTCACATTTTTGCCTAGATATTTTCTAAGTTGTATTCTGTTAATTTGTATTATGTGGGAAAGGTCGAATTCCTACATCAAAATTTTATCAGAGGACAAATCCGTCAAATGGTTTAGGACCTGAGATGTCTTTTGAAGTTACCCCTTTCCTGAATCTGCCTGGTAGGTTTCTTTTTCAACAAAGCAATATCATGAATATGGCTTGAACAATTTATGAAGAGGGTCACTAAAGGAACATTTCTGCCATATTTTCTTGAAATCAGACAATAACTTAAATAAGAATGGAATTATAAAGTTTTGCCCCTACCCCTTTTCTGATGCAGCCTGGCCACCACATTTTTCAACCAATAAATATATGGCTTAAAGACTTGTTGTAGAGGGTCACTCATGGAACATTTCTATTGCATTACCTTGGAGGAGACAGCTTTTAAACCTTTCCCTCTACAATAATTCTGCAGCAGACAACTTTGAACATATTTTGTCAAAAAATAGAAAATCTTTATAATTAAATAGATAACCTATGACTAAAAGTGAAAACATTGTAGCAAAAGTAGAAATTGCTCGTTTTGAGCAATTTCTTCTTTTGATACTATGTTTTCAAAAAGCTGTCTGCTGCAGAGGCATCAGAAAGCGTCTATATGAGGGAAAGGGTGTAGGCATGTTTCTCCTTTTTTGATGCAGCAGCCAAAGTCCTAATTCTATATAGAAACTATATATCTTTGAACAATTTTGAAAGAAAACCACTCAAGTTTAATGAAATGGATCCAACACATTAGGAGGAGATGTCAGATGAAGCTAAAATGTACATTTTACCCCTTTTCCAATACCACCAGGATGCTATTTATCTTAACCAATCAATATTATGTCCAAGATTCGCAAAAGAAAGAAATATGTTCCTTTTTAATTAGTATAATGGTAACAAAGAGTGTGATGGTTTTTATTTCTTATTAAAATTTAACAATGTTGTAACGATTAGAAAAGTAGCTATTTTCGTTTCGAAAAACATGTAAATGGTAAACAATCAACATCTTGATCAACATCCTTTGTGATAATGATGTACCCATACAAACATATCGAGGGCTTGGCGTGAAACGGTTGTAACTAAACGCCTATTTTGAAAACCCTGGTTTAGGGGCACCTAAATTTCCATTGTTTACCAAGAAAAATGATTTAACTCTTATAAAGACATTATGGTAAGGTGATTAACCTTGGTAAAAAAATAACAATTTCAGTAACAACCGTTTCACGCCAAGCCCTCAATATATACATGTATATATATATTGCCATTTCTTATAAAAATATCACTTTCAATATGGAGGGAAATTATTTTGCCACAGAGCTATATAATAAAACTGAATTATGACTGGATATATCCAAAAATTATACATGTTTCTGTCTATCCCTTTCCCAAATACAAAAAATCTGCAGCGGACGACTTTGAAAATATATTGGCAAAAACACAGAAAAGGTCCATAAATGTAGGTATAATTACTGAAAAGAGTTGAAAACATTGTGGCAAAAGAAGAAATTGCTCGTTTTGAGCAATTTCTTCTTTTGTCACTATGTTTTCAAAAAGCCGTCTGCTGCAGAGGCGTCAGAAATCGTCTATATGAGGGAAAGGGCTATACAGATTTACTTATAGTTATCTTGCGGAAAAAAAGACATGTATATATCACTTGGAATTTGTCCTCTAGTATATATATTGATATGTGCTTTGATTTCCAAATGCAAATGATCAATGAATGTCCTTTGGTAATATATGAAGATTTACACTCTCAATTGTACATTCCTCTGTTTCTTGTCAGTTTACATATATATATATATATATTTTGGACATGACAAACAATTATTTATATATTTGTATAACATTATGTGAACATAGTATGTTGTAATTTGGGCTTTAGGCCTTTAATTACAAAAAAACACCTGTATTCTGTATTCCATCTTAAAATCAGACAAGTGATTCATGACAAGAGGGCCATGATTATAGTTTTGACTATGCATATAAGGCAAACCAGCCCAACCCACCCTGTGGCCATGTTTTTGACCAATGAACATGTCTTAACCATATGTATACGGCAAAATAGCCCCGCCTCCTGGAGGCAATGTTTTTTAACAAATCAACATGGCTTGAAAGAATCTGATAGAGGGTCACCCAAGGAACATTTCTCTTATTATTTTTGAAAATCGGCCTTACACTTTCAGGAGAAGATTTTTTAAGTTTCCACTGTAGCCATATAAGGCAAAATAGCCCCGCCCTCTGGCGGCCATGTTTATTGACCAATCAACATGGCTTGAAGGAATCTGATAGAGGGTCACCCAATGACCATTTCTACAGAATTATTTGAAAATCGGCCAACAAGTTTGGGAGAAGAAGAAATTTAAAGTGTTTTGTTGTTTCATTGCCATGGAAACCAGAATTCCTGTATGGATCCCAAAAATTTGAAGGAATTCTGGTGAGGTCATTAAGAGGATGCTTTCTGTGAAGTTTCATCCCAATTGACCCACTAGTTACAGAGGAGAAGATGTTGATGGACGATGCACACGGATGACGGACAAAAGGCAATCACAATAACTCAAGATTCAAGAGCTAAAAATGGATTTTTAAAATATTGTCATTTTGTCCCTTTTCTTGTCTGCTTGGCTGCCATGGTTTTCAATCAATGATTATGGCTTGAACAATTCAGAGGTTCACACAGGATTTTTTTTTGCCAAAGGAGCATTCCTGTGAAGTTTGGTTGAAATAGGTCCAGTGGTTTAGGAGGAGATGTGGTTTAGGAGGAGATGTGGTTTAAAGCAAAAAGTTAATGACTGATGGACGGCAGACAAAGAGTGATCAGAAAAGATCACTTTGAGCCTTCGGCTTAGGTGATCTAAAAATATCACCTCAAGAAACAAAAAGGTATACCTGTAGAGAAAGCCACCATAAGGTATGTGAAGTAATTGATATGATGTACTAAGTCAGAGACCAGCTCTGGGTATAATACCAAACTGAAAAGAAATAATAATGTGATAGCATAAAACTAACTGAATCTTGTTGATAAAATTAAAATATAAGAAATGAAAGTTACTAAGTTAAAACTTTCATCTTAACCTTTTCCAACATACAACAAGTCTGCCAAGCAGATGAGTTCGAAATCATGTTAGCTTAAATATGGAAAATCTCTATAAATTCATGACTTTTTAGGCACCCCACAGGTCAGATATTTTCTGACCCATTCCCAATGAATGGCAAAAGTCTTTAATATCATGCAGAATTCCCAATTTTGTCATGTTAACCCTTGTAAACCCTTGCTTTTTATTCCCAGATTCAAATAAAAGTGATTTATTCCCAAATTCTTGATCCCAAAATGAAAGAAAAGTTGTCTGCTGTATTAGCTTGTATCAATATGTTTAACTCTGAAAATTAATCTATAAGAATTATTAAGATAATTTACATTTCTCAATAGATTTTTCTCAGATGTTTTCAAAGCTGTGGATTTGTTCTATAACATGAGATAGGGTAAGCGTCATTTTGTACAGATGTATTATATATAGTCACTGTGACCTTGACCTTTGATCTAGCTTGATTAAACACAAATTTGTACAAGAGGCAATACTTGTTAACATATGTTTTAAGTTTAATAACAATGCAATAAGAAACGAAGTCTCTAGAGCGCTTTCGTTGTTAAGACTAATAGTATCCCCTTGACCTTTGACTTAGGTAAAAACAAGAAAATGTGTCCATGGAACACGGATGCCCCGGTTGTTAACTATAGCTGGTTGGGTAAACTGATGAAAGACAAATGAACAGACGGACGGACAGAGATTTGTGTGAAGTTTCATCATGATCTGACATCAGCTTCACTAAAAACTAACTTGACCAAAAACTTTAACCTGAATTGTATGGACGAACAGACAGACGAACAGACGGACGGACAGAGGGTCACAACATCAAATCGGCACAATTTTTTAAAGAATGATATGTTAATAGTCATTTGTGTGAAGTTTCATCATGATAGGACATCAGCTTCACTAAAAACTAACTTGACCAAAAATTTTAACCTGAATTGTATGGACGAACAAACAGACGAACAGACGGACGGACAGAGGGTCACAACGTCAAATCGGCACAATTTTTTAAAGAATGATATGTTAATAGTCATTTGTTTGAAGTTTCATCATGATCGGACATCAGCTTCACTAAAATCTAACTTGACCAAAAACTTTAACCTGAGAATGGAATGGACGAACAGACAGACGAACAGACGGATGAACAGAAGGTCCAACCTCAAATTGATACAATTTTTTAAACAATGATATGTTGATTGTCATTTGTGTGAAGTTTCATAATGATAGGACATCAGGTTCACTAAAATCTAACTTGACCAAAAACTTTAACCTGAGAATGGAATGGACGAACAGACAGACGAACGGACGGACAAACAGTTGGTCCAACCTCAAATTGATACAATTTTTTAAACAATGATATGTTGATTGTCATTTGTGTGAAGTTTCATAATGATAGGACATCAGGTTCACTAAAATCTAACTTGACCAAAAACTTTAACCTGAGAATGGAATGGACGAACAGACAGACGAACGGACGGACGAACAGTTGGTCCAACCTCAAATTGATACAATTTTTTAAACAATGATATGTTGATTGTCATTTGTGTGAAGTTTCATAATGATAGGACATCAGGTTCACTAAAATCTAACTTGACCAAAAACTTTAACCTGAGCGGGACGGACGAACGGACGAACGAACGGACGGACGAACAGACCGGAAAACTATATGCCCCTCATACTTCGTATGCCGGGGCATAAAAACGTGAAATTGAACAAGAGGCACTGCTTGTGAACATGTTTATGAAGTTTCATAACAATCTAATAAGAAATAAAGAATTCATATATCCCCTCAGTATGATCTAACCCTTTGTCATATATGCAAAGTCAGTTTGATGTTATTTAACAGTTTATTGTTACACTATCATTTTTGGAGATTTTCAATATTTTTACCAGTAACCTGGAAGTTTTCAGTCCTCTACTGCAGATTCGTTGAATGTGGAATAAGGTTTAAGAAACCCTACATTATAATACTTGAAAGAAATTTGTCTTAGTGATATGATTGTTTGATTATCCACAATATAGGGTTTGTGGGTCAAAATAAAGACAAATATATGTTTTTGAAAAGAATAGGAAGAACACTTGCTATAGGCGTGCAATTCTATTATTAACCCTTTACCATTATGCAGACACATTTTGAAATTTGATACATCTGCAGCACTTGACTTTTGAAATCATTGTGGCAAAAGGAGGAACGGCTTCTAGTCTTACAGAACATTTTCTCATTGTGCCACATTGCTTATCACTCTATTCAATTTCAATCATTACTATTTCATTTATAGAAAGTTTCCATACTTTGCCTAGATGTTTCCAAAGTGATCTTTAGCAAAAGTATTGTATGTGAAAAAAGGGTAAAATGAAACAAAAATTATCATAAACTGCACATTTGCATCCTAGAGCGAAATAGTAGATTGACTAACATGATCTCACCAGTTGTATTTACGGATTTAGGTGACGTAAAAGGTCGATTACTCATTCTCATGTTATGATTTTCATTTCTTTCCCTTAAAAGTTTTGACTTTCCAGTAAAAAGCATTACAATAAGCCAGTGCATGCTATAGTTGAATAACTGTATATTCTTATAACATCGTAGAAAAGTTCAGGGCATGAACTAACTAATTGCCAACTAATCGGTAAAGTTAGGTCACCCTTACCAACATGTTGTGACCTATTTATTATTTCTCAATGGTATAAGCGACACATAAAAACAAAAATATTACGCAGAAACCCGGCACATTTATCAATAATCCCATAACATTTCAATCTTTACAGCTATATAGACTATTGGTTACCACTGTTCAATATGCTTCCTTACCATAGTATATCCCACAGCCCAACAATGAATCCGTGAATCCATGATATCACTAGGTTTGTCCATTTCCAGGACTCAGCTTTTACATTCTCGGGTTTTCCGAGTGCGGTTACAATCAAGTTCAACGATCCGAAGAACACAATACTTGTAAAGAACATGTAGTATCCATGCCTCTGGTCAACTTTGTTCTCTGGATCGAACACCAATTCGTGTTCCGTCATTTTTTTTCAGAATAACTAAATGTTTTCAATCATTTGGCAAAGCTCTTCCGGGCGAGTTCCCCAGTTGAATATGACGTCACGCTACACTGAAATATCGCTTGCATCATCACAAAAGAGGTAAACAAAAACACATGGTTGCCAAGAACGCTTAAAATTATGCGATCAAATCAGATTATATATACCAGATTGTTCAAATCGTGTCCAAACTAGAAAATCAAAACCTTAAATTTTGGTTGACAGTTCACACTTATCGATCTGTCCAAATGTGTTAAACCTCTTGAAGATTAATCCCCATTATGTTTTTTGACTTTGACCTTTATATATACACACATAGGCCTATAGGAGTCAGTCAGGAACTTAATTCATGGTTAAGGTTGGAGTGGGGAATTAATTGATTGGGGTTGAACGCCGTTTTCAACAATTTTGCAATTATATCACTGCGGCCAGTTTACGTACCTAGCTTTCTCACTTCACACAACATTCCGGCTTTCCAATTAAGCAACTGGCTGCTTTTCCACATAGTCTGGTAGCCCATTGGTGGAAGAGGAATGACGCTTGTCGCATTGACTTTTATCAAATGTCAGAATTAATGTTGGTCGAACTCACAACCCCTGGATTGACAGCGCCCGATTCGCTACCGAGGCTCGGTCGGTGTGGGGAATTAAAAAAAAATATTCGTTATTCACGTGTTCTAACCCTGTCACAAGTAGACGCATTGTGAGGTCTTTGTAGCAGACGGATTTTGAAAAATATGAGACAAAAATAGAAATTGTTCAAAATGAGCAAGTCATCATTTTACTACAATATTTCCATATTTATTCAATAATCACAGTTTTATTTGGCCTTGATGTGTCACTTTTTGAAGTTCGGATCATTGGTAATATAGAGTGAACCCTTTGGGAGTTGAACTTTGTATGAATTTTGTATAGTGTTAATATAGTAGGCCTTTGTAATATAATATAGTATACCTACCAATATAGTGTCCTATATTATCATATGTTTGAACAATCAATGAACTGTTTTATTTAAAACATCATTAAAGAAGCGTTCATCTAGATCATCGCCGATATATCATTTTGGTAAAAGACTAGATCAAATTCACCACTGTCGACTACGACTTGGTTGTAGCATTCTGAACTATGACATTTTCCGAAAAAACATTATACCATCTCCGCTTTGTGAATGCGGGGCTCTAGAGACAACATCGCTTTACCTGCTAACAGGCCCAAGATACCATCACTTACGTGGGAGGTATTTCAATGAACTCCATTGCCATACACTGGTAGACAATTTACTTTTTGGCAACGAACATATGTCATTTGAAGACAATGTTGTTGTGTTCCAGCGTGTTCAGAACTATATATCTGCCAGTCAGAGATTTGACTATTGATCTACATGTAACTGTAGTGAGGACTACGTTTCCTTTTTAGGTGTGGGGGTGACCAGGTGACACAACGCAAAACAAGATAATATACCAAATTTTCAACGTTGTGATCTTTCAGTTAATACAATGATTATCAAATCTATAACACTAACTCTAATTGGCAAATGTCTAAATGTAAATAAAATCAACAAGGAGAAGAATTAATATAAGCATATTTTGCTTGTTTTCTGATCCATTCATCTACTACTTTGTAACAATGCCAACATAAACTTGTATATTGCTTCAACTGAATGAATAAATATGTTTAAACTAACTGTTTTATTGGTTTTTCAAACATTGTGGAAAAACGCATTTAATTTCTAACAGAGACTACGAACACGTATAAAGTAGCCCAGTTTTCAGGTTTCTTTGCAGATGATTATACATCAGTAGATCAATTACAATGTTGCGTTTGACTTAACCCTTTCCCACATACAATAAATCTTAAGCAGACGAAAGCAGGTATTACAAGGAAAATCTCTATAAATTAAGTTATATTTACTTTTAAAAGTTGAAAACATTATGGCAAAAGGAGAAATTGCTGGTTATGAGCAATTTCCCCATTGTCAAAATGTTTTAAAAGTTGTCTGCTGTAGATGCGTCAGGAAGCGTCTATATGTGGGAAAGGGTTAATCTTAAATTCTATGGCGACATTATGGAAATGCCAATTGTACATAATATCCTATCAAGTATTTATTTCAGACTAAGACAGACGCTTAAATTGGCAGATGAGGCATTGATTGATTGGGGTTTAACGCCGTTTTCAACATTTTTTCAGTCATATCACAGCGGCCAGTTTACCTACTCATATACAGATGAGGCAACCAAAACCTAGGGTTGTACAAGTTAGTCACTCTACAAAGAGACGTGTGCAGCAGACGATTTTTTCAAACATTGTGGCAAAAGGAGATTGTATGATCCGTTTGACACAATGCTTACAACTATATTCAATACTATTCATAAACAGGGATTTCTCATACTTCTGCCTTAATGTTTTCAATGTTGTTGTTGTGTGTCGGAAATGGTTTACTAACACTGTATATAATTATGTTACTAATACAAATTAAATAAATTGTGTATTGAAATTATTTTCTTTGATACATTTTTATTTGCATCTTGTGTTACCAAACATGTCTACCGAAACCTCTGGTAATTGTATTATCCCTTTTCTTCATATAGACGCTTTCTGACGCCTCTGCAGCAGACGGATTTTTGAAAACATAGTGACAAAAGAAGAAATTGCACAAAACGTGCAATTTCTCCTTTTGCCACAATGTTTTCCACTTTTTGTCATAGGTTATCCATTCAGTTATGGAGATTTTCTATTTTTTTTTCACAAAATATGTTCAAAGTCGTCTGCTGCAGAATTGTCGTATGAGGGAAAGGGTTAAAGTCCTTTTTACCATAACCTCCAAAGTTTTTTACTCTATGTTACCAATATACCAAACTTGTCTACCGAAACCTCTGGTAATTGTATAAGGTCGTTTAATTCAGTTTTGTTTTATCGCTTGATAAGATAGTTATCACTGGGCAAAGATCTGTCTACTCGGCCTTCGATGATGAAGTGGTAGGTATTTTGTAGTTGTTGCAATATATGAACGCGTCTAGATGATAAGACTGGTTTACAAAGGTTTAAAGGACTCTACAATTTAGACACGTCTGTACGTTCTAGCATCAATTAGCAATCAATGCTGAAAGTGTAGCCGAATTGAGTTGGAGATCGATCATTATCATATCGTATATGCCTATATGTAGTGATTTATCTCTTGAACTATTTGAAGGATTTTTAAATATATTGATTTAGATAACGACATAAGGATTGCATGTCTCTAGATAAGGGGCGTTTTGCATGTTCTAAAATCGTTATTTGACCATATAACCCTATGATGTGGGTACTCAATAGAATCGTCTCATTGAGACGATCTTTTGAGTACGCACATCATAGGGTTTGGTTGGCTAATAAGAGAGATATTGAGATAAGAGCTCTGGACTTCTGCGAGTGAGTGAAATAATTCGCCACTAAAGCTCACCATATTGAGCTGATGTGCAAAACACATGCCTCTGCCTCAGGTAAAGGCAACACTCAGAGGTCAAAGTTCATATTATTTAATTTCGTGTCCGCTCCATATTTTACAACTTGAATGATTGTGAAATTACTCGCCACAAATGTTCATGCTATTAAGGCTATGTTTCGTTTCGGTTCCACATATCTGCGGATTTGAAACAATATCTGGGTCGATACATTACGCAGAATCCATAATGTGTGAGAAGTAAATGGTGGCCTGCAGTGTAGTGATTAAGGTACGGACGAATGAAGTAATTAATTGTTTGGGGTTAATTTTAATACCGGATAAAAAAAAATCCACCCATTGCTGAGAAGTAGTGCATTCACAAATGTTGGTATATACTTTGTATAATAATCAAGGGGTCATAACTCTGTCAAAAAACATCCAATTGGAATGCCATCAGGCACTGCACATCTCCTCTTGGTATAACATTTCATTGAATTTAAACAAGTGATTGCTGTGAAACAGCGCGGACAAATCAGCATACAGACCGGCCAACAGACACTTAATCCGGCTATTGGTACTTTGCGAAACGGAACGGAACGAAACGAAACGGAACAACGGGCACCATGTGGGGGAAATAAACAAATCAAATTTAAATTCTAAAAATCAATATAATCATAATAGTAAATTACATGAACCCTGTATAATCATAGTCGAATGATGTATAATGTCCGATGAAACTCATAATAAGCAAAACATTAAGTATGAATCATGTTTTTTGTCTAGTTCCGTTTCGTTACGCAAAGTACCATTACCCACACGGGTATTGGTATTTTGCGAAACGGAACGAAACAAAAATTAAAAGGTGTTAGCTATAGGTGAAAAGGAATAAAACCCTATCTTTTATTTGTAGTTAAAAATGATGTATAATGTCCGATCATGAAACTCATAATACGCAAAAACATTAAGTATGAATCATTTGTTTTGTCTAGTTCCGTTTCGTTACGCAAAGTACCATTACCCACACGGGTATTGGATTTTGCGAAACGGAACGAAACAAAAATTAAAAGGTGTTAGATATAGGTGAAAAGGAATAAAACCCTATCTTTTATTTGTAGTTAAAAGCATAACACTGAATGATTATAAATGCATACATCTGTTAACGAGCACACTAGTATTTTAACCTGAGCAACCTTATATGATGTACCGGATATATATAAAGTATTGTAAACATAAGCTGTCGAATGATGAAACTCACAGGCAAAACGTAAAGAAATGAAATAAATTTTGTCTTGTTTCGTTCCGTTACGCAAAGTACTAATACCCACACAGGTATTGGTACTTTGCGAAACGGAACGAAACGAGAAAAAATTAATTTATTTACATGAAATGTTTTTCAGGAATTCATATCTAATAATCGTTTATGCTTGCCTATACACTAATGATCGCAAGGATTTGCAAGTCAATATTGTTCAAGTAATTGGCGACAGCTCATCAACGCCATAACTAGAAATTACTGGTACCATGCAACACTTTACTTAAAGTAAAGGTAAAGTTTCTTGTTTAACGAGGGTAGTCGTCGAAAGTCCCCACTTGGAATGGATGGAACAACTTATTTCCAGCCGAGCCCACGGTAGGCGTCATATATACCTCCACAGCATCCAGTCTAGGCCGATACTGCTGGAAACAAGACCCATTTAAGTAAATCACCGAGCACTGAACACTAGTCGTGATATCAGCTGCGCCCGGGAATCGAACCCGGATCGCTGGTGTTGTAGTCAAACCTGCTAACCACTGCACCACTGACTCCCTATGTATGAACAATGTACATACTCTCAAACTTTCATAGATACAAGTACCTTCATAAATAACCTCGACATGCAATACTGCCGGGCATTTCGAATAATCACTTATGGTTTTATATATGTAATTATAATTGCCGAGCCTGGATCTGCAAGTCGCTTTTCTATGTTATTAGATTATAGGAAAATTTGTATGTTTGTGAAAGGAAGACTTTTTGCATATTTCCTTGCATGTACGTGCGTGTTATAGAACTACTTTTTTACGCTGTAGATGTTATCATCTTGAATTACATAATACATATATAACCAAATTAGCCATTTCTCTCTCGTTTCGTTCCGTTTCGCAAAGTACCAATACCCACACCGGAATTGGTACTTTGCGAAACGAAACGGAACGAGCAAATGTTAATATGTACAGGAATATAAAATAATCGTCTATGTATATATATTTGTATTACTGTCGAGCTTGGATCTGCAACTTGTCTTTTTATGTCTGAAGATTACAGGAGAATTTGTATGTTCATGAGAAGGGAATACTTTTCATGTATTTCTTTGCATGTAACTGCTTGTACTGAAATTTGATTATCCTGTATTTACTTTTTAATTCTAACGTGTCAGCATCTTGAATCATATAAAACCTATATGACCAAATTAGCTTTTCCTATCTCGTTTCGTTCCGTTTCGCAAAGTACCAATACCCACACAGGTATTGGTACTTTGCGAAACGGAACAGAACGAGAAAATTTTAATGTATTTTTACATGAAATATTTCAGGCATTCATATCTAATAATCGTTTATGCTTGCCTGTACAATACCGGTCGAGCCTGGATTGGTAAATCATTGTTTTTCAAGTAATTGACAACATTGATGAAAACAATACCAATGTCGTCCGCACTGTACGGATGTGAACTATGGCATTCTATGTCTTCTACAGATAATAAGATCATTGAAAAACTTTGGAAATCATGTGCCAAAAAATCACAGCATTTGCACGTACAGACATGGTTTTAAGTCTGTTAGGCTGGTACAGCATACACTGTGAATTAGACAAACGCAAACTAGCATTCCTTCAACGACTGTGTAAAATGCCTACGAACTGTCTCACCAAGCAGATTTTCACTTATCGTCTGAATTTGCTTCAAACAAGTAAATCTACTGGACAAAAAGTTCTATTCCTGATACTCTAAATCTATTGCAAAAATATGATTTAACTGCATATATGAAGTCGTATCTTACTTCTGGCAAATTCCCTGAAATTTTTTCTTGGAAAAGGATAATTTCTAGAGTCGTTGAGAGAAGGTTTGAATGCGAGCGTCAGGAAAGAATGAACCTTCACCATGACTTCGACCGTTTCGTGTCTGTTTACAAAAACAGCCGTCCATCATTATTTTGGTTATGTGCAAAAACGCGCAAAGCTTTTTATCAAGCATCAAGTGCTCTTGTACTGCAGAAATATAACCACAGATATTCAAGGACACTACATATCCGATTGTGTCCATTTCTCTATTGAAAGAAATTTATTTTTTGAAAGCATCAGTCTCTACTGTTCTAATGATATGTTGCTCTTTTTGAGAAGATTTACTACCCAGAAAGAGCAATTTATCAGATATCTTCTTGATACTGATTTGCCAACAGTATTTAGTTTACCTGATTACAATCGAACCTGTTATATTCAATTGTGTATTCGCTACATACATAATGTACTGAGAAATAGTGTATGTAGGCGCACTTGATATGTACGCGTATGTCTATGTGTATGCGTCTGTTTAATCATGCGTACGTGTGTGTATCTATGTGTATGTGTGCATGTATATATATAGACGTGTGTATGTATGTATATGTATATATGTGTTGATGTATATGTATGTATATCTTTTCTTCTCACCCTTTGTTGTTCATCTGTCTGTAAATTCCTCTGTTAGATCTACTCATTTGTACATTTGCTACTGCCCTTCGGATCACTTCATATTTCGTTTCGATGAGGTGCTCCTCAGGGGTATATAAGAATATGTCCTGCGAACAATGAAGACTCTGCTCATCCGAGCAGAATATCCAGAGTTTTCACAAACACTAACTCTGTATTTGTTGCGTTTATAACGTTAATGAATGTAAGTGTAGCCTACTAAATGTATATATCTGTGTCTATTGACAAATGCCACTGCACATGTGCAGAGCTTCTTAAGCACATTTCTCTGCACATGTGTCGATGTATAGGTTCATTTCAATCAACTTTACGAAATGAATAATGTCCGTGTAAATCTGTTAAATATTCAATGTTTGTCCCTTTTTGTTCAATGTTTGTGTCAACTTTCTCTGTTAACCTTGTATTGTCTCTTTGTACTTTGTACTATCTTCGATGATCGGAGGAAATAAAGATATAATAAAATAATGCAACATACTGTATAACTATATACATACCTACGTACCATCACAGATACATGTACCTTCATAAGATGCCTCGACATGCAATAGAGCCGCACATATTGAATAATCATCCATGGTTGTATGCATGTATAATTGCCGAGCCCGCAGCCGAAAGTCGACTTTTTATGTTCAGAGATAAATATGATTCTCTGTCTATTTATATTTTAATTCTCACTGTCGGCATCTTGAATTACATAATACATATATAACCAATTTGCCCTTTCTCTCTCGTTTCGTTCCGTTTCGCAAAGTACCAATACCCATACAGGTATTGGTACTTTGCGAAACGGAACGAAACGAGAATTTTCTTTTTATTTATATGAAACTTTTCAAGAATATCGAATAATCGGATACTCGTATATGTGTGTGTGTTTGTATAACTGTCGAGTTTGGATCTGCAACTAAATAAATTGTACGATATTTCTATGGCTAAGCGAACTGATCAATCGACATTCCTTAATAAAGTATCTATCATCAGTTTCCTCAAGACATTGTTTGACCACCACTCTCTGACCTTGAAAGGCTGCCCCTATCACCTTTCCAAATGCTCCTTCCCCAATCACCTCGTCCCAAAGAAACCGGGTCAGTCCTGTCGTATCGCAAGGTTTTTTGGTTGAAATGAGTCGAGGGATTTTAAAGGCCATTCTGAACTATGATCTCGCTCTACTCTCAATGCATGGTGCTGGTTCGGAATCTTAGCGGCATTTCTACTTTACGGCACCTAAAATGTAAGAAAAGTCTATCTTGATTTGAGATGCATGTCATTTCGCCCAGGGTTCGTGAAATCCCACTTGCGGTGTATTTTGGTCTGGACAAAGGGTCACCCTAGGAACATTTCTATAAAGTTATTTGAAAATCGGCCTGACACTTTTGGAGAAGATTTTTTTTAAAGCTTTCACAATAGCCATATAAGGCAAAATAGCCCACCCCCCACCGGCGGCCATGTTTTTCAACCAATCAACATGACTTGAAGGAATCTAATAGAGGGTCATCCAAGGAAATTTCTACTCAATTATTTGAAATTCTGACAACCAGTTTGGGAGAAGAAGAATGTTTAAGGTTTTTTTCGTTTCGTTGTCATAGAAACCAGAATTCTGCATGGAACCCAAACATTTGAAGGAATTATGGTGAGGTCATTGAGAGGATGCTACTGAGGAAAAAAAGTTGCCGGACGATGCACGACGCAGGACGGACGCCGGACAAAAGGCGATCACAATATAAACTCACCTTGAGCTAAGCTCAGGTGAGCTAAAAAAGCATACATATTAGACAATCACCAGCTTTTAGCTTTTCAGACCATTGACAAGTGGAAAACCCTGATGACATTTAGTTCTGCGATAGGTGCTACTCATTGCTCATAAAGTATGTTTCTAAAGTCACGTGGTTATGCATAGATACACTTAACAAACTCAATTTGCCGCTGCAATGCATTGGCTAACAACAGATGGGCTACACATTCATTCATTTTGAACATCATTTATTACGTTTATAATGGCGTTTGCGTAAACTTCGATTCATTTCTATAATTTGTTAGAATGATGTATTTAAAATACTCATTATATAAGTTTTTACAATTCAGGATTACTGTTAATATACGTTTAGAAAATGTTGTTCCGTTCCATTCCGCAAAGTATAATTTTCCACTAGGATAATTATATTTTACGGAACGGAACTGAACAAGATTTTCGTTTCGTTGTTTTGATTCTTTTTATTAAAATCCAGGGATAATGATAATATAGTTATATCTGTAACAGTACACTTACAAATCTAATTAAAATGTTTATCCAAAAAAGACTAATTCGGAAAAAGTTAATACACACGACAGTAGCAACGTTTTTTTGTTTTTTTGCTATAACGTTTTATTTCGGAAAAACAAACCATCAATCAAAGGTAGTCTATTTGTCTCAAAAAAGAATGCACGGCAGATTTGAAAACATTATATGCGTGGCTTCAAATGGCATGTCAATTATCCGTTGCAATGCATTGGCTAGCAACAGATGGGCGACAAATTCATTCAATTTAAACAGCATTTTCTTATGAGGGCGTTTGCATAAACTTCGTTTGGTATCTATCATGTGGTAGATAAAACACTAATTATTATTATTAGAAAACTGAAAAATAATCAAAAGAAAATTGCCAAGTCAGTTTCTCTAAGATCAAAGAGTGAAAACCGGATCCGGTTCCAATGAATTTCAGAAAATCTGCAAAAACGAAATCAAGAAAACAGCGAAGTATTCATAACGGAAGGAAGCAGAGACAATACTTTATTGGGACCGATCTCACCTTGTCGTCTACTAAATTTAAATGACTATAATCGCCAAGCGATGACTGCTGGTATGCAAATGTCAACTAACGACATTCTTTTTCCATCCAAAGCACGCCAGACTTCCGATTTTAAGGAATTGGAAACCTATATCGTTGATTGCCAGATGGCAGACAAAATTGTTGTCTGGTAAAATCAAAAACATTTTTGTACAGTACGTCTATAAATAGACCAAGGGCCATTAAATACAACGTATTTTTCCCTCATCGGGAACTTTTTCACAATTCTCACTATAGATTTTTTATTTTTTCCAAACTACACTTTTTGTAATGCTGGCTAAGTACAGGGGTATATAATAAACAAGAAATGGGCCTCCTTTCCATATTTTTATGTTTTTTTTGCTAATATCCCTATTGTGAAAATGACGTCACAAACTTTTGTCGTCTGCAACAGCGATTCATGTTTAATACATGGGTCGCCGTTGCAGACGACAGAAGTTTGTTACAGTAGAAATAGAGACAGCTTGTCTTTTCCATTTTTTAACCCATCCCCTTGTATGCTTACATACTTTGTTATTTTAATGATAGGGACGTCATTTCACAAACATATAATACTCCATTTTAAATAAGACGGGTACGTGGGGCACCTACACAGTGTCTTTCATACCCCTCTTTACTTACGCGTAATGTCTGTGTTTTAAAAGTAAGGTGATTCAGATCTGATATGTTTCGTCATAGATTGTTTACACCATAATTTATCCTGTCGCACTTTTGTGTTCTCTTACAATTTCAATGTTTAAACTCCCCTTTTAGAGCAGTTTTTATGCCGTACTGGTAAGTGGGGGGAAGAGTATATGTTAGATGTTTATGCAACACCATATACGAATAACCCACTAGCTTAACACAGACATTACACTTTTTATTATTGATACCCTTGTTAATTATTAAGGAGGCCCATATATCATATCGGTTTTGCTACAAACACAAAAACACACAATACAACAATACAACAGACACATATGATCAAATGGCACAGTGTCGACGTTGTACATTATATTTTATAGGCACCTGATTAGGACCGTTATTGTTGGTCGAAATACATTATTTATGTTGTAAATAGTATTATATACACTTTTTTACCCACACTGTGCCATTAATATCAACATATTCTTTCATTATTTTTTCCAATAGATATTTTTTCGATCCGCCCTTTGCACCGTTTTTCCAGTTGAGGCTCATATATAAACCTTCACGGGCGAAGGGTGGCATTCGATTCACTCAGTGAACGGGGGTTAATGATTGGCTTATCAAATCATTTGGTCGAACTCGGCTCTTTCCTCTCGATCAAGCTTGATTGAGAGGGGAGAGACCAATTTCCTTTGCAGAGTTGTCCGGCGTCCGGCAATTTCTTCTCCTCAGTAACCATTGGGTCAAGTGGGATGAAAAATCACAGAAAGCATCCTGTCATGACCTCACCAGAATACCTTCATATTTTTGTTATCCATGCAGAATTCTGGTTTCCATGGCAACGAAACGAAAAAAACTTAAATTCTTCTTCTCTCAAACTGGTTGGTTGATTTTCAAATCATTTTGTAGAAATGTTCCTTGGACGAACCTCTACCAGATTCCTGCAAGTCATGTTGATACTTAAAAAAAAACATGGCTGCCACAGGGTGGGTCTATTTTGCCTTATATGGCTTAAGTGAAAACTTAAGAAATCTTCTCCTCCGAAAGTGTTTGGCCGATTTTCAAGTAATTTTGTTGAAATTTTCTTAGGATGACCCTCTATCAGAGTCCTTCAAGTCATGTTGATTGTTCGAAAACTATGCCCGCCAGGTGGCGAAGCTAAAGTGGAAAAAGAAAACGGAGAGCGATCTAGGGCCATAATGGCCCTCTTGTTTCAACGTTGTTTTCAATTGTAGTTTGCTGCAAATGCATCAAAATGCTTCTGTCAGCGGTTACTTTTGTAACAGGCAAAGTTTGTGGGCCACACAATGATTATTTATTTCAACTACATGAGTTAAATCAGCATTGAATATAAAAGCCTATTCTCTCTTTTTAGCTACACTGGCTGAAAGCCAGTCGAGCTTATGTCATGGCGAATTGTCCGTCGTGCGTGCGTGCGTGCGTAAACTTTTTCCTTTAAACGACTTCTTCTCACTAACCACTTGGCCAATTTGGTTGAAACTTCATATGAAGCATCCTCTCAATGTCCTCTCTTAAATTCCTTCATTTTTTTTTATCCATCCATAATTCTGGTTTCCATGGCAACCAAAAGAAAAAAATAGTGAAAACGATTTTCAAATAATTTTGTAGAAATGTTCCTTGGGTGACCCTTTATTAGATTCCTTCAAGAAATGTTGATTGGTCGAAAAACATGGTCGCCAGAGGGCGGGGCTATTTTGCCTTATATGACCATAGTAAAAACTTAAAAAATCTTCTTCTCCAAAAGTGTTCAGCCGATTTTCAAATAATTTTGTAGAAATGTTCATTGGGTGACCCTCTATCAGATTCCTTCAAGCCATGTTGATTGGTCGAAAAATATGGCCGCCAGAGGGCGGGGCTATTTTGCTCTATATGACCATAGTGAAAATTTAAAAAATCTTCTTCTCCGAAAGTGTTGAGCAGATTTTCAAATAATTTTGTAGAAATGTTCTTTGGGTGACCCTCTATCAGATTCCTTCAAGCCATGTTGATTGGTTCAAAAATATGGCCGCCATGGGGTGGGGCTATTTTGCCTTATATGGCTATTGTGAAAACTTAAAAAATCTTCTCCTCCGAAAGTGTCAGGCCGATTTTCAAATAATTTTGCAGAAACATTCCTTGGGTGACACTCTACAAGATTCCTTTAAGCCATGGTGGTTGGTAAAAAATATGGCCACTAGGGGGCAGGGCTGTTTGGAGATTTGATTTTTGCCTTATGGCCGTGGAGCGATACTGGCCCTCTTGGGCCTCTTGTTAAACTACTTGTCTGATTCGTAGATAATTTGGTAGAAACATTCCTTGGTTGAAAATCTATATTGGTTGAAAGAGATGGCAGTTATGTGGAATCAGAAAAGGTGCAAAATGACAAAACTTTAAAAATCACTTATGAAAGTGCTCCTGATTTCACGATTATTTTACTAGAAATGTTCCTTCAGTGACATTCTACATAATTTGTTCAAGTCTTATTGATTGGTTGTAAAACATATCCATCTGACAGCATCAGAAAAGAGTTGAAATGAAGTTATCTATAGCTTCAAACGAATTTTGCATGGATATGAAAACTTCTTTATCACATATTCTTTGATCAACAGGAAGTGTTGAACGATCCATGAATAAAAATGTTCCAAGTCAAAGGCTTCTGCTGGTTGAGTCATGTTAAGGCGATCAACTTTATAACAAGATCCTTTGAGTCCATTATAAGTTATAACAGTCCTGAAAGAGAAGCACAGGAGAGATCAGTTGCAAGCCGCCATGGGATTGTCTGTATTCATACAGAGATACAACTTTGTCACAGCCATGTTTATGATGTCTGACATCTTGCCTGTTCTGTGCCAGCTTTAAAAACCAATGCAGGTAAGAAAACAATCTATTTGCTACCATAAATATATCTTTGTAGGTGTTGATACTCCAATAGAAAAGGGAAATCATTTCATGCAATTGTTTATACTCGTGCTGCTTTGATCCATGATGGTGAGTGGTCTATATACAAAGCTGATTTGACCCATGATGGTGAGTGGACTATGTACAATGCTGTTTTGACCCATGATGGTGAGTAGAAGAAGTCACATGGGTACACATCCTGGCTCTAAGGAGCGTGGTTAAGAAGCTCAAACCCTAGTTGATGTATGGCTGTCTGTATTGATGCTGCTCAGTGAGACAGGGCATCGACCCTCTTCTTTTGCATTGCCTGCATGAAATCTCGTTTTTATGTCAAAAATACGTTACCAGTATTTTAATACCTGATATATAATCTCAATAACCTTAGTTCCATCCAGAAAAGAAGCTCGCGCAGCCTTGCGTAGCCCTCACCCCTATGTGATATACACAGCCTCCGATTAAATAGCGGGGCACATGCTCAAACATGGGAAGCAGTGAAAGTATATACAGATTTGGTTGAAATTTGTTTATACTAATTTGGATCATTTAAACATGCTGTGCTCATGCCTTTACAAAGTGTCTATACATATTTGAATTTCATTTTACTACAGGTTCGGCAATATGTGTCTTTACAGATTTGAATTTAATTTTTCTACCGGTTCAACAGAGTGTCTATACAGATTTGAATGATACCGGTTTGCCTTCATGTCAAAAGAAGTCTTTACCGATTTAGGTCTCAACTCATGTAGTCTCTCAGTCTTTAATATTTGTTGAAAACTGTCTATAAAGATCTAAGAGGACACTAGTTACTCGTTAGTCATTTTAAAATGCGTGTCTATACAGATTTGAATATGATTTTCCAATAGGTTCATCAGTATGTCTATACAAATTTGAATTTGATTGTTCAATAGGTTCGACAGTGTGTCTATACAGATTTGAATTTGATTTTTCAATAGGTTCGACAGTGTGTCTATACAGATTTGAATTAGATTTTTCAAAAGGTTCGACAGTGTGTCTATATAGATTTGAATTGAATTTTTCAATAGGTTCGACAGTGTGTCTATACAGATTTGAATTTCATTTTACTACAGGTTCAGCAGTGTGTCTATACAGGTTTGAATTTGTTTTTACTACCAGTTTGACAGTGTCTATACAGATTCGAATGTCATTTTACTACAGGCTCAACTTCATGTCAAAAGAAGTCTTCACCGATTTAGGTCTCACTCATGTAGTCTCTCAGTCTTTAGTATTTGTTGAAAACTGTCTATATAGATCTAACAGGACACGTTATACTCGCTAGTCATTTTAAAATGCGTGTCTGTACATATTTGACTTTGATTTTTCAATAGGTTCAACAGTGTGTCTATACAGAATTTAGTTTTTTAATAGGTTCGACAGTGTGTCTATACAGATTTGAATATCATTTTTCAATAGTTTTGAGAGTGTGTTTATACAGATTTGAATTTGATTTTTCAAAAGGTTCAACAGTGTGTCTATACAGATTTGAATTTAAATTTTTAGTAGGTTGGACAGTGTATTTATACAGATTTGAATTTGGTTTTTAGCTCCACTGGCTGAAAGCCAGTCGAGCTTATGTCATGGCGAATTGTCCCTCGTGCGTGCGTGCATGCGTTAACTTTTTCCTTTAAACAACTTCTTCTCACTAACCACTTGGCCAATTTGGTTGAAACTTCATAGGAAGCATCCTCTCAATGTCCTCTCTTAAATTCCTTCAATTTTGTTTGATCCATTCATAATTCTGGTTTCTATGGCAACCAAAAGAAAAAAATAGTGAAAACTTAAAAAATCTTCTTCTCTGAAAGTGTCAGGCTGATTTTCAAATAATTTTGTAGAAATGTTCCTTGGGTGACCCTTTATTAGATTCCTACAAGAAATGTTGATTGTACGAAAAACATGGCCGCCAGAGGGCGGGGCTATTTTGCCTTATATGTCCATAGTGAAAACTTAAAAAATCTTCTTCTCCGAAAGTGTTGAGCAGATTTTCAAATAATTTTGTAGAAATGTTCCTTGGGTGACCCTCTATCAGATTCCTTCAAGCCATGTTGATTGGTAAAAAAACACGGCAGCCAGAGGGCGGGGGCTATTTTGCCTTATATGGCTAGGAGAGAACTTAAAAAATCTTCTCCTCCTAAAGTGTCAGGCCGATTTTCGAATAATTTTGTAGAAATGTTCCTTGGGTGACCCTTTATTAGATTCCTTCAAGAAATGTTGATTGGTTGAAAAATATGGCCGCCAGGGGGCGGGGCTATTTTGCCTTATATAGATATAGTGTAAACTTAAAAAGATAAGAGAACATAACATAGAACATAGAATTTTGTATTATGGCCCTCTTAAAATTTTGTTTAAGTTGTTCGTGTCACCCCACTTTTTTTCAAAACCATTAGAGATATAGCTTATACACTTACTAGTGTCTCTCGAGATCTGTAAAAACTGTTTTTATCTAATATTATATACCAAGTGGCTACCCAAGGGGAGATCTGAATCTTTATATACTTCTTTTTGATATATAGGCAACATTTAGTGCAGTCAATCATGAAGAATAATCAAATTCAAGTCTGTTTGGACACGCATTAATATCTAGCGAGTAACTAGTGTCCCTCAAAATCTGTATAGACAGTTTTTATCTAATGTTAAAGAGACTATCCATGGTGAGATCTAAATCTGTAAAGACACACTGTCAAACCTATAGAGAAATCAAATTCAAAAAGACTAGCAAGTAACTTGTGTCCTCTTAGATCTATATAGATAGTTTTCAACAAATATTAAAGACCGAGAGACTACACATGTTGAGACCTAAATCGGTAAAGACTTCTTTTGACATGAAGTCGAACCTGTAGTAAAATGACATTCAAATCTGTATAGACACTCTGTCAATCTCATTAAAATCATCTCCTATTAACGCATACACTTACAGTACTTATTTACCATTGTTACCTCCATCAACAGACAAGAGTTTATAACTTTGTCAAGTTTTTTTAAGAATTATGGCCCCTTTTTAGTTCACCTGAGCTTTGCATTTTTACCTTATATGGCTATATTGAATACTTAAAAAATCCTCTCCATAAGTGACAGGCCGATATTCAAATAATTTGCAGAAATGTTCCTAGGGTGACCCTCTATCAGATTCCTTCAAGCCCAGTTGATTGGTCAGAAACTAAGGCCGCCAGGGTGAGGGGCTTATATGGCTAAAGTGAAAAGAAGTTTAGTTGTTCATGCCAAATCAAAAAATCTAACTTTTTTTACTATCATAACCTTCACCAACAGCCAAGAGTGCATAATTCAGTAAAGGTTTTTGCAAGAATTATGACCCTTTTTCGACTTAAAAACTACTTATAAATAATAAAATAAAGTACTTGGTTATGTTTTTTGTACCATCCACAAAAGTTTTGTTTTATTGGCAAGCACAAGAAAATCGAGCGTACTGACCTCCGACAGCTCCTGTTTCTTCTATATCCTTAACTTTTCTCATGGTTTTTAGATGATGCATTGCTCTAAGTCTTTATTCTTCTTCAGAGTATGTAGTTGGAGACATGCATGAAGTGCAGGATGCTTCAGAAAAAAGTATTTATATCAGAAAAGGGTGTGTATTTTTCATTATCATGTTAAATAGAGATGACCAAACATACCAAATGTGAGAATCGAATATTCATTCAGGAAACAATTTGAATATTCAACCGATTCCAATTATTATTTTTTTGTTTACTTTATCTTTGTTACTGTCAAGCCCTGGTGGTGACGCAGGCTGTCATTCCAGGGGTTGTGAGTTTGAATCCCGGCTTGGCCAACTTTCTTTCTGACATTTGACAAAAGTCCATGCGACATGCGTCATTTGTCTTCCAACAATGGGCTAAGTCTATATGGAAAAGCAGCCAGTTGCTTGGGAAGATTGTTGTAGAAGTGAAGTGTGAATTGTGTGAAGTAGTGGTGTGAGAAAACCAGGAAACGCATGAGTAGGTGAACTGGCCGCCATGATATGAAAATGTTAAAAACGGCGTTAAACCCCAATCAATCGATTATCTTTGTTACTGCTGCATAAGTTTGGAAATCATTGTCGTAAATGATACATCAAACATCAGGTAAAAGGTTCAACAAACGCTAAGTTCTTTTGAAGTGCAATTTACTAAAAGTGGTGAAATAATCATAAATCATTAAATAAGTTTTAATTGGCATATTATTTACAAACAAATAATACATGAACAGGTATCACATAAAACATTGTGCAAAAGGTAGCCATTACTAATCAGGTGTTTTGCCTCCCTTTTCAGCAATCTTTTATCTCTGTTACAAGATAGGAACAACTGTGGTCGAATGGTTAGCATCTGGGATTTGATACCGGGCGTCCCAGGTTCGATCCCCAGTCGCTGCATGACGGTCATGATTGATTGCGCCTGGCTAAGGCACAGTTCCTAGCCTAGTACTTGTTTGTTTCCATAGGGATAAAGAATAAGTTAACTGTCGCTGTGATATAACTGAAATAATATTGAAATGGCATAAAACCCCAATAAAACTGTTACAGAATATGAAAAAATTACTTTTTGAATGTCACATAGTAAACCCCATTATACACTTTTAAGTTAACCAGTTGTTCACTTTTTTTACTAGCAAATAATCATTCAAGAGCTCTAGATAAGGGGCATATTGCTTGTTCTAAAATCCTTTTTTGACCCTCTAACCCTATGTTGTTAGTACTTTTTTGAGTACCCTCCACATAGGGTTTGCTTTAATAATGAGAGAGAAATTGTGGGAAAAGAGCTTAATACCTCTCCTTATCTGGCCATGAAACGTGATGGAGAAGGTAGCCATTGCTAATCAGGAGCTTTGTTACACTTTTCTACAATGATTAACAAATAATGCATTGTTTTCACATTTAAATGACTTGAAACACTTCTTCAATTGAAGAATTTACACTTACACCATTCAAGACTTCATCAATAAACACGAAATGAATACACCATTATAAATTACTAACAGTTTGCAATTCAAAATGGAAACTTTATTCAACTGCTAACAAACATTCATTAAATACATATTTTTTTTATAGGGATTTTGCGCCATTTTCAACATTATTTCAGTTATATCAAGGTGGGATCCATGAAGTTAACCACTCATCTATGGCAGATTCCCTATTGTAACATGTATAATTAATGTAACCATTATTCAGAAGCGAGGCTTAACTGAATGTTAAATAACAA
The DNA here is from genome assembly GCA_031761405.1 of Serripes groenlandicus. Classification (NCBI taxonomy): domain Eukaryota; kingdom Metazoa; phylum Mollusca; class Bivalvia; order Cardiida; family Cardiidae; genus Serripes; species Serripes groenlandicus. Next base: position 46,258,120 of record JASEVX010000003.1, read on the forward strand.
CATTGACATCTAGGGCAATAAGTAAGGTCTGTCAATGTGACAAGCCTCATTCATCTACCACCATTAAGCAAACAATCTATGTGGAACAGCAGCCAGTTACTTGAAAAGTCTGATGTGTGGAGTACTGGTGCGAGACAGCCAGGAAATCCAAGGGTAGGTGAACTGGCTGTCATGATATGACTGAAAGATTTTTAAACCAGTATTTAACTCCAATCAATTCATCATTACATTCTGGCTAAGCTGCACACCCTGTACACACAATTCTTTACCTATGGCTCAAATGAGTTTTTGTAAACAGCTATTATTAAAATTACTTTTGGATTTTAAACTTTAAAATCATATAAGCAAAAATATATATATATATATGATTTTGAGTTAAATTACTTAAAAGCCTGTTGGACTTTAAATGTCTTGTACAAATCAAAATTGTAAGTATGAATGATACTAGTTTGACCTGTCAAACAATAAGACTGGATCAACCCAGATACTTAACAATTTTGTGTCAAAGTGTTAACATCTTGCTTTAACTTTTAGCTTGACTTTTCAAAGTAAAGTCAAGCCATAGTGTAGTAGGTATTCATTGTCCGGAGCATAACTCCTAAAGCATTAAACTTACATAAATGATTATCTTCCCTTTTTAAATCACCGGAGCCAAATGTGCAAGGGGATCTATTCTATTCTATTCTATTCTAATCACTCTGTGTCCGTCGTTCTTCATCATTTTTAGCTCACCTGAGCTTTGCTCAAGGTGAGTTATTGTGATCGCCTTTTGTCCGTCGTGCGTCAACATCTTCTCAGTAACCAGTGGGTCATTTAAGATGAAACTTCACTGAGAAAGAATCCTCTCAATGACATTACCAGAATTCCTTTCAAAATTCTTCTTCTCCCAAACTGGTTGGCAGATTTTCAAATAATTTTGTAGAAATTTCCTAAAGTGACCCTGTCTCCGATTCCTTCAAGCCATGTTGATTGGTCGAAAAACATGGCCGCCAGTGGGCAGGGCTATTTTGCCTTTCTATGACTATAGTGAAAACTTAAAAAATCTTCTCCTCCAAAAGTGTCAGGCCGATTTTCAAATAATTTTGTTGAAATGTTCCTTGGATGACCCTCTATTAGATTCCTTTAAGCCATGTTGATTGGTGATAAAACATGGCCACCAGGGGGCGGGTCTATTTTGCCTTATATGGCTATAGTGAAAACTTAAAAAACCTTCTCCTCCGAAAGTGTCAGGCCAATTTTCAAATAATTTTGTAGAAATTTTCCTAGGGTGACACTCTTTCAGATTCCTTCAAGCCAAGTTTATTGGTCGGAAACTATGGCCGCCAGGGGGCTCGGCTTATATGGCTAAAGTGAAAATAAAATAAATTCAGGTGAGCTATCCACGGTCATCATGGCCCTCTTGTTTAGCTTTAACCATTAGCTTCTTATTAACGACAGGAACAACTTCAATCAAACTTCACAGAAATGTTACTTTGGTGGTCCTCTTTCAAAATTGTTCAAAGATTTAAAATCCATTGAGAAATTTAAATCTGAAAGGGGAAAACATTTCCTTACTTTAAAATTCTTCTCTGAATCTGATTGTCCGATTTAAATATAATTTAGTAGAAACTTATCCTTGAATGACCATCTACAAAAATTGTTCAAGCCATATTGATTGGTTGAAAAACATGGCAGCCAGTGCTTGTCTGATTTTAAGGTTATTGCAAAGAAATCTTACTTCATTTGCCCTCAGCTCTAATTTCTTTAAGCCATATTGATTGTGTATACAATTATAGAAACCAGGAGTCATTGCACATTAACTTGTAGCTTCAAATGATGACTCCTACAATTCCATTGGACCGATTTCAACTTCATTTTACAGGAATGTTACTTTGTTGATCCTCTTTCAAAATTGTTCAAAGACATACATTCAGTGTAGAACTTTGGTTACTGCAGCATCACAAAGTGAGAAAAAAATGCCCAAACTTTAATATTCTTATCCTCCAAAATCTGCTTGTCCGTTTTCAAGATAATTTGATAGAAATGTTCCTTGAATGACCCTCTACAATAACTGTTCAAGCCATATTGGTTTGTTGAAAAACAGGGCAGCAAGGTGGCATAACAAAATATGAAAATAACATTGCAGATAAATATTTGCTACTATACTTTCACTCAGGTGATCGATTTAGGGAGATCTTGGTGCTCTTCTTATAAAAAAAAATGTGTCTGACACATTATTCCTAATTATTGATATGCTACATGGTCCAAGACTTAGAGCCAAAATAAATTTTGCCTGTTTTAAATTCTGATTGATCTCAGTAATAGGTTAGGAAAGGTACCTTGCCCATAACCAATGTGACATGACCAGGGATCAAACATGGGACGTCCAGTTACAAATCCCTGATGCTAACCACTTTGCAAGACTGGATTCCTATGATGAGAGCAAAGGGACAAGGTTCCAGATATTTTCTAATACAGACTTGACCTCCATTTCTTTTGTGGAATGTATGATTTGTGTGTGAATTAACTCCATGCCTAATAAGCTATATTTAGATTACTTTTGAAATGGAAATATCTGAAAAAGTTATATAGCTCAAAAGAGATGAAATCATTGTGTATCGGAAGACATTTTTAGCTCCACTGGCTGAAAGCCAGTCAAGCTTATGTCATGGTGAATTGTCCCTCGTGCGTGCGTCTGTGCATCTGTGCGTTAACTTTTTCCTTTAAACGACTTCTTCTCCCTAACCACTTGGCCAATTTGGTTGAAACTTCATAGGAAGCATCCTCTCAATTTCCTCTATTAAATTCCTTCATTTTTTTTATCCATCCATAATTCTGGTTTCCATGGCAACCAAAAGAAAAAAATAGTGAAAACTTAAAAAATCTTCTTCTCAAAAAGTGTCAGGCCGATTTTCAAATAATTTTGTAGAAATGGTCGTTGGGTGACCCTTTATTAGATTCTTTCAAGAAATGTTGATTCCTTGGGTGACACTCTAGACGATTCCTTTAAGCCATGGTGGTTGGTAAAAATCATGGCCACCAGGGGGCAGGGCTGTTTGGAGATTTGATTTTTGCCTTATGGCCGTGGAGCGATACTGGCCCTCTTGGGCCTCTTGTTTATGATAAACAGTGTGTTTTAAAGCTTTCAGGTGCAGTGGCATTTTATATTGAAGGTTTTAAAGCCTTATGATACAAAATTACTTCTAGGCTTATTAGTAAAAATCTGAAGTGTATTTTTAGCATGAAATGCTCAAGGTGAGTTATTATCCCCTCGGTTACGAAGTAAGCGAGAAAGGGATATAGTAACGGGACCGTCCGTATGTATGTGTGTCCGTCCGTCCGTCCGTCCTTCCGTCCGTAACAAACCTTGTCATCACTCTACACTAACCATTTCTTGACAGATCTTAACCAAACTTGGTATAAAGTAAGTATATGGTAACATGTTGAAGCCTATTGATTTTCAAGGTCATAGGTCAAAGGTCAAGCCCAAAATTGGACTTGCAATATTTTCAGCTGTGGCAACCTTGTCACCACTCTACTCTGACCATTACTTGACGGATTTTAACAAAACTTGGTATAAAGTTACTTTATGATAATATCTTGAAGCCTATTGATTTTCAAGGTCATAGGTCAAAGGTCAAGCTCAAAATTGGACTTACAATATTTTCAGCTGTGACAGCCTTGTCACCACTCTACACTGACCATTCCTTGACCGATCTTTATAAAACTTATTATACAGTTAGTTTATGATAATATTTGAAGCCTATTGATTTTCAAGGTCATAGGTCAAAGGTCAAGCCCAAAATTGCACTTACACTATTTTCAGCTGTGGCAACCTTGTCACCACTCTACACTGACCATTACTTGACAGATTTTAACCAAACTTGGTATACAGTTACTTTATGATAATATCTTGAAGCCTATTGGTATAAAGTTACTTTATGATAATATCTTGAAGCCTATTGATTTTCAAGGTCATAGGTCAAAGGTCAAGCTCAAAATTGGACTTACAATATTTTCAGCTGTGACAGCCTTGTCACCACTCTACACTGACCATTCCTTGACCGATCTTTATAAAACTTATTATACAGTTAGTTTATGATAATATTTGAAGCCTATTGATTTTCAAGGTCATAGGTCAAAGGTCAAGCCCAAAATTGCACTTACACTATTTTCAGTTGTGGCAACCTTGTCACCACTCTACACTGACCATTACTTGACAGATTTTAACCAAACTTGGTATACAGTTACTTTATGATAATAGCTTGAAGCCTATTCATTTTCAAGGTCATAGGTCAAAGGTCAAACTCAAAATTGGACTTACAATATTTTCAGCTGTGGCAGCCTTGTCACAACTCTACACTGACCATTCATTGACCGATCTTAATAAAACTTATTATACAGTTAGTTTATGATATGTCTTGAAGCCTATTGGTTTTCAAGGTCATAGGTCAAAGGTCATGCCCAAAATTGAACTTGATTGAACTTACAATATATCTCAGCTGTGGCAACCTTGTCACCACTCTACACTGACCATTCCTTGACAGATCTTATCCAAACTTGGCATACAGTTAGTTTGTGACAATATTTTGAAGCCTATTGATTCAAGGTCATAGGTCAAAGATCGAAGTCAAAAATTGGACTTAAATATTTAGATCACAAGAGAACTCAATGTGATGATTGAAAGCCGAGGGGATGCATCCGCTTTGCGGTGCCCTTGTTGTGATTGCCTTTAGTCAAGCGTCCGTAGTGCATTGTTTATCAACATTCTCTCCTCAGTAACCAATAGTTCAACTGGGATGAATCTTTACAGAAAGCATCCTCTCAATGACCCCACCAGAAATTCTTCAAATTTGCGGGATCCATGCAGAATTCTGGTTTCCATAGCAATGAAGCGGAAAAAAAATTGTAGAAATAATCCTTGGATGACCCTCTATCAGATTCCTTCAAGCTGTGCTGATTGGTAGAAAAACATGGCCACCAGGGGGCGGGGCTTGTTTGCATTATAAGGCTATAGTAAACACTTAAAAATCTTCTCCTCCGAAAGCTGTTTTGCCTTATATGCATTTAGTCAAAATTTTAAAAGAATTTTCTCCTCCGAAAGTGTCTGGCTGATATTTAAATGATTTTGTAGAAATGATTCTTGGTTGCCCCTCTTTTACATTCCTTCAAGCCATGTTGTCAAAAAACATAGCCACTAGGGGTCTGGTCTGTTTTGGTCTGGGAGATTTTTGAATAATTTTGTAGAAATGTTCCTTGGATGACCCAGATTGACCGTCTTTGAGATTCCTTCTAGCTCTAGCCATGGTTATTGGTATAAAAACAGATGGCCTCCAGGAGGCAGGGCTGTTTTGCCTTATATGGCTAAAGTGAAACAAAATTAAATCAGGTGAGCGTTCCAGGGCCATCATGGCCCTTTTGTTTTTTTATAAAGCTCTTATGTTTCCCTCTCATTTTTAAACGTTTCAGATGTTTCAATTGATGGATTAACAAGAGAAAAGGTTAAAATCCAAAATATATTTGCATTTTTAGGTTTGGGAGATATACGGAACGCTATATGCATCAAAACATCTGTTGGCTTGTCCGGAGCATGACTTAAAAGCCATCTAAGGGATTGACATCCACCTTTGTAGATAGACAGCGGAAACCAGAAGAAGTGTGGCTCATAGATACATGACACTGGTAGTAATTGTTTGGTTATCTTATCATAAATCTTGAAGGGGAGCTTATGTAGTCAGCCCGGCGTCCTTGTTGGCGTTGCCAGCTTGGTCAAACCTTCGCATGCAGGGCCTTTTCTCAGACACTGTGTATTCTGTTGCTTTGAAACTTCACACACTTATTCAGGGTCATTAGGTGACCATGTATGTATCCCATAACTCTGGAATGGCTTTTGACTGAATTGTGCTCCTTTTTGGACTTAGAATTTTGGTCAAACCTTTGCGTGCAAGGCTTTTTCTCAGACACTGTGTATGCTGTTGCTTTGAAACTTCACACTCATTTAGGGTCATTAGATGACCTTGTATGTCAAGTCCAATAACTCTGGAATGGTTTTTGACTGAATTGTGCCCCTTTTTGGTCAAACCTTTGTGTGCAAGACTGGGAATTTTGGGTTATAGTTAGTTATTCAAGGCCTTTTCTCAATTTCAACTAAATTATTCCACTTTTGGATTTTGGACTTTAACAAATGCTATAACTGTTCTGAAGTAGGCCCTGATAGGCGAGCTATATTGTCCTCAGACAACTCTTGTTTTGATAGTTTTCATGAAATCTTCATTAAACTTGCTACAGGTGTTCATGGGCCTAATATCTAGGCCAAGTTGTGTAACAAGTAAGATCTATAGTCATACTAGTGTTACTGCCCCTAACCAAAGTTTGCCTTTTCTTTTCTCTGCCTTGGACAGTTCTCATCACATACATGTTCATCAAAGTTGCTGTGAATGTTCATGGGCATTAAGTCTCGGCCAAGTGCAATAACCATCCATATTCCTCAAACTGTGAAGAGTTATATCCCCTGAACATAAGTAACCGCCATGTTTTTTTATTTTCCAGACTACAGTCATGAACAAACATCACATCACACTTCAATTAATATATCTACTAATCAAGCCTCCATACAGCTGCAAGTATCATTATGAGGAATGAATTATATCACTTGATGAGTTATGTGACTCAAATCCAACTGAGTTGAGTCCACAGTTCAGAATGAGGCTACATGCTGTGTCATTGAAGTGGATTCATATTTGACTTGAATGTTATTTTTCATTCAGACTTAGAACATGCATTTACAAGAAATGTGAAAGTAAGAAGCAGATATTGTGCTTTCTTTGATTATTTATAAACCAGATGACATGAAATGATAAGTTTTTCACTTTAACATGCACCACTATGTTGTTGATAATAATTACTATTTGCTTGTCTTGATTGGATGATTCTAATCATTACCCGTAACAAAAACCCACTGCTACATGTATTTGTAAGAATCATCTCTTTGAGATGATAGGTATAAGTACCAACTCTTACAGAGAGAATAGTGGATTGAAATTATTCTATTGACTACTATTTATATCAGATTTTAAGATATAGATTTTTAGCTCCACTTGTGATCATTCACTGTCCGGCGTATGTGTGTCATCCATATGTCGTCCATGCCAATCTTATCTGAAACTCTCGGTCAGATTTCAACCAATCTTCATGGAAATGTTCCCTTAGGTGGCCCTCATCTAAACTTGCTCAAAGATTTAATTTTATTTACACGTTTAATGGTATATTTCAAAGGGTTCAGTACAAGGCTATTGTAACTTCCTTCTTTACTTTTTTTACAGGGGAAGGGGGAAAAAATGTGGCAAAATGAGAACTTGCGCATATTGAGCAATTTCTCCTTTGGTCACAGGCTTTTCAAAAGACGTCTGCTGCAGAAGTGTCAGAAAGCCTCTGTTTGAGGGAAAAGGTTAAAATAAGCAAGTACCTCTATAATTAATTAAAATGCATGTGTATGCATATATATAATAATTAGGGATGGCAACGATTAATCGGTTACCCGGTTAACCGTATGTTTTTCGATTAATCGGTTAGTAATTTGAGTAACCGAGTACCCGGAAAAATAGATAAAACATATACACAGTTGTATTTTTAGCTCACCTGTGCACGAAGTGCTCAGGGTGAGTTATTGTGATGGCCTTTTGTCCGGCGTCCGTCGTCCGTCAACTTTTTCTCCTCAGTAACCAGAGGGTCAATTGGGATGAAACTTTACAGGAAGCATCCCCACATTGACCTCACCAGAATTCCTTCAAATTTTCGGGATCCATGCATAATTCTGGTTTCCATGGCAACGAAATGAAAAAAACTTTAAAAATCTTCTTCTCCAGAACTGGTTGGCAGATTTTCAAATAATTTTGTAGAAATGTTCCTTGGATGACCCTCTATCAGATTCCTTCAAGCCATATTGATTGGTCGAAAAACATGGCCGCCAGGGGGCGGGGCTATTTTGCCTCATATGGCTATAGTGAAAACTTAAAAAATCTTCTCCTCCGAAAGTGTCAGGCCGATTTTCAAATAATTTTGTAGAAATGTTCCTTGGATGACCCTCTATCAGATTCCTTCAAGCCATGTTGATTGATCGAAAAACATGGCCACCATGGGGGCGGGGCTCTTTTGCCTTATATGGCTATAGTGAAAAAATAATGTTGTAGAAATGTTCCTAGGGTGACCCTCTATCAGATTCTTTCAAGCCAAGTTGATTGGTCGAAAACTATGGCTGCCAGGGGGCGGGGCTTATATAGCTAAAGTGAGAAAAAATCAGGTGAGCGATTCCAGGGCCATCATGGCCCTCTTGTTTACCTTTTGTTCTTTTCAATTTGTAACACGTATCTGACAAGAAGTTAATTATTCACACCTCGATCGGGAATGTTTACATAACTGTAGAAACGGCCACACTCCATTGTATTGATGATCATTTGTTATCGAATAATTGTGGCTGATCAAACTATTAATTACAGGACAGTTTGTTTCTTTTAAAAAAAAACTTTGATGTCTAATACATGGCTAGAAATATATGATAAGGACTTATTAATGTTATTGGAATTAATTTGATAAATTCGAATTGTTGTATTTGTAAATTATATACCAATCGGATTAGAAGATTTAAAGAGTAGTTTTTTACACATTTCCCCATGAGTTGGTATTTAAAAATATGCAACTATGCATCTCTTTCACTCAACATATTATAAATCGTATAACAGTCACTATGTTAAAAAGAACACGATCATTTTCTATAAATTAAAAAAATAAAATTAAAAAGTTGGTTGACACAAACGAAAACGTTCTGATAAGAACGTTCTAGTCTGATTTATACATGACGGGAAATGCGAGTTAAAAAAGGAACAATAATAACAAAACTTGGATTTATTGTCTATGAATCTATACGGTTAACTGAGTAACCGAACACTAAATTATATGAGTAACCGGTTAGTAATATCGGTAACTGTTGCCATCCCTAATAATAATTAATTTATCTAAAAGATAAAGGAGTTTGACTAAACTGTTAGAAGATACAGTTTTGTTGTAACTCCTCGATATGCCAATTTGTATCTTTTCATATGGACAGGTTATTATAATGTATCATTGACGTCTTATGATCTCATATAAGAGCTGCCTAGTGACTTACAATAGTCATTCAACCAAATTATAGTCAGTTATACTTATTTCACATGCAAGACTACTGTTAATTTACTTACAAAAATCTTATGAGTTTTATCCAATGCAAGACTTTTTTTACTCAACTTACAATAGTATTGCAATTGAGGAATTATTTTTGAGTTACAAAGCTTTAAGTTTTGTCATATTTTGTCAGGACATGTATTCATGAAAAATGTATCTGAAAACATTGAAATGTCAATTTTGACAAAAAGGCCAGTTTCAATTGTGTTGCGCTGAATCCTCAATATATCTTTTAATGCCTATGCAACCAACAAACTTTGGCTCAGCATTTCATTTTTAGCTCGACTATTCGAAGAATATGAGAGCTATACTACTCACCCTGGCGTCGGTGTCCACGTCACACTTTGGTTAAAGTTTTGCATGCAAGTTCTTAAATACTACATGTATTGCATTGAAACTTTCTACAACCCTACCAAACTATCACACCAATGTATATTATCAAGTTAGATAACTCTATCCTGCATTTTATGCAAGTTATAGCCCTTTTTTTACTTAGAAATTCTGGTTAAAGTTTTGCGTGCAACTAAATTAAGAGTCCATATCTCAGTATTTACTTGATGCATCGCATTGAAACTTTCTACAACCCTACCCAACTATCACACATGTGTAGATTATCAAGTATGATAACTCTATCCTGCATTTTATGCAAGTTATGGCCCGTTTTTTACTTAGAAATTCTGGTTAAAGTTTTGCGTGCAACTAAATTAAGAGTCCATATCTCAGTATTTACTTGATGCATTGCATTGAACCTTTCTAAAACCCTACCCAACTATCACACCTGTAAAGATTACCAAGTAAGATAACTCTATCCTGCATTTTATGCAAGTAATGGCCCTTTTTTTACTTAGAAATTATGGTTAAAGTTTTGCGTGCAACTAAATTAAGAGTCCATTTCTCAGTATTTACTTAATGCATTGCATTGAAACTTTCTACAACTATCACATCTATGTAGATTATTAAGTTAGATAACTCTATCCTGAATTTTATGCAAGTTATGGCATTTATTTTACTTAGAAATTCTGGTTAAAGTTTTGCGTGCAACTAAATTAAGAGTCCATTTCTCAGTATTTACTTAATGCATTGCATTGAAACTTTCTACAACCCTACCCAACTATCACACCTGTGTAGATTATCAAGTATGATAACTCTATCCTGCATTTTATGCAAATTATGGATTTTTTGGACTTATAAATTCTGGTTAAAGTTTTGCATGCAACTACATGTACATAAAGAGACCATCTCCTAGTAACTACTTGATGCATTGCATTGAAACTTTATACAGCCCTTACCAACCATCACATCTATGTAAACAATCAAGTATGATTACTCTATGCAGTATTTTATGCAAGTTATGGACCTTTTTGGACTTAGAAATTCTGTTTTGCAACTACATTTAGAGTGTAATCTCAGTAACAACTTGAAAAATTGTATTGAAACTTTATACAATCTTTCCCAATTGCACGACTATAAACACAACCAATTAAGATAACTCTATCCTGTATATGGGGCAAATTGTTGCCCTTTTTTTACTTAAAAATTATGGTTAAAGGTTTGCGTGCAACTACATTAAGAGTCCATTTCTTAGTAACTACTTGATGTATTCCATTGAAAGGTTATACAACCCTTTCTAACCATCACACCTATGAAAATAATCATGTTAAATAACACTATCCTGCATATAATTCAAATTATCACCCACTAAGAAATTGTGGTTAATTTTTTGCATGCAACTACATTAGAGTCCATTATCTCAGTAACTTAAATAAGTGGTGGAATAGTCGAGCGCGCTGTCCTCCGACAGCTCTTGTTCTAATGATGTTTAGAGGGCATTCTTTTAATGTGTGTCATTCATCATACTTTAAATGTACTACATATAATAGTGGTTGAAAAGTAGCCAGTTTCTTTATAATAATGTGTAGACTAGAAAATGCATGCAGTGATATTACTGGATTTTTGAAAATAAGATAACCAACACCATTAGATCACAATTAATTTAGATATATGCTGTAAAATACTGGGTGTGACTTCGTACATTATTACTTTGTTTCCAAACAAAGAAATAAAACCACTCAGCTCTGCAGGCTGATCTCTGAGTACACTTACAACATTCTCTCTTTACTCTTTCAAACATACACACATATCTACTGCAGACAACTTTAAAATCATGCAGATTTTTTTTGAAAAACTTTAAATAAAAATAGAACTATTTAAAAGAGTTGAAAACGCTGTGGAAAAAGGAGATGTGCTCTGTATGTGAACTTTCTCCTTTTGACACAATGATTTCAAACATGTCTTGCAGGTGTCTGCAAATGAGAAAGGGTTAAACCTTTTCCAATAAAAAATAACTGTTTCATTTTGCAACATAGAACTTGTGGAAATGGTAGAAATTGCTCAAAACAAGCAATTTTCATATTTTTTCACAATGTTTTTGGACATCATATTCCTCAAATAGAATAAAACGTATCGTTCCGTTCCGTTTCGCAAAGTACCAATAGCCGGAAATAAGTTGTTCCATCCATTCCAAGTGGGGACTCGTCGACTACCCACGTTAAACAAGGAACTTTACCTTAAGTATAGTGTTGCATAATACCAGTATTTTCTAGTTATGGCGTTGTTGACTTGCAAATCCTCGCGACCATTATTGTACATGCAAGCATTAACGATTATTAGATATGAATTCCTGAATTACATTTCATTTAAATAAATTAATTTTTTCTCGTTTCGTTCCGTTTTGCAAAGTACCAATACCTGTGTCGGTATTGGTACTTTGCGTAACGGAACGAAACAAGACAAAATCTATTTCATTTCTTAACGTTCTGCATGTGAGATTCATCGGATATTATACCTCATTCGACAGCTTATGTTTACAAGACTTTCTATATATCCGGTACATCATATAAGGTTGCTCTGGTTCAAATACTAGTGTGCTCGTTAACAGATGTATGCATTTATAATCATTCAGTGTTATGCTTTTAACTACAAAGAAAAAGATAGGTTTTTTTTCCTTTTTACCAATATATCTAACCTCTTTTAATTTTTATTCGTTCCGTTTCGCAAAATACCAATACCTGTGTGGGTATTGGTACTTTGCGAAATGGAACGAAACGAGAGAAAAAGGGCTAATTTAGTTATATATGTATTATGTAATTCAAGATGCCGACAGTAAGAATTAAAATATAAATAGACTGAGAATCATATTTATCTCTGAACATAAAAAGTCAACTTTCGGATGCGGGCTCGGCAATTATACATGCATACAACCATGAGTGATTATTCAATATGTGCGGCTTTATTGCATGTCGAGGCATCTTACGAAGGTACATGTATCTATGATGGTACGTAGGTATGTATATATACATTGTAGTTACAGTATGCTGCATGGTACCAGTAATTTCGGATTATGGCTTTGTTTTAAAGCTGTTGTCAATTACTTGAAAAACAATGATTTACCAATCCAGGCTCAACCAGTATTGTAAAGGCAAGCATAAACGATTATTATATATGAATGCCTGAAATATTTCATATAAAAATACATTAAAATTTTCTCTTCCGTTCCGTTTCACAAAATACCTGTGAGGGTATTGGTACTTTGCGAAACGGAACGAAACCAGATACGAAATGTTAATTTGGTTATATATGTATTATGTAATTCAAGATGCTGACTATAAATAGAAGGAGAATCATTTTCCATTACAGTTGCAGTTACATGCAATAATCTATATGCGAACAGTATTCCCTTCACGAACTTAAATATTCTCCTTCATACATAAAAAGATGAGTTGCAGATCTAAACTCGACAGTTATACAAACACACACACATATCCGATTATTCGATATTCTTGAAAAGTTTCATGTTAATAAAAAAGTATTCTCTCGTTTCGTTCGTTTCGCAAAGTACCAATACCTGTGTTGGTATTGGTACTTTGCGAAACGGAACGAAACGAGAGAGAAAGGGCTAATTTGGTTATATATGTATTATGTAATTCAAGATGCCGAAAATAAGAATTAAAATATAAATAGACGGAGAATCATATTTATCTCTGAACAAAAAAAGTCGACTTTCGGCTGCGGGCTCGGCAATTATACATGCATACAACCATGGATGATTATTCAATATGTGCGGCTCTATTGCATGCCGAGGCATCTTATGAAGGTACATGTATCTATGATGGTACGTAGGTATGTATATAGTTATACAGTATGTTGCATTATTTTATTATATCTTTATTTCCTCCGATCATCGAAGATAGTACAAAGTACAAAGAGACAATACAAGGTTAACAGAGAAAGCTGATACAAACATTGAACACAATGTGACAAACATTGAATATTTAACAGATTTACACGGACATTATTCATTTCGTAAAGTTGATTGAAATGCACCTATACATCGACACATGTGCAGAGAAATGTGCTTAAGAAGCTCTGCACATGTGCAGTGGCATTTGTCAATAGACACAGATATATACATTTAGTAGGTTACACTTACATTCATTAACGTTATAAACACAACAAATACAGAGTAAGTGTTTGTGAAAACTCTGGATATTCTGCTCGGATGAGCAGAGTCTTCATTGTTCGCAGGACATATTCTTAAATACCCCTGAGGAGCACCTCATCGAGACGAAATATGAAGTGATCCGAAGGGCAGTAGCAAATGTACAAATGAGGAGATCTAACAGAGGAATTTACAGAGAGATGAACAATAAAGGGTGAGAATAAAAGATATATACATACATATACATCAACACATATATACATACATACACACGTCTATATATATACATGCACACATACACATAGACATACGCGTACATATCAAGTGCGCCTACACACACTATTTCTCAGTACATTATGTATGTAGCGAATACACAATTGAATATAACCGGTTCGATTGTAATCAGGTAAACTAAATACTGTTGGCAAATCAGTATCAAGAAGATATCTGATAAATTGCTCTTTCTGGCTAGTAAATCTTCTCAAAAAGAGCAACATATCATTAGAACAGTAGAGACTAATGCTTTCAAAAAATAAATTTCTTTCAATAGAGAAATGGACACAATCGGATATGTAGTGTATGGAAGCGTCCTAGTGCCACAGTCTGTAATATTTTTGAGAGATATTATCTCCTAATTAGGAGATACTATGTCATAATTAGGAGATACTATCTCCTAATTAGGAGATACTATCTCCTGATTAGGAGATACTAAGTCATAATTAGGAGATAGTATCTCCTAATTAGGAGATATTAAGTCATAATTAGGAGATACTATCTCCTAATTAGGAGATACTATGTCATAATTAGGAGATACTATGTCATAATTAGGAGATACTATCTCCTAATTAGGAGATACTAAGTCCTAATTAGGAGATACTATCTCCTAATTAGGAGATACTATCTCCTAATTAGGAGATACTAAGTCATAATTAGGAGATAGTATCTCCTAATTAGGAGATATTAAGTCATAATTAGGAGATATTAAGTCATAATTAGGAGATACTATCTCCTAATTAGGAGATACTATGTCATAATTAGGAGATACTATCTCCTAATTAGGAGATACTAAGTCATAATTAGGAGATACTATCTCCTAATTAGGAGATACTATCTCCTAATTAGGAGATACTATCTCCTAATTAGGAGATACTAAGTCATAATTAGGAGATAGTATCTCCTAATTAGGAGATATTAAGTCATAATTAGGAGATATTAAGTCATAATTAGGAGATACTATCTCCTAATTAGGAGATACTAAGTCCTAATTAGGAGATACTAAGTCATAATTAGGAGATAGTATCTCCTAATTAGGAGATATTAAGTCATAATTAGGAGATACTAAGTCATAATTAGGAGATACTATCTCCTAATTAGGAGATACTAAGTCCTAATTAGGAGATATTAAGTCATAATTAGGAGATACTATCTCCTAATTATGACATAGTATCCCCTAATTAGGACTTAGTATCTCCTAATTATGACTTAGTATCTATGGAATCCCTGGAGGGCCCTTTTGACCTTTGACTGCGGGCTTGTGACTTTTGATTTATGACTTGTGACTTTTGACTTTTGATTGATGACTTGTGATTTATGAATTGTGATTTATGACTTTCATTGTATGGAAACAATAGTGACCAACACGGGTGAAACGGGTGTATTTTATCCCCCGCCCCTCCTTTTGTATTGTGTGCAAGCTTCTGGTACTACAGAAAATAAAAAAATACTGAGGCGAACTGCGAGCTTCTAGTAAAACAGAATATACAGAATCACTGTGACCAACTACAAGCTTTTAGTACTACAGACAATAAAGAATCACTGTGACCAACTGCAAGCTTCTAGTACGACAGCCTATACAGAATAACTGTTGCCAACTGAAAGCTTGTAATAGTACAGCCTATAAAGAATCACTGTGGCCAACTGCAAGCTTCCTATACCCAATACTATACTAGTCATAAATCAAAAGTCAAAAGCCCGCAGACAAAAGTCAAAAGGGCCCTCCAGGGATTCTATAAGTATCTCCTAATTAGGAGATAGTATCTCCTAATTAGGAGATAGTATCTCCTAATTAGGAGTTAGTATCTCCTAATTATGACATAGTATCTCCTAATTAGGAGATAGTATCTCCTAATTAGGAGTTAGTATCTCCTAATTATGACATAGTATCTCCTAATTAGGACTTAGTATCTCCTAACTATGACTTAGTATCTCCTAATTAGGAGATAATATCTCCTAATTATGACTTAGTATATCCTAATTAGGAGATAGTATCTCCTAATTAGGAGTTAGTATCTCCTAATTATGACTTAGTATCTCCTAATTATGACATAGTATCTCCTAATTATGACACAGTATCTTCTTATTAGGACTTAGTATCTCCTAATTATGACTTAGTATCTCCTAATTAGGAGATACTATCTCCTAATTATGACTTAGTATCTCCTAATTAGGACTTAGTATCTCCTAATTAGGACTTAGTATCTCCTAATTATGACTTAGTATCTCCTAATTAGGAGATAATATCTCTCAAAAATATTACAGACTGTGGCACTAGGACGCTTCCATAGTAGTGTCCTTGAATATCTGTAGTTATATTTCTGCAGTACACACACTGACTGATAGTTTCTCTTAAGTGTTTGCTGCTTGTTAATACTTGTATAGCACTTGATGCTTGATAAAAATCTTTGCACGTTTTTGCACATAACCAAAATAATGATGGACGGCTGTTTTTGTAAACAGACACGAAACGGTCGAAGTCATGGTGAAGGTTCATTCTTTCCTGACGCTCGCATTCAAACCTTCTCTCAACGACTCTAGAAATTATCCTTTTCCAAGAAAATTTTTCAGGGAATTTGCCAGAAGTAAGATACGACTTCATATATGCAGTTAAATCATATTTTTGCAATTGATTTAGAGTATCAGGAATAGAACTTTTTGTCCAGTAGATTTACTTGTTTGAAGCAAATTCAGACGATAAGTGAAAATCTGCTTGGTGAGACAGTTTGTAGGCATTTTACACAGTCGTTAAAGGAATGCTAGTTTGCGTTTGTCTAATTCACAGTGTATGCTGTACCAGCTTAACAGACTTAAAACCATGTCAGTACGTGCAAATGCTGTGATTTTTGGGCACATGATTTCCAAAGTTTTTCAACGATCTTATTATCTGTAGAAGACATAGAATGCCATAGTTCACATCCGTACAGTGTGGACGACATTGGTATTGTTTTCATCAATGTTGTCAATTACTTGAAAAACAATGATTTACCAATCCAGGCTCGACCGGTATTGTACAGGCAAGCATAAACGATTATTAGATATGAATGCCTGAAATATTTTATGTAAAAATACATTAAAATTTTCTCGTTCCGTTCCGTTTCGCAAAGTACCAATACCTGAGTGGGTATTGGTACTTTGCGAAACGGAACGAAACGAGATAGGAAAAGCTAATTTGGTCATATAGGTTTTATATGATTCAAGATGCTGTCACGTTAGAATTAAAAAGTAAATAAAGGATAATCAAATTTCAGTACAAGCAGTTACATGCAAAGAAATACATGAAAAGTATTCCCTTCTCATGAACATACAAATTCTCCTGTAATCTTCAGACATAAAAAGACAAGTTGCAGATCCAAGCTTGACAGTAATACAAATATATTTACATAAGACGATTATTTTATATTCCTGTACATATTAACATTTGCTCGATCCGTTTCGTTTCGCAAAGTACCAATTCCGGTGTGGGTATTGGTACTTTGCGAAACGGAACGAAACGAGAGAGAAAGGGCTAATTTGGTTATATATGTATTATGTAATTCAAGATGATAACATCTACAGCGTAAAAAAGTAGTTTGAAGAATAATCATATTCTATAACACGCATGTACATGCAAGGAAATATGCAAAAAGTCTTCCCTTCACAAACATACAAATTTTCCTATAATCTAATAACATAGAAAGGCGACTTGCAGATGCAGGCTCGGCAATTATAATTACATATATACAACCATAAGTGATTATTCGAAATGCCCGGCAGAATTGCATGTCGAGGTTATTTATGAAGGTACATGTATCTATGAAAGTTTGAGAGTATGTACATTGTTCATACATAGGGAGTCAGTGGTGCAGTGGTTAGCAGGTTTGACTACAACTCCAGCGATCCGGGTTTGATTCCCGGGCGCAGCTGATATCACGACTAGTGTTCAGTGCTAGGTGATTTACTTAAATGGGTCTTGTTTCCAGCAGTATCGGCCTAGACTGGATGCTGGGGAGGTATATATGACGCCTGCCGTAGGCTCGGCTGGAAATAAGTTGTTCCATCCATTCCAAGTGGGGACTTTCGACGACTACCCTCGTTAAACAAGAAACTTTACTTTTACTTTAAGTAAAGTGTTGCATGGTACCAGTAAATTCTAGTTATGGTGTTGATGAGCTGTCGCCAATTACTTGAACAATATTGACTTGCAAATCCTTGCGATCATTAGTGTATAGGCAAGCATAAACGATTATTAGATATGAATTCCTGAAAAACATTTCATGTAAATAAATTAAATTGTTCTCGTTTCGTTCCATTTCGCAAAGTACCAATACCTGTGTGGGTATTGGTACTTTGCGTAACGGAACGAAACAAGACAAAATTTATTTCATTTCTTTACGTTTTGCCTGTGAGTTTCATCATTCGACAGCTTATGTTTACAAGACTTTATATATATCCGGTACATCATATATAGTTGCTCAGGTTAAAATACTAGTGTGCTCGTTAACAGATGTATGCATTTATAATCATTCAGTGTTATGCTTTTAACTACAAATAAAAGATAGGGTTTTATTCCTTTTCACCTATATCTAACACCTTTTAATTTTTGTTTCGTTCCCTTTCGCAAAATCAAATACCTGTGTGGGTACTTTGCGTAACGAAACGGAACTAGACAAAACAAATGATTCATACTTAATGTTTTGCGTATTATGAGTTTCATCGGACATTATACATCATTTTTAACTACAAATAAAAGATAGGGTTTTATTCCTTTTCACCAATAGCTAACACCTTTTAATTTTTGTTTCGTTCCGTTTCGCAAAATACCAATACGCGTGTGGGTAATGGTACTTTGCTTAACGAAACGGAACTAGACAAAAAACATGATTCATACTTTATGTTTTGCTTATTATAAGTTTCATCGGACATTATACATCATTCGACTATGATTATACAGGGTTCATGTAATTTACTATTATGATTATATTGATTTTTAGAATTTAAATTTGATTTTTTTATTTCCCCCACATGGTGCCCCTTGTTCCGTTTCGCAAAGTACCAATAGCCACTCATGTATAATTATCGGCTCTCAACCAGATAGTGTTTCTGGTGGGCAGTTCCAGCATAAACTAACAACAGGATAATAACTGACCTGCTGCACTTCTGTAGTTGTCTGGATCAAGTAGAGCATTAACCGCTTGTCTATATGGTGTTTTATGCCACTTTCAACAATGCTCCAGTTCTATCATGGCGTTTCCCGAGTTATATCATAAATGACGTCGCCTGAGTGTAATAAAGCCGTTGAATAAATTGCGTAGTCAACTAGTGTTATAACAATGCTACGTAACGTGATGTCATAACGTGACGTTTAGCGTTGTAAATACGCGCGCTCTATAGCGACGTTTATATGGATATAGCGCTGTAAATTATAAAATTAGTATTTATGATATAAAAAGAACATTACATTCGTGGTCATTCAATACGAAATTTATTAAACTCGTTTTCTAAAAGTGATAAAAACTCGCCAAGGCTCGTTCTTATCAATTTCAGAAAACTTGTTTAATAAATTCCGTATTCAATGACCACTCATGTAATATCCTCTATTTATTTACCAGTACCACTAGTTCATTTATCCTGAACTAGCGAATCTGTCGTGTTACTAACCCCACAGCCCTGAGCGCCAAGGAGGGAAAGCTATAACTACCATTTTTAAGGTTTTGGGTATGATCCAGGACAGGTATCTAACCAACGACTTCCCTCATTTGAGGCAGTATTTCATACCAGGAGAAGTTTCTCATTATGCCACAATGTTTTCAAAAGCTGTAACCATGAGAATCCATCATCTTTCATACTGTGTAAAAGCACAGAATGATCTGCATCTACACTGGACAAAAATGCTTTTTTCCATTTGTGTGGCACTGAAGCAGGTCTGTTGGGCTTCATACATAACCAACGGTCCCGCTTTGTCACGTGTGAATTACCTGATACAGGGACAAGAATAGAGTACAAATACGATACATTACAACTTTATTTATAAAAATTATGAAAACTACTAGAGATTCAAATTCAATATGTGTTTTGTAACCCCAAGGACCTGTGGACCAACCTTTAGGATTCAGCGACTAGCAAGAAACAGACGTCTACCCTTCCAAGCATTTTGAACAGGATCTCCTTTAACCCATTCCCTCATATGACAATTTTTGCAGCAGACGACTTTGAACATATTTTGTCAAAAAATAGAAAATCTCTATAATTGAATGGATAACCTATGACTAAAAGTGGAAAACATTGTGTCAAAAGGAGAAATTGCACGTTTTGTGCAATTTCCTCTTTTGTCACTATGTTTTCAAATAGCCGTCTGCTGCAGAGGCGTCGGAAAGCGTCTATATGAGGGAAAGGGTTAATTAATTGCCTTCTAGTCATATAAGCATATTAGAATGCAATGACGACTTGCTTATAACAGACTACAGATATTTAATTTGGATTAAAAGTCAGTTTTCGAGGAAAATGGTTCACATACCACAACCAGAAAACCACTTACCAACACAAATAAAACAAGAGCTGTCAGTATGTCAGAGCGTTCGACTATTCCACAGCTTATGAGGTACTGAGACATGGACTCTAAAATAGCTAAATGCAAAACCTTATCCAGGATTTTTCAGTAAAATAATAAAGGGCCATAATTTGCATTATATGCATGATCGAGTTATCTTACTTGATTCGTTTAAATTTAGTGATGATTGGGAAGGGTTGTACACATTCCAATGCAATGCATCAAGCAGTTACTGAGATATGGACTTTTTTTAATGTAGTTGCACGCAAAACTTAATCCAGAATTAATAAAGCAAAAAAGGGCCATTATTTGCAGTATTTGCAGGAAAGAGTTATTTAACTTGAAGATTTACATTTGTGATGGTTGGGAAAGGTTGTATAAAGTTTCATGCAATGCAGCAAGTAGTTACTGAGATATGGACTCTTAATGTAGTTGCATGCAACATTTTAACCAGAATTTCTAAGTAAAAAAAGGGCTATAATATGCATTATATGCAGGACAGAGATATCCAACTTAATCATTTACATTGGTGCGATGGTTTAGAATGGATGTATACAGTTTCAATGCAATGCATGAAGTAGTTACTGAGATATGTACTCTTGATGTAGTTGCACGCAAAGCTTTAACCAAAGTTTGATGCCGACGCCAGGGTGAGTAGAATAGCTCTCATATTCTCCAAATAGTTGAGCTTATAAAAACATAAGAACATGGCACAATCATCGAACAAGGTTTTCAGAGGTGTTCTGAACACAGGGGATCTAATTAATGCACAGTCCCAAGCGAGGTTCCAATAAAAGCTAGTTTTTAGAAACTGACCTTGACCAAAATATCCAATAAACCAATCCCAGAATATCCTTTTTGGTCTAGCCCTACTTTATATGAAGTTTAATTTGAACCAGTCTATTTTATAGAAAAATATTAACCCTTTCCCTCATACGACAATTCTGCAGCAGACAACTTTGAACATATTTTGTCAAAAAATAGAAAATCTCTATAATTGATAGGATAACATGACTAAAAATGGAAAACATAGTGACAAAAGAAGAAATTGCTCAAAACGAGCAATTTCTCCTTTTGTCCCAATGTTTTCTAGAAAATCTCTGGGTCCAATTCCACCAAATGTAGGGTTGGTAGAATTGGACCCGGATGCTCTAATTTCTTTTAACACAATCATCCTCGAAGGTTTTCAAACCCCCCTTTCCATCATATAGACGCTTTCTGAGCAATTTCTCCTTTTTTCACCATGTTTTCAACTCTATTCAATTATTGTACTTTCATTTAACCCTTTCCCTCATATGACAATTCTGCAGCTGACGACTTTGAACATTTTTGGTCAAATAATGGAAAATCTCTATAATTGAATGGATAACCTATGTCTAAAAGTGGAAAACATTGTGACAAAAGGAGAAATTGCACGTTTTGTGCAATTTCTTCTTTTGTTACTATGTTTTCAAAAAGCCGTCTGCTGCAGAGGCGTTAGAAAGCATCTATATGAGGGAAAGGGTTAAAGGGAGTTTCCAAATTTGTTCGGGTATGTTTTCAAAGTCGTCTGCTGCAGATTTGTTGTACGTGGGAAAGGATTAACTCATACATCCTCGAAGGTTTTTAAATGTCATTAAGTATCATCAGTTAAAGGGTTAATAAAATACTTTCTGTTGACTAGAATTTAACCTTTTTTCAGATGTTCAAAATTTGAAGCATTCAAGTGCTGAATTTCGACTGTTGATATCAACAATGTGAAAACCTAATTTGTGGGAAATTGATAAATTACTAATATGAGGTATTTTACCTTTGTACAAAACTGTGTGAAATTCTGCTTCAAAATTTCATGTTTCCTTTTTTACTCACAGTCAATTCTAACAAGAGCTGTCGGAGGACAGCGCGCTCGACTATTCCACCGCTTATTTAAGTTACTGAGATAATGGACTCTATAATGTAGTTGCATGCAAAACATTAACCACAATTTCTTAGTGGGTGATAATTTGCATTATATGCAGGATAGTGTTATTTAACATGATTATTTTGTGTGGTTAGATAGGGTTGTATAACCTTTCAATGGAATGCATCAAGTAGTTACTAAGATATGGACTCTTAATGTAGTTGCACGCAAACCTTTAACCATAATTTCTAAGTAAAAAAAGGGCAACAATTTGCACCATATACAGGATAGAGTTATCTTAATTGGTTGTGTTTATAGTTGTGCAATTGGGAAAGGTTGTATAATGTTTCAATACAATTTTTCAAGTTGTTACTGAGATTACACTCTAAATGTAGTTGCAAAACTTTAACCAGAATTTCTAAGTCCAAAAAGGTCCATAACTTGCATAAAATGCTGGATAGATTAATCATACTTGATTGTTTACATAGATGTGATGGTTGGTAAGGGCTGTATAAAGTTTCAATGCAATGCATCAAGTAGTTACTAAGAGATGGTCTCTTTATGTAGTTGCATGCAAAACTTTAACCAGAATTTATAAGTCCAAAAAGGCCATAACTTGCATAAAATGCAGGATAGAGTTATCATACTTGATAATCTACACAGGTGTGATAGTTGGGTAGGGTTGTAGAAAGTTTCAATGCAATGCATCAAGTAAATACTGAGATATGGACTCTTAATTTAGTTGCATGCAAAACTTTAACCAGAATATCTAAGTAAAAAATATGCCATAACTTGCATAAAATGCAGGATAGATTTATCTAACTTGATAATCTACATAGGTGTGATAGTTGGGTAGGGTTGTATAAAGGTTCAATGCAATGCATTAAGTATATACTGAGACATGGACTCTTAATTTAGTTGCACGCAAAACTTTAACCAGAATTTCTAAGTAAAAAAAAGTGCCATAACTTGCCTTAAATGCAGGATAGAGTTATCTAACTTGTTAATCTACATAGGTGTAATAGTTGGGTAGGGTTGTATAAAGGTTCAATGCAATGCATCAAGTATATACTGAGATATGGACTCTTAATTTAGTTGCACGCAAAACTTTAACCAGAATTTCTAAGTAAAAAAAGGGCCATAACTTGCATAAAATGCAGGATAGAGTTATCTTAGATGATAATCTACACAGGTGTGATAGTTGAGTAAGGTTGTAGAAAGTTTCAATGCAATGCATCAAGTAAATACTGAGATATGGACTCTTAATTTAGCTGCACGCAAAGCTTTAACCAGAATTTCTAAGTAAAAAAAGGGCCATAACTTGCATAAAATGCAGGATAGAGTTATCTAACTTGATAATCTACTTTGGTGTGATAGTTGGGTAGGGCTGTAGAAAGTTTCAATGCAATACATGTTGTATTTAAGAACTTGCATGCAAAACCTTAACCAAAGTGTGACGTGGACGCCGACGCCAGGGTGAGTAGTATAGCTCTCATATTCTTCGAATAGTCGAGCTAAAAATAGCATAAACCTAATAGGTAAATGGCTAACAATAAAAAGCAATTCAAGTCTTATCCTTTACCCACAAACAAACACCTCTGCAGCAGACGACTTTTAAAAAACATCAAGGCAAAATTATGGAAAATCTCTCTGAGGGAGGTAACTTTAATTATTGAAAAAATTGAGACAAAATGAGAAATAACTTATTATGAGCAATTTCTTATATTGCCACAATGTTTTAGAAAAAACCTCTGCTTCAGAGGTGTCAAAATGCATGAATACGAGGGCAAAGGGTTAACTTCAAACATAGACATCCAGTTAGTTGAAAACATAAATTTCTTGTATATAACTTTACATATATTGCAAAAGATATTTACATATATATTATTGATGCAGCCTATTCATTGTGTAAAGGTTTTTTAACACTTTCCCACATACAGACGCTTTCTGACGCCTCTGCAGCCGATGACTTTTAAAAACATTATGACAAAAGTAGAAATTGCTCAAAACAAGCAATTTCTTCTTTTGCCACAATGTTTTCAACTATTTTCAGTAATTATACCTACATTTATAGGGCTTTTCCGTGTTTTTGCCTAGTAGTTTTCTAAATCGCCTGCTGCAGTTTGTTTGTATGTAGGAAAAGATTAACCCTTTATGAGATAGAACACACTCATGATGTCTCTGCAGCAGACAACAATTGCAAATATTATGGAGGAGGGGGGGGGGGGGGGGGGGGGGGGGGGGGGAAACCAACACATTTATGTTTCTCAATTGTGTCAAAAACTTCCTTAAAAGTGAATCTTGTTTTTTCCAGATCAGCTAAATTTAAACAAGAGCGCTATGGGGCGAACACCAACACTCGTCTGCTTTTTTCTAAGATGAAAAAAAGGCATTTCTGAATAATTATTATAGCCAGAGTTATGTGAATTGGTATATACATGCATATTGTTCCTAGGAACATGTGAACCAAGTGGCAGTGAGTCTAGGCTAAAGTTTTGTGATGCCTCAGATGACGACACCAAGGGTTTACAAAAAGCCGCCTTTTTTTCTTCTTCGAAAAACAGACAGGTTAATAAAATATGAAATAATCTGTAATGGTTAGTTATCAAATGAAAATATTCTATTTATGCTGCTTTCTTATTTTTCTTTCTTGTCCTTGTCAGCTTCCTTTCGTGGTTTTGGCAAACCTTTTCTACACTGATTGTAAGTTTCATTTAATGCAAAGTCTCTTTTAATATTTTCCTGAATGTAAATGAAAAAAGAATATTCCATATTCTATAAACATTTATATACATATATCTTTTAACCCCCACTTTCCTTAATACAAAATCTGCAGCAGATGACTTCTTTTCAAACCTATACAGTAAATGAAAGTATAATTATTGAATCGAGTTGAAAACATGTCGTCAAAGGAGAAAATGCTCATCTGTTTTTGCCCCAATGTTTTCAAAAGTTGTCTAGTACAAAGGCGTCATTATTTTATCCGCAATAGGAAGAGTCTTTTGTTTTGGGTTTTCTGCCGCTTCCAACAGCTAAGGTCATATCACAGTGGACAGGATTGATTGGTTGATTGGGGTTTAACCCTTTCCCTCATACAACCAATTCTGCAGCAGACGACTTTGAACATATTTTGTCAAATAATGGAAAATCTCTATAATTGAATGGATAACCTATGACTAAAAGTGGAAAACATTGTGACAAAAGGAGAAATTGCATGTTTTGTGCAATTTCTTCTTTTGTCACAATGTTTACAAAAAGCCGTCTGCTGCAGAGGCGTTAGAAAGCGTCTATATGAGGGAAAGGGTTTACGCCGTTTTTAACAATTTCTCAGTTATATCACGGCGGCCAGTTCACCTACTCATGCATTTCCTGGTTTTCTCACACCAGTACTCCACACAACAATCTTCCCAAGCAACTGGCTGCTTTTCCACATAGACCATTGGTGAAAGACGAATGACGCATTGACTTTTGTCAATCGTCGGAAAGAAAGTTGGCCGAGCTGGGATTCAAACTCACAACCCCTGGATTGACAGCCCGCGTCGCTATCGACTGAGCTACCGGGGCTTGGCTCACAGTGGACAGGAAAGATGATATTAGTCCAACACCTTATATTTACATCCTGATAAAAAATAAATAAGGTAGGAAACCAAAACCACTGCCCCTCTGGAGCTCAATAGTTGCATTGACTCCAATCATTCAGAGCTTGACCCAGATTTGATGGAGATAAATGTTCTGATGATCCATGAAGATTGGATGTTTAATGTTAGATTTTAAAGATGGTTATCTCCCTTTGCATATCATTTTAATCATGTTTTTATAATTTATAAGTTCAAGAGGAGATTACTTTGTGTTCCTAAAGCAACCTCAGACATTTTTGCTGTGTCACATTCCCCTATGGTGGTTAACATTGTCATACAGTTTGAATTAAATCCATCCAATCATGCCATAGATATGGTTACGGACGAATGGCAGCGAGACAAAAGTGAAGTACCTTTGTCATCAAGAATTTCACCACAGTTCCTTTAGGACTTATTACTGGTCTTCTGGTCACCTCTTTGCCATCTTTAAATAACACAATGGTGGGCAACTGCTTGGAGAATGATGAGGTGTTGATTTTGAACCTAGAAGATTGAAGAAATATTTCATAACACAAGAGTCACACAGACAAAACATTTTGCTTGTTGCATTTGTTGTACTATCCTTTTTAGTGTCTTTGGCATGACCAGGCAGTTGATTGAACCCACAACCTCCTGAACAAAAGGTAGACACTCTTCCACTACCACTACCACTACATCACAGAGGTAGTCTATACTTGTTGCAAAAATCGAAATTTCAATATCTTATCATTAACCTGGTACAAAATTTTGATTCCTTTGCAGTCAACAATTTTTTTAAAAACCTATGAGAACAGCTCCAGGAAAAAACATCCGTAGTATTAACCCTCTCCCACCGGCAGACAGATTTTGATGCAATAGCAGCAGAAAAGTTTTGAAAACATTGTGGCCAAAGGTGTAATTGCTCATGATGAGCAAATTCTCCTTTGGCCACAATGTTTTCAATTTCATTTAACAATTAAGCTATCATTTAAATTTTATGGACATTTTTCAGATTTTCAGTCTTATCCAAGTCGTCTGCTGCCGATATGCCATATGGGGGAAAGGGATAAACAAATATCTGCTATGATATTCATGCTTTCGAATCTAAATTAGAAACTATTATTCAGAAGTTTCTTGAAACATTCTATGACTTAAAGGCGAATAGTGCAGTCAGATTAGATAAAGTGCTGATCTGGATTGATCAGAAAATCCTGACTGTTGGTTTTCACAGTGCACTGCTCATACATGTATATATTTCAAACTAGAACTATCACTGAAGATGATAAATACCCTCTAAACAGCACCTTGACCTACACCATAACTTAATAAGTAAAAGGGCCATAACTCTGAAAGATAACATGCAATTGTAACCCCTTTAGGATATGCACATCTCCTCTAGGTATAGAAGCTTCATGTAAAATGATATTGAATTCCACTCAGTGGTTTGTAAGAAATAGGCCGGACAAAATATGGCTTCCGGCCGACAGACAGACAGACAGACAAACCGACACAGTGACTCCTATATAGTTATACCCCCTATTCTTCGAAGGGGGTATAAATATCCTTAATGACGGTTTAATTATTACCGGTAAAAAGAGTTAAAAACATTATGGCAAATGGCTTCAGAAGTGTCGGAAAATGTCTACATGAGGGAAAGGGTTTACAAAAAATAGCTTTAGGAGATCTTTGTAATAAAAAGCTGAATATTTGAACAAGAGGGCCATGATGGCCCTTGAATCGCTCACCTGATTTTTTTTTTTGTTCACTTTAGATATATAAGCCCCGCCCCCTGGCAGCCATAGTTTCCGACCAATCAACTTGGCTTGAAGGAATCTGATAGAGGGTCACCCTAGGAACATTTCTACAAAATCATTTGAAAATCGGCCAGATACTTTTGGAGGAGAAGATTTTTTAAGTTTTCACTATAGCCATATAATGCAAAATAGCCCTGCCCACTGGCGGCCATGTTTTTTGACCAATCAACATGGCTTGAAGGAATCTGAAAGTGGGTCATCCAAGGAACATTTCTACAAAATTATTTGAAAATCGGGCTGACATTTTTGGAGGAGAAGATTTTTTAAGTTTGCACTATACAAGGGCGTACCGCCCATTACGCACAATACGCACATGCGTATAGAAAATTGCACAACCAAACGTCCATTTTAGAATATCAATTTTGCTCTTTGTATGAAAATTAAAATCTAGATATTTTCTCAGACTATGGCTTTCAAGTTTGTCACGCTTTGAGTTACAAGCATTGTAAAAGTCATAGCCCGATTGATGACGTCATACAAACGATATGACACCATCGCGACGAGAGAAGCACTGCGATGAAAAGGTGACGCCATTTCAATGAACATAATATCGAGCATATCAAAGCAAAAAATCCAATGTCCGCGTAGAAGCCTACCGACTCGCAGTCTCCATTTTCTACACGTGGCTAAATATTCAGATAGATAATTTTGAGTCTGTCTGAATTATTTTAAAAGTTCTATCTGAAAAATCCAACTTATACAGTTCATTAAATTATTTGTCTCCGCTTTTATGATCTAAGATTATAAGATATATCCTTTACTAAATCAAACCACTCTTTTGATGCTCATGATTCTACGATCAATATTATTATATATTCCTAGATCTTGAACTGATTTTATTTTGTGCATGGGATGCCAGTGGTGTAGACCAGACTCTAATCTAGATCTAGATCTATAATTTACGAAAGTTGTTTCAAGTTTTTTATTGACACATTGACCTAGATCTAATTAAAAATAACTGAATATTTAGGTATTTGCAAAGCTCTGTATCTACTAGATATATCTAGGTGTCAACGATGAAAAGACAAATTCGCCAAATACCAGGACGAGCCACTCTATTCAAAGTCCTAAAAAATTACATTTCCAAGACCGATGAGTCGGTTGCTAAAACACCTTCCATAGAAAGCACTCATGTGTCAGAGACAAATCCAGATTCAGTTGAGACAGTGAAATCTTCAACATGTGTTACACATCATGAAAAAAATGCACACTTTCATGCAACTATATCTAGTGGTTCTCAAACAATTACAAGCTCATTAGGGGCTAGACATAGGAAATCTCGACATTAACAACAGATTACGGATGTCAGACAGCCAGAAATTTTCAGTCCTCAATACAAGATTTGAGCCAATGAGAGGTTGGGTAGCGCCTTTGAGGGAGTGTGGCAGGACGGCTAGGCATGTTCCAGACTTCGTGTTCGATTCTGAGCAATTTCCCTATTTAATATACAGTCCTGTGCTGGATGGCGTATACTGTGCCCCTTGTTACACATTCAACACTGCTGACAACATCCTTGTGGCTCGACCTCTGACAGATTGGAGCAATGCAAAAAAGGTCGTTGAAGGTCACATACATTCAAAACAGCACTTAAACGCACTTACAAAGGCCGATCATTTTGTCAAAATCTGCAAGAAAGAACAACAGAATGTGATTGAGTTTGGCTCAACTGCCTATAGGAATATCGTCCAGAGAAACAGACAGGCATTGACTGCAATCATTGAAGCAATAATTGTCTGTGGACGTCAAAACATAGCTTTGCGTGAAAAAACTGATGATAAAAGCAATATTAGGGCTATCATCAATTACCGCGCAAAGGCTGACAGTATTCTTTAAGAGTCCTCAGATTCAAAACGAGTTCATATCACTCTGTAGCCAGCAAATTTCCCAACCAATCATCAAGCGCTGTGCGAAGTCCAAGTACTTCACAGTTATGGCGGATGAATCGGCAGATGTCAGTGACATAGAGCAATTTGCATTTTGCATTCGCTATGTTGATAGGGAAAGTTCTGGTCTACATGTTGTACGTGAGGAGTTTTTGTCTTTCGTGCCAACCGAAAGTACAACAGGCGAGGCTTGCACGCTCTTCTCAGTGATGAAATCAGGAAGCACAACCTCGACCCCACTTTGATTGTAGGACAGGGTTATGACGGCGCTGGCAACATGTCTGGCAGGATGTGTGGTGTACAGGCAAGGTTTTCGGAAGAGTATCCGAATGCCAAATATGTACACTGTCGAAATCACCGCCTAAACCTAGCCATTGGTCATGCATGTAGAGTTGCATTTGTCCAGTCCATGTTCACCACTGTTGGTGGTATATTGTTTTTTCCTCACAAGCTCACCTAAACGACTGGGAATATATGGGCAACATAGTGACAACGGGGGAAAATTGAGGAAGTTGCGCCCAACCAGATGGTCCCAACACTCCGAAATCGTTTCCGCATTCTATAGAAACTTTTCAGCAATATCAGACACACTGACTGATCTGCAAGTCGGTATGGATACTAAGACTATGTCTACAGCATCGTCTTATCAAAAGGCGATGCTGTCGTTTGACTTTGTCATTGCTCTGTGTGTCGTAGGTGGCCCACTAGATCTTCTGACCCCTCTTTCCGACTCGATGCAAGACCCAAAATGTGATCTTGTTAAAGCCTCTGAGCACGCATTGTCTTTGCATGGTCTACTGCGCGAGAAGAGGGGAGGTCTTGTCTACTTTCATCAAATGTGGCAGAAATCTGTTGATCTTGCTGAGCAGCAAAATATCCCTGTAACACGTCCGCGAGTCGCTGCTAGACAGTGTCACAGAAACAACATCGCAGCAAATACCGTGGAAGAGTACTGGAGGTTGAATTTATACCTCCCTTTCATGGACCACTTGCTGACTCAAGTGGAAGACAGGCTCTGTATTGCACTCCCAAGAATGAAGGCTCAGTATCTCTTGTCCCAGAAAATCGGACAACTGACCCCTGCAATCATGGAAGAGCTCAAAAACGAGTACGCTCCATTTATTGACAGGGAGGAAGTCGACACAGAACTTGAGGTGTGGAGGCACAAGATAGCGCAAGGTGCCGTATTCGAAAAGCTGATAGAAGCTGTTGATGCAACCTACCAGCTTCTTCCAAACATCCACAAGATCCTGAAGGTTCTGTTGACAATGCCTGTCTCTACAGCATCAGCTGGAAGGTCTTTCAGCGGCCTTAGAAGACTGAAAACGTACCTCCGCAGTACAATGACGGAGCAGCGATTGACCGGGCTTGCACTGCTGCACATACATCGCAGCCAAAGCATCGACATCGATCAAGTGTTGAACGACTTTGATGCTTCGGTTCATAGACGCATTGCTCTTGTCTTTGACAACGTTGGACCAGAAGAGTCTGATGCTTCTTCTGACGATGAATAAAGTGATATGCATACTGGCATAAATGCAAAGAAAAGGTGTTGAAAAGGTTAAAAGGTCCGCAGGCTATAAACATATTGTGAAGTCTTCGGAATGTCCTGAACACTGTAAATTGTAAAAAAACAGGATAGTGCGTATAAAAAAAAATTCTCTGGTTACGCCCTTGCTATAGATAAGGCAAAATAGCCCCGCCCCCTGGCGGCCGTGTTTTTCGACCAATCAACATGGCTTGAAGGAATCTGGTAGAGGGTCATCCAAGGAACATTTCTACAAAATTATTTGAAAATCGGGCTGACACTTTTGGAGGAGAAGATTTTTTAAGTTTGCACTATAGCCATATAATGCAAAATAGCCCTGCCCACTGGCGGCCATGTTTTTTGACCAATCAACATGTTTTGAAGGAATCTGAAAGTGGGTCATCCAAGGAACATTTCTACAAAATTATTTGAAAATCGGGCTGACACTTTTGGAGGAGAAGATTTTTTAAGTTTGCACTATAGCCATATAAGGCAAAATAGCCCCGCCCCCTGGCGGCCGTGTTTTTCGACCAATCAACATGGCTTGAAGGAATCTGGTAGAGGGTCATCCAAGGAACATTTCTACAAAATTATTTGAAAATCTGCCAAGCAGTTTGGGAGATGAAGAATTTTGAAGTTTTTTTCGTTTCGTTGCCATGGAAACCAGAATTCTGCATGGATCCCAAAAATTTGAAGGAATTCTGGTGAGGTCATTGAGAGGATGCTTTCTGTGAAGTTTCATCCCAATTGACCCACTGGTTACTGAGGAGAAGATGTTGAAGATTTTTTAAGTTTTCACTTTGGCCATATAAGGCAAAATAGGCCCCGCCCCCTGGCGGCCATGTTTTTCGACCAATCAACATTGCTTGAAGGAATCTGATAGAGGGTCACCCAAGGAACATTTCTACAAAATTATTTGAAAATCGGCCTGACACTTATGGAGGAAAAGATTTTTTAAGTTTTCACTATAGCCATAAAAGGCAAAATAACCCCGCCCCCCCCTGACTTTGGCCATATAAGGCAAAATAGCCCCCGCCCCCTGGCGGCCATGTTTTTCGACCAATCAACATTGCTTGAAGGAATCTGATAGAGGATCACCCAAGGAACATTTCTACAAAATTATTTGAAAATCGGCCTTATACTTTTGGAGGAGAAGATTTTTTAAGTTTTCACTATAGCCATATAAGGCAAAATAGCCCCGCCCCCCCTGGCGGCCATGTTTTTCGACCAATCAACACGGCTTGAAGGAATCTCATAGAGGGTCATCCAAGGAACATTTCTACAAAATTATTTGAAAATCTGCCAACCAGTTTGGGAGAAGAAGAATTTTGAAGTTTTTTTCATTTCGTTGCCATGGAAACCAGAGTTCTACATGGATCCCAAAAATTTGAAGGAAATCTCGTGAGGTCATTGAGAGGATGCTTTCTGTGAAGTTTCATCCCAATTGACCCACTGGTTACTGAGGAGAAGAAGTTGACGCACGACGCACGACGGACGCCGGACAAAAGGCGATCACAATAACTCACCTTGAGCAAAGCTCAGGTGAGCTAATAAAAGAGGGGTTTTATTGTCATACATATTTAAAAAAGCGTTTAAAATATAATGCCATAATGATAAATAACTTCTCCTTTTCCCAAAAGGTTTTCAAGATGCGTATGCTTGTGGGAAAGGGTTAATTTATATTTTTAATCAACTTACTCTTCTGCTACATCTGAGTATCTGCTGACATCTAGTTTTCCAAACTTTAAATTGTCTAAATGATATCTGAAAACAAAACAATATGAATAATAATGATACCTTACGTTTGATATAGCTGTACACAAGAAAGCAGAAATCTTAATTCAACCCTTTCCCACCTGCAACAGACAACTTTGAAAATATCTTGGAAGAAATATTGATACTATCTATAAATATAAATATACTCATTGAATTGTGCAGAACCATTGTAGCAAAAGGATTATTTTGTGACAATGTTTTCAAAAAAAGCCTGCTGTAGATGAGTTAACATGTGGGAAGGGTTAAGGAGAATCAGTTGTCTTCAAGAGATTACGTAAGTCATCGTTCAGTGAACGCGACTTTCAACAATTGTTCAGTTATATCACAGCAATTCCTGGCTAAGTTACTAGTATTACACGTCCATTTATCCTTACAGTCGTAATGTTAACCCTACACGCCTGAGGGCCTAGCAGGGAAAGTCATTACTACCAATTTCAATGTCTTTGGTATAATCCTGCCCTGTTTCTAACCTGGACATGAGGAAGATGCTCTACCACAACACCAGCATGACAGTCTTATCTAAGTGTAAAAAAACAACTTGTAATACAGAAAGGAAGCATCTTAAACCTTTCCCTCGTGCCACAATTCTGCAGCAGACGACTTTAAACATATTTTGTCAAAAAATAGAAAATCTCTATAATTAAATGGATAACCTATGACTAAAAGTTGAAAACATTGTGGCAAAGGGAGAAATTGCAAGTTTTCTTATTCCAATAATAGTTTCAACTTGGTATCCAAATTACATTTCTATTTTCCAAGATATTACGTTTATTTCCCAAGATGTTTTAACCCTTACCCACATACAACAAATCTGCAGCAGAAGACTTTGAAAACTGAGCAATAATTTGAAAAATCTCCATAAAAGTGTGTTTAATTATTAAATGGAGTTGAAAACATAGTGGCAAATTGGAGAAGTTGCTCATTATGAGCAATTTCTCCTTTTTCCACTATGTTTTCAAAAGTCGTCTGCTACCGATGTGTCAGAATATGTGTACAAGTGGGAAAGGTTTAAAAGCAGATGCCGGCCAGAATCTTTCAGTGTGATGTACATTCAGACAAACAGAATGATGATAAAAATTTGATACTAATGGGTCTACCTGCCCAGGCAAACCACAGAATAAATATCTAGCAAAATAGTTAACCCTTCCCCACATACAACAAATCTGCATGAGACAACTTTGAAGACGTCGAGGTTTGTTTATTGGGGTTTTATGCAATTTTAAACATTATTTCAGTAATATCATGGAGACAGTTCACTTATTTATGAAAACATCGAGGTAAAAGTAAGGAAAATACCTATAAGAGAAAGTTAAAGTATTAAAAAGAGTTGAAAACATCATGATGAGCAATTACTCCTTTTGTCACAATTTTTCAAAAGTCGTCTGCTTGAGAAGCATCAAAATGCGTCTACATATTGGAAAAGAGTTTAATAAGATAAACAAGGTGTTTACTAATTATTCAATATGAATACTCACTCATTTGATAATACAGAAAATACAGGCGCAAACATAATACAAGTCGTAATATATATACGTACACAATACCTTACGTTAGGAAATTCACCATTTTGAGATGCATTGTTATTTTGTATCTGTATAAGGATAAATCGGATTTAGGATACCGATTTTAGATAGGTCTAAGGAATATTAGAATAAGTAAAACCAATAATCGAATATTGTTTTCAGTAAACGTTCCCATCCCTACTTATTATGAATACTTACTCATTTGATAATTCAGAAAATATAGGCGCCACCGTAATACAGGACGGAGACCAGGCTGCGTAAAAACAGATCATCCATGTCACTCGCTTGTCATTGTTGATTTCATTCTGAAAACATTGAAAAAAGTCATGTCAATCCATAGCCATATACAACAAATCTGCAGCAGACAAATTTGAAAACATGTAGGTTAAGATATGGAAAATTTCTGTAAAAGAACGTATTATCAACGAAAGAGTAAACAGAAATTACTTATTTTGAGCAAAATATTCTGATGTTACAATGTTTTCAAATGAGGTCTACTGCAACTCCATCAGAACGTGTCCGCAGGTGTGATCAGGTTAACACACTCCCCGATACAGACGACAGTTGATGCCATTTTAAAAACAAGAGGCCCATGAGGGATGGTTTGCGAAAGGAACCAAACTCTCATGGATACCTAACTACTGTGTAACTTTGGTGAAGATCAGATACTAAATGGAGCCTCTATTGTGCTCTACTGGGATGGGGACAACAAAGGAAAGAGGAATAAGCAAGTCTAGTGTATTTATTTAAATGAACAAGTAATTTGGCAAGTTGCTGAGTGTAACTGGTGATGTGTTTGAAAAGTGGCCTACAGACATAGTATTGATAAAACAAAGGTAGATGGAATGCAGTTGTTGACTAAATATTTTTGTGTATGCCTTTATCAAATATATGATCAATACATATAAGGAAGCATGCAAGTTTAATTCATGTTTTGAATAGATATATAAAAACAATGCAAAATATTATCTGACACAAGAAATTAGTTGTGTATGTCTGCAGCATTATAGAGACAGAAGTTTGCAATGTTCGCAAGTAAGACAGGCAAGTCTCTTTGTTGGTATTGGGTAGACTTTATCGTATTCACAAGCTCTATTATAGCAATTCTGACAATTTCAAGGGCCATAATCCAGTCTTGCATGGGCAGATCTAGCTGGTTTGCGAAAGGAACCAAACTCTCATGGAAACCTAACTACTGTGTAACTTTGGTGAAGATCAGATACTAAATGGAGCCTCTTTAGTGTTCACAAGCTCTATTATAAGGATATCGACAATTCAAAGGACCATAATCCAGTCTTGCATGGGCGGATCTGGCTGGTTTGCGAAAGGAACCAAACTCTCATGGATATCTCACTACTGTATAAGTTTGATTGAGATACAATCAAAACTGAAGACTGTATCAAGTTCACAAGCAATTGTTTACGGATGCAAGAATGGACAACGGACACAATGCCACGGCATAAGCTGTTTTTGCCTTTGTCCAGTAGGGCTAATGACAGGTTTTGAAAATCTTGTGCAAAGAGAAATTGCTTTGCATAAATCTTATACTCTTTCCTTATATTCAAATGTTTGCCTCAGATGCTTTTAAAGGAGTTAACTTTTTGAATTTTATAAAATGTAAACCCTTTCGCACATACAACTTTTGAATTGATTGATTGGGGTTTAACGCTGTTTTTAACAATTTCTCAGTTATATCACGGCGGCCAGTTCACCTACTCCTGCATTTCCTGGTTTTCTCACACCAGTACTCCACACAACAATCTTCCCAAGCAACTGGCTGCTTTTCCACATAGTCTTAGCCCATTGGTGGAAGACGAATGACGCATGTCGCATTAACTTTTGTTAATCATCGGAAAGAAAGTTGGCCGAGCCGGGATTCAAACTCACAACTTCTGGATTGACAGCCGGCATCGCTACCAACTGAGCTACCCGGGTTCGGCCCACACAACTTTTGAAAACAGTGTGGTAAAAGCAGAAATTGCCCAAAATGAGCAGTTTCTCCTTTTGCACAATATTTTCAACTCTATCCTTAACCCTTTCCCTCATATATACGCTTTCTGATGCCTCTGCAGCAGACGGCTTTTTGAAAACATAGTGACAAAAGAAAAAATTGCTCAAAATGAGCAATTTCTCCTTTTGACACAATGTTTTCAACTTTTAGGCATAGGTTGTCCATTCAATTATAGAGATTTTCTATTCTTTGACAAAATATGTTCAAATTCGTCTGCTGTAGAATTGTTGTATGGGGGAAAGGGTTAATATAAACTGTTATATATTTTCTCCAGATGATTTTAAAGTCGTCAGCTGAAGATTTGTTGTTTGTGGGTAAGGGTTAATCTCCAATAAATCAATCAATTTAATCCCAAGACTGCCAACAAGATACAACAGAGATGTGGTGTGTGTGGTTATATCTGAGAAAGGAAAGGGATATAATAGGAAAATTCATGAAATCAAGTTTACCTTTAGGTGAGGCCCTCTGAAATAGGTTACAAATTCTGGTCCGTCATAAACAGGTCTTGGAAGGAAAATGAAATGGGCTGAAATTTAAGATAAAAACTTTTAACCATTTTCCTACATACAAAAATATATAGCATATGACTTTTTGGCAAAAATATGAATTATTCCTTTAACCCTTTCCCTCATACGACAATTCTGCAGCAAACGACTTTGAACATATTTTGACAATAAATGGAAAATCTCTTTAATTGAATGGATAACCTATGACTAAAAGTGGAAAACATTGTGGCATCGTTTTGAGTAATTTCTTCTTTTGTCACTATGTTTTCAAAAAGCCGTCTGCTGCAGAGGCGTCAGAAAGCGTCTATATGAGGGAAAGGGATAAATGAAAGACCAATAATTGAAAAGAGTTTAAAACATGGTGGTAGAAGGAGAATTTTGTCTGATGCGGAAGCATAAAAAAAATCGTCTGTATGAGAGAAAGGGTTAATGACTTAACACTTTCCCTTATGAAGAAGCCTTTAAGGCAAATGTCATTTGAAAAGATTTGTCAATATTAAGGAGAAATTTATCTAATTGGGAAACATCTCCTTTTTACCATGTTTCCAACTCAATCCAAAAAGTAAACTAATGATTTCTAAATGCTACATTAAATATTTCAGGTAATGACCATGCTCCAGAGATTTCTGTGATATTTGTTATGACTATATACTGCAAACAGGGAAGATCCTGATTAGAATGTGAGGAGGCACATGCAGTCTGATCTGGATCATCTCTGGTTAAAAAGTATTTTTTGTGTGAGCTTTCACCCTCTCTCACTTGCAGATGCATTCTGATGCCTCTAGAGCAGACATCTTTGGAAAACATTGTGACAAAAGAAGAAATTGCTTAAGACAAGCAATTTCTCCTTTTGCCACAAGGTATTCAACTCTGTTCAATAATTATACTTGAATTTATAGAATGCTTCCATGCTTTTGCCTATATGTTTTCCAAGTCGTCTGCAGCAGAATTGTTGATTATTGGAAATAGTTAAAACAATAAAGAATTGTCCTATATAAATGCCATTAAATAAATTAGGGCCTAAAGGCCTAGTTCAAAATCAAACATAGAAATCATCTGATCAAATGTAAATGAAGTTAATAAACAGAAATATATACCGTATTGATTCCTGATTAAGTAATTAAATAAAACAAGAAAAATAACAAGTGTTATACAGTACTTGGAGTAATGCAACACGAAAACCTATGTTCAGAGGGTTTTAACCCTTTCCCACATACAACATATCTGCAGCAGACAACTTTGAAAACATGTAGGCAATATTATGGAAAATCTCTATAAATGAAAGTTGAATTATCAAATAGAGTTGAAAACATTTCGAAAAAAGGAGAAATTGCTCATTATGAACAATTTTCGCCTTTTGTCACATATTATTCAAAAGTTGTCTGCTGGAAAGGCATCAGAAAGTGTCTATATGTGGCTAAGGGAGCAATAACAATAAAACTGCAATCATACATATGTAATTTAAGGTTTATGATGTTTGTATTGACCCTTTCCCACCTGCAAGACACATTTTGACTCATTTGCAGCAGACAACTTTTGAAAACATTGTTGCAAAAGGTGAAATAGCTCTTTATGAGCAATTTATTCTTGTGGCACAATGTTTTCAACTTGATTCAATAATTGTAATTTCATTTATAAAGATTTTCCATATTTTTGACTTAATGTTTTCAAGGTTTGCAGATTTGTCGTTAACATGTGTGAGTGGGATCATATATCGCGACAGGGAAGATTATAATCAAATGATGAATTTAAATCTTCCGTTGTCAAAATGTCCCGAAGGTTGGTTTTCGTGTGACGTGACCTCCCTGTTCTTACCTAAGCAAAATAATATGTATACAAATGCGTATGGCGTATGAACTTGGTAGAAGAGGACTAGATTAAGAGCCTTTGTAAACATACAGGCCACCGATATATACTCTCCGGCTGTTGCTGAAAAACAAATAAAAGTAAACATTTTAACCCTTTTCCTCATATGACAATTCTGCAGCAGACGACTTTAAACATATTTTGTAAAAAAATAGAAAATCTCTATAATTGAATGGTTAACCTACGACTAAAAGTGGAAAACATTATGGCAAAAGGAGAAATTGCTGGTTTTGAGAAATTTCATCTTTTGTCACTGTGTTTTCAAAAAGCCGTCTGCTGCAGAGGCGTCAGAAAGTGTCTATATGAGGGAAAGGGTTAAAATGGTGCAAATGGAGATCAAAATTTTGAAATGTTGTAACTTCTGCAAACATTGCTAATGGTGACAACAAAGTAAGTAATAAATAGTTCAGAACTATTTTGGCAGTAAATGTTGAAAAACAGTCAATTGAAAATGTACAAAATTTAGCTTACTGGGTATGTCTACCCAGTAAAAAATGAAGCATAAACGATCAATATTTAGATGTTTATTGTACTGGAAAGTGAAATTATTACTCTAATTTTATACCAGAATAATGACGTATATTACAAGACAGCTTTTAAACAGTTTTAAAACTTACAGTTTTAAAACTTTGACTATACTATCTATAATCTGGAAGTCATTATCATGAGAAATGGAAAAAGTTATTAACCCTTTCCCATATATGCAGACGCCTCTGCAGTAAACGACTTTTAAAAACTTTGTAAACAAAGGATAAATTGCTAAAGAAAAGCAATTTCTCCCTTTGTCACAGTGTCTTCAACTCTTTTTAATTATTATACTTTTATTTATAGAGGTTTTCCATATATTTGCCCAGATGTTTGTCTGTCTGCTGCAGATAAGTCATCATGATGACTAGAGAGATACTATACAAAACAAGTTAAATAAGACTTTCCCATATACAACAAATCTGCAGCATTACTTTTTGAAACTACATAAAAATCCGTATAAAAATTTATGAAAATAAGATCATTTAAAAGACTTGAAAACATTGTGGAAAAAGCAAAAATTGCCTTTTCTGTTTCCAAGAGTTGTCTGCTGCAGATTCATTAACCCTTTCCCTCATACGACAATTCTACAGCAGACAACTTTGAACATATTTTGTCAAAAAATAGATAATCTCTATAATTGAATGGATAAAAGTGGAAAAGATTGTGGCAAAAGGAGAAATTGCACGTTTTGTGCAATTTCTTCTTTTGTCACAATGTTTTCAAAAAGCTGTCTGCTGCAGAGGCATCAGAAAGCGTCTATATGAGGGAAAGGGTTAACATGCTTTTTTCCATGACCATGTGAGGAAAAGATAAATATATTAATTATTTTTATCCTTTCCCTCAAGGCAAAAAAAAACCCAACATACTTAACTAAGGGAATATAGACAAGTGGTCCATTCCTGTCAGTATCTGTCGAAGTGAGACAATTCTTTCCAGTATAAATGACTTTGAAAACAACAAGGCAAAACATAAGGAGAAATAGATCATTATAAGCAACTCCATTAAAAATTGCTAGAATGTTTTGAAAAGTCACCTGCTGCAGAAGTGTCAAAATGTATCTGTAAGTGGGAAGGTCAGAAAGAGTTATATAAGAAAGCCCTAATATCAAGAACTCTGTGATAAATTTTCAAAACAGTATTAGTTTAGTTTAAACTTACCTTTCAAATTATTGTGAAGCAAGTTTGTACAACTCACAATCAGTGGAATTCAGAACCTTTGATCATGATGCCAGGACACTGCTGTATGTTGCAATTATTGAGGGCAAAGGAGAGCTTATTCATTATGGCTTAGCAACCTATTTTTTCCATACTGTTTTCCACTTTTTCTCATAATCAATTTCATTTGTTTCTACTCCATATAATCTTATGACTAGTCACTATGAGACAGTGGATAAATGATAATTTCTTACATATCAAAACCGTTTAGTATCTTAGACCAAGTAAGGGCAAGTGAAAACTCAACAGTATACTTTACCTTGTTTTCTATTCTTCAGCACAATGATACAACCAAGGAAAGTGACCCACTCCCAGTGTTTCTAAAATAGAGAAAATAAGTATGATCAAACTTGAAATACAAAAAGACTTGTTTCTTCCCATTTGCAACTTAGTTAGTGGATTGATTGATTATCAATTATAACTTATATATCAAGTAAGACAATTAAACCTATACAAAACAGTCATACATAACATGTAGAATCCGGGTCAACTCGGCCTTGGGTCAACTCGGCCTGTACTGAATATGCATGTAAAAGGAGAATAAGTATTTTATAAGTTGTACACGTCTATTGCATTGATGCTGTTTGTTGATGTTGTAAAGGTAAATTGTATAATTATAATAAATAATTGTTTGTCACAGTTGTTACATAATCTTTATTAAAATTTTAATTTATGTTGTTTGTTGTATATAATTAGTAATATTTACAATTATAATTATGGCTAATCATATAATTAAAGAAAAATAGTTATTTTATATATTGATATAATAGTGTATTCATTTTCTTTTTCATTTCCCCTTTTCACTCGTTTTTCATGACAAATGGTAAAATTACGACGAACATAAAAGTGGGCTATAAATATAATCTATCACTGCACTATAAAAAGCAGAAAAGGCCGAGTTGACCCACCCGAGTTTGTAAAAGGCCGAGTTGACCTGTGACCAACATGTAGTTGATAAAACTGATTTGAATCATGATTACGATTTGAGCCACTTTCAACAATTGTTCAGTCATATATTTCCCAGTTCACCTACATGTACGGTACCCTCACACCAGTACTCCACAGGACAGTCCGACAGTCTTTCCCACTCCCAGCAGCTGGGTGTGTTTCCACATAAACGTTGTAAGCCAATCGGTGGAAAACTTATCTCGTCTGTCACATTGATAGGTAGATCCTATTGAAACTCAATAACATTTATATCCTGAGTAAAATGATTTTCTAACTTTCAAAATATTTCTGTGACAACACATTCAATTTGTGACTCTTTTTCTGCAGTATGGTAAGTTCAACAGTCTCAAATATTGAGCTTCTGAATAACAGCATCTGTCCAAAACAATAATTAAGTCAATGTAAATAAAATTAAATCGAGAACAGCCATCTGTATCGTATATTTTAAGAAATTGCTTACGTAATACATTCCGACTTCATAACACTCTAAGAAGAAGAGTACCAACTACATCTTAAGGGCCTTTGTCAGTGCTTTGTGAGAGCCTATAATCTTTATATCACATGAGGAGCTATTTGCATTGAAAAATCTAAGGTGAAAATGTAATATCCACTAAGAAAAGTATAACATTTTCATTTCAATATAGTTTAAACCAATTTTAGAATAAAAAAAATATGCCAATTTAGTATCATTTCTTTTTCATAAGAAGTTTGCAACTGATGTGGATATAATCTTATTCTAGATGGTGAAGGCTTAAAATGCATTGCATTTGGACAAAATTGACCTTCACTTTTTTATTGCGCAATAACCAAAATTAAACGTGTTCTACTAAAATACAAAAAAATAATCAAATGTGTTGATTTATATCCCTCCAGGTGTAACTCCTACTGTCAAATTCAACGAGACGATAATGTACACGTCAGAAGCACAACTGTCAAAAATTTGACAGTTATTTGATAGTTGTCATTTAATGATTTATGAATAACCTAAATATCAATTTATAAATACGGCTTAAATGTGGAGTTTCTACAAAACAACTTTAACAATTAACCTTCAAAACACTTATCTTCTCAAAACTTCATATATAAACAATAAACTCAACAAAATCTAACATTTATCCGTTCGAAGCCGGTTTTTACCCCACCCACTTAAAAGTTAAAGGACTTACCAGATCCAGTACGCAATCATCGAACATATACTCACAAAATGGTGGAATGGTTTTTAAGAGAAAAAATGAAAGTGCCAGAAATACATTCACTATATAATGTGGAATAAAAACATTCTTAGTAACTTCCAGTACATGCTTTGTACTCGGAAGGCGAAAACTTG
Organism: Serripes groenlandicus; assembly: GCA_031761405.1. Classification (NCBI taxonomy): domain Eukaryota; kingdom Metazoa; phylum Mollusca; class Bivalvia; order Cardiida; family Cardiidae; genus Serripes; species Serripes groenlandicus. The sequence goes on from JASEVX010000003.1 coordinate 46,301,014, forward strand.
GGACGAAACCTGAGAATATGTCCGAGAGTATGTCCATCTTAACGGAAACAGTACTTTGATTTTGGGACGTGATTATTTCGGTACAGTGAGGCGAGGGGCGTGTTTTAAAAGGACTGAGACGAGGTCGATGGGAACGCCTACTGGGCGTTCTGATTCAATAAAGCTTCCAGTGATCGAGAGTAAATAATACTTATGGACGAAGCCGAAGGACAAATAACAAACAATCGTGATTTGTTGAGAGAACCGCCACTGAGATATCTCGGTACAAGTTTATTTTTTGAAATAAATATTTCGTTAGAATATTAATGTTTTTTTTAACTTTATTATCTGTATTTAAGATCGTACATGTTTTATGCCGAAACGGCCCCTAGGCAGATCGACCCCCTTATTTCAGTACAGTACAGTATATGAACACAAATTAGCATTTAAGTTTCATTTGTTTGGTAATTTACGCCGCTTTCAGTAATTATCAATTATATCACGGCGTTCCCTGGTAAGTTAGCAGTAATACTGATCCATTTATCCTGACACCAACGAGTCTGTGCATGGTAATGTTAACTTCACAATCCTGTAGTCCCCCGAAGACATCGCATATGCCAGGAACGTATGATCATTTTTCATTGTGTTATTATTCTGCATATTCGGTTGTTTAATAAATGACAGATGATAAAACAAGCAAGCGAAAGTCTTAATTATTTGGACTAACAATCCTGTTGACCTGAGCGCCAAGGAGTGAAACTCATTCACAAGGTCACTACTATCATTTTCAAAGTCTTTGGTATGATCCTGCTGGGGATTGAATATGCACCTAATGCACACTCTACCAAGATCAGTATAAAAGCCGGCTTTTACAGTACAACTATAGAAATACCAGGTATTTGAACCTATACCCCATTCCTGTAACAATTGCTCCCTCTTTTCTCTCGACTTTGACTTTAAGTTACACAACTGCTCATGAGCCACCATGAGTCCAGGGATGATAGTGATTTCAACCTATATCCAGCTGCTGCCACCATTTTTTGTAATGATACTTGGTCCTTCACATAGTTATCTTTAGCCCTCGCAGGTCACCCATGACCTATGAATGTTGCTTAATTTTGTGAAAAAAGCCAACCACTCAAGACTCTACTAATGCAGCTATAAAATACTGCTTATAGTTATAGAGCAGAACTGTGGAAGTGGTATATATCGGGTATTTGTACTGATTCTTGTTCCATTTGAATCTTTAGGTCTACCTTTTCATATTAATTAGACCCAAGTTTCAATATTAAATTTTATACAATATATGTCGCTGATTCTGCTCAGGTTTGTTACAATTCTTTTAATAAGTATACATTTGTATTATTCTATGAATTATCTTCTTAGGCTAAGAATGATCAGGTTTAATATCATCAGGGGGACACTTCAATTTATAAAGACAGGCGCGTAGCTTGGTCGATTTGTGGACTACACACCAGTCTAGGGGGTTCCGGGGGCATGCTCCCCATTGAAAAAAAAATAGTCTATATGGGCTCAGGTGACTTCTGGCGTATATTTCACAATATCTAAATGAGCCTACTCGATACCCTTATGTATGGCATATCTACAGAAAATACCCTTCAAACGTTTGCAGCATTCGGAATTTATTTTTATCAACATTTAACATAAAAACGGTCTTTATCATGTTTCTGGCAAGTGGCTCCTTGGACGCATGATATAGCAAGGTTTAAACATTGAGCTTTGCAGTGGTTGTACACTGCGTCGGAAATTATCTGCCGAACTCGCTCGAACACCACGGAACTTTCCGGACATGTTGGATGCTCCATCGTAGCCTAACCGACTTGGTTGTATGGTTGAAGTATCTCAAACAGAGCGCCACTTACTCCATAGTAGACGCGTCAGTGACTTCGTCTGTCACTAACCCAAATAACGGAACACTTTTGCATTTGCGCACAATTTCCTCTCTGATTTGATCCCCGCATATCGTGATTACTTCATTTTGTATAGCGGATGAAGTGTATCGCGTCACCGTTCTTCAAATGATCACGCAGCTCAGGGTTATATTTGGCTTGGTATTCTAACAGTGCTTTTAAGTTACTATTTGTATCCTCATGACCCCGTACAGCTAGATTGTGTTTATAACAAAGGATAAAATTGTATCAATTATGCCTTGTAATACATGTATGTTCTTGCTAACCAGGACATCATTGGCATAGGAAACTGATTGGGCAATGCTTTTCTTAATTCCAGACATAACTGCAGTGAAATGTTCAGCCGCTTCAAGCGAATGCGCATGTGTCTTGCACTTAATGTGAGCGGTGATGACCTTGCTAAGATTGCTTGGGTTGGTTGATTGTTGCAGGTTGCGACTAGCGATCTCTTCTCAGATCCAAATAAATGGCACGGACCACAATTCGCTCCAACGATAGACTTCGAATATCGTACTCCCATGTACAATATGAAAATACTATATGACTGTATACAAACTACATAGGACATCTAATATTATCAATAAATAAAGACTATTCTTGTGACAATTTGATCATGTCTGAATTGTTCTGATTTGTCAGTTTTCACCGTTACCCTCCTTAGGGTCCAGTTTTATTGCATTTTTCGCATTTGTTTCATTTTCATTTTTGGAACTCTTAAAATCTTTATTTCAGGCTATGCGAATGAAGTCGGGGAGGCTTTCAGATCTCAAGTTCATGTGAATTATGTTAGACTTAGTTATGCAATCGCCTCAGGATATGTTGTAGCGGATGCCATTCATAAAGGCAAAGAGGCCTCAGAGGTATGATCTTTTTTTTACTCTCTCCCACATGCAGGCTTATTTTCTTAGCGCAATTGGAGCAAACGTCTTTTGAAATCATAATGTTTACAACTCTTTTCAATACTTATTCTTTCTTTAACCCTTTCCCTCATACGACAATTCTGCAGCTGACGACTTTGAACATATTTTGTCAAATAATGGAAAATCTCTTTAATTGAATGGATAACCTATGACTAAAAGTGGAAAACATTGTGGCAAAAGGAGAAATTGCTCGTTTTGAGCAATTTCTTCTTTTGTCACTATATGTTTTCAAAAAGCCGTCTGCTGCAGAGGCGTCAGAAAGCGTCTACATGAGGGAAAGGGTTAACAAATCTGCAGCAGATAACTTTGAACACATAGAGGCAAAGCTATGGAAAATATCTATGAATCAAAAAAAAAACAGCAATTTCCCCTTTTGCCACACTGTTTTTTAACTATGATCAATAATTAAACTTTATCACTTATTGAACAGAGTTGCCACTGTTTTCAATGATGTCTTCTGTATATATATGTCTTGCTATGTTGGTAAGGGTTCAGAGAGGTTTCCCATATTATATTTGCAAAGTCATCTGCTTTAGATGCTTTCTATGTCACCATTATTATGTGGGAATGGGTTAATCATTCATAGACAATTGATGATCTGGGTTTTCATTCATGAGCACATCATTGTAATAAGATGGTTTCATAAATATGTGTCCATTAATTAACCCTTTCCCTCATATAGACGTTTTCTGACGCCTCTGCAGCAGACAGCTTTTTGAAAACATAGTAACAAAGAAGAAAATGCATAAAACGTGCAATTTCTCCTTTTGTCACAATGTTTTCCACTTTTAGTCATAGGTTATCCATTCAGTTATAGAGATTTTCTATTATTTGACAAAATATGTTCAAAGTCGTCTGCTGCAGAATTGTCGTATGAGGGAAAGGATTAAGGCAAAGCCACTGACCTACTAGTACTTCCTAAAATATGGAAATGTTGTCATAGCAGAAAAAACAAAGATAATGATTGCAGCCACAGTACATGCAATCAGTTTTAATAAAAGCCTCAACCCTTCCCACTTATAGACGCTTTCTGACGCCTCTGCAGCAGAAGACTTTTGAAAACATTGTGACAAAAGGGGAAATTGTTAAAAAAAAACAATTTCACCTTTTGCCGGAAGGTTTTCAATCCATTTCAGTAATTATGCTTTCATTTATAGAACTTTTCCATGTGTTTGCCTAGATTCTTTCAAAGTCATCTGCTGCAGAGTTTCTGTATGTTGGAAAGGGTTAAGGACCATACTCTACAATTTAACCCTTTCCGTAGTCATCTGGTTTGAAAAACTGAACTTGCACTTTTGGGCAAGAGTTGAAAGTATGGTTGTTAACTCTTTCCCACATACAACAAATCTTCAGTAGGAGACTTTTAACATTTATAAGCGAAAATTTGGAACACCTATAAATGAAGATAAACAAATTAAATAGAGTTCAAAAACATTATGGCAAAAGGAGAATATGTTCATTAAGGAGCGATTTCTAATTTTGCAACAATGTTTTCAAAAGTCCTCTGCTGTAGAGTCGCCAGAAAGCAACTGCATATGGGAAAAGGGTTAACCCTTTCCCTCATACGACAATTCTGCAGCAGACGACTTTGAACGTATTTTGTCAAAACATAGAAAATCTCCATAATTGAATGGATAACCTATGACTAAAAGTGGAAAACATTGTGGCAAAAGGAGAAATTGCACGTTTTGTGCAATTTCTTCTTTTGTCACTATGTTTTCAAAAAGCTGTTTGCTGCAGAGTCGTCTGAAAGTGTTTATATGAGGAAAGGGTTAAAGGAGATAAGGTTCCCTCATTCAGAGCTGCTTATTCTTTTTAACAGAGCAACTGTCCATATCAGGAACAAGGTTCACTATATCAGCTAGTTTGAATAATTAACCCGTTCCCACATAATGACGATTTTACACATGTATATTGGTAAAAATAAGAAAAATCTCTGTGAAGTAAAGTATAATAATTGAAAACATTGTGACAAAGGAGAAATTGCTCATTAATGAGCTATTCTTCATTTTGCCACTATGTTTTCAAAAGTCGTTTGCTGCAGAAAGCGTCAAAGGTAGGGAAAGGGTTAAATTAACCAAGATTAATTCGATCTAAGTGCAATCCTTCTGTTACTCAGAGTCCCGAGTCATCTACTCACAATATATATCAGGGACTCATAATTAGAAACGTTTTGAGTCCATGGGACTCATATTTTTGCATTTATTGAACAGTTATAATACGAGGGACTCGTCGTTTTCTATGGAAACTCACTTTTATCTTTGAATCAGTAGTATTTCTCAAACAATACCCAGAGTAACAGTTTAAGTATTAAATATATGAACTATGCTCTGAGATTTGCAACCAGTGTAGATTCAGATTATCCTGCACATACACACAGTCTGATCTGAATATGCACTGTTTTGATTAGTCCCAGAAACTTTAACGAAAAATAAACACTTTAAAATCATAATTAACTTGAACATCATGGATGCATAGTTAGATCTACAACACTTGTCACAAATACCAAAAGTTTGATTTTTTTTTTAGAGAATGGCTTATAAATGTCATGTTTTTCCTTTTCAGAAATCATGGCCAAGTCCGGACATCAAGAAATCCAAAGTCAGATGGGCAGTAATAGACACTCTAGCATGGCAGGGTTTGGCGTCTGTGATCATTCCGGGACTTACAATAAATGTGAACTGTAAACTGGCAGGGTATCTGTTGCGAAAGTTCTCTAAATTTCCATTGCCAGCTCAGAGATGGATAACAACGGTATATGGACTTGCAGTCATTCCCTTCATAATCAAACCAATTGATAAATCTGTGGATAAATTCATGGAAATGACTTTGAGAAAGTATTATCACACTGGTCACACGATGGATCATGTTATTCACCATACACGAAATGATTGATGTAATATGTCAAAACAGGCAAAGTTGAAGTTCTGTTATTGGAAAGTACAGGATATCCATGTGAAAGTAGAGCTTCAAAATGTCAATTGAAAGAAAAAAACGGGTTGTGAAAATTTGGTTATTTTTAGCTCTACTGGCCAAAGGCCAGAAGGGCTTATGTCGTGGTGATTCGTCTGTGCGTGCGTGCGTCCGTCCGTCCGTAAACAATTTCTTGTTAACACGATACAGTCTTTTGATTGTATCTCAACCAAACTTATACAGTAGTTAGATATCCATGAGAGCTCGGTTCCTTTCGAAAACCAGCCAGATCCGCCCATGCATGACTGGATTATGGCCCTTGAAATGGTCAAAATTGCTATAAAAGAGCTTGTTAACACGATAGTCTTCACTTTTGATTGTATCTCAACCAAACTTATACAGTAGTTAGATATCCATGAGAGCTCGGTTTCTTTTGAAAACCAGCCAGATCCGCCTATGCATGACTGGATTATGGCCCTTGAAATGATCAAAATTGCTATAAAAGAGCTTGTTAACACGAGTCTTTTTTTTTTATTGTATCTCAACCAAACTTATACAGTAGTTAGATATCCATGAGAGCTTGATTCCATTCGAAAACAAGCCAGATCCGCCCCATGCATGACTGAATTATGGCCCTTGAAATTGTCAAAATTGCTATAATAGTATATTATAGTTAACATGATACAGTCCTTATTTTTGATTGTATCTCAATCTAACTTATACAGTAGTTAGATATCCATGAGAGTTTGGTTCATTTCTAAAAAACGGCCAGATCTACCCATGCATGGCTGGATTATGGCCCTTGAAATTGTCAAAATTGCTATAATACAGCTTGTGAACACAATAGAGCTTCCATATCTGATCTTCACCAAACTTAGATGGTATTTGAATATTGATGACATATTGGTTCCTTTTGAAACAAGCCAGATCAATGCCAGTAGAGCATAGGCCCTCATGGGCCTCTTGTTTTACGCAATATCATCACTATTTATTAATGAAGTGATTTTAGCTCACCTGAGCACTTTGGAATGAATAGCTCAAGTCAGTTATTGTGATCATCACTCAGCGTCCCAAACAAAGAAAAATATTCTACTGGGCTGGATCATAAATGTTCGCCAAGTGTCAATAAATCATAGGATCCAGTTACATGTTGTACACATTAAGCATCTCATAATTTGAGAACAGCCTCGGTGGTGTAGTGCTAGAGCATCCGCCTCGAGTGCGAGAGGTCACAGGTTTGATCACCGGCCAGGGTTAGCATTACGGCTCACTTGCTCGGATGCTCGTAGTACTGGTTACTTACCCAGGAAGGAAACATATTACTGATAAATTGTTGAAAGCGGCGTAAATCACCATTATAACAAATAGTATCTTGAGAGATCTATCAGTAATGTAATTCGTCTCCAGTCATGTCAGTTTTATTGTTTCAAATTGTATAGCTCACCTGTGCACGAAGTGCTCAATGTGAGCTATTGTGATCACATTTAGTCTGTCGTGTGTCCTCAACAATTGCCTTGTTGATTATCTACAGGCAACATTTTACATCAAATATTGGTCTAATTCGATCTGGGGCATTTGATGTCAAAAACTTGGTCACAAGGTCAAATTCATTGAAAATCTTGTTAACACTCTGGATACCTTATTATTTTTAACTTTGTCAGAATATCTTTATAATATCTAGGCCATATTCGAATTTAGGTCATATCCAGTCAAAAACTAGGTCACTAGGCCAAGTTTGAGAAAAATCTTGTTAACCCTCTAAAGACGGCATTTTTTGCTTAACCCTTTCCCTAATATAGACGCTTTCTGACGCCTCTGCAGCAGACGGCCTTTTGAAAACATAGACAAAAGAAGAAATGCACAAGACGAGCAATTTCTCCTTTTCTCACAATGTTTTCCACTTTTTGTCATAGGTTATCCATTCTGTTATGGAGATTTTCTATGTTTTGACAAAATATGTTCAAAGTCGTCTGCTGCAGAATTGTCGTATGAGGGAAAGGGTTAAGAAGCTTGAAACTCTTTCAGAATGATTTTCTAGATGATCTCTAGGCCAAGTTCGAATATGGGTAATGTCAGGTCAAAAACTAGGTCACTAGGCTAAACTGAAGGAAAATCGTGTTACACTGGAAGCCGTATTTTTAATTTGAGCATATTGAAACTTTGTCAGAATGGGCGTTTCGATGATATCTAAGCTAGACTAGAATATGGCTCTAGTCTGGTCAAAAACTAGGTCAGTAGGACAAATTGAAGGAAAATCTTGTTAACACTAGTAATTGCTTACCTGATCACAAAATGAGTTAGTGTGATTGACTTTGTGGTTTGCATGACTCGGGTGAGAGATCCAGGGCCATCATGGCCCTTTGTTATTATTTACTTTTATTACCTTGGGGGTGACTGACTATATGCATGGCTTAGGCCCTTTTAAATGTATGACTTTGTTAAAGTTGTTTTTAGAAAAGATGGAAATTGTAGGTTTTTTAAACACGTTCCCTCATACAAAGTGTTTTCAATAATTGTTCTTTCAATTTTAGAGATTTTCATATATATGTTTTCAAAGTCCTGCTTCAGACTTGTTGTTGTATGACCTTATTAAAGTTGTTTTAAAAAAGTTGGAATTTGCATTTCATGTTCTTAAGATTTTTAATAATGAACTTCTCCCTTTGTCAAAGTGCTTTCTTCTTCAAACAAACAATTGATTAATTGATTTTTGGTGTTTTTAAGCCACTTTCAACAATATCACAGCATTTCCTGGGTACCGGTAAATTACCAGTACTACTGGTCCATTTCACCTTACACCATCAAGTCGGTCATAATGCTAACCCTGCAACCCTGAGCTGCAAGGATGACAGACATTAGTACCATTTTTAAAGTCTTTCGTATGACCCGACCGGGGATCGAACCCGCGACAGACTCATACAAACAAAACTTAACCCTTTCCCTCATATAAACGCTTTCGGACGCCCCTGCAGAAGACGGCTTTTTTGAAAACATAGTGACAAAAGAAGAAATTGCACAAAGTTTTTCCTTTTGCCACAATGTTTTCCACTTGTAGTCATAGTTTATCCATTCAATTATGGAGATTTTCTATGTTTTGACAAAATACGTTTAAAGTCGTCTGCTGCAGAATTGTTGTATGAGGGAAAGGGTTAAACTAATTGAATTGAGATGGTTTAGAAAACACTGTGACATATATTTATCTTTACCCTTTCCAACATAAAATAAATATGCAGCAGATTATTTTAGAAACATATGTAAAAGAGTATACCGATTGAATAGTTGAAAACACAGTGACAAAAGGAGAAAATGCTCATGATGAGTAATTTTCCCTTCAGATGTTTTCAAAGCAGACACCATTAGAGGTAGAAGGTCTACTGCTTGTCTAATACAGAGGCCTAGGTAAGGAGCAATAAATAGCTCTATGCTCCGCAATATTTCACTTATTGCTCATTTAACCCTTTCCCACATACAGATGCTTTTGCCACCTCTGCAGCAAACAACTTATGAAAATATTGTGGCAAAACAAGAAATTGATCATAATACAATTTTGTAGAAATGTTCATCATTGATCCTCTACATACTTTGTCAAGCCACATTGATAAGTTGAAAGACAGCAACCAAGCGGCATCAGAAAAGGGGTAAAATTAACTTTTTGCTTCAAATGACATCTCCTCCTAATTCACTTGACCAATTTCATCAAAACTACATAGGAATGTTTCTTTGATGGTCCTCTTTCAAATTGATTCAAAGATTTAAATTCCATGGATAACTGGTTTCTGCGCCATCAGAAATAGGGAAAAATGCCTAAATTCTTCTCCTCTGAATTTGCTCATCTTATTTTAAGATAATTAAGTAGAAATGTTCATTGGGTGACCATCTACAAACATTGTTCAAGCAATGTTGATTGGTTGAAAAACATGGCAACTAGGTGGCATCACAAAAAGGGTAAAATGAATGTTTTGCTTTAAATGATATTGCCTTCTAATTCACTGGATCAAATTCAACAAAACTTCGCGGGAATGTTCCTATGGTAGTCCTCTTTCAAATTTATTGAAAGATTTAAATTTTTTGTAAAACTTTGGTTGCTGCATTATCCCTTTCCCTCATACGACAATTCTGCAGCAGACGTCTTTGAACGTATTTTGTCAAAAAATGGAAAATCTCTATAATTGAATGGATAACCTATGACTAAAAGTGGAAAACATTGTGGCAAAAGGAGAAATTGCTCGTTTTGTGCAATTTCTTCTTTTGTCACTATGTTTTCAAATAGCCGTTTGCTGCAGAGGCGTCAATATGAGGGAAAGGGTTATCAGAAAGGGGGAATAGCCAAACTTTGAAATTCTCCACCTTTGAATCTTCTTGTCATATTCGAAAATTATTTGAGCGACTCAAAAATGGTTAAAACTATATTGATTTGTTGATACACATGAAAGCCAGGAGCCATCAGAAAAGGGACTGATAAATCTGTCTGCTGTCCATCTGTTGTTAACCAAACTTCACAGGAATGTCCCTTAAATGGTCCTCATTTCAAATTGTTCAAATATTTAATGCCCGTTTACAAATGTCTTATACTGATAAGCTGTTTCATTGACTGTCCATTCCCTGCAGTTTCCATTCCCAGGCTTTATCAAATTATCCCTGATATTGGCAAATACACATTTGCTACTATAACATCAATTAGGTGATCGATTTAGGGCCATCTTGGAACTCTTTGTTTCAAAAGACGTCAGAAAGAGTCTGTTTGAGGGAAAGAGTTAAAAACATCCCTTATCCAAGGCTCTACATAACACAATATATTTGGAGTACTGCTTTATCAACATCTGAGGAAAAAATGTTACATCCAGAAAACATTGTTGGAAAAGAAGGAATTGCTTCTTGTGAGCATGTTTTCCCATTTCAAAAAATATTTTCAAAAGCCATGATTTGTAGTGGAGATGCTAATACACTTTTAATGTAATTTTCAAATACATCTACAAACAATTGTGCTAATTTACATTTATTATTCCATTTTTTATTTACAAAATGTTTCTACGAGAAAAACATCATAAGAAAAACAAAACAATATTTGTACAACCCTTTTCCTCATACGACAATCCTGCAGCAGACGACTTTAAACTTATTTTGTCAAAACATAGAAAATCTCCATAGTTGAATGGATAACCTATGACAAAAAGTGGAAAATATTGTGGCAAAAGGTGAAATTGCATGTTTTGTGCAATTTCTTCTTTTGTCACTATGTTTTCAAAAAGCTGTCTGCTGCAGAGGCGTCAGAAAGCGTCTATATGAGGGAAAGGGATAATTATGAAATTGACAAACTGGGCCATGACACAACCCATTGATTGATAGCCCTCTTCGTTACCAACTGACTTATCTTGTCTCGAAATTGTGAAATACCAAACCAACTGATATCAATCCTCTCTAGTGATAAATATTCACAATATACCACATGCCAACACATTTTGACCTATTTGCGGCAGCAAACTTTTGAAAACATTGCAGTGAAAGGATAAATATATTTAATACCAAAGAGATGCTTGTCAAACATTGTGCCCCCTGAAACATGAGCTATTTAGTCATTTCTGATCAATTGTACAAGCTTTATGTACTCAGTTTCACAGATTACTGAAAGTTTAATAGGGGTCATCCACTGGTCATGCCCATTATCTCAATGCCAAGTTTGAGGACATTAGGCCCAGTATTTTTGTAGTTATCAATTGGACAAGTTTTTTGTATTCACGTTATTTACATTGTGACAAAAGGAGAATATGAGCCATTTCTACATTCAATTAATAGAATGATTTCAACTTTATTCAACATTTTTACTTTCTCACATGTAAACAGACTTTTCACACTTTTTATCAGATATGTTCATGGTCGTCTGCTACAGATTTGTTGTATAGAGGAAAGGGTTAACCCTTTCCCTCATATAGATGCTTTCTGACGCCTCTGCAGCAGACAGCTTTTTGAAAACATAGTGACAAAAGAAGAAATTGCTCAAAACAAGCAATTTCTCCTTTTGCCACAATGTTTTCCACTTTTAGTCATAGGTTATCCATTCAACTATAGAGATTTTCTATTTTTTGACAAAATAAGTTTTTGAAGTCGTCTGCTGCAGAATTGTTGTATGAGGGAAAGGGTTAAGAGGACTAAATGATCCTGAAGTGTACGAGTAAATTACTTATTTACTACAGAATATAAATTGGAAAAATACAAATGTTGTCTCAACCCTATCCCACCTACAACACATCTGCAGCAAACAAATTTGAAAACATCTCGGAAACAAATATGGAAAATCTCTACAGATGAAAGTAAAATCTTTGAATAAAATTGAAAAGATTGTAGCAAATGGAGACATTGCTCATCATGAGCAATGTCTCCATTTGCCACAATGTTTTCAAAAGTTGTCTGCTGCAGATGCGTCAAAATGCATTGGCAAGTGGGAAAAGGTTAAGTGGAAACTTGTTTATGCTGAAAAAAACAAATTACTGAGATTCCTACACATAAAGCACTTCAGTACTTTATTAACTCTTTCCAACTCATGACACTTTTCGACACCTCTGAAGCATACAACTTTTGCCACAATGTTTTTTTAAAACTTCATTCGTTTATAGGGATATTTCACATTTTAACCCTTAGATGTTTTCAAAGTCATCTGCTGCAGGTTTGTTGTATGGGGGGGAAAGGTTTAAAGAATAACCCAACGTGATAGGCAAGAGAGACCTCTATAAATCGTGAAGTAATGTACGTCGACATTTGATAAATAATAAGCTCTGATAATGAACACAATATTTCAAAACACAGGATCACCGTTAAAGGGCACACTCAAGTCAGATTCTGACCAAGTACTTTCAACATCACTGGCATCAAAAGCAGCCTGAAAAATAATGGAAGGAAAACAACAAATTTCATTTAACCAATTGAAATTATTTGGTATTTGACATTACTTTCATAATATGTAAAATTGAACATCTGAATGTAATCATTATAACTTCCAGAAATATAGACAACACTGTAAGCTTCCAACTCAATGTTTACTATAATTCTCAGCTTCCAACTCAATGTTTACTACAATTTTCAGCTTCCAACTCAATGTTTACTACAATTCTCAGCTTCCAACTCAATGTTTACTATAATTCTCAGCTTCCAATTCAATGTTTACTACAATTCTCAGCTTCCAACTCAATGTTTACTACAATTCTCAGCTTCTAATTCAATGTTTACTACAATGCTCAGGAAGCGCACGCTGATGCCGATGACAGGGTGACAACAGAAACTATCCTGGAAAGCATTCTAGGCAAGTTACATAATGGCCTACATTCAAACCCTAACCAACACATTTACAAATGCCGCCAGTGTCAATGCCATGACATTGACCCAATGATATTTTAGTTCTGCTGAGCAGAAAGTTCTCAAGACTAGCTATTGTGCATCGTCCATCGTCAACAAATATCTTGTGAAAGACCTCATTTTTCATTCATGAAAGATCATCAGAACAGTTTTAATCATCAAATCTTGGTCAGGTAGGAATGTTGGTCACATAGAAAAACTATGTCAGTAGATGAAAGAAATATCTATAGAGATTTTCCATATTTTTGCCTAGATGTTTTCAGTCATCAGCTGGATATTTATTGAGAGTGGGAAAGGGTTAAATCAGAGTAGCTAAATAAATGGTAATTACATCATTATCGCTGTTTTCCATCTCTTCCACTTCAACATCAAAAGCATTCTCTGCATTCATATCACCATGTTTCTCTGCTCTCTCAATACCTTCTCTCGCACGAGCGTTTGATGGATCTAATCTGAAATATCACAGTATTGTATGATCTAGATTATTAGTTGAATCAGAAATAATCTTACATTTGATATTTGATGTTAACATTTTCACTCATACAGACGTTTCTGCAGCAGGTGACTTTAAAAAAAATTGATTGTGGCAAAAGATGAAATAGCTCATAATAACTCTTTTCAATATTTATAATTTCATTTAACCCATTCCCTCTTACAACAATTCTGCAGCAGACGACTTTAAACATATTTTGTCAAAGAATAGAAAATCTCTAATTGAATGGATAACCTATGAGTAAAAGTGGAAAACATTGTGGCAAAAGGAGAAATTGCTCATGTTGAGCAATTTCTTCTTTTGTCACTATGTTTTCAAAAAGCTGTCTGCTGCAGAGGCGTCAGAAAGCGTCTATATGAGGGAAAGGGTTAATTAAAGAAATTTTACTTATTTATGCCTGGAAGTTAAAAATGGTCTGCTGCAGATAGGTTGTATGTGGCAAAGTGTTGCAGCTTTTGCCCTAAACAGAAAGGGCAAATAGTACAAGCTCCTAAATTTTGACTACGGGGGTATAATGTAAAGGCTCATGACTACTTTTTTTCAACAATGCAGTAGTAATGTGTTAAAGTTTTGCAAACCCCTTCAGTTTCTTGATTTATTCTACAATTCGAGTCAAATACAAGTCAAACTTCATGCTTCCTGAAACTTCAAAATTGAAAAAGGAAAGAAAATCTGAGAAAACATCTTGTACATTTTGTTTATAACATAGTTTTCTAAAAATGCATCATAGTTAATTTCTACATGGAAAGGGTTATGGTCTAGAAAAAAACAAATCAAACTAAGATGAGCACAATATATTTAAACCTTTCCTACATATTAATGCATTTGCAGCAGTCCACATTTGAAAACATTGTGAGCAATTTCTTCTTTTGCCACAATGTTTTCAGCTCTATCCAACTATTATCCTTTCTGTTATAAATATTTGTATGCACTGATAGTTTCAATGTCGTCTGCTGCAGATTTGTTGTATGTGGAAAAGGGTTGGGGAAAAAAAGCCTTACCCAATAGCTTTACAATACTGTTCTAGTGCTTCTTGTTGGTCCCCTGTTTGTGTGAGAAAGTCTCCCAACATTTGATGTAATTTACATGTACTGTGGTGATATAAATAACTTCGTAATCTGAAATATACAACACACAAATGAAGGGCTTTATCCTTTACCACATGCAACAAATGCGTCTATATGTGGGAAAGGTTTAAGCCTTTCCCATATGCAGACACATTTTCGTAAACAATTTGGCCAAAGATGAAATTGCCTATAAGAAATGAAGGAGTGTTTTTAATTTTTAAGAATCCTTATTTGATTCTCTAACCCTATCATGTGGGTACTCCAAAAATTCGTCTCACTGAGTGGTATTGTTTATAACAAGCAAACCTAGTACACATGATCCTTTCTTCTTACACCTTTTCAACATACAACAAATCTGCAACAGTCGAGTTTTAAAACTTTTCCACTTATAGATGCATTCTGATGCAACTGCAGCAGACAACTTTTTAAAAGATTGTGGTAAAAGGAGATATTGCTCATAATGATCAATTTCTCCAATTGCCACAATTTTTTCAACTCTATATAATAATTAAAGTCGCATTTATGGAGATTTTTCAAATTTTTGCCAGGATCTTTTCAAAGTCGTCTGCCGCAGATTTGTTGTATATGGGAAAGGGTTTGAAACTATCCAGACAAAAATATTGAAAATTCTTTGTAACCTACAGTTTCATTTTTCCAAAAATTAGAAAGCCGAGCCCCGGTAGCTTAGTCGGTTGTGACGCAGGCTGTCAATCCAGGGGTTGTGAGTTCGAACCCCAGCTTGGCCAACATTATTTCCGACGCTTGACAAAAGTCATTGTGAAAAGCGTCGTTCGTCTTCTACCAATGGGCTATCAGTCTATGTGGAAAAGCAGCCAGTTGCTTGGAAAGAGTGTTGTATGAAGTACTGGTGTGAGAAAGCCAAGAAACATAAGAGTAGGTGAACTGGCCGCCGTGATATGACTGAACAATTGCTGAAAATGGCGTTCAACCCCAAACAATCAATCAATCAACCAAAAAGTAGAAAACATGAGCAATTTTTCCATTTGTCAAAAGTGATCTGTTTCAGATGTGTCAAAATGTGTCAGCATGTAGGAAAGAGTGTCAAGTTCCCTCCATAAAAGACAGATAAAGCAGCAGTCAAAGATACACAGTCGGAAGTATAAAACAAGAGTGCGGCAGAGCAAACACAAACGCTGGTCTGGTTCTGTCAAATAAGGGGCATAACTGTGTAAAGACTTATGTGAATTGGTATATACATGCATATTGTCCCGAGTAACATACGTACAAAGGGGGAGACATAGTTATTGCTCAAAAGGAAGGTGTCAAATACATATTTTTAATTTTCCAAACGCTGCATTTTCTCCTCAGATGTTTTCAAAGCAGACAACAACAAATATATCACATTTGGATAAACTATGACAATAAATTATCTAGTATGCTTACAATTCTATACCCTTTTCATACTGTTTTTCATGGGCCAAAATTTCTGCTAATAAGTAAACGGGTTCCAAACTGGTCGGGTCCACCTTCATTGCTTTTTCCAGGTATGGTTTAGCCTGTTATCAAGATTTTGAAATAAAAATAAAAGTAGTTAAAGAATACAATGGAAACAGCTGAACCCTTTCCCACTTGCAGACGCATTTGCAGCAGAAAACCTGAAACATTGTGGCAAAAGAACAAGAGGGCCAGTATCGCTCAGTTGCCATTAGGCAAAAGTTAAATCTCTAAAAAGCCCTGTCCAGTGATGGCCATGTTTTTTGACAAATCAACATGGCTTGAAGGAATCTGATAGAGGGTCACCCTACTAGGAATATCTCTACAAAATAATTTGAAAATCAGACCGGCACTTTCAGAGAAGCTTTTTTAAGTTTTCACTATAGCCATATACGGCAAAATAGCCCCTCCCCCTTGTGATTTTACCAATCAACATGGCTTGAAGGTTTCCCAAGGCACATTTCTACAACATTATTTGAAAATTGGCCAAACACTTTCGGAGAAGCTTTTTTAAGTTTTCACTATATCCATATAAGAAGGCAAAATAGCCCCGCCTTCTGGCAGCCATGTTCTTCGACCAATCAACTTGGCTTGAAGGAATGTAATAGAGGGTCACCCTTATTTGACAGAACCAGACCAGAATTTTGCATGGATTAAAAAATATTGAAGTTATTAAGGAGAGGACATTAAGAGGATGCTTCCTATGTAGTTTCATCCAAATTGGCCAAGTGGTTAGGGAGGAGAAAGCATTTGAAGCAAAAAATAAATACTGACGCATGCACACACCGACAGACGCACAACGGATAATTTGCCATGACATAAGCTCGACTGGTTTTCAGCCAGTGAAGCTAAAAATTGCTCATCATGAGCTTTTTCAATAGTCAGAATTCATTGTTATTTATACCTCCAACGTCGACCTCGAGGCTTGGACTCTGTCGGCATCAGTCAGGAACGGGGCCTCGGGTGTCACGGACGAGGAGCTGGGAACTGTGAGGGGCTATTATGCATGGCATGTCTCAAGGATGTGGAACCTTGCAAGGCGGCTTCTCACAGGATTCCAACAATCCTAAGTTTAATTCATGGCTTTGTCTATGGCACGCACCATTGATAAATTATCTATAGGGGAGAGGGATGCCCAGAACAGAAAGCGGAAAAGGTCATGCTTTCATATAAAACTACTAGTCATACATATTTGGTGCGTGCAACTGCATAACAGTCTAATGATCACTGTGCCGTCCTCCATGATGGCTGAATACCACTTGCGTCCAAATTAATTCCACAATAATAGTGTTTATGATGTGTGTCGTTATTATTTTTTGTCTGGGAATAAATGTGTTGTATTTGATGATTTTACTTTTATGTTATTTTATTGCGGCGGCATCCTAAAATAATGATAAAACAGCATTAATTAAATCACACACTGAATATGTCAACCTTTTCCTAACCAATCCTCATTTGACTAAATACTTTTGACTTATTTTGCTTATACATTGGCAACAATTACATAGTACACCCCATAGCATCTTTATCTTACTTGGAAAGATTCACTTGTACCTATGAATCAATCCAATCACATTAAGATCAAACCAGAAGTATATTGAATAATAGATGGGTCACACTGACGTGCACTACAAAATAAACGATTATACATTCAAATATTCATGAGCAGGTTCTTAATTTTTTTGTACCAATGAAATATATCTTGTGTATACATATTGGTTTTCTCCCCTGTCAATACCTAACAGATTTGATTGACTGATGCAAAGGTCAATCTGGCGTGACCTGTTATCGGCAGTTATCAGATCTATATGAGTGTTTGCTACTGCAGTGAAGTTAACGTCTTATTTTAATGATATTGAAATCAATCAAAACCAGAAATACTAGGTAAAATAATAGACAGTACCTTTGACATGGTTGCTTGTTGCTTAGCCACCACGTGTCCATACATCTGAAACAAATAAACATTCATAGTTCTAGTTATCCCTTTCCCACATACAACACATTTGGAGCACACAACTTTGAAAAGCACAGAAACAGAAAATCCCTTTAAGTGAAAGAACAATAATTGAATAGAGTTGAAAACACAGTGTCAAAAGGAGAAATTGCTCGTTTTAAGCAATTTTTTCATGTGTTGCCATGTTTTCAAAAAGCCTTCTGCTACAGAGGCGTCACAAAGCGTCTATATGAGGGAGAGGATTGAGGGGCATACTTACTGCTCTTTTAAAAATTCATTTGACCTCAAAAACCCATGTTGTGGATAATCAAAAGAACTGTCTCACTTACCCAATTCTTTTGAGTATCCACAACATTTTATTAATGTTGTGAGAAAATACTTTTTACTTGAGATTTCGGAACATAACAAACTTACTTAACTCTTTCCCATATACAATAAATCGGTAGCAGACAACTTTGAAAAATATCTATGTAAACAAATAAAAACTATCTGATAAATAATAACTAAAGAATAGAGCTGAAAACTGCGGCAAAAGGAGAAATTGATCATTATGAGCAATATCTCCATTTGCTACAATGTTTTCAAAAGTTGAGGGTTCATAAATATAATACTGTCTGATTCAGATTCAGACAATTTTTGAAAGCTTTGTAGGGGAAAAATGCAGATAATGAACACATTCTGTTTCATATCAAGCATTAGTACAGGAAACCAATGAAAACTTTCATCAACCAATTCGCTTAACATAATCGGAGCAATCATTGAAATCGATCTGCTATTCTGAGGAAGTCAGAAAGCAGTGAATAACCAAAGATATAATGAAATATCATGTCTTTAACCCTTTACCACTTATGAAAACATTGTGAAAAACAAGCAATTTCTCGTTTTGTCACAATGTTTTTAACTTTTTCAAGTATACCTTCATTTAAAGCAATTTTTTGTGTTTTTGGCTAAACACATTCAAAGTTGTCTGCTGCATTCAAAGTTGTCATATGTGGGAAAGGGTTAAATCTTTATTTGACTCTTTTAATTTATATGCTGTGGTAGTCCAAAGAATAAAACAAGAGCACCGCATACGGCACAGACGCTCAACTGAAAATGTTGGTACTGACAGAAAGGTCATGTCACAAGGAATACACATGTGAAATATGGTAGCCGTACCTGTTATGGTTCAAAAGTAGTGGTCAAAGTTAATGTTTTTTTTCGAGAATGGCAACATCTAGGTCAAAGGTCAAGGTCGCAAGGTCAAAAATGTTGGTACTGACAGAAAGGTCATGTCACAAGGTATACACATGTGAAATATGGTAGCCGTACCTGTTATGGTTCAAAAGTAGTGGTCAAGGTTAAAGTTTTTTTTTCGAGAATGGCAACATCTAGGTCAAAGGTCAAGGTCACAAGGTCAAACATTTTGGTACTGACAGAAAGGTCATGTCACAAGGAATACACATGTGAAATATGGTAGCCGTACCCGTTATGGTTCAAAAGTAGTGGTCAAGGTTAAAGTTTTTTTCGAAGACGTGCAGACAGACAGGCCAAAAACTAGATGCCCACCGAATCGGTGATTCCGGGGGCATAAAAAATGAGCTAAACAAAAAACCTTAACCGGACGACCACGCCGCCACCGCCGACGACGCCAGGGTCATGACAATAGCTCTCTTTTTTTCAAAAGTCGAGCTAATAACACAAGGAAAAGACAAATTTAACGCTTCCCTCCTTTACTATTTTTTTTTTTATGGTGTTATACACCCCTTTCAACAATTTTTCAGTTATTTTCCTGCATTTCCTGGGTTAATGAAGAGTAATACTGGTAAATTAATCCTGACACCAGCCAGGGATTTCATTATTTCTACCTACCGTCAGAGTTCTCACATTACCGCCCAGTGTCTTTAGAGCCTTGCCTGCCCAGTGTAAAGCATCCCTTAGTTTGTTAACAGTCAGGTAACACGTCACCAGTCCTGAATGAATGAACAAATTAACCCTTTCCCACAAACAGCAACACTGCTTGCTGCAGATGACTTTGAAATCACTTTTCAGCAACTTTTAAAAACTTTACAATAAACCAAGAGCTGTCGAAGGAGAGCACGCACGTCATTTCAGAGTGCTTGTTTTTTTTTATAAAAGACAAGATTTATCAAGTTACCAATGTACAGTCAAACATGTGCTTAAGTCCACCTTGGAATAGCAATTCCCTGCCTATAGCAATCACACTTTTAAGCTTCCCAATTACTCATTTTCTGCACCAATGACCCTGCAATTAAAGATCACCTGTGAACCAAGTCCAAATGTTTGCCTTCCCATGGGTGGTCTTTATATACAGGTACCACTGTATATTTATAAGTCCACAGCATGGGGGTAATTTACCAAGGTTAATGTGTTTGATAGGGGTTATATATATATATTGGAATTATGTCAAGAAAGTTTTTCAGACATATTTAAATCATAAGCTTTTGATATTACCCAAGGTCAACCTCGCTGATAGATATGGATTAAACAGATGGAAATCTTAGACCACTATTTAAACACAGCCCAAATATTATAAATCTAGCAATTTGTGTCAATAATTATTTTGTGCTTTTTGCATATTGAAGACATATTCACAATATCATTAATAAGCGAGCAAACAAAATTCCTCTTCATCAACCGCGTTATATATAATATGATATCCTAGGTGTCTCAAAAAAAAGGTCCATGTCAGAAATATGATTAAAAATATAAATAATTAAGAGCAATTTCTCTTTTTGCCACAATGTTTTCAAAAGTTGTCTGCTGCAAAGGCATCATATGTTGATTGTAACAGGGAACGAGTTTAAATATCATTATCATGAGCAGGAATATGAGCTTTGAGCGTCTCCCTACCTTACAATTAATTTATTGGGGTGTAACACCATTTCAACAATTTTTCCGCCATAATATGGTGGTCAGTTCACAAACAATGTGTTTCCTGGCTTTTCACACTAATTCTCCACACAATAGTCTTTCCAAGCTACTGACTGCTTTTCCAAACAAACTGTTAGTCAATAGTTTGAGACGAACAACGCATGTTGCATTTCCTTGTCATACATTGGGAAGAATTTTGTCCCAGCTAGGGCTCATTCTTATAATCCCTGGAATGTCAGATCACATAACTACAAACTGAGATACAGGGAAGGAGAAACGAAAACTTGTATTGAATACCTTTGTATGCCTCATATCTGTGGGGTGCATGTTGAAGAGCTGACTGCATGTGCATTATTGCCTCGTTGTTCTTCTTAATCTCTAACAAAGTATATCCTTTTAATAACAATGCTTCTACATTCTGGCGTTCAATGTTAATAGCCTAAAAAAGACAAAAGTTTATCTGAAAACAGATCTAAGCAGGTTATTATTCAAATGAAAAATAGTTTTTTTCTACCATCTATGGTAATACATGTACAGATTTGAACCTTTCCCACATACAGACACTTTACGACACAACTTTTGAAAGCATTGCGGCAAAAGGAGATATTGCAATTGCTCATAATAAGCAATTTCTCCTTAAATTGTCGCAATATATTTAACTCCATTCAAAAATTATAGTTCCATAATATATAGAAAATTAATATTATTATTGCCTAGATGTTTTCAAAGTCGTCTGCTTCAGATTTGTTGTACATAGGAAAGGGTTAAAGTTTACATTTTTAAGATTTAACTTTTTCATCAATTCAACCACAAATCAATTATGTATGTTCATATGTTCACATGTCCATGCTTTCATCAAAAACCTGCAAGAATCGATGTTAAAAATGAATATATCCTGTTTCAACAGCTCATTAAAATGTCAGTTATTTCTGGTCAAAATTCTTTTAAGTCAGCGACACTATATTACTGTATTATATCATAAATGACGTCGCCGGAGTGTTTGTTTGTTTGTTTGTTTGTTTGGAGTTTAACGCCGCTTTCAACAGCTTTGGTCATATCACGGCGGTCAGTGCACCTACCCATGTTTTCCTGGCTTTCCCACACCAATACTTACACAACATTCTTTCGAAGCCACTGACTACTTTCTCACATAGATCAGAGGTGAGAGGCAATTGAAAAATCGCCCGAAAGAATGTCGCCGCAACCGGGTATCGAACCCGTGACCTCCAGATCACGAGTCAGATATGCTACCAATTGAGCTACCCGGCCGGGCTTCGCCGGAGTGTAATAAAGCCATTGAATAAATTGCGTATTCAACTAGTGTAATAACATTGCTACGTAACGTGACGTCATAACGTAACGTTTAGCGTTGCAAATACGCGCGCTTTATAGCGACGTTTATATGGATATAGCGCTGTAAATTATTAAATTAGTATTTATGATATAAAAAAAACATTACATGAGTGGTCATTCAATACGAAATTTATTAAACTCGTTTTCTAAAAGTGATAAAAACTCGCCAAGGCTCGTTCTTATCAATTTCAGAAAACTCGTTTAATAAATTCCGTATTGAATGACCACTCATGTAATATCCTCTATCTATAGTGTCCCTGGTTAAGTAAGAACGGACTGCAGGCCCTTTCTGACACCAATGCAGAATACTTTTTAAAGCATTGTAGCAAAAGGAATTGCTCTACCAGGTACACTTTATCACTATTGTAATAAAGTGTCCCAGACTCTACTCAATGACTATTTTCAAAGTCATCTGCTGCAGATTTATCAGATTTTGGTTTATTTCTTTTGGAGTTTTTTATTTAAAGTTTTCCTTGACATTAAATTTATCTTAAATCATGTTAATTAATTTATGGGTTAAATGAAATTATTACATGCATGTTATAATGTGACACAATATTTGACAACTCAGCCTATTTCATTTGATGACATTTTTGTAACAACATCATATATAATAGAAATTGTTTTTTTTGGGAGTTTTGTCATTTTCAAAAGTCTTGTATCATAGTTGTATGTGATAATGTGAGACACATTGTTCATTGCTTTTAAATGTTCCTTGACACGCAATTTATTATGAACAATGTTAACAAATGGATGGGACTTGAAGGAAAATATCTTAGGATGTATGTGATCATGTAAAACGTATAATTTATTGCTATTACACAACAATATTTTAAACTTTCTTTGACATGAAATTTATAATAAATTATGTTAATCAGTTAATGGGACTTGAAGGAAAATATCTTAGGATGTATGTAATCATGTGAAAAGCATTATTCATTGCTATTACATAACAATATTTTAAATGTTTATTGACATGAAATTGATTATGATTATGAATTGATGGGACTTAAAGAAAAATATTTTTACACATATCTGATCATGTTGCATGCATTATTCCTTGTAGCAGAAGACGATATTGACCTGATCCTGACGTTTGTCCAAAGTTATTGCCTAATTCAAAAGCATTTGTATTGATATAGGATTTATCCTTTAACCCACATACAACAACTCTGCAGAAGATGACTTTGAAAACATCATGTCAAAAGGAGAAATTGCTCGTTTTGAGCAAATTCTCCTTTTGTCACAATGTTTTCAAATGTTGTCTGCTGCAGATGTGTCTAAATGCGCCTCCAGGTGGGAAAGGGTGCATGCATATTCTTTGAGAATAGAGTATAGGGATCTCTGTTGGTTTGCATTCAACACACGCCTACCTTTTGTGCGAAATATACGGCCCTAACAGCTTTTTTATTTTCTAGTGAATAATATCCAAGGGCTGTCCATGGTTCTGGAGAATGTTCTGTTGCTGTTAGCAACTGGTTAGCTAGTCTGCGAAATTTAGAACAAATAATACAAGTATAGTACATGTAATAGAAAAGAGGGGAGACAACTTTTTAAAACATTGTGACAAAAGTAGAAATTGCTTAAAATGAGCAGTTTCTCCTTTTTCAATAGCTATCCCTACAATTATAGACATTTTTAAAGTCGTGTTCTACAGATTTGTTGTATGCGGGAAAGGGTTAAATGAAAATAATATCATGGAATAGTGCTTTTAAACATTGTGGCAAAATAAAAAATTACTCATTACCAGTAATTGCTTATTTTGAATTATTCTTTTTTCCCCATGGAAATAAAGCTTCTGCATGGGATTGAAAAGTTCAAGCAATTCTGATTTTTTTTTTCACTATAGCCATATAAGGCAAAACAGCCCCGATCCTGGCGGCCATGTTTTTCAACAAATCAACATGGCTTGAAGGAATCTGATAGAGGGTCAACCAAGGAACATTTCTACAAAATTATTTGAAAATCTGCCAACCAGTTTAGGAGAAGAAGAATTTTAAAGTTTTTTTCGTTTCATTGACATGAAAACGAGAATTCTACATGGATCCCAAGAATTTGAAGGAATTCTGGTAAGGTCATTGGGAGGATGCTTTCTATGAAGTTTCATCCCAATTGAGAAGATGTTGACAGACGACGCATGACGGACAAAAGGCGATCACAATAACTCAGGTGAGCTAAAAATCCATTGTGGAACAAGAAGAAATTGATCATGAAGAGCCTTTTTGGTACAATACTCTATTTAATGAATATATTTACATTTATAGAGATTTTCCAATAGTTTTGCGTAGATGATTTCAAGATTGTTTAATGTTGTCATACATGGGAAAGAGTTGAGAACATGCTTGATTAATATTGACCCATTGGTTTCAGAAGAAAAGTCTTCTGATGGAAAATCTAAATGGATGCTCAGAGAATTATCAATTCATGCTCTGGGCAGCTAAATGTTTAAAGAGTACAAGAGTACTCAAAACTTCAGACTAGCTAGCCTTTAATTAATCCTTCACCCACATATAGGCGCTATAGTCAGTTGTAACGATGACCCAACTATCCTCAGTGACAATAAGGGAAAGTCCAATTTTAACCCTTTCCCTCATACGACAATTCTGCAGCAGACGCCTTTGAACATATTTTGTTAAAAAATAGAAAATCTCTATAAAATGGATAACCTATGACTAAAAGTGGAAAACATTGTGTCAAAAGGAGAAATTGCTCATTTTGAGCAATTTCTTCTTTTGTCACTATGTTTTCAAAAAGCTGTCTGCTGCAGAGGCGTCAGAAAGCGTCTATATGAGGGAAAGGGTTAATACAAGTCTTTGATATGATCCGGCCACTATACCATCGAATCTGGGACCACAGTTATATGAAAGGTGCCCTCTGCTTCATTATCCAAAAACTTTTATAAGGAATAAAAATCCAGATGGGGACACGAACCCTTACCTTTGTAAATCTGTAACCCTTTTCTCTTTAAACAGTAAATAAGCGTAGATGTCCATATATCTTAGATGTAAAGGGTCTATGGCATGGGTCTAGAATATAAGAAGATAAAAAATGTGATCAATCAAACATTTGATTAACCCTTCACAACACGTAGATGTATTTTCAGACAGCTTATGACAGCTTTGTGGCGAAAGGAAATATTGTTATATAACCCAATTTAAACAACTACACTTTTAATTTCCCAATCGCCCATGTTCTGCATAAATGTCACCTAAAAAGACCACCTTGGGACAAAGACTAGATTGTTCTCTTCCCATGGGTGGTCTTTAAACACAGGTGTATATCAAAACTTCATGTTATGAGGATGCTAGCAAAGAAGCTATGGGTAGAATCCAGACAGACATGATGAAACCAGTATAACTCCCTCAACTTCATTGGTTTGGGTAAAAAGAGACTAAGAAAACATTTGTGGAGCAAAGACTGGTTTACTCCATCTTATCTAGGCCTCTGGAAGGAATCCACGGCGGCAGAGTGGTTACCAGTGTGGATTTGGAACCAGGTTTCCCGTGTTCTATCTATAGTTGCAGCAGTCATGTTGCAATGTCCTTAGGTAACGCAAATGTACTGGTTTGTCTACCCAGGGATCACGGATAAGTGAACTGTCTCAGTGATATAACTTAAATAATATTGAAAACGGCAATTCAAATCAAAAGCATCTGTGGTTAACCGTTTGTGAGAAAAGGGATTGCATGCACAACTTTAAACAAATTTTGTAAGTCCCAAAAGGGGCACAATAGTCAAGGTAAAATCTAGGCCTCTGGAGGCATCACATTTTGATAGATCATAGAATCAAGTTTTGGCAACAGACTCACCTTCTGGAAAGCTAGAAGAGCATTTGCGTATTGACCGTCTAAGAAAAGTGCTTGAGCGATGCTGGACATGAGGTGGGCATTGTCCTTTAGTTTGGTCTTACTGTCCAACAGTTTGAATATTGTGATGGCATTGGTGTATTCTTGAGAGTGCAAAAGTGCATGGCCTCGGATCCACTGGGCTAACCTGAAAAGTTCAACAATTAAATTGTTCCTGCATACAGCAAATCTGCAGCAGATGACTATGAAAACAATAAAAAACCCTATAAATGAAAGTATAATAAGTGAATAAAGTTGAAAACATTTGATTGATTGATTGATTGGGGCTTATCGCCGTTTGCAACCAATTTTTAGTCATATCACGGCGGAAAGTTCACCTACTCATATGTTTCATAGCTTTCTTTCACCAGTACTCCACACAACATACTTTCTAAGCAACTGGCTGCTTTTCCACATAGCCTTTTAGCCCAATTGGTGAAAGACGAATGATGCTTGTCACAGTGACTTTTGTCAAACGTTGAAAAGAATGTTGGCCAAGCTGGGATTCAAACTCACAACCCCAACATTTCAACATAGAGAAGGAACTACCGGTAATAAAGAAGCAAAATGTTCATATTCTAAATGTAATATTCATTACGTCATATTGTTTGACAGGGCTGATAAGGACAGAATTAACTTTTATCAATTACTTAAATCAATATATCTTATTTAAATAAAGGCTTTTATGAAATGAAACCTGGGAACCTATAAGTGATATATAACATTACTTTAACTGTCAAACATGCAGATGAGTTTGAAGCATCTGCAACAGACAACTTTTGAAACAAACTATTTCTCCTTTTACCACAATGTTTTACACTCTTTCAGTTTTATTTATAAATATTCACCATTTTTTTATGACCTCTATGGCAGATTTATTGTATGTAGGAAAGGGTTAAACAAAAAATATAGAAGATTTAAATAAGAAAAGTGTTTTTATTGAATCAATACTTAACCTTTTCCCCCATATAGATGCTTTCTGATGCCTCTGCAGCAGACGACTTGTGAAAACACTGTGACAAAATAAGAAATTGCTCAAAACAATCAATTTCTTCTTTTGCCACAATGTTTTCTACTCTTTTCAGTAATTATACAAAAATTTATAGAGCTATTCCGTGTTTCTGACTAGTTGTTTTCAAAGTCGTCTGTTGTAGAATTGTTGTATGTGGGAAAGGGTTAAATCATTTCCCATCTGCAGCAGAGGACTTTGAAACACCTTGGGAGAAATGTGGAAAATTTATATAAATGAAAGTACAAGAATATTGTGGCTAAAGCAGAAAATGCTCAAAATAAGCAAAATTTCCCCATTTGCCAGTGTTTCAAATGTTGTCTGCTGCAGATAAGTTATGTGGGAAAGCGTTTTTGAAAAAAGCTCATTTTAAGCAAATATTTTGTCTTTTTCCACAATGTTTTCTAATCCATTAACCCTTTCCCTCATATAGATGCTTTCTGACGCCTCTGCAGCAGACGGCTTCTTGAAAACATAGTGACAAAAGAAGAAATTGCACAAAACGTGCAATTTCTCCTTTTGCCACAATGTTTTCCACTTTTTGTCATAGGTAATCCATTCAATTATGGAGATTTTCTATTTTTTGGCAAAATACGTCCAAAGTCGTCTGCTGCAGAACTGCCGTATGAGGGAAAGGGTTAAACAATTAAAGCTTAATTCATAGAGATTTTCAATGATTTTGCCTGTCATTTCAATGTCGTGGGCTGCAATTCTGTTGCATTTGGGAAAGGATTACACAATGAAATAGAAAACATACCAATCACTGAGTGTGCCATGTGGAAGCCCATTCATAACAAGGGCGTGGACGTCAGATCCCTTCAGACCTAGAGACATCAGACCGTTGATGGCCTCCATTGCCATTGGACATTCTCTGAAATTAATATCATACAAACTTCAATGCATGAAATAAAAGGCATTTGGACATTTGCGCAATGAGTAGATTAGCATCAAGAGTCTCTGCATATGCAGTTTGATCAGGTTCTGTACTGTAATTTTATCCAATTCTTGCTCCCCCCTTCAATAAATCTATAGCAGAAAAATGTCTACTCAAAAATATGGAAAATATTTATAATTTATAATTTTTAGGTATAATTACTAGTTGAAAACGTTGTCGCAAAAGGAGAAAATAATTGGCTTGAGCAATTGCTCCCTTTGCCATGATGTTTTCAAAAGTTGTATGCTGCAGATGCAGATGCGTCAAAAAGCGTCTATATGCCAGAAAGGGTTAAAATAAACTTGTAATAGTGAGCTTTAACATTTATCACTCTGTGTTTTTTTTAAATTGTGTTATACGCCGCTTTCAACAATACCTAAGTTATATCACGGTATTTCCTGAGTAATTTATCAGTACTACCAGGTATGTTCCTTCTGACAATAATGAATCAGTCATAATGCTATCCATGCAACTCCAAAGAAGGAAGCCATTTCTACCAAAACATTCGGCATGACTCCAGCAGGGATTGAATGTGTGGGATGATCCTCAACTACATAAGAGGAAAATGTCTGGTGACTCAATTTCCCACGATGAAACTCAAAGGAACACATATGTTGCCTACCCATTAAAGAAAAGCTTGAAGAACAGACAGATAGACAGTTAATGAAGAAGTTATCCCAAAGTACAACCCTGTCAAGGCAGGCCACACAACATGTTCTTTGTTTGCTATCTTATCAAACTGGCATCTTCTTAGATATCAGTTGTAACCAAAAGTCAATTCCCACATACATCAAAACTGCAGCAGATGACTTAAACATCCAGTCAAAAATATAGAAAGTATTTATTAATGAAGGTTTAAGAAATGAACAAATTGAAAACATTGTGGCAAAAGGAGAAATTGCTTGTTTTAAGCAATTTCTTTTTGTCTCAGAAAAGGCTTCAGAAAGCGTCTGTATATATGGGAAAGGATTAAGAAGTATTCAGTTTCATCTTAATTACAAGTAATTGAAACCTTTACTTCAAGCAATATCTCCTTTCAGAAGGGTCAGAAAGCGCCTGTATGTGGTAAAAGATTTAACTTACCTCAGAACTTCTTTGTAACTTGTGATAGCAGATCTATCCATTCCAGACGCAAGGTAGAGTTTAGCCAGGGCTAAATTGATTTTAGCATTTCTCTGTTTGGTGCCAATCCCCTCCAACTGAAATACATGTCAATGTTACCAAGCCTTTGTTTACAATTGATATAACACGTGATATTACAACTTCATAATTGTTAAAATGGTATATACCTTACTCCCTTTCCCACATAAAACAAATCTGCCGCAGACAACTTCAGAAAAAAATCCATGCAAAAAATCTTGATCCAAAAGATGCCATCACTTTGTGTACCATAATCGACTATTGCATAAATTGATTGTAATACTTTCTGAATGATTGAAACATATCTGGCTGCATTATAGGTTATATACATTTGAAACTAAGCACAGGAAGAAGATCAGGGACTGACTGCTTGATTGACTAATAAACCCTTTCCCACATAAATCAAAACTGCGGCCAACGACTTCAGAAAATATCCATGCAAACATTCTTGATTCAACAGATACCATCACGCTGTGTACTTTGCAGACGACTTTTGAAAACATTGTGGCAAAAAGAGAAATTTATTGAGGGGGAGGGGGGGATAGAGATGTCATCCGAAAATTGATTTTATGAACAAATTTAGAGATTTTACTTTCTTTGTCTATGTAAAATATTCCTCCCTTCCATACAAATTTGGAGGGGGGTGTGGGGGGGGATATTCAAAATGGTGTGAGAATAAACATGACGCCCCCCCCCCCCCCCCCCGATTGGACACTGGATATCTATTAATCACAGGACTTACCACCGTCATAGCATCTCTGTATAACTTCATTTGCATGAGACATTGGTATATTTTGTATTTTACTTCAACGTCCGAGGTCAGATCCTGCAAGTATAAAACAGCCAATGCACCCTATAAAATGAGCGCCACACCTGAGACACTACACACTGGTGAAATAGTTTTAAACCCTTTTCCCAATACATCAAATCTGCAGTGTATAATCTAGGATTCGAAAACAGGAGGGAATTACCTCGTTAAAAATAGATTTTATGAATAAATGGAGACTTTTTTGCTTTGTCTATGTAACAAAATCCCCCATTCAATACAAATTTAAGCGGGAATATTCAAAACAATGTGAGAATTTGCATGATTTCCCACTCCTAGATTGAACACTAAATCTGCGCCAGAACACTTTGAAAAATCCCTGTAAATGAAGGAATGATAAGTAAATAGAGTTGAAACCATTGTTGAGAAAAGACAAATGGCTCATAATGAGCTATTTCTCATTTTGCCACAAGGTTACCAACTCCATTCAATAATGATACTTTGTTTTATTAAGGTTGTCCATATCCTTGCTTATATTCGAGGGCTTGGCGTGAAACGGTTGTAACTAAAAACCTATTTTGAAAACCCTGGTTTAGGTGCAATTTTGACCCCTTTGTAAACAATGCAAATTTAGGTGCCATTGCTCAGAACGAGAAATCGCACCTAAATTTCCATTGTTTACCAAGAAAAATGATTTAACGCATGTAAAGACTTTATGATGAGGTGATTAACCTTGGTAAAAAAATACCTATTTTAGTTACAACCGTTTCACACCAAGACCTGGAATTAATTTATGTTTTCGAAGTGTGTGGGAAAGGGTAACTAGCTGTACAATCCTGAAGGTCGCTTTTCGTGTAACATGGCCAACATATTATAATACCAGTAAACAGGAGTATTGGAAGAAATCTCAGTTGTTGCTTGCCACTATGTCAGTCAATGAAAGCGTGACCAACAGACAGACAGACAGATGATGGATGGAGAATAAATCCCTGCGTCTCTCCCTAAAAAGGCAAGTAACAAAGAACTGATGAAGATATCATTCAAATTTATTGAAAGTATTTTGGCAAAAGGTGAAATTAATCATAAAAGAGCAATTTCCCAATTTGCCACAATGTTTTAAACTCTATTCAAAAATGATCCTTTCATTCGTACAGATTTTTCCTATCACTTTATGTTTTCAATGTTGTATGCTGAGGATCTGTTGTATTGTGGAAACGGTAAAAAAGTATTTACTAAGAAATACTCAAATAATGTTTTATATAATTTTACTTAACAACAGCAACTTGCTAAGGCTGATAGGTGTTGAGCTATCAATCCAGGCTTTGTGAGTTCCAACCCGGGCCGGCGGCTCAGCCATTAAATCTTTCTTATGACTGACTTAATGACTTAACCTTTTCCCTCATATAGACGCTTTCTGACACCTCTGCAGTAGATGGCTGTTTGAAAACATAGTGACAAAAGAAGAAATTGCTCAACACGAGCAATTTCTCCTTTTGACACAATGTTTTCCACTTTAAGTCATTTATCCATTCAATTAAAGAGATTTTCCATTTTTTGTCAAAATATGTTCCAAGTCGTCTGCTGCAGAATTGTCGTATGAGGGAAAAGGTTAAGTCAATCGCCTTTAACCAATTGGCTAAAAATATTCATACATGTACTTACATTTGTTTGTATTCCAACTGGATTGGTCTTTCCCTTTGCTTTGTTCATTGCTTTTCTGAGAAGGAGAGCTCTTTTATATATATCCTACAAAATCCATTTAACAATATTTAATTAATCACCTTAGTCTAACTTTCCCTACTTCATCTCGGCGTCAGAGACATAAATGGTACTTTAAATACAAAAAGCTAATGAGTTGATAGCATTACAAAGTTCTGATACATTAGTGT
This sequence comes from Serripes groenlandicus, assembly GCA_031761405.1. Classification (NCBI taxonomy): domain Eukaryota; kingdom Metazoa; phylum Mollusca; class Bivalvia; order Cardiida; family Cardiidae; genus Serripes; species Serripes groenlandicus. The sequence continues at coordinate 46,332,880 of JASEVX010000003.1, forward strand.
CAGAAAAAAATATCTGTTTCTACATGTAATTTACCACAGAGACACATGATGATATTAGATTAAAATACTGTTGATTGTTTTTATGTTGCTGTTGTACTACAGTTTTCAACTTTATTTTAGTTATATCACGGCAAACCGGTAATATGCTAAAGAGCAATTTCTACTTTTACCACAAGGATTTCAACTTCATTCAATAATTACACTTACATTAATACTAATAGAACACATTTTTCGCTAAAATGTTTTAAAAAGTTGTTGGCTGCAGATGCCTCAAAACGCATCTGTAGGTGGGAAAGGGCTAAGTCATGATAGAAACTTACCTCTGCTTTCGAAAATTCAGACAAATGGTAAAGAGCATTGCCATAGAAGACCATACACTGATAGTGTTGTGGGAGTGACAGTACCTCACTGTCTGTCGTGTTGTCACAGATAGACAGAACAATAGATGCCTGGTTAAAAGAAGAAAAAACAATGGTTTGTAAAAAATAATGATATTTGAACCTGTCTTTGAAATAAGGTAAAATCTGGCTGTTGTGAACAGCATAGATCCTGACCAATCTACTCATCTAGATCATCAGGCCAGTCTGATCTAGATCTACACTTTTCAATAGTCTCAATTTATCGCTGTTACATATTGCATTGCATTGCATTGCATAGGATGCGAACAGTCAAAATATAAAATCGCATTCCTAGTACAGAAACCTGGACTACACTTTTCACTATTAAACAAAGGCTTTCTTTAAGTTTAAGATTCTGGTAAATTGTGAAGATTTTGATAATACTGAACAATTGATTGATTGTTTGGTGTTTAATTCTACTTTCAACCTTTCTGTTATATCACGGCATTTCCTGGGTAATTTAAATAAATTCTGGTAAATTGTGAAGATTTTGATAATACTGAACAATTGATTGATTGTTTGGTGTTTAATTCTACTTTCAACCTTTCTGTTATATCACGGCATTTCCTGGGTAATTTAAATACCAGTACTACTGGTCAATTTATCCTGAGACCTGCCAGCCAGTCGTAATGCTAATCCTGCAACCCTCAGTACCAAGGAGGACAACCATTACTATCACTTTTTAAGTCTTCGATATTAACCGGCTCGGGATCCAATCCACATCCTCCCGCACCCGAGGTGGACGCTCTACCACTACACCACTTATTATATTGAAAACATGTAAGACGTGATAACAAAAGGGTAACTCAGTCACTAACTAACATGTACATGCTAATTAGATGATAAAGATTCATCCAAATTTACCAAGTGAAGTCTGTCTTTATCTACAAAAATACAACTTACAAGAAGGGCCATGATGGCCCTGGAGGCATGGCTCACAGTCACATCCTGAGTTATGCAATGTGATTTGTAATCACTAATGCCAACAAAAATGACTCATTTTGAATTCAGGTAAGCTAATTCACGATGCTAAAAAAACAGTAATACTGTATAGCTCCACTGCTCAGGGCCTGTGCTGGAAATGGCTATCAACAGATTCAGGCCCGACTGGCATAAATTAAAATTAACCCACACACTAAGTTGTCTGTCTTTACAATTCTCTGTGCAGATATGCTGTGCAACTTATCCTTTTTAATTATGTCGAAAGTGATGATTTGCAAAAATGGCCTAATAATTTGGAAACATGCGTATTAGTACGAGCAAAATTGGGGACGAATATTGTCATTCGCGAAAATATATACGCCATTGGATGAAAACACAAATAAACACCAAACTTACCAGCTGTTTTAAATCCTGATAAAGTTCTGAATCATGTAACTGTTTCAAATGTTCAAAGTACAACATGTTTGCTGATATTGTGCGAATTTGGTGCCAATTGTTATTGAAGTCGATTTCTTTCGAAGGGCAGATCACTCTAACTGTTCCATTTATGTCAAGTTCCGCCAAATACATTCACGGCTATGCCAAATAAAACCCTTAAAATCCTTGTTTGCGTAGAAACGAGTCTACACCTTCACCAGAATGCATTGAATGTATAAAAATGAGTTTAAATACATTGAAAATATGTGTCGGTTGACTGGAAATGTTTGATTTGATAATTTTTCAGACTTTTGACCTTGTTTGAAAGTGAAAGTAGAGTTTGTGAATAACCAGTTTCGTCCCAGTCCGATTCCGTCCAAACTGACAAAAACAATCTCCGCGGGGTGAATTCTTTTTTTGCATGATAAATGATCCCCGATTTTCTTTAGATTATACGGGTAAACAAATCGACGTCGAAGCCGGCGATGTTTCCCGTCAATAGGTAATGTGTATGAACTTTGCAAAACTTTGCTATACCGTCCTTCCAAAAATTGTGTCCAGAGTGTATTTTTCGATGCATTCACGATTCTGCTACGTTTTGAATGGATGAAAAGAAAATATCGAAACAAAAACAACTTCTAGAGGAAATAATTAAATATGATAATACATACTCGATAAAGGAACGAGCTTTTGGATATGTGAAATTTCAATTTAATTGGAGCAATCAGAGATTTGTGAGTTATTAATCGAAGACAAAATTGAAGAGGAGGAAATAAATCGACATGAGTTGGACGCACGAAAATGCTCTGTTAACTATCGTTATCTCTTTGTGTCGCACAAACAACTTGTCTGTCATATTACATCTCGAATGGCATTTTCTGTTTATACTTGTTTACACTGTTTATACAGTGCATCAACCATATATTGAGACTTCCGCCATAATATAAAACTATTACATTTAGCAGGAACCTAGCTAGATGTCTTATCTCATTCCCTCGATAGATTAACATGTTGCAGGATTAGTGCAGGTTGTTGTACCCGGAGTACATTGTAACGTCGAAATATTGAGAATAGCTAAACAATTAATGTATCCTCCTAATACATACACTTTCTGACGCCTATTCAGCAGTTAACTTTTGAAATCACTGTGACAAAAGGAGAATTGCTCATCATGTTTTCAACTCCATTCAATAATTACGCTTTCATTTAAAGAGAGTTTCCACATTTTAACCCCTTCCCTCATATAGACGATTTCCTGACGCCTCTGCAGCAGACGGCTTCTTGAAAACATAGAGACAAAAGAAGAAATTGCACAAAACGTGCAATTTCCCATTTTGCCACAATGTTTCCCACTTTTTGTCATAGGTTATCCATTCAATTGTGGAGATTTTCTATGTTTTGACAAAATACGTTCAAAGTCGTCTGTTGCATAATTGCCGTATGAAGGAAAGGGTTAACCGAGATGTGTTTAACATTTCTGCTGCAGAGTTCGTGTATGTGGGTAAGTATTAACCAGTTCCCAGTTACAGACGATTTTTGGGTCGTCTACAAGACCTTAGCATATATTTTCCACAAACTGACTACCTGGTCATCGTTTCTATTTGTATGTGATTTCTGAAATCTGCGTCTGACATTCTTTTAAAGATAAAACTAAGTCTAGCTCACATGCTCTGTTTTCTTATTATATTCCAACTCTTTTCATAATTGGGATTGGCATACGAAAACTACACACTGTGTTTCAAAACATTATTTGACAAGACGATCAATGATGAACAATATCTACCTTTTGAAAAGAAAGCAGTTGTGCCGTGCGAGTTGGATCCCTCGGACACGATAACGAACCCCGTGGTTATTAAACCTTTCTGACATATAAAGGGTCTACAACAGTCGTCTTTGTAAACATATAGGCAATAAGAGGGAAATATTTTCAAATGAAGGTATTCTTATTGAATAGAGATGAAACAATTATGACTAAGGGGAGTTGGTCAGGAGTCGTACATCCAGCGATGTATACATGCAATTGTTCATGGTTGGAGGACAGAGGTCAGGACGGAATTAATGCCAACTTTCATCAGAAACACTTCTGACATTGACATGAACAATGTGCTTGTGTCGTTTTACATCAAAATAATAAAACATTTTGTTAACGCATTTTGGTAAACAGCTGTTCTGGAAGGTCGTTTAGCAGTGGCTCCTGGAGAAGTTGATGCAAAATGTATCTACTGTAAAAACTGATTCTTTTATTTTCTACTTACATGTAGTTTAAATATTTAAATATTTCCTTTTTACATACATTACATTGTATATATATAAAACGTTAATTTATACAAAGTATTACAGAGGACTAGGAGGGAGTGAACAGGTCCTTTCACCACACTATTTATCTTTTTACTCAACAAAGTCCTATGTTGTGGGTACTGAAAAGAATCGTATCACTTAGACGATTATTTTGAGTACCCACAACATAGGGCTCGAATGTCATAAATTGATTTAGAACATGAAAAATGCCCCTTATCTAGAGATCTGGTATTAGGATAGAATAGAAAGCAGGAGGTGTATATAAAACCTTTCTCATCGATTTCAATTTAAACCTTTACTATGCATACAGAAGCATCTGCAGCAGACGACTTTTGAAATACTTTTCTAAAAGAATTATATTCTGTAAAAATTGCTCATTAGGTGCGATGTTTTCTTAATATTTGTACTCATTTAATGAACCTGCGTATTCAAGTTAATTTGAACATTCTAGCACACAAGTACAAGTGTTACATAACGATACATCAATACCACTGCAATTGGATCTACAATGGCAGACGGAGGTTTGGACAGGTCCAACATTACCGTAAACAGTGATTTAAACATTCTAACACACACGTACACGGATTATATAATAATACACCATTTCCACTGTATTGGATGTACAACGCTAAACGAAGGTTTCGGCAGGTCCTTTAGTGTCTTATCAGGTGATCTTTCGGCTTAAAAGCTTAAGAGATATTTATAAGGTTTCATTATTTCTACGTGTTTGAAGCTTTTTTTTGAGATTACTGTTACTACTATTTATATAATTAAAAAAAAAAAAAAAAAAAATCCCACATACATGTTCTAAATTAGCCTACAATATAAATGCCTCGTTGATGATGTAGGTAATTCAAATACACACATTCGTTTTAGTAGGTAGGAGGCGGTTTGGTTTCGTATTGTGCAATGGTTTGGAATGTTACTATATATTTACCGTTATATATACCGATTCCAAACTCGTCGCCTTCCTCTACCATAGCAAGACACGAAACTGTGAAATCGCAATGTTAGACATATTCTCACCTCCGCCTATCGTTGGTGATTCAATACACTATACCAAGAAACCAGATATAGAATTTTCGATACTCGCACATTTTTTTTTTTTTTTTTTAAAAAAACAGTATTTTTTCTTGCATGTATAGTGGAACAGGAGTTTAACTTAATGATAAAAAAAAAACCATTACCCGAAAACCTCAAAGTTTCTTTTGAGATTGTGAGATTTAGTTATTGCAACTGAATCCTTGGTGGTAAGAGTCTTACATCAATTACGATCGTTGCAGCTAAGCGTTTGATGCATTGTCTGAAGGGCCGACCGCGTTATCCTTTCCACACTTGGCAGACTTACAACTCTTACAACACAACAAACAGCAGCCTACTCCACAACATGTAGCCGACCCAAACCATGCACAAATGACACCTACGAAAGAGAGCGCTGCAGTGGACAGAAATATTGGACAACAAAGACATCCACAAAAATAATTATCTCCACAAATCTCATCGTGTTCGACCATATAAATGTCCTGCCTTATGTCGTCAGCCGTCGGTGGCTTATCTACCCGTACACATCTACTGACACAATGCATACAATGCAAGGTACCATAACAAGCGTATGTACACGGACATACGAAACACGCGTTTGGAGCTGTCTTGCAGTTATCAGTTCCCATTTTAATGCATCCATCACCGCTGCATTCTGAAATATATATATATATATATATTTTAAATAAATCATTTACGTCACATAATGTACATTAACCCTTTCCTATATACGACAATACGCAGGAGGCGACTTTTAAAACATCTTGCAACATTTATCCATGCTGGGACCCTGACAAAGCTTTCAATGTAACTATTGGTGTCAGACAAGGATGTTTGTTCTTTCAACACGTATTAGACGTAGTTATTAAAGTATGGTACGACAACCCAAATTCTACACATTCGGAACTACAATCACGTCTGAAGGACCTTGAATTTGCGGATGAAAGTTTCTAGCTATCTAACCTTAACTAAGACTCACATCTTCGAGACAACAGCACAACGAACATACCTCTTCAGTTATCCACAAAATCCCAAAGCTCACTTTCAATAAGGCGGTAAATCACTAGTTGGATTTATCAACAGGACCGAAAATAAACTTTTAAATCTGAAGTTATTAAATATCTTACTACAACTTCTTTTGGTTACCTTCCCCAGACACTGTTTAAAGGTGATATCCGGAGGTTTTTATTTACAGATTTTATAAACATATATGACAATTTAAACCAAAATAAACTGTTTCAATAACCAAAAATAGACGAATTATGTTTTTATTCACATTTATCGAATTTCAAAATTTCTACTCCCAAACAAATACCACATGGCTTACTTCCCTTGAATTTGGCTGCACTAGAGTAACTCCCCTTTTAATTGTGACGTCATAGGTCGTCTCGAGATTATTTTGTGAACAAGGTGAATGTAAACGACAGGAAAACATGGATTTTTTGGTAGACAGTGATCAATCAAACATTGAAATTAACGAATCTGGACCTATAATACACTATTTGTATGAACCATTTAAACAATTTGCCTCTGGAGATCCAAGAAGCGCCGGAGAAAGCGAGTTAGGAAAAATAATGAAATCATACACATGAGTTTTAAGAAATAGGGAGATTGTTCAGAATTGGAAACTGATAATTTTGAGAAAAAAGAAATGTCAAAGTGAATATAAGTCTGAACATGTAATTAAATTCTGTCTGACTGCAGCTGTCCACCTTTGTAAACGTTCTTGACAAAATAGAACTATGTAATACATGTAATTTAGAACATTCTATATATTTTTTTTTTTTATATAAACATATTTTAATTCTCTACTATCATTCATTTTCAGAAAGGTCTGATGTAAAATACTTATCATATAATAAAGTGTAAAAATAAGTTACCCTCGTGACAATTGAACCCATCACATGTGTTGCAACATTGATCCCAATCACCCGGCATCTTTGTAATCAGTCAGACAATACTAAAATACATACGAATAAGGAATTGTCCAAGTTGTGTTCCTTATAACGTTATATTCAACATGAACAATACAACTGTAACATCCGGACTTAAGTACATTCTTTTCAAGATGTTTATCTCTTTCCTACATACAGCAATTTAAAATTACTTACTTACAGCAAATCTGCATGAGAAGACTTTGAAAAAATCTAGGCGAAACATTGGGAAATATCTGTAAATTCAACTTTAATTATTGAATAGAACTGAAAACATTATGGCAAATGGAGAAACTTCTCCTTTTTGCCACAATGATTTAAAAAGTCTACAGAAGCGTCAAAATGCGATTACAAGTGTGAAAGGGTTAACATTTAAAAAATCAATATATTTTCTACTTTTATTGTTTCACTACTCGCAATATAATGTACCGCGTCACACGCAAACCGATCTTAGTGCGAACGTCCTGGCAGCATCTATGCATAGATTATTACCAGAAAGTTTGCACTGTTCGTGTAAATTAAACTGGTGCGTGATGTGCACATAACCGAGTCAGTTAACCCTTTCCCTCATATAGACGCTTTCTGACGCCTCTGCAGCAGACGAGCAATTTCTTCTTTTGTCACTATGTTTTCAAAAAGCAGTCAGCTGCAGAGGCGTCAGAAAACGTCTATATGAGGGAAAGAGTTAAGGAATACTTCACTACTAAGAGGAGTTGTCTGCATATTATTAAGACGTTTCGTTTCGATGATTTTTACACGGAGTGTTTGCCCTTTTAATTTCTGTCCGCCCCCCCCCCCCCCCCCCCCCCCCCCCCCCTTTAGTGTACATACCACGGACGGCATAGCATATATACCTGATTATTTCTTTTATACTTTATGAAAAGCAATCCAGGAATAAAATCGTATCAAGTAAACATCGTAGCAGCAGTTCCGATTGCTCTTCTTATTATTCAGAACTGCGATTAAGCTCCATCTGTTCCAGAAATGTGTTCGAGTTAAACGATGTATTCGATTTATCACGTGTTCGAGTAATCGCGAGTTTCACTTATAGGACTACATAGACGGAAAGGCACATCCGGGGATTCACTCGTTCACGAGCGTAGACTCTGTATCGTTGTTGAATCGGTTCCCCAATTGTTGACATGATGTGTATTTTGAAAGTATTCACATCTTCAAACTACATTGGTTGAATAAACATGATAAATATACCTGCCATTTCCACGAAAGGGCCGGGCTCTTCTCTGAAATGTCAATGAACCCGTCCTCGGTACCCAGGCTATTCATAAAATATATGATATCATATATTTTATGAATAGCCTGGGTACCGAGGATGCGATGAACCATAAAATTCCATTTATTCATTCATTGCCTTTGTCTGACGTGTTTAAGTGTATACATGGGACTAATATGAAAAAGGCAAAGCCTCATCACGAGCACAGCGTCTATAATGGGTCTAACCTGTAGGTATGTGACTACCATGATAAAGGAATCTGTTTCAAGCTGTCGGAACTGAGACAGCTGTTGTACACTATTCCTACTTTATCTCTTGGTGCAAAGTCAAATCTTCAACAAATTTAACATTCAATTCATCACATGAACATAATCAATACAGAAAGGTTAAAAAAGTAAATAGTGAAAACAAGTTTTTCCTTCAATTAGGCTTAGTGACATAGTTTCTGGGTTAAAAGCAATGTTCAAAACATCTATTCTGCCAAAGTTTCAATATGCTAACATTAAAAGAACAGCTGTCAGAGTGTTAACAAGATTTTCCTTTAATTTGGTCTAGTGACCTTATGTTTGACCCGACTTGACCAATATTTGAACTTGGTCTAGATATCAATAATCATCAGGCGAACATTCTGACAAAGTTTCAAGATGCTGAATCAAACCTTGAGGTCAAGCTGTTTACAAGATTTTTCTCAAATGTTTTTCTTTGGACCTCATTGTTGTTTTTATCCAACATGACCTATATTTTAGTCTAGATTTCACCAAAACACCAGTTCTGACAAAATTTCAACATGTTAAAATAAAAAATGCAGCATTCAAAATATCTGAGTGTTAACAAAATGTTACTTCATTTTGGTCTAGTGACCTAGTTTTTGACCCACCATGATCCTTATTCTTACTAGGTCTAGATATTGTCAAGACAAACATTCTGACAAAGCCTCAAGCTTCTCAAGGCAAAGTGTGGTTTCTAGACTAACAAGATTTTCCTTCAATTTGGTGGAGTGACTTAGTTTATGACCCAACATGACCTAGTTTATGACCGAATATATTTAAACTTAGCCTAGATATCATCAAAACAGTTATTCTGAAAACATTTCAACATGCTTAACTTTAAAATAAGGCATCCAGAGTGTTTTCAATATGTTCCTTCAAATTGACATTGAAACCTAGTTTTTCACCTCACAGGACCCAGTCTATAACTTGGCCAAGATTTGATGGAGATGATTTTCTGATAAACTTTCATTCATATTGGATGTTGTAAAATGTTGCCTGTAGATTGTTCACAAGGCAATTGTTGATGGCGTGTGACCAAAGGACATCAGACAAAACCTGATCATAAAAAACACAAACTGTGCAATAAAAAAACAGGACTTCCTTTATATACTACATTTAATTAGATAAAACAAGCTTGATATGATTTTGATAAACTTATCCATTAATAAAGATTACCTTGTATGAATCCATTAGTAATAAAGGTAATCAGCTGAAGTTCCTCTCCTGTCCTGGTCATAACAGCTGTAATTCCATCAGTAAATGGGTTTCTCTCAATATATTCCCTTGTTTGATGTTGATGCAGGAAGTTATATCCCACAGTCAAAGATGCATGCAATTTTCATTGTTTTGACAGGCACCAATGACTAACGGGTATATCACTAACTGCCTATATGAACTTCTTCTCCCATTATCGACTTAACAGCTGTGATTTCATGATTGTACAGGTTGATCTCAATCCATTTACTGTTTTGATGTGTATGCAGGAAAGAATATTACCCCACAGTCAAAGATGCATGGTATTTTCATTGTATAGACAGGTACCAATGACCAAGGGGTATATCACTAACTGCTTATATGAATTTCCTCTCCAGTAATCGCCATCAGAACTGTTATTCCATGATTGTATGGGACGTTCTAAATCCATTCTGTTTTAAAATAAAACTTGATGTAGAATATGATTGACTGCTGTTATAATAAATGACATCAGACAATAATTGCAAATTCAATAGTCGACAAAACGGCCGCCATTCATCGATTCACCTTTTTCTATCTCAAAATCACGGAAACCACTAACAATATTACAACTGTAAATTGTGTTTATGAAATTGAACACAAAATTGTTCCGTAATGGGTCAGTAACAGACCAAATAACTGATTTATTCATCGACCACCTTTCATAAGCAAAACAAATTGATATTGTTTCATTTCATTATTAAAGTGGGTTTAATACTAGGAATTTTAAAAATACTAGGAAAATGACATCACGTCAGCGGTTTGACGTCATAACGCTAGTCATTTGGCGCCCAAACCTGTAAATTTCATAAAGACATATTGTAAATGTTAATGTAAATGAAACAATATTATTTATTTTTTTGCTCATGAAAGGTGGTCGATGAAATAAATCAATTATTTGGTCTGTTACTGACCCACTACGGAAAAATAGGGGGTCTGGAATGTATAGCGGGACTCGGCTAACGCCTCGCCCCTTATAAATTCCACAAACCCCCTATTTTTCCGTAGTGGGTCAGTAACAGACCAAATAACTAATATTATATAAAATGAAATGATAAATTAAAGAATGAGATTATAAACAATATTTATACCTTTTTCCTTTTAAATAGCCTAATATTTAAACAAGAGGGCCAAAATGGCCCTAAATCGATCACCTAATTGATAGTAAATTAGTAGCAAATATTTAACTGAAAATATCTGCGAAAATTTGATCAAGGAGTGCAAATGAAACTGCAAGGAGTGGACACTTCTCAAGAAACAGCTTATTAGTAAAGGCCATTTATATCTTGAAATCTAACAAGAACTTTAATAAGAATGGAATTATAAAGTTTTTGTCATTTTGCACCTTTCCTGATGTCGCCTTGCTGCCCTGTTTTTCAACGAAATCAATATGGCTTCAACAGTTTATTTAGATTGTCACTTAAGGAACATTTCTACCAAATTATCTTGCAATCGCACAAGCAGATTATGGGGGAAAAGGATTTTAACATTTGGGTATTTTTCTCACTTTCTGATAACGCAGCAACCAAAGTTCTCAAAGGAAATTAAATCTTTGAACAATTTTGAAAGAGGACCACCAAAGGAACATTCCTGTGATGTTTTGTGGAAATTGGTCAATTGGAATGGTAGGAGTTGGTTGTCATTTGTAGCTAAAAGTTCAATTTACCCCTTTTGTGATGACGCCTGGTTGCTATGATTGTGTAACCCATCAAAACGGCTTAAACAAATTAAATAGAGGATCATTAAAGTAAGATTCGTATTATATTTTCTTAAAATCAGACAAGCACTTTCATAAAAATGGAATTTTGTCATTTTGTCATTTTGCCCCTTTTCTGATGCCGCCTGACTGCCATGTTTTTCGACCAATCAGTATGGCTTGAACAATTTTTATAGAGGGTCACCCAAGGAACATTTCTACCAAATTATATTTGAATCTGACAGGCAGATTCGGAGATGAAGATTTTTAAAGTTCGGACATTTTGCCCCCTTTCTGATGCCGCAGCAACCAAAGTTCTCAATGGAATTTAAATCTTTGAACAACTTTGAAAGAGGCCAACCAGAGGAACAGTCCTGTGATGTTTCATGGAAATTATCCTTGGAGTTTGGGAGGAGATGATGTTTAAAGCTAAAAATAAACGCCGGACGACGGACAAAAAGTGATCAGAATAGCTCACCTTGAGCCTTCGGCTCTAGGTGATCTAAAAATAGACCAGAATTGAAAACAATATACATGTATATTAGTTATGTCAAAAAGCCAAGCTTTGGGTTCTGCAACCAGTTTTGTTTTGACCAGTTTGTAACCCTGTGCAGTCTTATCTAGATTATTCCTTTAAACCAGTGACTTTAAACTAATCTTTTTTACATCAATTGTGAAACAAGCTTTAATCTTATATTAATCACGCTCAATGTTCTGGAGATACAACCAGTTCTCGCCCAATTTGTGCGGAAAATCCCAATCTTCACTGAATTCTGATTCAGATATTTGGGGCATTTTTTTAAAGATGCTTCTATAATTTTTTGAAAAGGGGCCAATTCCCCACTTGTGTTCAGAAAAAGTAGCCATTGAGGGGTTTATACAGATATTGTTGACAATCAAAGATAAATCTTACTAACTGGTTAACTAGATAGTATGTGACGTAATAAGTGGTTAACTAGATAGGATTTCAGTTGTACCTTAATGGTCGTTTAAGTCTTAATTTACAGCAAGAAAAGGTAACTGGTGGCAGTTCTGGGCACTTTCATGCCTGTTTTCGTCTTACGTTTCGAGAATATCAAATAAGTGGTAACACGAATCTTAACTAGTTAACTAGTTAGTATGTTACTTATTAAGTGAAATTCGCAAAAACTGGTTAACTAGATAACATTCGTGTTACCAGTTATAAATAGATACTGCGGAGGTCCTTTGTATTTCTCCGTTATGGAAGTTGCAAGTTCATTTAGGAAAAATACGAAGGACCTCCGCAGTATCACTAACGTACAACTGAAATCCTATTATATCTAGTTAACCACTTATTACGTCACATACTAACTGGTTAACTAGATAACATTCGTGTTACCAATTATAAATAGATACTGCGGAAGTCCTTTGTATTTTTCCTTTGGACAGTTATCGATCCAAGGGAAAAACACAATGGACCTCCGCAGTATCTATTTATAACTGGTAACACGAATCCTATCTAGTTAACCACTTAGTAATAGATACTGCGGAGATCCTTTGTATTTTTCCTTTGGACAGTTATCGATCCAAAGGAAAAATACAAAGGACCTCCGCAGTATCTATTTATAACTGGTAACACGATTCCTATCTAGTTAACCACTTAGTAATAGATACTGCGGAGGTCCTTTGTATTTTTCCTTTGGACAGTTATCGATCACGCGTTTATTGCGCAATACACGCGTGATCGATACATGACAACACGAATGTGTTTCAGTTGTAAGTTAATGCTCGTGTAAATCTTATTTTACAGCATGGTAAGGTAACTGGTGGCAGTTCTGGGCACTTTCATGCCTGTTTTAGTCTTACGTTTCGAGAATATCAAATAAGTGGTAACACGAATCCTATCTAGTTAACTAGTTAGTATGTTTCTTATTAAGTGAAATTCGCAAACCCTAACTAGATAACCAGTTAATGATGTACAAAACATTAACTGGTTATCTTACGGCAGTAATATGCCACCATAGAAATCTGCGTAAAAAGATATGCCATAGTTCAAATGAAATTATTGATGTAATTGTTGTAAAACAGTGCATTCTGCTATCCTCATTTTGCTAGACTGCCAGGCTATTATGCTGGTAACTTCACGCGGCATGTCTGTTAGTCTGTTACGTTGACAGCCCAACACTGCAAGGCCGTCAGAGTACTTATTTCACGTTGACACACCGCCGAGCTGTTATGCTACTATGTTTACGGTGCCATGCTGCCACGTTGTTAGGTTACTCAGTTCACGCTGTCAGGCTGTTTACGCTGTCAGACTGACATCTTTACTTTGCCAAGCTGCCACTCTGCTCAATTCGTGCTGCCAGGCTGCCACGCTGTCAAACTGCTAACTTCACGCTGCCAGACTGCCAGGCTGCTAACTTCACGCTGTCAGACTGCCAGGCTGCTAACTTCACGCTGCCAGACTGCCAGGCTGCTAACTTCACGCTGCCAGACGGCTAACTTCAGGCTGCCAGGTTGCCAAACTACCAGACTGCTAACTTCAGGCTGCCAGGCTGCTAGACTACCAGACTGCTAACTTCACGAACATCCCAAAAATGTCAATAACTATTCTAAATGTCACTACAATTTGTCGCAAAACAACTAGTAAGTTCAATTTTAATAGTACAACTATAAATAGACCACGAGTATTGCCTAAACAGAGAAGAATTATTCCTTCATTGGGAAGATGTTAACACATCTAACTATTCAATTTTTTATTTTCAAATTACACTGTTTTTTATCACTGGCTCGTACTGAGGGAGATATTTCACAAGAGATGTGCCTCCTACCCATAATTTTATGCTTTTTTCGATTATCCCTATCGTGAAAATGACGTCACACAAATGTTGTCGTCTGCCCAAACGGATTTTTTTTAATATACTTTATACTTTAGGAAGAGAGACAACTCGTCTTTCCATAGTTTTAACCCCCATATTCTTATAACCTGTGTTTATCTAAATGATACGGACGTCATTTTCCACACCCATTCAACTTTATTTTAATAAAGACGGGTGTGCAGGGCAAACTAACAGTGTCCTAGCGTAGCCGTCTCTACTTACGCGTAATGTCTGTGTTAAGTCAAATAATCCAAATCTGAGTTGTTTCATTATATATTTTATCTTGGCGCACTTTTGTGTTCATATTCATACTGAGTGTTTAAACTCCCTTTTCACAGCAGTTTTTATACTGTACTTGTAAGTGTGGGAAGCGTATATGTTAAGTGTATATAGACAGACATTACACTTCTTATGTTTGTACATATCCTATAATAGATACAGAGGAGGCCCAGCAATCATATCAGTACTGCTGCAAACAACCAAACACAAAATATAACAATATAGCTAAAAAAGCACAATAGGAAAATAGAATTAAATAGCAAAGTGTGGATGTTTGTATATTTTGTTTTGTATAGGAACCTGATTGGGACCGTTGTTGTTGACCGGAAGATATTACGTTGTTAATAAAAAAATTCTTTGACCTTTTTCCTACACGTGCTATAAATATACTCAGTCAATTTGTGTACAAAATATTACGATCCACCCTTTGTCCAGTTATACCTGTTGAGGTCCTCTATATATAACCTTATAAAACTTTACGGGCGAAGGGTTTACTCAATGCGAGGGGGCTAATGATTGGCTTATCACAAAACACTTGATTTGGCTCGGCCCTTGCCTTTCAATCAAGCTTGAGAATGAAAAGGCGAGCTTGATAAAAAACCGATTGTTGAACCATTGACTATCATATAAAACATTGTAACTACACATAGAACGATATAGACATATTTATCTTTTAAGCAAACAATACATACACATAGATTTATTTTAACAAAAACAATATTTTTAAAGAATAGTCTTATGTACAATTATTAGAACAGAATACGGGAGAAATGTAAAGCAATTGGAAATTAATAATCGAAAGTCAACAATAGAACAGATTAATAAATAAAACATAGAAATTATGAAATCATAGTCCCCCTTAAAATGTTGAAAGGACAAAACAATGGCAGCTCGCCAAATGGCTTTATGCCGAAAGTCGAGGGTAAACACACCCATATGATGATGATACATGTCTAGTAGGGATTGGACCGGGTACCCGACGGACGTCCGAGTATGGGTTATCATAAAAGGTATTCGAGTACATGTTATTTATTTCCCCATTTTTCTGTTTTTCATCTGTTAAAAACTTAAAAGTAAAGTTTTTAAAACTAATGATTTGGTTGTTCTCTGTGTAATGTACTCATTAAATTACTTAATAATTGAGCCGTCCCGCGAGAAAACCAACATTATTGCTTCTGCGTAATGTATTGACCCAGATCAGCCTGCACAGTCCGCACACTGATCTGAGTCGACACATTCTGACTCAGGGGGATAGAGTAATGATTTCTAAAACAGAAACCAACATAAGTTTGAGTGTCGACCTACGACCTAAGCGCCAGGTCAACACTATCTTAGCCTAAATTAGAGTGTCGACCTACGACCTACGCGCCAGGTTAACACTTTCTGAACATGAATTTGAGTGTCGACCTACGACCTACGCGCCAGGTCGACTCTTTCTGAACATAAGTTTGAGTGTCGACCTACGACCTACGCACAAGGTCGACACTTTCTGAACATAAATATGGGTTTCGACCTACGACCTACGCGCCAGGTCAGCACTTTCTGAATATAAGTTTGAGTGTTGACCTACGACCTACGCGCCAGGTCAACACTATCTAAGTATACATTTGAGTGTCGACCTACGACCTACGTGCCAGGTCAACACTTTCTGAACATTAATTTGAGCGTCGACCTACGACCTACGCGCCAGGTCAACACTTTCTGAACATAAGTTTGAGTGTCGACCTACGCGCCAGGTCGATACTTTCTGAACATGAATTTGAGTGTCGACCTACGACCTACGCGCCAGGTCAACACTCTCTGAACATAAGTTTGAGTGTCGACCTACGCGCCAGGTTGATACTTTCTGAACATGAATTTGAGTGTCGACCTACGACCTACGCGCCAGGTCAACACTCTCTGAACATAAGTTTGAGTGTCGACCTACGATCTAGGCGCCAGGTCAACACTATCTTAGTATAAATTTGAGTGTCGACCTACGACCTACGTGCCAGGTCAACACTTTCTGAACATAAATATGAGTGTCGACCTACGCGCCAGGTCGATACTTTCTGAACATGAATGTGTGTGCGACCTACGACCTACGCGCCAGGTCAACACTCTCTGAACATAAGTTTGAGTGTCGACCTACGACCTAGGCGCCAGGTCAACACTATCTTAGTATAAATTTGAGTTTCAACCTACGAGCTTCGACCTACGTGCTAACTTCACACACCTCTGTTTATAACGTTTACCACATACAACTTATCTGCAGCTGAAGACTTTGAAACTATTTAGTCAAAACTATAGAAACGCTTCATATCAATGAAATAACAATTATTTAATACAATTGAAAACATTGTGACAAAAGGAGAAATTGCTCATTTATGAGCAATTTCTACTTTTGCCACAATGTTTTTAAAATAGTCTGCTGCAGAGGCGTGAGAAAGCGTATGTTTGTTAGAAATGGTGCAACGTTAATCAATGTATGTGTACTATGGCATGACAAACGTTGCAATATTCTATGTCAAATATATTCATTCAATAAAGAAAATAAACGAACTATAAACAAAATATGTGTTCTATAATTGCAATATATTTATTCAATACAAAATAATTATGCACTGAAAAAAACTAATTGTTAACAAAAAAGAAAATAATGGACTTAAAAAAAACATTGTTCTATACATGTTGTAAAGTATAAACAATCTCATTCCCGTATATCGATGCATTTTGACACATCTACACCAGACGTCATTTGAAATCAACGCGAAAAAAGAAAAAAAAAAAAATTGACAATAATGGGCAATTTCTCCTTTTGCCACATTATTTTCAATTGCATTTAATATTTTAACTTTCATTCATGGAGAAAATTCTATATGTCTTTTCCAAAATGTTTCCTATGTCGTCTATCGCCGGTTTGTTGTATTTGGTAAATGGTTAAACTCATGCGTTATTCGCGTGGATACGATTAGTATAAGGTGACACATATCAATTGGATACGCGTGAGTTTCTTCGACGTGACCCTTGTTAGTGAATACAAATCGTGTTCACGATAGGGTTAGTTTGGGGTTAGTTTTGGTACAGTCTGGTGCAGACAAGGGTAAGCTCAGTTCTCATGTTTTAACCTTTCTCCCCAATATAGACGACATTGGAGTTTCTACAGGTTATGATTCTTTTTAAATAATACTGTGGGAAAAGGTGATATTGTTATTGCTCGCACGATCTCACGATGTCGCCGATTTGTTGTATTTGAGAAATGTTTAAACATATTGCCAACCGTCTTTCGCATGGATACGATTAGTATAAGGTGACACATATCAATTGGATACACGTGAGTTTCTTCAAGCGATAGCCTGATAGTTCAAAGATGTATGTTTTAACCTTTGCTTTCCTCCTGAAATAGAAGACATTTGAATGTTTCTGAAGTTAACGAGTTTGTTTTTAAATTACTGTGGGAAAAGGAGACATTTACTCGGAAATATCCTCTTCCATGTTAACAACTGGACCAGTCCATTTTTTGTTCAACAGGAAGTTCGGTAAAATGTAATGACTAAGTGGCAAACAATGCAGACTTCAGGACAGACAACTCGTTTTATCTAGTCTAGGTTTATAAATGTGGATTTGCTGATCACCGAGCATGTTGTAGCACGTTTTCGTTTATCTTTTTTCACAAAATCTCATATGCAATATAAGGTAAAAAAGCTCTGAGTTTTACAATTTGACTTAAAAATGCATTTTTACCAAATTTCATGCAATTATGTACATCGCAAGATCGGCAAAGTAAAACGAACAAGTAGTGTTATTGGAATGGTAAAATTCTCATTGTCTAAAAAAATAGAATGATATTTGTGTGCCATGGCCAATTCATAAGAAAGTGGTCCAGGTAAACTGCCAGGGCTACTAATGTTTACCGTTGTTACAGGCAATCCAAATGGTATATATAGTCAGGTTTTTATTCAGTCAATGTACTCGGCTTCAGCCAGCCACCATGCCTTATATACATTAAATTACGTTATGGGGACTGGACCTGTGTTTTATGCTACAATTGAAACCCGGCTATAACAGTCCTGCAACGGAGATAAAATATGGTTTTAATGAGCCTGTATTTCTACCTTCTAGATTATTATAACCGTGATCTTGATCTACATCGACTGAACCACGGACATGTGTTTTTCAACCACCAAGAAGTATCCCTCATGGATGGTTTTGAGCGATTAAAAGGCTATAAGGACATAGTAGGCATTGATATAGACGAGTATATAGTTCCAAACAGGAATGAAACGTGGATGTCCTTGTTTGTAAGTTATATTTATTATATATTACATTCACTGAGAAGATTTATTGAAATATACGGTGTAAAACATTTTATCTTGCAATGAGCAGATTATGGGATATGTAAACACTAGTATAAAAAAATGTTTGTTTACATGTCTTCATTTTTTTTTAGAAATGACGTAATCGCTGGAACTACGTTTCTAAATAACTAGCTGTGGATAGTATAGCCATCAAAGCAATGGTTCAATAAACACAGACAAATAACAAGCAGAAATTAAGTTATTATAGTTGTATTTACATTTCAACATATTTTAACAATACAAATGATCGAAAAGAATATCGTTATATAAATTACACGGAATCTGCATGTTCAGACTTATTTCATGAACTGTCTTTCTTCGTTGAAAATGTAGCATATGTAGATCTGTTTTCCCCTCGTGATCAGTTTATAGGTAACATTGCTTTAATACAATTTAAAGCGAGTTATGTCCTATAATGAGAATCGTACGGCAGCTCTAAAGGGACACACACATTTTTATAAATTACATACGAATTTTCTTTTATCTCGTGCGCACGAGATAGTATCTCGTTCGCACGACTTAGTATCTCGTGCGCACGAGATACTTATCTCGTTCGCACGACTTAGTATCTCGTTCGCACGACATAGTATCTCGTGCGCACGAGATATAAAAGAATCGTGTGTGTCCTTTTCTCTAAAAGGACACACACATTTTTATAAATTACATACGAATTTTTTTTATCTCGTGCGCACGAGATAAAAAAAAAATCGTGTGTGTCCCTTTAGAGCTGCCGTAGAATCGTACTTATGTTTCCACAAGTATTTTTACACTAAAATGCATCCACGATAAATGAAAAATGTTGAAGTTCTATCGTCAGTCTGCTTTCTACAACGAGAAAGGGTTCTCACGAACTGTCTGGTCTACCAATGGATTCCTCTTTCATACCACAGTTCGGACAGAATAACATTATGAGTTACATCTAGATATTCAGAAAATGTTTCTTCTTGTCTATAATATACAAAACTATATTTGATAGTGCTGTATGTGTTCTCAGAGAAATTAACTTGACTTATTTGCAATATATTCTTTAATTTTCATTCAATTGTGCCTTGAAATTGTGTGTTTTTTCTTTTGCGTAATGTGATAGTGCGTTTCGTGTTCACATGTGTTTTGTGAGACACAACAATCTGTTGAATGTGACTGGTGCGGTAAACGGCAGCATCGCATGTGATAGGGCTAATTTTATTTAAAATTTAAATATATTACCATACATAATACATAACTTGAGAAAATAAGCATTTTGTTATAATGAAAATCATTGGGAAAGCAGAGAAATTTAACAATACGCTGTTTGTGTTATGTTAATCTCATTTTAATAATAATTTTCTGCTATACAAATGTGTGATTTATTTTTTGGTTATTCTACAATTCATATTTTTCCAAATTAAACAATGATAAACATGTATTCCTTTTCATTTTCCCTTTTCACTAAATTTTCATAACAAATGGTAAAATTACGACGAAATTACAATCCTTTAAAATTGTGTAATATAATACCGAATTTCTTTGATAATGTTTGATCAACAGGACGAGTTGACCAAAGGCCGAGTTGACTCAGGGGGCGAGTTGGTAAAAGGCCTGGTTGGTCATAATCCTTCGGAAATGGCTGCGGTATCCAACATGAGTCTCCTCCAATCTAAACAGTGTCTACACAGATTTTTGAGTTTCTGTTTGTGTATCATAAATTACTCCTTGTTTATACATGTCCTAAATATTAAGACATGTCCGTCCATACATGTAACTTTTAAAAATATACATTATACCCTTTTAAAATAATGGTGTTGGGGCGATGGCTGTGCTGACTCAGATCCGTTTGAAAAATAACAACTATGATCCTTCAGAAGCATCGGCCCAATAGGATAGTACTTTTGTCTGTTTTTGTTTACTCTTTTATTAGCGTGGGAACCTCCACATTTCTCAGTGACGTCACACTCTATTTCCTTCATACAGTAATTTTCGATCATTACATCTCGGTCGGTTCAGGTTTTTGAATTGTAGTCTTAGTCAATGTTTTATTACGGATGAATCACAACGTTTCTGAAAGTCCTATCTTAATGGACGAGCTCTCCCAACCTTTGTTTATTTGTTTTGATTGTATTCACATTTACATCGCAGACATATTGCCGTCCTTATTTTACACTTTCGTAGCAAAATATGGCCAATCTACCACAACTTTATACCTATTACTGTATTCTGTAATACAAACAATATATTTTAAACATACCTGTGCAAGGAATACATTCCAAATAATAATATTAATCCTTTAATTGGAAGCCGCCAGGAGGCGGCTTCCTGTAGGTATGCCTAGAAATTTAGCACAAGGAGTATATTTAGACCTGCCAGTGTGACCACATATCGGGATTTCTCTTTGTCCTTACTAAGTACATTATTTAAAGGTAATGACTTTTAAAACATCCCTTTTACACCCTATATACATATGTGAGTTTTACAAATTAAAAACAAAAGACAAAGGCCAGTATATTAATTGAATGTATGTACATTCCTATTTAAGCGAAATTCATACTGTATCTAGTCTAAACAGTAAAACGGAATTGGTTACCTGCCTCAGACGCTTTATTAGTTCGATAGACTGTTAAACCAGAAACCATAAACAAATGGCGCGCGGTAAATATAATCTGGTTCCTTACATGCTATCATATATGGTAAGGTGAAGTTGGTGTCTAGTGTCTAGTATCTAGTATCGTTTATCATAAACGATACTGGCAACCAGAATCTAGTATCGTTTATCATAAACGATACTGGCAACTAGACACTAGTGTCGTTTAAGGAACTAGATATATAATTAATAAACTTTCAGACTCCAGTGTCGTTTAACACTAAACGACACTGGCAACCAGACACTAGTGTCGTTTAAGGAACTAGATATATAATTTTCAATTTCAGACTCCAGTGTCGTTTAACACTAATCGACACTGGCAACCAGACACTAGTATCGTTTAAGGAACTGGATATATAATTAAGTGTGTGAAGTTGGCAGAGCATTAGACGTTAGACATAAGACATTCAAAAAAAAATATTCGAATGTCTAATTAAACATTAGACATTCGATTAGACAGTCGCTAATTTTGATTATCGAATGTCTAATTAGACATAAGACATTCGATTAGACATTCGCAAATTACAAGATCTATAAACCAAATTCGTCGGAGGTCATTGTACATTCAAAAAACGAATGTCTAATTGGTCAGTTAGACATTAGACATGCGATTAGACATTCGCAAATAAAGGGATTTAGGTACCAAATTAGTCGGAGGTCATTATACATGCAAAAGACGAATGGCTTATTGGTCAAATTAATAACTTGAACATATTGATAACTCGAACATATCGATATCTCGAACATACCGATAACTCGAACACATCGATATCTCGAATACATTGATAAAACGAATGTTTTTAAATTGAACATATTGACAACTCGAAGATATCGATTCGAGATATCCAAAGGTTCGAGATATCGATAGGTTCGACATATCGAAAAGTTCGAGATATCTAAAAGTTCGCGATATCGAAAGGTTCGAGATATCGTATTGTTCGAGATATCGAAAAGTTCGAGATATCGAAAGGTTCGAGATATCGATATGTTCGAGTTGTCAATATGTTCAAGTTAAAAACATTCGTTTTTTCAATGTATTCGAGATATCGATGTGTTCGAGTTATCGGTATGTTCAAGATAGGAACTAGATATATAATTTTCAATTTTCTGACTCCAGTGTCGTTTAACACTAAACGACACTGGCAACCAGACACTAGTATCGTTTAAGGAACTAGATATATAATTTTCAATTTCAGACTCCAGTGTCGTTTAACACTAAACGACACTGGCAACCAGACACTAGTATCGTTTAAGGAACTAGATATATAATTTTCAATTTCAGACTCCAGTGTCATTTAACATTAAACGACACTGGCAACCAGACACTAGTATCGTTTAAGGAACTAGATATATAATTTTCAATTTTCTGACTCCAGTTACGTTTAACACTAAACAACACTGGCAACCAGACACTAGTGTCGTTTAAGGAACTAGATATATAATTTTCAATTTCAGACTCCAGTGTCGTTTAACACTAAACGACACTGGCAACCAGACACTAGTATCGTTTAAGGAACTAGATATATAATTTTCAATTTTCTGACTCCAGTGACGTTTAACACTAAACAACACTGGCAACCAGACACTAGTGTCGTTTAAGGAACTAGATATATAATTTTCAATTTCAGACTCCAGTGTCGTTTAACACTAAACGACACTGGCAACCAGACACTAGTGTCGTTTAAGGAACTAGATATATAATTTTCAATTTCAGACTACAGTGTCGTTTAACACTAAACGACACTGGCAACCAGACACTAGTATCGTTTAAGGAACTAGCTATATAATTAATCAATTTTCTGACTCCAGTGTCGTTTAACACTAAACGACACTGGCAACAAGACACTAGTGTCGTTTAAGGAACTAGATATATAATTAATCAATTGTCAGACTCCAGTGTCGTTTAACACTAAACAACACTGGCAACCAGACACTAGTGTCGTTTAAGGAACTGGATATATAATTTTCATTTTTCAGACTCCAGTGTCGTTTAACTCTAAACGACACTGTTAATTTAAGGAACTCGATATATAATTAATCAACTTTCAGATTCCAGTGTCGTTTAACACTAAACGACACGGGCAACCAGACACTAGTATCGTTTAAGAAAACGGAACAAATAATTTTCACCTTTTAGATTCCAGTGTCGTTTAACACTAAACGACACTGGCAACCAGACACTAGTATCGTTTAAGAAACTAGATAAAAATGTAATCAATTGTCAGATTCCAGTGTCGTTTAACACTAAACGACACTGGCAACCAGACACTAGTATCGTTTAAGGAACTGGTTATTTCATTTTCATTTTTCAGACTCCAGTATCGTTTAACACTAAACGACACTGGCAACCAGACACTAGTATCGTTTAAGGAAACGGAGCAAATAATTTTCAACTTTTAGATTCCAGTGTCGTTTAACACTAAACGACACTGGCAACCAGACACTAGTATCGTTTAAGAAACTAGATAAAAATGTAATCAATTGTCAGACTCCAGTGTCGTTTAACACTAAACGACACTGGCAACCAGACACTAGTATCGTTTAAGGAACTGGTTATATCATTTTCATTTTTCAGACTCCAGTGTCGTTTAACACTAAACGACACCGGCAACCAGACACTGGTATCGTTTAAGGATCTAGATATATAATTAATCAACTTTCAGAGTCCAGTGTCGTTTAACACTAAACGACACTGGCAACCAGACACTAGTATCGTTTAAGGAACTCGATATATAATTAATCAACTTTCAGAGTCCAGTGTCGTTTAACACTAAACGACACTGGCAACCAGACACTAGTATCGTTTAAGGAACTATATATAATTAATAAATTTTCAGACTTCAGTGTCGTTTAACACTAAACGACACTGGCAACCAGACACTAGTATCGTTTAAGGAACTGGATATATAATTTTCATTTTTCAGACTCCAGTGTCGTTTAACACTTAACGACACTGGCAACCAGACACTAGTATCGTTTAAGGAACTGTATATAATTAATAAATTTTCAGACTTCAGTGTCGTTTAACACTAAACGACACTGGCAACCAGACACTAGTATCGTTTAAGGAACTGGATATATAATTTTCATTTTTCAGACTTCAGTGTCGTTTAACACTAAACGACACTGGCAACCAGACACTAGTATCGTTTAAGGAACTGGATATATAATTTTCATTTTTCAGACTCCAGTGTCGTTTAACACTTAACGACACTGGCAACCAGACACTAGTATCGTTTAAGGATCTGGATATATAATTACTCGATTGTCGTTTAACACTAAACGATACTCGCAACCAGACACTAGTATCGTTTAAGGAACTGTATATATAATTAATCAACTTTCAGACTCCAGTGTCGTTTAACACTAAACGACACTGGCAACCACACACTAGTATCGTTTAAGGAACTGGCTATATAATTAAACAATTTTCAGATTCCAGTGTCGTTTAACACTAAACGACACGGGCAACCAGACACTAGTGTCGTTTAAGGCGGATTTCTACCTGAGTCTGCCGAGTGTATTACGCGGAGCATTCCGCTGCTAGCCGGGGAAATGTGAGCCGGGGCTGCATACGCTATACGGTAGGTCCCGCAGTCTACTAGCGCTTACGACGAAGTGCTGAGCCTTGTTTTACGCTATCACTCCGCTGCTAGTAGGGAAATGTGCGCCGGGGCCGCATATGCTATGCGGCAGGTCCCACAGTCTACCCGCGCTTACCTCGAAGTGCTGAGACTTGTTTTACGCGAGAACTCGGCTGCTAGTAGGGGAAATGAGAGCCGGGGCCGCATACGCTATACGGCAGGTCCCGCAGTCTACCCGCGCTGCCGGCGAAGTGCTGGCCTTGTTTCGCGCTAGCACTCCGCTGCTGGTAGGGGAAATGAGCCGAGGCCGTATGTGCTATATGGCTGGTCAACAGTCTACCCGCGCTTACGGCGAAGTCCTGAGCCTTGTTTTACGCTAGCACTCCGCTGCTAGTAGGGGAAATTTAAGCCGGTGCCGTATTTGCTATACGGCAGGTACCGCAGTCTACTCGCGCTTACGGCGAAGTGCTGAGCCTTGATTTAGGCGAGCACTCGGCTGCTAGTAGGGGAAATGAACATTCAAAAGTTGAATGTCGTGCTGGCACGACATTGGACATTTAAGAAATGAATGTCGTGGTGGCACGATATTGAACATTGGACATTGGACATTCAGAAATGAATGTCGTGCTTGCACGGCATTGGCCATTGGACTTTCAGAAATTGAATGTCGTGGCAGTAGACATTGGTCATTCAAATATGACAGGAGTGAAACAACGGCGTTAAGCCGGATTTCTACCCGGGTCAGCTGCGTGTATTACGGGGAGTACTCGGGCCAACAGGCCCTTGCCACGGGAGTGGAACAAAAAATAAATTCACAATGGAGTGGAACACTTTTTCTTTTCTCACGGGTGTGGAAGAGCGGCCTTAAGGCGGATTTCTACCCGAGTCTGCCACGTGTATTACGAGGTGCACTTGGGCCTACAGGCCCTTGTCACGGGAATGGAACAAAACAAAAATTCACAATCGAGTGGAACACTTATCTCTTTCTCACGGAAGTGGAACAACGGCGTTGAGGCTGATTTCTACCCGAGTCTTGCGCGCTAAATGACCTTAGCTGTCGATGCGCCATAAAACAATATACATTCATTCATTCATTCTACCCGAGTCTGCTGCGTGTTTTACGGGGAGCACTCCGCGGCTAGTCGGGGAAATGTGAGCATACGCTATAAGGTAGGTACCGCAATCTACCCGCGCTTACGGCGAAGTCATGAGCCTTGTTTTACGTCAGCACTCCGCTGCTAGTAGGGGAAATGTGAGCCGGGGCCGCATATGCTAAACGGCAGGTCCCGCAGTCTACCCGCGTTGACGGCGAAATGCTGAGCCTCGTTTTAAGCTAGAACTCCGCTGCTAGAAGGGGAAATGTGAGCCATGGCCGCATATGCTATGAGGCAGGTCGCGCAGTCTACCCGCGCTGACGGTGAGTGGTATAGCTCGGACAATATTTAGGTTTCAATGTCCAATGTCTAACACTAAACGACACTGGCAACTAGACAATAGTGTCGTTTAAGGAACTACATATCTAACTTTAATTTCTTCAACATAGTTTCCAGAATCAACTTTCAGACTCCAGTGTCGTTTAAGGCTAAACGACACTGGCAACCAGACACTAGTATCGTCTAAGGAACTGGATATATAATTAATCATCTTTCAGACTCCAGTGTCGTTTAACACTAAACGACACTGGCAACCAGACACTAGTATCGTTTAAGGAACTGGATATATAATTTTCATTTATCAGACTCCAGTGTCGTTTAACACTAAACGACACTGTTAATTTATTAATAATATATCTAGATCCTTAAACGATACTAGTGTCTGGTTGCCAGTGTCGTTTAGGGTTAAACGACACTGGAATCTGAAAGTTGATTAATTATATATCGAGTTCCTTAAACGATACTAGTGTCTGGTTGCCAGTGTCGTTTAGTGTTAAACGACACATGATCCTGAAAGTTGATTAATTATATATCTAGATCCTTAAACGATACTAGTGTCTGGTTGCCAGTGTCGTTTAGTGTTAAACGACACTGGAGTCTGATAAATGAAAATGATATATCCAGCTCCTTAAACGATACTAGTGTCTGGTTGCCAGTGTCGTTTAGTGTTAAACGACACTGGAATCTGAAAATTTATTAATTATATATCTAGATCCTTAAAAGACACTAGTGTCTGGTTGCCAGTGTCGTTTAGTGTTAAACGACACTGGAATCTGAAAGTTGAAAATTATTTGTTCCGTTTCCTTAAACGATACTAGTGTCCTGTTGCCAGTGTCGTTTACTGTTAAACGACACTGGAATCTGAAAGTTGAAAATTATTTTTTCTTTTCCTTAAACAATACTAGTGTCTGGTTGCCAGTGTCGTTTAGTGTTAAACGACACTGGAGTCTGACAATTGATTAATTATATATCTAGTTCCTTAAACGACACTAGTGTCTGGTTGCCAGTGTCGTTTAGTGTTAAACAACACTGGAGTCTGAAATTGAAAATTATATATCTAGTTCCTTAAACGATACTAGTGTCTGGTTGCCAGTGTCGTTTAGTGTTAAACGACACTGGAATCTGAAAATTGATTAATTATATATCTAGATCCTTAAACGACACTAGTGTCTGTTTGCCAGTGTCGTTTAGTGTTAAAAGACACTGGAATCTGAAAGTTGAAAATTATTTGTTCCGTTTCCTTAAACGATACTAGTGTCTGGATGCCAGTGTCGTTTAGTGTTAAACGACACTGGAGTCTGAAAATTTATTAATTATATATAGTTCCTTAAACGATACTAGTGTCTGGTTGCCAGTGTCGTTTACTGTTAAACGACACTGGAATCTAAAAGTTGAAAATTATTTGTTCGCTTCCTTAAACGATACTAGTGTCTGGTTGCCAGTGTCGTTTAGTGTTAAACGACACTGGAGTCTGACAATTGATTAATTATATATCTAGTTCCTTAAACGACACTAGTGTCTTGTTGCCAGTGTCGTTTAGTGTTAAACAACACTGGAGTCTGAAATTGAAAATTATATATCTAGTTCCTTAAACGATACTAGTGTCTGGTTGCCAGTGTCGTTTAGTGTTATACGACACTGGAATCTGACAATTGATTAATTATATATCTAGTTCCTTAAACGACACTAGTGTCTGGTTGCCAGTGTCGTTTAGTGTTAAACGACACTGGAGTCTGACATTGAAAATTATATATCTAGTTCCTTAAACGATACTAGTGTCTGGTTGCCAGTGTCGTTTAGTGTTAAACAACACTGGAGTCAGAAAATTGAAAATTATATATCTAGTTCCTATCTCGAACATACCGATAACTCGAACACATCGATATCTCGAAAACAGTGAAAAAACAAATGTTTTTAACTTGAACATATTGACAACTCGAACATATCGATATCTCGAACCTTTCGATATCTCGAACCTTTCGATATCTCGAACTTTTCGATATCTGGAACAATACGATATCTCAAACCTTTCGATATCGCGAACTTTTCGATATCTCGAACTTTTTGATATCTCGAACTTTCCGATATCTCGAACTTTTCGATATGTCGAACCTATTAATATCTCGAACCTTTGGATATCTCGAACCTTTCGATATCTCGAACTTTTCGATATCTCCAACGATATCTCGCACTTTTCGATATCTCCAACGATATCTCGAACTTTTCGATATCTCGGACATATCGATATCTCGAACCTTTTGATATCTCGAACATATCGATATCTCGAACCTTTCGATATCTCGAACATATCGATATCGAAAAGTTCGAGATATATAAAGTTCGATATATCGGGGGAAAAAAAATATCGAGATATCGAAAGGTTCGAGATATCGAAAAGTTCGAGATATCGAAAAGTTCGAGATATCGAAAGGTTCGAGATATCGATATCTTCGAGTTGTCAATATGTTCAAGTTAAAAACATTCGTTTTAAAAATGTATTCGAGATATCGATGTGTTCGAGTTATCGGTATGTTCGAGATATCGATATGTTCGAGTTATCAATATGTTCAAGTTATTAATTTGACCAATAAGCCATTCGTTTTGTGCATGTATAATGACCTCCGACTAATTTGGTACCTAAATCCCTTAATTTGCGAATGTCTAATCGCATGTCTAATGTCTAACTGACCAATTAGACATTCGTTTTTTGAATGTACAATGACCTCCGACGAATTTGGTTTATAGATCTTGTAATTTGCGAATGTCTAATCGAATGTCTAATGTCTAATTAGACATTCGATAATCAAAATTAGCGACTGTCTAATCGAATGTCTAATGTTTAATTAGACATTCGAATATTTTTTTTTGAATGTCTTATGTCTAACGTCTAATGATCTGCCAACTTCACACACTTAATTATATATCCAGTTCCTTAAACGATACTAGTGTCTGGTTGCCAGTGTCGATTAGTGTTAAACGACACTGGAGTCTGAAATTGAAAAGTATATATCTAGTTCCTTAAACGACACTAGTGTCTGGTTGCCAGTGTCGTTTAGTGTTAAACGACACTGGAGTCTGAAAGTTTATTAATTATATATCTAGTTCCTTAAACGACACTAGTGTCTAGTTGCCAGTATCGTTTATGATAAACGATACTAGATTCTGGTTGCCAGTATCGTTTATGATAAACGATACTAGATACTAGACACTAGACACCAACTTCACCTTACCATCATATATTACGCAGTAATTAGATGAAGAAGCGCAGACATGAGCATATATACACCACAGAAATATCTGTTTTAAACGATTTTGCCGTCTAGTTGAAATGTTAATGTTCATCAAACTTATTCATACGAATCACACGAAAAAAATCCTGGTAGTACTTAAAGGGAGGTAATTTGAAGTATACGCACAATTTAACTAAGTGCAGAAAACATTTTTCCCATTTAGTCTGACACCTTTGTCATATAATACACATGTATGACGATTTAAATAATGAATTTAAAGGGAATACAAATATTTAACAGAGTTAAACATTTAAATACTTGTTCAACAGCTAACCGTTTCCCACTATAGATTTTCATTTTCGCAATTGTCATCGCAAAGTGCAGACACGAACTTATATAAACCACAGAAATATCTGGGTTAAACATTTAAAAACATGTTCAACAGCTAACCGTTTACCACATACAACAACCAATTTGGTAGAGGAAGTTCACGTTGTGCCGGGTTAGCTAGTCTCAATTATATATTGATATAAAATCGCAAATATTGGAAATATACTTATGCACAAACGGACGTTTCTAGTTTTAGTACATACAAGAACGGTTCATACTTAAATTTACTTTAAACATGTTTGGTATATTGAAATGGGTGTTCCTGCGAGAATTAGGAATGTTGAAATGAAAACATTTGTTTATAAATTTATAAATTTTATATTCATAACTATACATTAGGGTATCTATAAACAATTAACAAAATGTGTACACATTTATCTTGTTTAATTTTGATGTTGTTACTAATTTAAATAATAGTTTTCATTTATATAATTTCAATGTTTGTCAATCTTATTTATACGAATCACAAGGTAAAAATCCTGGTATTGCTTAAAGGGAGGTAATTTGAAGTGTACAACAGACTTCAAAAGGAACCGTCTACAGTTTAAAATATTCTAATGTTTGTGGATTTAAATGTTCTTTTTTCTTATTTCTACATGTACAACGAAATATTGCGTTTTCTCTTTGACGCTTTGCGTCAAACATTCGTCTTGTTTACACTTTTAATGCCCTACCAAATATGCACATGTCCGATCTATTTTGAGAATATATAATACAGTTAGGAGTGATCTCCCTTTGTTTCATAGTCTACTTTTTATAACCCATGAGTAAATGTAACGTCTTCGCTGTTCGGAGATCCATTTTTCGGATAGTAAGAGGATCCTTGCACACAAATGTACATGTATTGTCTCCAGATTTTTTTAAAAAACATAGAGGCAGCCGTTTGCCTGGTAGCAGGGCTCGGGTCAGCCTCCTGTTTTATGAAAGGTAGTCTGTGTTGGATCAATTGTTTCAAATCTGATCTAGATATTTTATATAATTTTTAAATATGATACGCCTTGCGTTTATTTACTTTTTTCAAAGATAATTAATTTCATAGAGCAGTTTGTATACCCCTTATGTAGGCGAAGGTGTCAGTGGATTATGGCCCGCTTCATATGGGTGAAAGTCCTGTATACTCGGGCATGCCTTTCATTGCGTGTCGGGGAGATGGCGATATCTGGGTAATTGACGAAGGATATTCTCCCCGACATGTTCTGTTTGGGGTGCGCGTGGGTAGGGGTCTGGTTTTTTTTCAAAAGAAATTGTACTTACAAACACTTATATATATAGCCTACCTACACACAACAGAAAGCGGAATATGTTATAAAGAAAATCAAAGAAAATAAGTCAAATAATATCAAAAGTCAAAATTATATATACAAAAATAAATAATTGAAAAAAAAACCAAAATAAAAAAATAATTGGAGATAGAAAACAATGGTGCTCGCCAAATGGCTTTATGCCGAAAGACGAGGGTAAAAAACCCCAAACCATCATCAACTCTTCATTCACATATAACTAACTCAGAAGTCAGGACGCGCCTTGTTTTTTTCTGTCATAGAACCGTCACTAGGAGGGTGCATGTTCTGCAGTGTGATAACTGTCAAGTATGGCAGGATCGAAAATGTAACACAGGTAAGTAATTGACAATTAATTTATTTTGTATTTCTTTATAGATTCTAATACTAAATAATTTGAAATTACATGAAAGTTGCAAAGAAAAGAATGTTGCTGTTTTTATTAGCTCACATTACCTGGGCATGTTGAATATTCGTCAGAATGTTTGTCTTGATGATATCTATTTAGAATATGGGTCATATCTAGGGTAGGAATATTTCACCAATAAGCTTATCTGATCACACAATGAGTTAATGACAAATCACATTGCATAACTAAGGTGAGCGATCCAGGGCCATCATGGCCCTCTTGTTTTGTAAATGGATGAAGCTATACAATTATGTTATTTGAACAATACAC
Source organism: Serripes groenlandicus (assembly GCA_031761405.1). Lineage (NCBI taxonomy): Eukaryota > Metazoa > Mollusca > Bivalvia > Cardiida > Cardiidae > Serripes > Serripes groenlandicus. The sequence goes on from JASEVX010000003.1 coordinate 46,365,008, forward strand.
CGAGAACATTTAACTAAAACCTGATATTTACATACATTATTTATATATTTTAGGTGTATCATATGAGCACTATACGCTCATGGTCCGAGATGAGCTTAACCGCTCCTGGCTGTGCTGCATATAAAGTCTTCCAGAAGCAGACGATATGTTGGTCGATAACGAGTTGCGTCCGCAAGAAGTAGAAGATGCATCAATCGAGGCGGAGGCTGCTGATCTACAGCAAATACCAGACAGGTATTTCCATATCGAAGGCAGACGTGTTGAACGCGCTGTCCTGATTCAGACATGTAAGTAAAAACATTTTTTATTTCTCTAAAGCCAGTGTATAATACAAGTCCTCTGTTGCAAATGTGTTGAATGTTAGAAAGAAAGAAATATCTATACTGCAGGAAAATCTGAATTACATTGTCAAAGTTGCATGAGCCTCAAATCATTTTCCCGAGATAAAGTGTTTAACCCTTTCCAACTTATAGACGCTTTGTGACGCCTCTGCAGCAGACGACTTTTGAAAACATTGTGACAAAAGGAGAAATTGCTCAAAACGAGAACTGGTAATTTACACCATTTAAAAAAACATTTTGGACACATCTGCAGCAGATGGCTTTTGAAAACAATGTGGCAACAGGAGAGTATTCAAAATGAGCATTTCTCCTTTTGCCACATTGTTTTCAACTCTATTCATTAATAGAGGTGTTTCCAATGGTAACTCTTTTAAATGACTAATGATGTTCAGTTTGTAAAACTTGAAGAAAGTGTGACAATTTAGGGTTGAAATTTGTTGATTTACATGGAAATAAAGAAGGAGTTTAATTATTAACCTCTGACCTGAATTACGCATATGAGCCGTTCCGCGAGAAAACCAACATTATCGTCTCTGCTTAATGTATCGACCCGGATCGGCCTAAGCATGCCGCACAGGCTTACCCGGATAGAAACTGTTCGCCTCCTGTGGATTTTCTGTTTCAGGAATCATTACTCTATACCTCAATTCCCCTGAGACGGAATGTGTCGGCCCGGATCAGTCAGCGCGGACTGCGCAGGCTAATCTGGGTCGATATATTACGCAGAGGCATACTGTTGGTTTTATCGCTGGACGGCTCATATTGTTTTTGTTCCTTATCAGCTCGATTAGTGATCCACCCATAGATGATATTGAGATTGATGAGTCTACACCAGTAATGCAAATTATGCCCTATTTCAAATGCAGAATTCATTCAGAAGAGCTTCACCAAGTTCGTCAATTCATCAACTCGTCAATGTGGATGACAAATTGACAAAGTAGGCCCTTTTTTAAAGTCATTTAAAAGAGCTTCTTCAAGTTTGTCAATTTGGTTGTTATTTTGAATTCCACTGTAGGACCTTGTTTTTACACACCTGCAAAATAGAATATTATTTGCTTTAATAATGTGATGCCCAAATACACTCGGAATATTCTCCATTCATTTTGTGTATATGTATAGCGTAAATCTATAATATGAGCCGTTCCACGAGAAAATCAAAAGTATGGCCTCTGCGTAATGTATCGACACCGATCAGCCTGCGCAGTCCGCGCAGACTGATCCGGACCGACACAGTCCGCCTCAGCGGGACAGAGTAATGATTCATGAAACAGAAAATCCACATGAGGCGAAAGGTGTCTATCCGGGTAAGCCTGCGCGGTATGCTTGGGCCTGATCCGGTTCAATATTTTACGCAGAGTCCACAATGTTGGTTTTCTCGCGGGACGGCTCATATGATGGCTTTTTTTCGACGGATTCGAACCCACACAAAGTTACTGTAACCCCTCGACCACGAAAACTTCACATATTAGTGGTGTATTTCTTATCGTATATACAAGCTGACATTTGCATATGGTTCTTAAATTAATGTAAATGTTGATAAAAACGATACAGTCACTGCTCTGAACTCTTGTATTAATCATTTGAAAAGCAAGTTGAAGGTAGAACAAAAAATCGCTTTATTAAAAGACCAATCAGATCTTCACACCATAAAGTGGATTAAATTTACAAACCTTTAATAAAATCAACACATTTTTCATACGAATTGAATCACAGTCCGACCCTTATTAACTCACATACTTTTTCTCTTATTCTACTTTTCATCTTTCTTCTTGCAATAATATTGAAATGCATGGTACATAAGGTTTTCGAAATAGAAGACATATAGTCGAAAGTTTTAATTTTTGTTTGTATTGTAACATGTAATTACGTATATCTTGTGTGAAATAAATAAAAAATGAAAAAAAAAAAGGTTTGTCGAAATGCACGGCTGCATATTGACCCTTTACCCTCGCTTCGACCAGTCGTTTTCCAAGTTCGCGTATGAACAACTTAACCTTGTTTGTTAAGTCCTCCTTAACAAAACAATAAGACGTTTTAAGCAGCATCCTTTTGGCTTCATGTAGGATTTGAACACGATCTTTAAATCTAGTGAATTTTACCACATTTGTTCACTTTTCGTCGTCATTCGATTTCACTATTTCAATGTCTATCTTTTCAAGTCTCGGCAAATTCAAGTCGTTTTTGATACAGTGTCTAATTTTTTTTACCCCGTGTCGCTCCAAGACTCGTTTAGACAACCACGAATACCCCCTGATTCGCAGGTTATTACGTCTATAATACCCCTCTAAAATGTCGATATTAGAGCTGAGATTGTCGATTTTATACTTCAACTCCTCATTATCTTTCCTAATAGCCTCAATTTTTTAATAAAATGCCAAATCATGCTGGAACAAGTTCGATATTGACTTGACAAAGATGTATCCATTAATGTTAACATTTTATTTATTGATTGTTATTTTTAATAGTATTAAGTTCATATGAAAGTCGCCACTTCGCCACGCCATGTGTTTCCTTGTTGTCCCGCACTAATACTCTAAAGACAATTATTTGCCTTACTACAAAAACATTAAGGAATACGCATTCTCCTTTCGTTTAATTTAGATTTTCTAAGCATGTTCTTCTTTTGTTATAACAATAGAATATTGAGAGTAGCTTAAATGGCACCATCTGAAGAAAATTGCAACATCTATCAAAAAGAAAGAGTAATTGAAATCATGTAGAACATCTTATGGAAAAGGGGAGGACTGATATTATATGAGCACTTTCTCTTTTTCTCTTGCTTGTTTTTAAAAGTCATCTGCTGCAAAAGCATTTAAAGTCATTTGCATTAGAGAATGGGTTAAATGCTTCAGAGAGACATAAACGTCAATTTTGAACTATAACTCACTTAAATGAATATTTTAGAGTCATTTTCTTCAACAACATCTTTGAAACAAATGTGAAATATCTAAAGTAGAGGTTTTCATGCAAGGTTGAAAACAAATAACAATAGGAGAAGATACCATTATGTATGAAATATTCTTAATTACTCTGTACTGCATATTACTACTATCTATAGATCTACATTCTTTCTGACAATGACATTTGAACGAGTAAATAACTTTGTCAGATCCTGTTGCTTAAACCTTTCCCAGATATGGACGCTTCCTGCCGCGTCTGCATTATTGTGGTAAAAGAAAAAAAGTGTTCATTATGAGCAATTTCTCCTTTTACCACAATATTTTCAACTTGATTCACAGTTCTTTCACATGTTGTTTAGTAAGGATATGGTTTAACGATACAATCATTGATCAAAGCAGTTGTTCTTCAATCATGTGAATGCCGATTGTGACATTTTACTTTTTGTCCCTTGTCCATTTCTTCACAATGAAGACAGCCGGTGAAGAAAGATAGTATTATATTGTGGGACAAAGACAAATCCTTTTCAGATAGTGTCCTTTATAATCCGGTCTTTCATGCAAGAGACATTCTACACATCTTAACACATCTGTACCCGATGACTTGAAGATATGATTTGAAAAGCAATTGCTCCTTAAGATATGTCGATACCGAAGAAGGCTATTCGTTTCGGTGTAAGATCTCTATTTTGCAAACAATTGTTCTGTTTTGTAATGTTTTAACCCTTTCCCATATACAACACTTCTGCAGCAGAGGAATTTGAAATGTTTAAAATTGGGAATGCGTTAACCCTTTTCCAAACTGCAGGTCAATTTTGACACATCTGCAGAAGATGACGTTTGAAATAATTACCACAATGTTATCTACATAATGATTAGACAGCCATTTATGGAATTTTTTCCAATTTTGTTCAAGATATTTCCAAGTTTGTTTGTGGGAGTCAAAATAAACAGTTGAAATGTATCACTTGATAATTTCATTGTTTTAAACATTGAGTTTGTCAATAGTCCTATGAAAACTATCTAAATAACACATCCCTTTACCCTTTCCCACAAACAGGGGCTTTCAGACACATCTGTAGAAACATTGTAGCAAAAGGAGATATTGCTCATGATGAGCAATTTCCATTTACCACAATGTTTTCAACTTATTTCAACAACTATATTAACATTAACAGATGTTTTCCATAGTTTTGCCCAGATATTTTCAAAGTCGTCTGCTGCAGACTTGTGGGAAATGGTTGATGCTTTATGATAATAGCTTCTGCCTATTCAACTTTCAATCTGGCGAAGATTAAAATTATACTAATATTTTTTTTTCGTTTGAAATTTGACTTTCTTGCTAGACCTTTTTAAATTATTTTGCAACATGCAGGTTTACGACTGTATCACCATTGATCTAAAATGATTATTGCAAATTACAAAATATAACTGTCATTGATGAAATGTAAAAGAGATAGTCATGAGTTCATAATATTCTCGATTATCATTTAAAGAATTACTCTGATCAATTCTGAACAGCATTTAGTGGATACCGCCTCCGTTTCGGGAGGTCGCGGATTCGATCCCCGGTCGGGTCATACTTAAGGCTTAAAAATGGTAGTAATAGCTTTGTCTCCTTACTTCCCTTGATGCTCACGGTTGTGGAGTAAGCATTTCGACTGACTCACTGGTGTCAGGATAACTGGTAAATTATCCAAGAAACCTAAGGTATAACTGACAAGTTGATGGAAGGAGCAGGGTAAAGCATTTAAATTATTTAATGAATACATTTTACAAATGTGTTTTACATGTACGAAAATTTGCAAGTGATATTTGTACGGCAAAGTATATTTTCATTTGTCCTTGTATGATAAGGAAATGAGAATATTGTTATATAATAATAAGCGGTTAAGTGAAAGTTGACATTAAAAACTTGTTAATTATTGTGAAATATGTGTAAATAAACAATAGTTATACTCAATGAAAATCACACAGTTTGAACATCAAAACACTTTGATCTTGATGTGCACTGCTTGACAAGCAGTCGTATTTAGTTTTTAGAACTTTTTGACAAAACTACACATTTGGATCAGATTGCAATTATGCGCAAATATATGTTTATTTCAAACTGTCGTAAGAATGCTTTAGTTGATTTTCCTGAAGTATCGCAAGGACCGTCTTACCAACATTCAGGATGATCTGATCGTGGGTGTGTGTGATTTGGGTTTAAACGCCGTTTTCAAACAATATTTCAGTCATATCACGGCCGCAAGTTCACCTACTCATGTGTTTCTTGACTTCTTGACACCAGTACTCCATTCCACACAACAATCTTGCTAAACAACTGGCTGCTTTTCCACATAGACTGCAAGTCCATTGGTGGAAGACGAATGAAGCTTGTCACAGTGACATTTGTCAAACGTCGAAATGAATGACGGCCGAGCTGGGGTTCGAACTTACAAACTGCGTCGCTACCGACTGATCTACCGGGGCTTTGCTCGGAATGGTCTGAAAGCAGGCTGATTAGGGTCGATACATTACGCAGATGCTATAATGTTGGTTTTCTCGCGGGACGGCTCATATCGTTCAATTAGGAGTCGCTTTTTATGTGAAGTTTCGTCCTTTGTCAAAACGTTTCAATTAAGTTCGTCTGATACATGTTTTTCTACATGCTAAAAGTTGTAAGACAATACAAAGACAAAGTTAATTACCCGTATGTTTCAAGATAATGACTAATTACAATCGTCACACACTATCCTGAATTGAATATCCAAACACTTGAAAGATATGATTACTGATATTCGAGACCTATCGTCTTTAAAATAATAAAGTGTCGAGATCGAACCATAACGCACAAACGTTAACCCAGAAGAATAAGTTGAAATTGACTAATACATTTTTACAATCTATCCTCTTCACTAAGAGTTGACCAGCGACTCGGAAGATAGTTCTTTCCAATATTCACAACACATGTGCTTTTCTAAACATATACAAAACTGAGAAGCATTTCAACTCTTTCCAACAATGTAGACGCTTTCTGACGTCTCTATAGCAGATCAATCTGCTCGAAACGAGAAATTTCTCCTTTTGCGACAGTGTTTGCAACTTTTTCAGTAATTTTAATTTCATAAATAAAGATTTTTCGTGAATTCATAGTCGTCTGCTGCAGATTTGTTGTATGTAGGAAAGATTTAAGGAGAGACGTTTTTAATAAGCTAAGGGAGAGATCAGACTCGTTGAGCAGACTGAGATTAAACTGTGGAGAGATGGATCCGGGTTGACCAATTATGTAGAGAAACATTGGTACGAGATTGAAGTACGAATGGTGTCGCAAAGACTGATATGGCCATATTGGCTATTGGAACATTTGCATAAATATCTTGGTAAAAATACACGAGATTATAATAAGATGATAATATTATATTTTTGATGTATCAGTATTGTTTCATTAATGAGAAGAACATATGTAATATTTATTATTAACGCTTGTTGAACGTATAAATTTACTGTTACACAACGCAGTGGGAAGTATTAGAGACACACGGAAACGGGTCAGACTGATATAACCTTACACATATTGTATTTACCATGCACCGATAAACGTTTTACAAATATCAGTAAGATATTGTCTTATTCTTAGGCCATCATATTATATTAACAAGGTATATTTTTACAATGAAATGTTTGCAATATGTTGCGTGAGTCTCCCGATGAGTATCTCTATATTTCTATTAATGTAACCTGAAAGGACCGAACAATCCGAAGATATAAAGGTCTTACATATTATGAGAAAAAAATATGAATACGTAAGTAAGCCTTCGCTTACACTGTGAATATTCTTTATTATCTCATGGTGATGTACTTGTATAGAGTCGCATTGAGTATTGCGACTTAAGGTTGTACACAAACACTTGTAAGTGGGGGCTGGTTTCCTCCTGAAGGTTGTACACAAACACTTGTAAGTGGGGGCTGGTTTCCTCCTTAAGGTTGTACACAAACACTTGTAAGTGGGGACTGGTTTCCTCCTTAAGGTTGTACACAAACACTTGTAAGTGGGGGCTGGTTTCCTCCTGAAGGTTGTACACAAACACTTGTAAGTGGGGACTGGTTTCCTCCTTAAGGTTGTACACAAACACTTGTAAGTGGGGACTGGTTTCCTCCTTAAGGTTGTACACAAACACTTGTAAGTGGGGACTGGTTTCCTCCTTAAGGTTGTACACAAACACTTGTAATTGGGGACTGGTTTCCTCCTTAAGCAATATAATTTGAAGAGAAAAGAATGGGAGTCTAAAATAGATACGTTTAACCCCTTCCCTCAAATAGACGCTTTCCGACGCCTCTGCAGCAGACGGCTTTTTGAAAACATAGTGACAAAAAAAGAAATTGCTCAAAACCAGCAATTTCTTCTTTTGCCACAATGTTTTCCACTTTTAGTCATAGATTATCCATTCAATTATAGAGATTTTCTATTTTGTGACAAAATATGTTCAAAGTCGTCTGCTGCAGATGTGTCGTATGAGAGAAGGGGTTTAATAGATCAATATTGAATAAACATGAACTATGTTTAAACATGACGGTCAAGATGACCATTAATCGATCACCTGCATGATGGTTTTGAAGTAAGTGTTTAACTAATACTATCGGGGAAAATTTGTTAATATCGGCCCTTTTCTGATTCCACCTGGCGATGACCTTTTGCAACCAATCAATATGGCTTGAACAAGTTATTTAGGGGTTCACATTTCTGCTTAACCCTTTCCCTAATATATTCGGTTTCTGAAGCCTGCAGCAGACGACTTAGAACAAAATTGACGTCAAAGGAGCAATTGCTCATTATGAGAAATTTATCCGTTTGCCACTGTCTGATCAATAATTATTAATAGATATTTTACCTCCTTGCCAAGTTGTTTTGAAAGTCGTTTGCAGCAGATTTGTTGTATGTGGGTAAGGGTTAATCATCTTGATATCATACAAGCACATTCGTTAAATACTAAGATACAAGAGGGTCCTAAATCGATCACCTGAGTGACGATATACTTGTAGTAGCAAATATATAACTTCTTAAATCGGGGGGAATTGTATTTTAAGTAGGATGACACTGTAAATAAAATACCTGAAGGGAGAATGACATTTGTCATAAGGTATTGAATCTTCGATAAATTGGAATGGATATTACATTATGAACATTCTTGTGAAGCTTGGTTGATATCGATCAAGTGAATTAGGAGGAGATGTCGTTTGGAGCTAAGTTCATTTTAAGTTCTAAGCTAAGTTTTGCGATATCCCCTGCCGGCTATGTTTTTCACCAAGTCAATGCGGTTTCAATGATTTATTTAGAGGATCATGAAGGGAACAATACTGCTAAATTATAATAAAGTTGTGACGAGAACCTTCAAAAGGATGGAATTATTAAGTATTGAAATCCTTCCCCTTTTCTGATGCCGCCTAGTCGCAATGTTTCTCAACCAATCAATATGGTTTCAATAATTGTTGTAAAGGGTCACCTAAGAGACATTTCTACCAAAATAATTTTGAATTCGACAAGCTGATTAAGAGGAAATTAATTTTAAAAGTTTAGGCATTTGATTCCCTTTTCTGATGCCGCAGCAATCAAAGTTAGAGATATAATTAAAAAAAGTTTGAATATTCTGAAAGTGGATCCCCAAAAAACATTCCTGTGAGGTTTGGCTTTTCATGGTTAGGTGGATTGGGATATGACATTTGAAGTCCTTTTGAACTCTTCTCTGATGCCGCCAGATTGTTATGTCTTTTAGCCAATCCACAGGGCTTCTACCATGACTGCCATGGATTTCAACATATCAAGATGGCTTGAACATTTGGGTGGATTAGCAAATCCAAATGTCATTTGAAGTTCGTTTTACCTCATTTTTGATTCTGAAAATATTGCTATGTATTTCAGACAATGAATATGGCCTCGGTGGTGTAATGGTAGAGCGTCTGCCTCGGGTGCAGGAGGTCGCGAGTTCGATCCCTGGCCGAGTTTGAAGACCTTAACAAGGAGGACGTGATGGCCCTAGTTCGCTCACCCGAGTTTTTCAATGAAATTTCTAATGAAAAACACATGACAAAGTCTCAAAACGCTGAAATAAAAAATGAAGTCTGCAGAGTGTTGAACAGATTTTCCTTCAATATGACCCATGCTCGAACTTGACTTCGATATCATTAAGACAAACATTCCTAAAAAAAAAAAATCTGCTGAAGCAAAAAATGCGGCCTTTACAGTGTTAACAATATTTTCCTTAAATTCGGCGTTGTAACCTATATTTTGACCGTATATGACTCATATTCAAACTAAGCTTACATATCATAAAGACAAATATTCTGACAAAGTTTCAATATTGTCAAGTTAAAAATGCAGTCTCCAGATAGTTTCCTTCTTTTTCGCCAAGTGACCTAGTCATTAACCCAATATGACCAATATTCAAACTTGGCCTCGATATCATTAAGACAAACATTCTAAAAAATATTCAAGCTACTGAAGAAAGAAGTGTGGCCTCTCGAGTTTTAACAAAATGTTCTATCAATTTGGCCTAGTGATCTTATTACAGACCAGACATGACCCATATTCAAATTTGACTTACATATCATCAAGGTTACATACAATACACCAACAAAAATCCTTCTTTGAAACCATGTAAATCGACCGGTTTCAGTCCTCAATTGTCACACTTTCTAAGCGTTTCTCATGTAGAACACCATATATCATTGAAAAGAGTTACAAACTCCAAAGAAAATGTGGGGTCATGCATTATGCAAGAAAGAATCACCAGGCGAAAATGGTTACCGTCATTTTGGACCAATCGGGCCCGGACAAAACCAGTGTTTAGCATTCTCTACTTTCACTTTCAAACAAGGTCAAAATACTAAAAGTGATTAAATCAATCATTCCCAGTGCATCCTATACACATTCACAATGCATGTAAACTCAATGTCATATATTCAATACATTCTGGTGATGGTATATACTCATTTCTACGCAAACAAAGGTTTGTTTAGGTACTATAGTACTGTATATCAGCAAGTCAGCGGATGTATTTAGCGTAATTTGACCTCAAGACACACATTCTGACAAATTTTTAATATTGTCAAGTTCAAAATGCAGCCTCCAGTGTTAATAAGATCTTTTAATTTGACCTAGTGACCTATTTTTTTCACTCAATATGACCGATATTCGACGTTGAGCTAGATATTGTTAAGACAAGCATTCTGAGGACATTTCAAGCTGCTAAAGCAAACAATTGCGGCCCCTAGAGTGTTAAAAAGATGTTCCTTCAATTTAGCCTAGTGACCTACTTTTTAATCTGACATGGCCAATATTAGAACTTGACCTATATATTATAAAGACAAACATTCTGATAACATATCAACATGCTCAAGTTAAAAAGGTGACTTCCAGGGTGTTAACAAGATTTTCCTTCAAATTGACCTAGTGATCTAGTTGTTGACTCATATGGCCCAGTTTCGAACTTGACCAAGATTTGATGAAGATAAATGTTCTGATTAATTTTCATGAATATCGGATGCAAAATGTAGCCTGTTAACAGGGCAATTGTTGACGATGCACGGCGGACAAATATCACAATAGCTCAGTGTGAGCACTAAAAATAGTAGTAATGGCTGCCCTATGTTGCGCTCAGGGTAGCGGGGTTAGAATTACGACTGACTGGGTGATGTAAGGATAAACGGACTAGTAGTACTGGTACATTATCCAGGAAACACCATGATATAGCTGGAAAATTGTTGAAAGCGGCGTAAGACGCCAAACAATCAATCAACCAATCTACCAATTGTTTACAGGCTCACCAAGGAATAATTTCTACCTCTTTTCTTTTTTTAAGTAGACAAGCACATTCCTTCGAATGAAATTTTGTCATTTTGCCCTCTTCCTGAACCCGCATGGCTGCCATGTAATTCAACCAATCAATATGGCTTGAACAATTTTGTAGAGGGTCACTCAAAGAACATTTCTATTAAAGTTTTGCCATTTTCATCCCTCTCTTTCTGACCCCGAAGCAACATAAGTTCTATGTAGAATTTATATCTTTGTACTTTTTTTGATGAGGGTCATAAGAGAATATTCAAGTGAAGTTTGGTTAATATCGCACCAACAATTTCAGAGAAGTAGATTTGAAGGTTTGACGTACGCCGGACAGATTATCACAATAGATCACACTGAGCCTTCGTCTTGAAGTTGATATGAAAATAAGTTAAAAGTGTAACAATGAAGGTAAAATCTTAACTTTATTGTTGTAGATATTGTATTTATCTAAAATGTATTGTGAAAGAAAAGTTTATGCAATAAACTTTGAAAAGTAAACTAATATTTCTGACATATTGGCCTTATTAAAGATGCATTTATTAACCCATTATCACATTTAATTTCTCGCAGATTACTTTGAAATTGTCATAGTCCGGAGAAAAGCATTATAAATCTTAATGTATGAAAGTGAAATTCTGAAATAAAATGAAAATCTTAGTAGGAAAAGTAGAAATTAATCATCATGAGATATTTCTGTTTTTTCCCCTCACTATGTGTTTACATGTCGCCTGCTTCAGATACATCAGAAGAAGTCTGTAAGTGGTAAAGGATAAACCCTTTTCTACATGTAGATGATATATGATGCCTCTGCAGCAGACACATTTTGAGAACAGTCTGACAAAAGGAAAAATTGCTTATAATGAGCAATTTCACCTTTTGTCACAATGTTTTCAATTATATTCAATAATTGCACTTTTGAATATAGATGTTTTCCAAAATAATATCTAAATGTTTTCAAAGTGGTCTGCTGCATATTTGTTGCATGTGGGAAAGGGTTAAGAAAATTGAAATTACTGTAAAATGTATGTACCTGTATCTTCATTTTAAACTAAAAAATCTTTAATTCTCTTATTATCAGTAGCCTACTTTTTTAAACATCTAAAGCATTGTTGTGTAAAAAGCATTGTGAAAACAAATAAAACATGCTTTTATTGAACAATTTATTCTTTTCTCAAATTTCAATTTTCCATTGTCTATACTATTCAAATATTTCCCACATTTAACAAATATGCAGCAACCCTTTGAAAACCTCTGGGCAACAATACTGAAAATCACAATTAATTTAAGTATAATTATTGAATAGTGTTGAAAACATTGTGGCAAAAGGAGAAATTGCTCATTTTGAGCATTTCCCCCATTTGCACTAATGCTTTCAGAAGCCGTTTGAACGCGTCTCTATGTGGGAAAGGGTTATATAAGAAAAAATCAAAAAAATTATTATAAGGTAACAGGTTAAATTAAACTAGAACTATCACTGAATGTGATTAATACCCCCGAACGCCGCCCTGATAGGAAAAGTTGTGAAATATTTAGAAACCCCACCTTAAAAGGACAATGTTATGGATCGGGTTATTCTTGTTTTGTTCATTTTTGGATATGTAAATTAGAGTTATGGTTCTTGTACACTGCACTTCCTCTGATTATGCTCTACCGTTGTATGTAGTTTTATTAGATTCCATCTGTTAGTTATTAAATAATTCTCCGGACAAGAAAAAGTAACAAAGGGCAATTAATCTGTATTTAGGTAAATAAGAGTTATGGTTCTTGTACACTGCACTTTCTCGCATTATGCTCTACCATTGTATGCAGTTTTATTAGATTCCACCCGTTAGTTATTAAGTAATTCTCTGGACAAGAAAAAGTAACAAAGGGCAATAACTCTGTATTTAGATAAAATAGAGTTATGGTTCCTGTACACCGCACTTCCTCTCAATGTGTTGTATCATCCTATGAAGTTTTAATAAATTCCAACAATTTGTTTTAAAGTTATGCTCCGGACAAGACTCTACGAACAAGAAAACGTAACAAAGGGCAATAACTCTGTAATTATGTAAATTAGAGTTATGGTTTTTGTACACTGCACTTCCTCTGATTATGCTCTACCATTGTATGTAGTTTTATTAGATTCCATCTGTTAGTTATTAAGTAATTCTCGGGACAAGAAAAAGTAACAAAGGGCAATTACTCTGTATTTAGATAAAATAGAGTTATGGTTCCTGTACACCACACTTCCTCTCAATGTGTTGTATCATCCTATGAAGTTTTATTAAATTCCAACAATTAGTTTTAAAGTTATGCTCCGGACAAGACTCTACGAACAAGAAAAAGTAACAAAGGGCAATAACTCTGTAATTATGTAAATAAGAGTTATGGTTCTTGTACACTGCACTTCCTCTGATTATGCTCTACCATTGTATGTAGTTTTATTAGATTCCATCTGTTAGTTATTAAGTAATTCTCCGGACAAGAAAAAGTAACAAAGGGCAATTACTCTGTATTTAGGTAAAATAGAGTTATGGTTCCTGTACACCACACTTCCTCTCAATGTGTTGTATCATCCTATGAAGTTTTATTAAATTCCAACAATTAGTTTTAAAGTTATGCTCCGGACAAGACTCTACGAACAAGAAAAAGTAACAAAGGGCAATAACTCTGTAATTATGTAAATTAGAGTTATGGTTCTTGTACACTGCACTTCCTCTGATTATGCTCTACCATTGTATGCAGTCTTATTAGATTCCATATGTTAGTTATTAAGTAATTCTCCGGACAAGAAAAAGTAACAAAGGGCAATAACTCTGTATTTAGATAAAATAGAGTTATGGTTCCTGTACACCGCACTTCCTCTCAATGTGTTGTATCATTCTATGAAGTTTTATTAAATTCCAACAATTAGTTTTAAAGTTATGCTCCAGACAAGACTCTACGAACAAGAAAAAGTAACAAAGGGCAATAACTCTGTAATTATGTAAATTAGAGTTATGGTTCTTGTACACTGCACTTCCTCTGATTATGCTCTACCATTGTATGCAGTCTTATTAGATTCCATATGTTAGTTATTAAGTAATTCTCCGGACAAGAAAAAGTAACAAAGGGCAATAACTCTGTATTTAGATAAAATAGAGTTATGGTTCCTGTACACCGCACTTCCTCTCAATGTGTTGTATCATCCTATGAAGTTTTATTAAATTCCAACAATTTGTTTTAAAGTTATGCTCCGGACAAGACCTACGAATAAGAAAAAGTAACAAAGGGCAATAACTCTGTAATTATGTAAATTAGAGTTATGGTTCTTGTATACTGCACTTCCTTTCATTATGCTCTACCATTGTATGTAGTTTTATTAGATTCCATCTGTTAGTTATTAAGTAATTCTCCGGACAAGAAAAAGTAACAAAGGGCAATAACTCTGTATTTAGGTAAAATAGAGTTATGGTTCCTGTACACTGCACTTCCTCTCAATGTGTTGTATCATCCTATGAAGTTTTATTAAATTCCAACAATTAGTTTTAAAGTTATGCTCCGGACAAGGAAAATCGCAACGGACCAACCGACCGACCGACCGACCGACCGACCGACCGACCGACCGACCGACCAACCACAGGGTGACTCCAATATACCCCCTCTAAACTTCGTTTATCGGGGGTATAATTACTAATAACTTGTAATTTTGGCTTTGGCAGACTAGAAGATAACTTCTTGAATAACTGTAGAGAAGCAGAAATCTCTCATATTAGAACAAATATATATTTCCTCCATTTTTGTTTATGGACAGAGATTATGTAAAGAGAGGCATCATTCCAATTTTGTCTTAAACATTGTTGGAAAAGGAGAATATGCTCATAGTAATTTATTTCTTCATTTCCATTTTTTTTCTCTGCAGGAATTACATCCTTCTATCATTTGTCATGATATTAAATGTCTGTGCCCAAAAGCTCTATGTACAAGCAAGTATTAGTGTTTAACCCTGTCCCACATGCAGATGACTTAAAACTTTAAATAAGAGTGTTGCAAAATCAGAAACTTCTCTTTTTGTCATAATGTTTTCTATTGTATACAATAATAACCTGACAATTGATGGATGTTGTACAGGTTTTTGCTGAGTTGTTTTCAAATAAGTCTGCTGTAATCTGATTTATGTTTAAAAAAATGCTAAATGATGCTACACTCTTTTTTAAGAATTTGCTTATTTTTCAGTTTATTTGCTTCATTTGTGAAATGTTAACAGCTATAATTGGATTTATTTTATGAGTCAATTGATAAAAAACAAAACACTTCCACTAGCCTGAAAATCCTAACTGTTTGGATATTGTTATATATTACATGTAAAATTACACTGGCCAAAGGAGAATGAAGAATGGCCTCTTATTTCTGTGCCGTGGTAATATTGCACTAGGAAGTACCTTGTGAACGCATGTATACTGTTGTATAACATGCAAGGACACACTATAAATGCTAGTCTATTTCTTTAGTAGGGTAATTGACTCCTATGCTCAAGTACTGCTTGTCAGTACAGGGCTGGGGACTAACTATATGTGGTATATATGTTATTAAAAATCTTTCTTGAAACCAGCACCTGTGTTTGACTGCTATTATGCCACACTGAATATACCTGAAATATAAATAAAAATAGCTAGAAACAAATGTTATAACTGAAATAATGTTGTAAACGGCGTAAATAGAGAATGTTACGTCCTTGACTTAAGATATGAACATTATCTGACGAGGTTGGGATAATTGTCGAGTTTTTGGCGAGATAGTTTTCCCTTCTCCCAGCCGAGTTAGATAAAGTTCATGTCAAATGTCAAGGACGTGATATTCTTTATATCTTGCATGCTTAATTATGTTTTCAGGTAGATCTACATTCATTTTAACTAGTTTAAGATATAACATACAACATTACAACAGCCCATTCATAAATGACTCCACCCAAAATGGAATGACGCCACGCGCGTGCATGAATACTCGCCGAATTAAACACCATATTTTTTCGATTTTAATACTTTTCAAATTTGTATATCTGGTGTGACAAAATACCTTTAAATATTAACTCGAACACACTCTTTGTCGAAGTGTAAGTATTGCAGATTGGCATTCGGTTCAGTACACATGATAGGTCAGCAACAGTCTGCGCAAGCTAATCTGGACCGACACATTCTGTCTCAGGGGGATATAGGTATTAAGTAATGGTTCCTGAAACAGAACATCCACATCATAAGAGATCAAACAACGAGAACTCAGTACAATTTTACTGTTTTTCACATCTCAAATCTCAAACCCCATAGGACTGTTTTTCGGCCATTTTGTTTCAATCAGCTGTATTCTGTACCTTATGAACACCAGACCTCCGGTTCCGGGAAAGATTTATGGCAGAGACACGATATTCCTAAGTTTTGATTGGATGAAAAGTAAAATACAAAACAAACACTACTTCTAGAGGGAATAACTATATAAGACAATACCTCCTCGATAAAGGAATGAAAACTAGGACTCTGATATGTGATAATTTGCGTGTATTTACACTCGTTTTCTATTTCTAAAATAAAGTTTTCTCAGCTAACCGGATGAAAACAAAACCAATTATGACGTCATTGCATTTTTGTAATGAAAGGAATGAATAAATATCAATAGGAAAACGACAGAAATGGTAGGAAAGGATACTTTGACGCGTCATGAATGTAGTTCCGAAAAGAATGGATTTCGTTCAATGGAGATCTTTATGAAGGTCAACTCGACTATTATGTTGTACCTGTCTTTTTTATTTCATGGACTTTTATATCTTTGCAATATAGAGAATTAATTAACATTTGAAAATGATAGTAAACATTTCAAAAGACGAAAAAGTATTTGTGTGTATAGCTTCATTTTATGGCAAGATATTTATTCTATCAATACTTTAATTAAAAAGATAACTTCACTTCTAATTTTTTTTTATTATATGTTGAGAACCGTTCCACGATGCTTTCGTCACATAGCGTTACGTCACATCACGTGTATTGTTTTCGTCTGTCATCTGAAGCCGAATTTGTCCTGTCAAACAATGCCTACATTAAGAAAACCCAGCTAAATCATCGTATCCTCGACTATCTAGTTATATTGACTTTAAACCTTATACATTGCAGTAAATGAAGCAAACACCCTATTACAGCCAATTTACCTTTTATTCAAATTATTTGCCTTCAATTTACATTTTTACATTGTACGGTTTAACAGGGAAATCAGCTATGTCTATGACCTACTCTGTGTCAAAATATGAAAGTATGACCAGAATCAGTGCACCCTGGTTTTTGGGTATAAACAGTAAATGTCTTAAGCCATATATCCCCCAACTTGACAAAGAGGAAAACGCTTTCATGCCTTCAATTGAGTCCATTTTTTAAAGAAATGATGTCACATGTGGCATCAGTAAAACACGTGAATTTCGAGCAGATTTATCTTTTGTGTAATCGAAAATTTGATTATTGATCTAACTCTTATATCAGATTGGACAAAATTGGTACTTAGAATTTCAACATTATTTTCACTAGGTTATTTAAAATACTCTGCATGTATGTATTCAAATCACATTCACAAAAGAATCATGAAGCTATTGACAGCAATATATTCCTACTTGAGACCACATAAACCAATGATGCCATAGATCACACAAATTGAAGATCAAATGAAAAATAAAAAGGTCACCGAATAAGGGCAATGTACAATAACTAAATCAAACTAAAATAAGGTAAAATCAAACTGAACATTGAAACCTGCAGATCAAGATACCTAATATTCGAATAAATATATATAAACATTTTGTTTGAAAAATGTAGAAAACTTGGTTTGATTTTCAACAGAAAAGGATATATAATAAAAACCCAAATGCAATTCATAATTAGTATCAGTAATACGTCACCCAGGGACCTCACGTAAGTGTTCTGTCCCCTTGATGTAACTGAAATACCACAGAAACTGCATTAAATGCAAATAAAATAAACTGCACAAACATTTTCAAAAACCATAAGTAACAAACATTTTATTTGTTCCCTTATAGAAAATAAACTTCTTGATAACACTGGAGGAAGATGGTATCATGAATTGTATCTGTTTTCTGTGTAATATATTGTGAATTCCATTTTTTCTGTGTGAAATTGTGTAATCTATACATTAGAAATGGTAAAAACTGGTAGACATTGTATACAATAAATTCTTATGCTTTATTTTACATACTGGTAATGAAATTGTACATATTTTCATGAACTACTGCTTAAAGTAAAAACCCACACTGTAGTTTAATGAGCAATTACCTCATTCCAACAATGTATTCATATTAGTCATAGGCATCAAGTCATTTATATCAAGCAATGGGCTTAACTTTACCCTTTCCAACAAACATCAAACCTGCAGTCAGATAACTTTGACAATGTTGAGTTAAAAAAAAGAAAATCTCCATAACCCAATGAATTAAAAACATTGTGGCAAAAAGAGAAATTGCTCATCAAGAGCATGTGGTCCTTTTGCCTCAATGTTTTTAAGAAGTTGTCTGCTGCATATGCGTCAACAATTTTAACTAAAAATGCCTTTAACCTTTCTATGTCTTACCTCGATTGATTTATAGCAGCATGTCAGGTACAAAGTTGAAATAATGATATGGGGAATAGCTGTTCATCCTACAGAGTTGAACCCATTTTCCTTATTGATATAGATACATAATCTTGAAAAATCTTACACATGGGACTTTTGAAAATATGTGTCAAAACGTACAGTTTCTCTCAGTCTTTATGCATAGTGTTTTCATCTTTGTCTCAAGATTATACATTCAGCCACATCTCAACCCGTGTTGGTGCTGGTCTGACGGTTCAGTGAAAGCTATTTTTAAATTAATTGGCACTATGTTAGTTTACTTGGCATAATACCTTGTCTTTGAATATTCAGCCATAGCTTTCATATTGCCATATAAATTGTAATAGAGGATTTGATAAGTTATCACAAATCCACCAATAATTATACCTTCCCCTTATGGAGATTTTCCATAGTTTTGCCAAGATGTTTGTGAAAAAAAATTAATTTGAAATACGTATATGCATTTTACTACGTTTTGTTTAATCTTGCATAAATGATTATGTTTATACGGATGTTATAGAATGTATAAAATAAATTCAATTTATACCATCCTATATGAACATGCAAGTTCTCATTTAAATGTATGTATGCAAAATGCGTTCTTTATAATATAAGTATGTGCAATTCATGTGTATATGGACCGTGTATCAACAAATTATATTGATTCACGGAACTTTTTTTATTCTAACCATATACAGACCAACAAAATGTCTGTTCGAACTGTCTGTTCTAAACCAATTCTAGATCTGAACAACATGTTGTGAAACAGCCTAGTGATGAACCGATCCGAAAAACTGATGAAGGCTCAAACTGATCAACCGATACAGGACGTTTCAGATGATACGAGTTTGTACAAGTCCAAAAGACATAATTTACTTTTCCATCAAAGACATGTTTGAATCATTGGCATAACATCACAGTAGCTTAGCGAATTCCCCAAAGCTTGAGAAATAGTAAACAATTATACACATTCTATAAGGTATTTTGACTGGGCGTAATTTAGAGGAAACAAATGAGCGACACAACTTTAAATAAGAGGACCATAATGGCACTGGATCGCTCACCTGATTTATTTTGTTCACTTTGCCATATAAAGCCCTGCCTCCTGGCAGCCATGTTCTTTTAACCAACAAGCAAATTCAGAGAATTATGGTCCCCCGCTTTGGGGCTCTTATTGGTCAGGGTCAAGGTCACAAGGTCAAAATTGGTATTGATGGAAAGGGGTTGTCACAAGGAATACACATGTGAAATATGAAAGCAGTACCTATTACGGTTCAGAAGTTATGACCAAGGTTAAAGTTTTTGTGACAGCGTGACGGACTGACGGACTGACGAATGAGATTTAATGTCCCCGACGTTTTACTTCGTAAAGCGGGGGATAATAACCATGGCTGGAAGGAATCTCAAAGAGGGTCTCCCAAAGAACATTTCTTAAAGATTATTTAACAAGATGGCAATGATGGCCCTAGTTCGCTCACCTGAATTATGCAGTGTACTGCAATGCAAAACACATTAAGACAATTATTCTGAATGCAACCTCCACAGTGTTAACAAGGTTTTCCTTCAATTGGCCTATATCTTTTTACCTGATATGACCCTTATTCGAACTCTACCTAGATATAATTCAGGCAAACATTCTGACAAAATGTCAAGCTGCTGAAGCAAAAAATGCGGCATCCAAAGTGTAAACAATATTTCCTTCAATTTGGCCTAGTTTTTAACCCGGCATGACCCATATTCGAATTTGACCTAGATATCATTTAGATAAACATTCTGACCAAATTTGAAGCTTCTGTAGCAAAGAAAACGGCTTCTACAGAGTAAACAAAAAATGTCTTCAATTTGGCCTAGTGACCAAGATTCTAACCCAATGTGAACCATATTCGAACTTGACCTAGACATCTTTCAGATAAACATTCTGACCAAATTTCAAACAATGCTGCCTACAGAGTGTTAACAAGATATTCCTTAAATTTGACCTAGTGACCTACTTTTTCACCCAACATGACCCATGTTCAAACTTGACTAACATATCATCAAGACAAACATTCTGATAAAGTTTTAACATGCTCAAGCTAACAATGCAGAATCCAGAGTGTTAACAAGATTTCCCTTCAATCTGGTCTTGTGACCTAGTTTTTAACCCGGCATGATCCTAGATATCATTTAGATAAATATTCTGACTAAATTTCAAGCTTTTGAAGCATGAAATGCGGCTTCTCCAGTGATAACAAGATCTTCCTTCAATTTGACCTAATGACCTACTTTTTGACCCGACATGACACATGTTCGAACTTGACATACATATCATCAAGACAAACATTTTGATAAAGTTTCAACATGCTCAAGTTGAAAAGATGGCCTCCAGAGTGTTAACAAGATTTCCCTTCAATTTGAACTAGTGACCTAATTTTTGACCTCATATGGCCCAGTTTCAAACTTTTCCAAGATTTGATGGAGATGATTTTTTTTCAAAATTGTTCATGAAGAGCGGATACAAAATGTAGCCTGTAGATTGTTAACAAGGGCAAATGTTGACGACGCACGACGGACGGACGCCGGACAAAATGTGATCACAATAGCTCACCTCGCACTTCGTGCACAGGTGAGCTAAAAATAAGCCAGACACTTTCGGAGTTTTGAATATTTGCCTATAAGGCAAAACAGTCCCGCCCCATGGAGGCTCTGTTTTTGGAACAATCAAACAGGCTCAGGCTTAAAGGAATCTGATAGAGGATCAGCCAAGGTACATTTTTACAAAATAATTTGAAAATTGGCTAGACATTTTTGGAGGAGAAGATTTTTAAAGTTTCCACTATAACCATATAAGGCAAAACAGCCCGCCCCCTGGAGGCCATGTTTTTTGACCAATCAACATGGCTTGAAGGAATCTGATAGAGAGTCACCCGTGGAACATTTCTACAAAATCATTTGAAAATCTGCTAACCAGTTTGGGAGAAGAAGATTTTTAAAGTGTGTTTCGTTACGTTTCCATGGAAACCAGAATTCTGATGAGGTCATTGAGAGGTAGCTTTTTGTGAAGTATCACCCCAATTCACCCACTCATTACTGAGGAGAATATGTTGACGGACGCACGACGCACGCCGCACGACGGACATAGGGCCATCACAATAACTCGCCAAAAAACTCCAGTATTATATGTATATCATTTTATTTAAGGAATTCTCATTCATTCTCATTTCGCAATACATGAAACTAAAACCTCAAATAAAAGAACATTAACAAACAACAACATGTATTTGTAATTTAAAACCATGGTCAGAAGTTTACACAAGAAAGGAGGTACAATGAAGAAATGGGGGTCAGATTTCAAAATAATATGGAAGATATCTACCTTAGGTGGTCATCTACATCATAAAATCTATTCATCTAAAATCGTAACGGCCAGGTTTTCCGTATATGCCAATTTTGCAACGTTTGAAAGCTTTCTCGTCGGACACTTTTGGTCCAATTTCAAAATAAATCTCCAGGACCTTTCTCTTGGTAGCCCTATATTGTATTCAAATTAGTTTGATTTGTCAAATAATATGAACCCTTCAGCTGAGATTAACTAAAATTGTCCAGAAACATTTATGTCTTAATTGCAAATTCGTTCAATGTAGGGAATGAGTATATTGTCTTGATCAAAATGAGCTCATTTCTAATAAATAGCGGCCTTCTTAATTTAACCCTATTCCACATACATACGGTTTCTGACGCTTCATGTAAGAATGTTTTCAACTCTGTTCAGTAATCTTACTTCATGTACAGAAATGTATCATAATTGATAATTGTTTGCAAATATATGCTCAAAGTTATAGGCTGTAGAATTGGTGGATGTGAGAAAAGGGCACATGCTTCTACATCACTGTTTTAGTAGCTCATCTGAGCACAAAGTGGTCTCAGCGAGCTAGTTAGATCAATCTCCGTGTATCGTATATGGGTGTAATACTATAGCCACCAGAGATAACAAAACAATCTTCAAGCAACATCACCTCAAAAGCCACTAATCCAATTTCTAAATATGTTAAACGTTGAAAATATTCTTAAGACTACCCTCTATCGGTATTTGTCGAGCATTTCCGCTCTACTACACAAGAAAATTTCTTTAAACGACATCTCATCCTAAACCAATGGCCCAATTCAAAATACTTTCAGTGGAAGACAATGGTAGAGCGCCGGCCTCTCGTATTAAAGGTCCCGGGTTCAAAACCCGCGAGAGAGCAGGTTCTGCCTCAATAAATAATTTCAGGCAAATGTTTCTAAAGACGTAGCGTCAAACAAACTCGAAAATCGCCACCCATGCTTGAATTCATTTTTGCATATTTTCCTTATTACTCTATCAAATACAATTCATTTCATATACATAGATTCCGAAATAAAATGCGCATCTTTCCCTTAACTTCAGATACAATAATTTCGAAAAGCCCCTAATAAACACATCATTTAATTGGCCACTCTCATTACAAAATGAAGATGACGTGTTACACAAATTTGCGACGGAAAGTAAAACAAGAGGGCCAAGATTGCCCTAAATCGATCACCTGAGTGATAGTAAACTAGTAGCAAATATTTAACTGCTAGAAGTGGCTAAGACATAGCTTATCAGTAAAGGCCATTTGTAACAAGGCATTAACTCTTTGCACAATTTGAAATAGATCCACCAAAGAAACATTCCTGTGAATTTTGGTTGATATCAGTCCAATGATTGAGCAGATGTCATTTGAAACTAAAAGTTCATTTACCCCTTTTCTGGTGCAAGACAGCATATCTATTTTAACCAAATAAACTAGAACTATCATTGAAGATGATAAATACCCCCAAAACAGCACCTTGATTCAAAATATGGCTTCCGACCGACCAACAAAAGGGCCATAACTCTGTGAAATTACATGCAATTAATACCTTTATGATATGCACTTCTCCTCTTGGTATAGAAGCTTCGTGTACAATTTTATTGAATTCTACCCAGTGGTTTGTAAGAAATAGGCCGGACAAAATATGGCTTACTTAATAAGTAAAAAGGCCATAACTCTGTAAAATAACATGCAATTGTAACTCCTTTAGGATATGCACATCTCCTCTTGGTATAGAAGCTTCATGTAAAATTTTATTAAATTCCACCCAGTGGTTTGTAAGACAAAATATGGCTTCCGACCGACCGACAGACAGACAGACATACAGCCCGACACAGTGACTCCTATATACCCCCCACCCCCCTCCAAAACTTTGTTTTTTGGGGGTATAATTATGTAAAGGGTGAGTAAAGGAACATTTCTGCTAAATTATTTTGAAATCTAACAAGAACTTTATTAAGAATGGAATTGTAGAGTTTTGTCATTTTGCCACTTTCATACCGCCTTGCTGTTCTGTTTTCTAACGGACCAATATGCCTTTAACAGGTTTTGTAGTGTGTCACTCAAGTAACATTTCTACCAAACTATCTTCAAATAATCAGATTCTGGAGGAAAAGGATTTTAAAGTTTGTGCATTTTTCTCATTTCTTTATGCCGCAGCAACCTAAGTTGTACACAGAATTTAAGTGTTTGAACAATTTTTAAGGAGGACCAACAAAGGAACATTCCTGTGAAGTAAAGTTGAAATTGGTATGTTAGGAGTTGTCATTTGTAGCTAAAAGTTCAATTTACCCCTTTTGTGATGACGACTGGTTACTATGATTGTGTAACCAATCAATAAGGCTTGAACAAATCAATTAGAGGATCACTTAAATAAGTTTTCTATTCAACTTTCTTAAAACCAGGCAAGCACTTTCATAACAAGAGGCCAGTATCGCTCCACGGCCATTAGGCAAAGATTAAATCTCCAAACAGCCCCAACCCCTGGTGGCCATGGGTTTTTTTACCAATCAACATGGCTAGAAGGAATCTGATAGAGGGTTACCCGAGGAATATTTCTACAAAATTATTTGAAAATCAGCCAGGCACTTGCGGAGAAGAAGATTTTTAAGTTTTCACTATAGCCATATAAGGAAAAATAGCACCGGCCCCTGGCGGCTATAGTTTTTGACAAATCTACATGGCTTGAAGGAATCTGATAGAGAGTCACCCTAGGAGCATTTCTACACAATAATTTGATAATCGGCATGACACTTTCGGAGAAGATTTTTTAAGTTTTCACTATAGCCATATAAGGCAAAATGGCCTCGCCCTCTGGTGGCCATGTTTTTCGACCAATCAACATGGCTTGAAAAAAATCTGATAGAGGGTCGCCCAAGGAACATTTCTACAAAATTGTTTGCAAATTGGGCAAACACTTTCGGAGGAGAAAATTGATTTTTTTTTAAATTTCGTCATATTGCCCCTTTTCCGATGTGGCCTGGTTGCCATGTTTTTCAACCAATTAGTATGGCTTGAACAATTTTTGTAGAAGGTCACGCAAGGATCATTTCTACTAAATAATGTTGGAATCTGACAAGCTGATTCAGAGTAGAAGAATTTTAAAGTTTGGACATTTTGCCCCCTTTCTGATGTCGCAGCAATCCCAGTTTATGGAATTTAAATATGTGATATAGTTTGAGAGAGGACCACCAAAGGTAAATTCCTGTGAAGTTTAGTTGTAATTAGTCCTGTGGTTTAGGCGAAGATGATGTTTAAAGCTCAAAGTAAATGACAGACGACGTACAGAGAGTGATCAGAATACACCACCTTGTCCCTTCGGCTCTCGTGATCTAAACAAGAGGGCCAGGATGGCCCTATATCGTTCCCCTGATTTAATAGAACTTCAATAGTTTTCAAAGTTTTTACTCTGTACATATATGGAAAACAAGCAAACCCCCTGGTGGGCATGTTTTTAAACGGATCGGAATAAATTGAACAACCTTGGCAGAGAGTCACACATGGAACATTTGTGCCAAATTATATTCAAATCGGGTTAGTGATTTAGTACAAGAATATTTTTACATATAAGGAAAACAAGCCGCACGCCCTGGCGGCCATGGTTTTCATTAGATCGGACTAATTTCAAGAATCTGTGTAGAGAGTCACCCAATGAACATGTGTGCCAAATTATTTTTAAAGTTTATACAATGCACATATAAGGAAAACAAGCCCCGCCCCTGGAGGAAATGTTACTTGATCAACCTTGGTAGAAGGTCCCCGAGGAACATTTGTGCCAAAGTATCTTTAAATCGGGCCGTTGCTTTTGGACAAGAAGAGTTTTAAAGATTTTACAATGCACATCTTAGGAAAACAAGCTCCGCCTCTGGCGGCCATGTTTTTCAACGGATCGGATTATTTGAACAATCTTGCTAGAGGGTTACCCAAGGAACATGTGTACCAAATTATTTTTAAATCGGACCAGGTTTTTTTAACAAGAAGATTTTTAAAGTTTTAACAATGCACATATAAGGAAAACAAGCTCCGCCCTCTGGCGGCCTTGTTTTTCAACGGATCGGAAATATTTGAACAATCTTAGTAGAGGGTGCCCCAAGAAACATCATGAAGACAAATATTCTGACAAAGTTTCAACAATGCTCAAGCCAAAAATGCGGCTTCCAGAGTGTTAACAAAATTGTTCTTCGATTTATTCGAATGACCTTCTTTTTGAAAGACATGACCACTATTCGAACTTGGCCTACATATCATCAAGACAAACATTCTGATAAAGTTTCAACATGCTCAATTTAAAAAAAAATCAGCATCCAGAGTGTTAACAGGATTGCCCTTCCATTGCCCAAGAGGGCCAGTATCGCTCCACGGCCATAAGGCAAAAATCAAATATCCAAACAGCCCTGCCCCCTAGTGGCCATAATTTTTACCAACCACCATGGCTTAAAGGAATCTTGTAGAGTGTCACCCAAGGAATGTTTCTGCAAAATTATTTGAAAATCGGCCTGACACTTTCGGAGGAGAGGATATTTTAAGTTTTCACCATAGCCATATAAGGCAAAATAGCCCCACCCCATGGCGGCCATATTTTTCAACCAATCAACATGGCTTGAAGGAATCTGAGAGAGGGTCACCCAAAGAACATTTCTACAAAATTATTTGAAAATCTGCTCAACACTTTCGGAGAAGAAGATTTTTTAAATTTTCACTATGGTCATATAGAGCAAAATAGCCCCGCCCTCTGGCGGCCATATTTTTTTTGACCAATCAACATGGCTTGAAGGAATCTGATATAGGATCACCCAATGAACATTTCTACAAAATTATTTGAAAATCGGCTGAACACTTTCGGAGAAGAAGATTTTTTAAGTTTACACTATAGCTATATAAGCCAAAATACCCCGACCCTGGCGGCCATGTTTTTCCACCAATCAACATTACTTGAAGGAATCTAATAAAGGGTCACCCAAGGAACATTTCTACAAAATTATTTGAAAATCAGCCTGACACTTTCGGAGGAGAAGATTTTTTAAGTTCTCTCTTTAGCCGTATAAGGCAAAATAGCCCCGCCCTCTGGCGGCCATGTTTTTTAACCAATCAACATGGCTTGAAGGAATCTGATAGAGGGTCACCCAAGGAACATTTCTACAAAATTATTTGAAAATCTGCTCAACACTTTCAGAGAAGAAGATTTTTTTAAGTTTTCACTATGGTCATATAAGGCAAAATAGCCCCGCCCTCTGGCGACCATTTTTTTTTTTGACCAATCAACATGGCTTGAAGGAATCTGATAGAGGGTCACCCAAGGAACATTTCTACAAAATTATTTGAAAATCTGCTCAACACTTTCAGAAGAAGATTATTTAATTCTCTCTTTAGCCGTATAAGGCAAAATAGCCCCGCCCTCCGGCGGCCATGTTTTTTTTACCAATCAACATGGCTTGAAGGAATCTGATAGAGGGTCACCCAAGGAACATTTCTACAAAATTATTTGAAAATCTGCTCAACACTTTCAGAGAAGAAGATATTTTAAGTTTTCAATATGGTCATATAAGGCAAAATAGCCCCGCCCTCTGGCGACCATGTTTTTCGACCAATCAACATTTCTTGGAAGGAATCTAATAAAGGGTCACCCAAGGAACATTTCTACAAAATTATTTGAAAATTGGCCTGACACTTTCAGAGAAGAAGATTTTTTAAGTTTTCACTATTTTTTTCTTTTGGTTGCCATGGAAACCAGAATTATGGATGGATAAAAAAAAATTGAAGGAATTTAAGAGAGGACATTGAGAGGATGCTTCCTATGAAGTTTCAACCAAATTGGCCAAGTGGTTAGTGAGAAGAAGTCGTTTAAAGAAAAAGTTAACGCACGCACGCACGACGGACAATTCGCCATGACATAAGCTCGACTGGCTTTCAGCCAGTGGAGCTAAAAATGTAAAATGTTTCCCTTCGTTCCACTTAAATAGATCTTAACAACCTTTCGTATGAGAGACACTGGCACCAACACTTGTTTCTCTTAAACTCAAAATGGTTCGGTGGCTTCCTGATATTAGTTATGGTAAAATGTTGCGGGATGCAGTGCAGATATGCTATTTCTATCAAATATAAAACTTTGTTTTACAAAGCACGTTAGATTACCAAGGGGCTAAACTAAGCCATGTGAGAAGGACGCCAGTTGACTAGAAGAATGTCGTATAAAGTTCTGGTTAGATAAAACAAGGGAACACGTTAGGTGAATTTGCCACCATGAATGGAATATTGTTAAAAACGACGTTTAAATCCAAACAATTAAACAACTTATATACTGTTTCCGTTACAGCGTATAAAACAGCTAAAGACATGTGCACCATACAACAAATCACCAGCAAAAGAACCTAAAATCATATTCACCAAAAAAGCTAATCTCTAGTAATAACAGTATACGTATTAAATCGAAATCTGCACAAGAAATAGTAAGTGACGTAAGCAAGTTAGATTGTTTGTATTGATGGTCAAGTCAGGAACCAAAAAGATAACTCATTGTTTCTGAGTAGGTACAATTGTAGATTTGACAACATTATATGTTCTGATTTAAACACTGGATCTAACTCTTACGTTCGCATTTCTATTTGTTTTCAGTGCGTACGTTTCTAAATTAACGATAAAGTGTTATGGGCTAAAACTATTTATAAAAAGGTATCTATTGGCCGGGCTTGATTACCTTATAAGGAAAATATCACGTGGGTATTAACATTGTTACTAAGGCTCGTCATTCGACTTTGGCTTCCAGAAAGGCTTGACGTATAATTTATAGATTGAAAAAGTGCTTGCATGAGAAGGAAACATATTTATTTGTAAACAACAGGATTATCGGTAAGTTTTCTTTATTTTTTATTTCATTTTTATTTTGAAAATGTCTGTATTCATACATAACTAAAAAGAGACAAACACAAATTACATTTTATTTCATGAGATTGTCTAAAACAACTATGTTTTTAGTTATTTCATTCTGATGAAAAAAAACAGCATTTTGCCTTTTGTTTCAATGTATAGTACGTCAGGTGAGCGGTATATGATCATTATTTTATATTTACTTCTGTAATAAAACAAAATCCTTTGTCATTGGAAGCCGCCTCCGTAGGAATGTCTAGAAATTTACCACAAGGAGATATTTAGACCTGTCACACTGACCACATATCGGGATTTCTCTTTGTCCTTACTAAGTATATTAATTTAAGGTAAATGACTTTTAAAACATCCCTTTCACATTATCGCGGTAAACACGATGTCGGTGTATTTTGCCTAGCCGAGAACATGTTTTATCACGGATGCGATGTGAAAATCCAGAAAACTTAAATGAAATGAAATCTTCTGGTTCTTACAGACAAAGTGTATTTAACTTATCACTGTAAATGTAAACAGCATTTCAACTCTTATAAATATCAACTGGCAAATCTAAGGTCATGATTTGAATTACAGTGATACCGTCGAATGTTGAAAACGTCGAATTAATAAAACAGAACAAAATGGGAGTGGAAACGTCGAAAAGGAAATTTATAGACTAGTTATTTTACAGTTCTATAAAGTTATACCAAACAATGTAGTTAGTAGCTTATAAGTTAATATCTTTTATAGTCATGTAGCTTACGGGAAGTTATGTACCACTACATTTTCGTACCTTTTTTGATCAATGCTTGTATAAATGCATGGGCGTAACTGGATTAAAATCAAGTATACGCAAAGACGTGTATGCTCCCCCGGGATTTTTTTTTAAATCCAACATTGCATCTGATGTCTTCTAGGAGCATCTTTTCGGCACATACAGAAAACATAAACTAGGCATAAGCACAAGCAGATTTATT
Source organism: Serripes groenlandicus (assembly GCA_031761405.1). Lineage (NCBI taxonomy): Eukaryota > Metazoa > Mollusca > Bivalvia > Cardiida > Cardiidae > Serripes > Serripes groenlandicus. Next base: position 46,394,861 of record JASEVX010000003.1, read on the forward strand.
GCACCGCCTGTAAATGAATAATAATAAAAAAACAAGATGTGTTTGTGAAACACTGATGCCCCCGAATGGCAACATCTAGGTCAAAGGTCAAGGTCGCCAGGTCAAAAATGTTGGTACTGACAGAAAGGTCATGTCACAAGGAATACACATGTGAAATATGGTAGCCGTACCTGTTATGGTTCAAAAGTAGTGGTCAAAGTTAAAAAAAAAATCTAGAATGGCAACATCTAGGTCGAAAGGTGAACAATTTTTGATTGAACACGATGAGAAAAGTATATTTGTGTGGCAGAATTGTTTATACATTTTCAGATTATGGCCTCTTGTTTATACGGACAAGTCGGCTTTCACCGAAAAGTACAATTTAAATTAAGTATCGAAATATTGATAGAAATTTCAGTGACTGTAAGTGTATTTTGACAATTTTTTATTTATTTTTTAAAACATCACCATAAACAATAACCTCTTTTAATGTTTTTGAAAGACGATAAAAGGTCGTATTATGGGAAACCTTAATTATGCGGGTGACTGTAAAACACGGACATTCTTTTTTATTTCTTTGAGATAAAAGTGTTTTTCTATGTTGTATGTATAGCCAGGGACGTAGATAAGACCCCCTGGTATAGCCGTTAGTTGCATTTCTGCTATCATAAACATATATGCCTATTGATTGTTACGGTTTAAGCTGCAGAATAAGGGAAACACTGATCTGATTTGGTTTAAACAGATTGAAAGATGTTTTTACTCAATGACTCTGTCAACAATGAGTATATATATAATTACTAACATGATGACGCAGTATGATGCTTTCATTATATCTGTCTCTGTATGAATAATGTATGTGTCATCAATATTTCAGAAATTAGTATTTATTTTAAGTTTTTTAGCAACATTTTAATAATGCAATTTATGAAAAAGCAGTAAAAAATGTTTAGCCTTTTGTGCTTTAATAAATGTTGGATGTACAATAAGAGATTGCTTAACATCATATAATAAGTATCTTATATACCAGCAAAAGTACAAATATGGCCAAGTGTCATTTCCAAGACCTTTTGTATGACCTCGCTCTCGAAGTGAATGCTGTATATAACAACTTCGGTATAAAGTTAAAGATAAATTGTGGGGGAAAAAAACCTATGTTGAACTGAAATGGTTTATGGACAAAAAGAAACAAGGCTTTATCTCTTAACAGCCCCAAATTACTTCATTAAATTCAACGTTGTTCATTATTAAAAGAATCACCCGAGATGGACGATTCTATGTAAACCATAGAATATGGTGAGGCATCAGCAGTTTGCGCATAAATTATGAGTATAAGAACCTGTAAAATAAACAGAAATAAATAGGTTTGTAAAATAAACACAATTAATATGTTTACAAAGTAAACACAAATTAATACATATACAAAGTAACAAATGTTCGGTTGTTATTACAATAATTATAATAATGATGATAATATGAACAATAAATGAAGAATATAATCTTACCGGAGCAGATCTGGTGTCTTGTTTCTAATAAGCTTATAACATAGAAATTCTCTATGATAGAGTTTTGTTAACATGTTTACTGGTCGCAGAGCAGACCGAAAATGCAAGCGGAGGACTGAAACTGGTTGATTTACTTGGAAATAAAGAAGGAATTTATTTGGTGTATTTACCTAAAGTGCTTTTTGCAGGAAAATATTAAAAGTAAATTTTTTGTCAGCAGCAAATATTGAAGCATTCCAGGGTGCTTTACGGGGTTGAATAGTCAAATTGCTTGAAAAATTATGAAACTGGGTGCCTGGAGTGGAATTTAGGCTCATATGTGCATTCAGCCATTAGGTAATAGCCACTTTTACATTTTTCCATAAAAAAAGTATGTTTTTCAAGCGATTTAAACTTTTGTCATTTCTTTAAACAATTGTGACACAGTATAACCTACAAATGTTATGTGCTTCTGTTTTTTTTCTCTCGGAGACCTGTATGATGCTCGATCACAGAAATTTGCTGGACTCCAGCCGCAAAACATAGGTTTGGGTGGTATAGGAAAATCGAAATTTCTTGAAAATAATTGCCTAATTGTCCTAAAAATTGCTACTTTGCTTTCATTTTAAATCATGCTCTGTAAATTTACACAAACAACAGATCTCTGAGGGCAAAGAAAATGTCTAAAAGAGCTTCAGAGGCCGAAAAAGGATAGGTCAATTTTGTGTTGTCTGCAAAAATGTTTGGATCCAGTCAAACTGGTTGAAAATGATGATACTGGTTGCCTTAAAAGCCTAAGAATAATGCATAAATATTTAGTTTGATCTTTTCTATGAACATTTGACACAATAAAACATAAAATATGTGATAATTTTCTTATTTTTCCTTTGCGAAGACCTATGTTTTGCGCGAAAGCATAGAACTTGGCCGATTCAGCCGAAAACCCTAGGTTTATGTGGTATAGAAAAATTAAATTTTCTTTGATAATCATTGCTTATTTGACCTAATATTTGCTTTTGTGCTTTCAATTTATATCACACTTTGTAAAATAGAAAAGACATATCCATCAGGAAAGAATTTGTCTTAACCCTTTCCCTCATACGACAATTCTGCAGCAGACGACTTTGAACGTTTTTTGTCAAAACATAGAAAATCTCCATAATTGAATGGATAACCTATGACAAAAAGTGGAAAACATTGTGGCAAAAGGAGAAATTGCACGTTTTGTGCAATTTCTTCTTTTGTCACAATGTTTTCAAAAAGTTGTCTGCTGCAGAGGCGTCGGAAAGCGTCTATATGAGGGAAAGGGTTAAAGGTCAAATTACGCCAAATACATCCGCTGATATGCTGATCCAACCCAAATAGTCCCTAAAAAACAACTTTGTTTGGTATAAAACCATCACCAGAATGCATTGATTAAATGACATTGAGTAACAAGAGGCCCATGAGGGCCATTGCTCTACTGGCATTGATCTGGCTTGTTTCAAAAGGAACCAATATGTCATCAATATTCAAATACCATCTAAGTTTGGTGAAGATCAGATAGTAAATGGAAGCTCTATTGTGATCACAAGCTGTATTATAGCAATTTTGACAATTTCAAGGGCCATAATCCAGCCCATCATGTAACGATCTGGCTTGTTTTCGAAAGGAATCAAGCTCTCATGGATATCTAACTACTGTATAAGTTTGGTTGAGATACAATAAACAAGAGGCCCATGAGGGCCTATGCTCTACTGGTATGGTTCTTTGGTCATTTTCAATCCAGAGCATGTATGTATGGTGAAGATCGGATAGTAAATGGAGGCTCTTTTGTGTTCACAAGCTGTATACTATTATAGCAATTTTTACAATTTCATGGGCCATAATCCAGTCTTGGCGGATCTGGCTGGTTTTCAAAAGAAACTAAGCTCTCATCAATATTTAGTTCTATCTAAGTTTGGTGAAGATCAGATAGTAAATAGTGCCTCTATTGTGTTCACATGCAATTATAGCAATTTGAACAATTTCAAGGGCCATAATCCAGTCTTGCATGGGCGGATCTGGCTGGTTTACGAAAGGAACCGAGCTCTCATGGATATCTAACTACTGTATAAGTTTGGTTGAGATACAATTAAAAGTGAAGACTGTATCGTGTAAACAAGCTCTTTTATAGCAATTTTGACCATTTCAAGGGCCATAATCCAGTCATGCATGGGCAGATCTGGCTGGTTTTCGAAAGGAACTGAGCTCTCATGGATATCTAACTACTGTATAAGTTTGGTTGAGATACAATCAAAAGTGAAGACTATCGTGTTAACAAGAAATTGTTTACAGACGCACGCACGACGGACAAATCGCCACGACATAAGCCCTTCTGGCCTTTGGCCAGTAGAGCTAAAAATAAAGACTGTAACGTGTTAACAAGCTCTATTATAGCAATTTTGACCATTTCAAGGGCCATAATCCAGTCATGCATTGGCAAATCTGGCTGGTTTTCGAAAGGAACCGAGCTGTCATGGATATCTAACTACTTTATAAAGTTGGTTGAGATACAATCTGAAGACTGTATCGTGTTAACAAGCTCTTTTATAGCGATTTTGACCATTGGGAAAGGGTTAATTACCCAAGGTGTGAGTCGCCAACGCCGACAGCAGTATGAGTAGAATAGCTCTCATATTCTCCAAATAGTCGAGCTAAAATCGAACAAATAGTTTATCCAAGATATATATTTGAACATGACTACAAAACAAAACATGTACGATCTGGGGCGTCGCCAAATATACTCAGTCACAAGTTGAAAAGTAAATTCTGCCGCAGAGCTAGATAAGCTGACATAATACATACTACAGTGTTCAATCATATGCCTGACCCATCCTTAAAACACTGGCTTATATTCTTCAACAAATGTGGGGCAAGGGGGATAGGCCTGTTTTAAATAATAAATTGAATCCAGAAAAATAATTAATCCAATCTGGGTTTGGAAGGGCTGTAACTCATTAGATCAGCTTGACTACAACATGATGTCAGGCATTGTCTTATATATATATTACGCAAAACCAACCAGGGACATATATGTTTTTCAACTTTTAGTCTTGAGACAGCATTTGTTCTAGCATGGCACTTGGGCATTCTATATAAATTACAATCGCATTGTGTCAAAGGGCAATGTTTCAATCATATACGGTCCTTTCTGCTAGATAGGAAAATTAGGGAAATAACATGGTAGATATGGAGGTGAAAGGCCATCTGAAGATTTCTGTATGTAATAAAGTTACCCTGTCAAATTCAGAACTGTATGTAATTATTTAAGCCGCATGAATAACAAGAGGGCCAAGATGGCCCTACATCGATCACCTGATCATTTGTCTGCGAATGTAAACTGCAGGGAATGGACAGTCATATTTGAACAATCTTGGTAGATGGTGCACCAAGGAACATTTGTTAAAGTTTTTAAAGTTTTAACAATGCACATATAAGGAAAACAAGCTTCACCCCCCTGGTGGCCATGTTTTTTCAATGGATCGGAAATATTTGAACAATCCTGGTAAAGGGTGCCCCAAGGAACATTTGTGCAAAATAATTTTAAAATCGGGCCAGTACTTTTGGACAAGAAGATTTTTAAAATTCTAACAATGCACATATAAGGAAAACAAGCTCCGCCCCCTGGCGGCCATGTTTTTCAACAGATCGGAAATATTTGAACAATCTTGGTAAAGGGTGCCCCAAGGAACATTTGTGCAAAATAATTTTCAAATCGGGCCAGTACTTTTGAACAAGAAGATTTTTAAAGTTTTAACAATGCACATACAAGACGAATGTTTGACGCAAAGCGTCAAAGAGAAGCCGCAATATTTCGTTGTACATGTAGAAATAAGAAAACAGAACGTTTAAATGCACAAACATTAATACAATTTAAACTGTAGTCAGTTATGTTGATATCAATATTTCATTATTTAAAGATATAAATTGTATGTTGGATATTTAACCTGTCTGGTCTGTGTTTTAAGTGAAAGAAATAATTTAGAGTTAAACTGATCATGAAAAGTTACAAATTAAGACGAATACTTAAACATAATTGGACATGAGGTCATGATGAATTTAAATTTGTACCAAAGATAATCAACTATATGTATTGAACATAATTACTGATATAATATTGTTGTGTCAATTAATGCAGACACACAGGAAATCTGTTTTGTTTTGTTTGGGCAAGTCATGAAAGTGGGTAAGGGTTAAACCACTTCCCACATAAACAAATCTGCAGCAGTCGACTTTGAAATTATCAAGTACAACATTAAAATATCTATCACATGATAGTATAATAATTTAAATGTATTCAAAATTATTGTGGTAAATGCATATCATGATTGTTCTTAATGAGCAAAGTCTCCTTTTGCCACAATGATTTCAATGATGTTTAACCTGACATGCTTTGAAATAATCAAGCACAATTATAGATAATCTCTATAAAAGATAGGAAGATAATTGAAATTTGTTGTGGCAAATGGAGCAATTGCTCATTTTAAGAAATTTCACCCTTTGCCACAAAGATTTCAAAAGTCACTTGCTTCAGAGGCTCAAAAATGGTATAAAACGTAAATGGAGAAAATTAAGCTCATTAAGACTAATTTCCCCTTTTGCCACAATGTCTGTTGCAGAGGCTCATAGGGTTTATACTGTATGTGGTAAATGTTTAAAACCATAAATGGAGAAAATTAAGTTGATTATGACTAATTTCACCATTTGCCACAATTATTTCAAAAGTTGTCTGCTGCAGAGGCTCATAAAGAGTATATACTGTATGTGGAAAGGGTTAACACCGTAAATGGAGAAAACTAACCTAATTGTTTTGCTTTTGCCTCAATTATTTCTAAACACGTCTGCTGCAGAAAGGGTTCAAACTCCTTTTTAGGACAAGGTTATAACCGTAAATGGAGAAAAAACAGCTTATTTTGAGCAATTATACCTTTTGCCACAATTATATCAAAAGACGCTTGCTTCAGAGGCTCAGAAATAGTATATATACATGTATGGTAGAAATGGTTAAAACCGTAAATGGAGAAGATTAAGCTCATTATGACTAATTTCCCCTTTTGCCACAACACTATCAAAAGTTGTCTGTTGCAGAGGCTCATATGGTTTATACTGTATATGGTAAAGGGTTAAAACCATAAATGGAGAAAATTAAGCTGACTATGATTAATTTCACCATTTGCCACAATTATTTCAAAAGTTGTCTGCTGCAGAGGCTCACAAAGCGTATATACTGCTGTATGTGAGAAAGGGTTAACACCGTAAATGGAGAAAATTAACCTAATTTTTTATTTTTTTACCTTTTGTCTCAATGATTTCTAAAGTCGTCTGCTTCAGAAAGTGTTCAAAAACTCCTATATATATAGGACAGGGTTATAACCGTAAATGGAGAAAAAACAGCTTATTTTGAGCAATTATACCTATTGCTACAATGATTTAAAAAAGTCGCTTGCTTCAGAGGTTCAGAAATGGTATATACATGTATGGTGGAAATGGTTAAAACTGTTAATGGAGAAAATTAAGCTCATTATGACTAATTTCCCCTTTTGCCACAACACTATCAAAAGTTGTCTGTTGCAAAGGCTCATAGGGTTTATACTGTATGTGGTAAAAGGGTTATATAAAACCATAAATGGAGAAAATTAAACTAATTATGACTAATTTCCCCATTTGCCAAAATTATTTCTCAAGTTGTCTTCTGCAGAGGCTCATACATAATTATAGACTGTATGTGGGAAAGAGTAAAAACCGTAATTTTTGAGCTTTTTAACCTTTTGCCTCAATGATTTCTAAAGACTCTGCTGCAGAAAGGGTTCCAACTCCTATATAGGACAGGGTTATAACCGTAAATGGAGACAAAACAGCTTGTTTTGAGCAATTATACCTTTTACCACAATGATTTCAAAAGTCGCTTGCTTCAGAGGCTCAGAAATGATATAGACACGTATGATGGAAATGGTTAAAACCGTAAATGAAGGAAATTAAGCTCATTATGACTAATTTCCTCTTTTGCCACAGCACTATCGAGAGTTGTCTGTTGTAGAAGCTCATAGGGTTTATACTGTACGTGGTAAAGGGTTAAAACCATAAATGGAGAAAATTAAGCTAATTATGACTAATTTCACCATTTGCCACAATGATTTCATAAGTTGTCTGCTGCAGAGGCAAATACAGAGTATATACTGTAAGTTGGAAGGGTTCAAACCATAAATGGAGAAAATTAAGCTAATTATGACTAAGTTCACCATTTGCCACAATTATTTCAAAAGTTAACTGCTGCAGAGGCTCATAAAAAGTATATACTGTATGAGGGAAAGGGTTAAAACCGTAAATGGAGAAAATTAACCTAATTTTGGAGCAATCTAACCTTTTGCCTCAATGATTTCTTAAGAAAGAGTACAAAACCTTTATTAAAAATATGTTCAAAGTCGTCTGCTGTAGAATTGTCTTATGAGGTAAAGGGTTAAACAGACTACTGGTACTCCCTTTGATTTTAGCTAGTTGCTTTATTGGGGAACCATATGATTGGTTCCTACTGGTTCCACTGTTTAGACTAGATACAGTAAGAATTTCACTTAAATGAAAATGTACCTACAGTCAATTAATATACAGGCATTTGTCTTCTTTTTTAATTTGTAAAACTTACACATGTATGTAGATTATGAAAGGGATGTTTTGAAAGTTATGTACCAGAAATGAATATACTTAGTAAGATTAAAGTGTAAATCCCAATATGTGGTACACTGGCAGGTCTAGATTTTCACCATGTGCTAATTTTCAAAGCATTCCTACAGGAAGCCGCCTCCGGGCGGCTTCCAATAAGGAAAACAAGCTCTACCCCATGGCGGCCATGTTTTTCAACGGATCGGAAATATTTGAACAATCTTGGTAAAAGGTGCCCCAAGGAACATTTGTGCAAAATAATTTTCAAATCGGGCCAGTACTTTTGGACAAGAAGATTTTTAAAGTTTTAACAATGCACATAAATTATAAGGAAAACAAGGTCCGCCCCCTGGTGGCCATGTTTTTCAACAGATGGGAAATATTTGAACAATCTTGGTAAAGGGTGCCCCAAGGAATATTTGTGCAAGATAATTTTCAAATCAGGCCAGTACTTTTGGACAAGAAGATTTTTAAAGTTTTAACAATGCACATATAAGGAAAACAAGCTCCACCCCCTGGCGGCCATGTTTTTCAACGCATTGGAAATATTTGAATAATCTTGGTAAATAAAGGGTGCCCTAAAGAACATTTGTGCAAAACAATTTTTTCAAATCGGGCCAGTACTTTTGGACAAGAAGATTTTTAAAGTTTTAACAATGCACATATAAGGAAAACAAGCTCCGCCCCCTGGCAGCCATGTTTTTCAATGGATCGGAAATATTTGAACAATCTTGGTAGAGGGTACCCCAAGGAACATTCTTTTCAAATCGGGCCAGTACTTTTGGACAAGAAGATTATTTAAGATTCGGCAATTTTCCCCTTTTCTGATGCCGCAGCAACCAAAGTTCTTGGTGGAACTTAAATCTTTGAACAATTTTGAAAGAGGTCCACCAAAGGAACATTCCTGTGAAGTTTGGTTGAAATTGGTCATGTGGTTAAGGAGAAGATGATCTAAATGCTAAATGTTTACGACGGACAAAAAGTGATCAGAATAGCTCACCTTGTGCCTTAGGGTCTAGGTGATCTAATTAATGGCCAAAAAGGCTGACTAAATATGAATATAGTCAGCCCTATAGTATAAAACGAACTGAGGTGAACCTCAAACCTGTTAGACTGTCAGATGACAGACAAACTATAAGCAGCTGGTAATTATCTGCAGGAGCTAAGATACAGAGTGGATCTGATGGTTTATGAACCTGCACAAATAGAGACATGACCAGGCGGGGATAAAATCCAAACTCTGATCATAACCCAGGTCGTGCAAATCCATGTCCTGACAGGTCATCTTCTTTCTGAGCTGGGGTGTGATCGGTGAATCCCCCTGAAAATTTGTTTCCTCTAGCATGTCACAGAATTTAAATAAATACATATATGATAATATGTAATTAAGATTTACTGACTGTATACGGTTGCATTTTTAACAGTGATTTCTAGATTCAATGTTGATTCGGCATGATTTTTAAAACTTTCTATTTTCTTTTCCTTTTTAGCTCGACTATTCGAAGAATATGAGAGCTATATACTACTCACCCTGGCGCCGGCGTCGCACCTTGATTACGGTTTTGCATACTTAAATACTACATGTATTGCATTGAAACTTTCTACAACCCTATCAAACTATCACACCTATGTAGAGTATCAAGTTAGATAACTCTATCCTGCATTTTATGCAAGTTATGACCCTTTTTAACTTAGAAATTCTGGTTAAAGTTTAGCGTGCAACTAAATTAAGAGCCCATATATCTCAGTATTTACTAGATGCGTTGCATTGAAACTTTATACAATCCTACCCAACTATTACACCTGCATGTGTAGATTATAAAGTTAGATAGCTCTATCCTGCATTTTATGCAAATTATGGCCCTTTTTTTACTTGGAAATTCTGATTAAAGTTTTGCGCGCAACTAAATTACGAGTCCATATCTCAGTATTTACTTGATGCATTGAATAGAAACTTTATACAACCCTACCCAACTATCACACCTATGTAGATTATCAAGTTAGAAAACTCTATCCCGCATTTTATGCAAGTTATGGCCCTTTTTTTACTTAGAAATTCTGGTTAAAATTGTGCGTGCAACTAAATTAAGAGCAATATCTCAGTATTTACTTGATGCATTGCATTGAAACTTTCTACAACCCTACCCAACTATTACACTTATGTAGATTATCAAGTAAGATAACTCTATCCTGCATATTATGCAAGTTATGCAGGGGTGTGGAAATGTATAAACAAGAGGACCATGATGGTCCTATATCGCTCACCTGATTTAATCAAACTTAAAAGGTTTTCATTGTTCTTTGTCTATACATATAACAAAATTATATGGAAAACAAGCAACACCCCCTGGTGGCCATGTTTATCATCCTATCAAAATAATTTGAAGTCTGTAGTAGAGGGGCACCCAAAGAACATTCATTGCAAATGGACAAGAATATTTTTAAAGTGTTTACTTTAACAAGTTTATGTAAAACAAGTGAGCTCCAGAGTGGAGCCATGTTTGACACCAGGGCAATAATAATTTGACCAATCTCCCCAGGGTGGAGCCATGTTTGACACCAGGGCTATAATAATTTGACCAATTTTAGTAGAAGTCCTCTAGATGAAGTTAGATTTCAAATATTAAACTTTTAGACAAGATTTTTAAAGTTTTTTCCTATATGAGTATATGTAAAACAAGTGACCCGGGTGGGGCCATTTTTGACACCAGGGCTATAATTTGAACAATCTTGGTAGGGGTCCACTAGATGATGCTGCATACCATATATCAAAGGCCTGGGCCTTCTACTTTTAGACAAGATGATTTTTTAACTTTTTCCCCTTTATGAGTCTATGTAAAACAAGTGAACCCCAGAGACGGGTAATTTTGACCCAAGGGCTATAATTTGAACAATCTTGGTAGAGGTCCACTAGATGATGCTACATACCAAATATCAAAGGCCTGGGCCCTCTACTTTTAGATAAGAAGATTTTTAGTTTTTCCCCTATATACAAGTCTATGTGAAACAAGTGACCCCAAGGGACTGGGTAGGGGTCATTTTTTACCCCATGGCTATAATTTGAACAATCTTGGTAGAAGTCCACTAGATGATGCTACATACCAAATATCAAAGGCCTGGGGCCTCTACTTTTAGACAAGAAGATTTTTTAAGTTTGAAAAATTCCACTATATGAGTATAAATGTAAAACAAGTGAACCCCGGGATGGGTTCATTTTTTACCCCAGGGCTATAATTCGAACAATCTTGGTAGAGGTCCACTAGACGATGCTACATACCAAATATTAAAGACCGGGGCCCTCGACTTTCAGAAAATATATATTTTTTAATTTTTCTCTATATGAGTCTTTGTAAAACAATAGACCCCAGGGGAGCGGTAATTTTGACCCAAGGGCTATAATTTGAACAATCTTGGTAGAGGTCCACTAGATATCATACCAAATATTAAAGGCCTGGGCCCTCTACTTTTAGACAAGAAGATTTTTAAAGGTTTTTCCCTATATGAGTCTTTGAACAAACGGCCATGTTTTTCAACGGATCGGAAATATTTGAACAATCTTTTCAAAGGGTGCCCCAAGGAACATTTGTGCAAAATAATTTTCAAATCAGGCCAGTCCTTTTGGACAAGAAGATTTTTAAAGTTTTAACATTGCACATATAAGGAAAACAAGGTCCGCCCTCTGGCGGCCATGTTTTTCAACGGATCGAAAATATTTGAACAATCTTGGTAAAGGGTGCCCCAAGGAACATTTGTGCAAAATAATTTTCAAATCAGGCCAGTACTTTTGGACAAGAAGATTTTTAAAGTTTTAACAATGCACACATATAAGGAAAACAAGCTCCGCCCCCTGGCGGCCATGTTTTTCAATGGATCGGAAATATTTTAACAATCTTGGTAGAAGGTACCCCAAGAAACATTTGTGCAAAATAATTTTCAAATCTGGCCAGTAATTTTGGACAAGAAGATTTTTTAAGTTTTGGTTAATTTCTCCTTTTTTGTTGCCGTGGCAGCCAAAGTTCAGCATGGAATGAAATTTTTTGAACAAGTTTGAAAGAGATCCACCAAAGGAACATTCCTGTATTTTTTTTTTGAATTTGGTTAATTGGTTTAGGAGAAGCTGTTTGTAGGAAAATGTGAACAGACAGACGACAATGGACGGTGAGCGATCACAAAAGCTCACCTTGCACTTTGTGCATAGGTCAGCTAAAAATCTACTTGTCCATGGGCAAATAAGATATGAAAATATATTTGTCCGCCAAGAATACCAGTCACCCTGATATCCAGATATACCGACACCCAGTTAAGCGGACATTAGTTTGTTGATCCGACACCCTAGTTAATTGCATGTGTGAACATTCTGTCATCCCGACACCTCCCTATATTTTACTGTATACATAAAGAATTATTGAAATTTAATATTAAATACTATTAAATAAAGTTATTTTCTGTTCTGTTTTGTTATTTGTAAATTAATATTGTTAACTTGTTGTGTGTAGTTTGTTTCTTTGAAAGTTTCTAGTAAATTTAGAGCTGAAAAGTGCCTGACAAATATTTTTTTCAGCTATATAATTGAAAGTCAACATTTTATATAGATTAAAAGTTGTCTGTATTATTGTGAGAAAGGATTGTCAGATACTTTTACTGATAGTACTATTATTCATTTCAAGTAGTAAATAATTGCCAGATATGTGGCTTAAAAAAATTGGCTCCAGAATTCATTTTCTTTTAACTTGGCCTACTGACCTAGATTTTCACCCGAGTCGACATGACCCATATTCGAACTTGGCCTAGAAATCAGCAAGATATACAAACTGAATAAGTTTCATGAAGATCAGATGATAATAGTGGCCTCAAGAGGGTTATCAAGCAAATTGTTGACAACGGATGAACGGCTTACGCCGGACAAAATGCGATGACAAAAACTCACCTTGAGCACTTCATGCTTTGGTGAGCTAAAAAATTAATATCACTCTAAATAAGTTATTTAGGTCTGCCCTCATTACCTAATTATGACTTTGAATTTTGACCTCAATGTCACACTTAATCCTCTTCAATTTTGTTTAATCACCCAAAACAAGTATTATTTTACTTGCAGATATATTTATTATCCCCCGCTTTTTCGAAGAAAAAAAGGGGGGTTATTAATTTCGGTTTGTCCGTCCGTCCGTCTGTCCGTCCGTCACACTTCGTTTCCGTGCAATAACTGCCGCAAATGTGAACCGTTTCTTTTCAAACTTGGTAACAAGGTTAAATGCCTTAACGGCTAGGCCAAGTTCGAATATCACTTTCGGCGGACTTTATTTGGTGGAGTTATGGCCCCTTATTTAACAAAATATGTTGTTTCTTGCCGTTTCCGTGCAATAACTGCCACAAATGTGAACCTTTTTTTTTCAAACTTGGTAACAACGTTAAATGCCTTAAGGGCTAGGCCAAGTTCGATCGTCACTTTCGGCGGACTTTATTTGGTGGAGTTATGGCCCCTTATTTAACAAAGAATGTCGTTTCTTGCTGTTTCCGTGCAATAACTGCCACAAATGTGAACCTTTTTTTTTCAAACTTGGTAACAACGTTAAATGCCTTAAGGGCTAGGCCAAGTTCGAATATCACTTTCGGCGGACTTTATTCGGTGGAGTTATGGCCCCTTATTTAACAAAAAATGTCGTTTCTTGCTGTTTCCGTGCAATAACTGCCACAAATGTGAACCTTTTTTTTTCAAACTTGGTAACAACGTTAAATGCCTTAAGGGCTAGGCCAAGTTCGATCGTCACTTTCGGCGGACTTTATTCGGTGGAGTTATGGCCCCTTATTTAACAAAAAATGTTGTTTGTTGCTGTTTCCGTGCAATAACTGCCACAAATGTGAACCTTTTTTTTTTCAAACTTAGTAACAAGGTTAAATGCCTTAAGGGCTAGGCCAAATTCAATCCACACTTTCGGCAGACTTTATTCTGTGGAGTTATGGCCCCTTAATTAACATAAAAGTCGTTTTTTGCTGTTTCCATGCAATCACTGCCACATTTGTGAACCGTTTTTATTTCAAACTTGGTAACAACGTTAAATGGCTTAAGGGCTAGGCCAAGTTCGATTGTCGCTTTCGGCAGACTTTATTCTTTGGAGTTATGGCCCCTTGCTTAACAAAAAATGTCGTTTGTTGCTGTTTCCTTGCAATTTTTGCCACAAATGTGAACCGTTTTTTTTTTTTCAAACTTTGTAACAAGGTTAAATGCCTTAACAGCTAGGCCAAGTTCGATCGTCACTTTCGGCGGATTTTATTCCTACAATATTTCCTGCAAGCGGGGGATATAAATTTCATGAATTTGCTTGTTTATAATGAATTATAGCAAAACAATAATAATAGAGGAATGGTCATTTGTAAAATGTAAATGAAAGAAAACCTAATACAACCATGAAAAAGATTATCCCCGGACCAGGAGAAAAACCTATATAATTTGTCTCCAGGTCCGGAACATAAGATTTGTTTTGTTGGGGTTTTACACCATTTTCAACATTATTTCATTCATATCAAGGGGACAGTTCACTTTATATTCATGATCCCTGGGTAAATAAACCAGAACTAGGCTAGGAAATGTGCCTGGCCCAAGATCACTCCACCATGACCACAGCACTGCAACTGGGGTTCGAACCCGGGATGCCCGGTTTCAAATCCCTGATGTGCAAACCACTCAGCCACGGCGGATTCCTATATAGACGTTAGACGTAAAGCATGAGTTTGAAATTTGATGTCTGACCCTTTCCTCTTTGTCTCTACATTTGTATGGCCAGAAACCTTGTGATCTAGGAGCATTTCATTGCATGTAACCATCGGTATCATTTTTCAGTTGAGAGTGCGAAAAGGAGCTGGAAACATGCTATTTCCGAATGCATCCTCAGATTGCATACAGGTTTTGGTCCTGAAGTAGCTCATCATTTCCAGGCTAAACCCTAGCCCTACATAGAAAGACATCGCATTTGCTCATTTTTCATTTTGTTTAATGTTATTATCCTGCATACACAAGGTCTTACTATTATGTTGTTTTTTCCCCCATCGCAAATTTCCGACCATGGATCTGGTCGAAACTTTTGGCAACGTTTCAAGGGTCGAATCTCACGTACTCAATGTACGTCACACCAAAATACATCCATTATATGGGACAAAATTTAACCATTTATCTATTGTAAAAAGTAAACACTCAAGTTGTTGTGTGTTTTAATCCCTAACTAATCCATCAGTCTGATCTCTTAGTTAGGGATTAAAACACACAAAAACGTAAGTAAGATCATTTGTGTTTACTTTTTACAATCGATAAATGGTTAAATGTTGTCCCATACGTGTATTTTGGTGTTACCAGAGACATATATATTCTATTTAGGTCTCTGGTGTAACAAACAGTGCTTAAGCCAGATTCGACCCTTGAAGCCTTTCTGAAAATTCAGACCAGATTCATGGTCCATCGGAAATTAGCAATGGGAATTTCGCACGTTCTGACAAGACATATTTTTTTTATGCTATGTTTTTACTTTAATTGTAGGACTAACTTAAATTTTGTAAGTAATCGTTTTGACTCCCTTTTCTGCATTGAAATATTTTTTTATCATTTCAGTCATTCCTTGCCAACTGCTTTAACAGCTAATGCTATAGAGAAGAGGGTCAGACGTCTTGTTGAAGAGAGCTTTTCTACTGTGCATTACCACCTAAAAGTAACATCATATAGCCTGGTGCGTGATCAGACTAATAAATAAAATAGAACAAATCGTAACAACAAGAGTGCCTCTGCAGGATCACCACTCCATTTATCACGTATCATTACACCCATGTCCCAGTTTTCGAAGTTGATTTTCATCGTATCTGAAAGCTCTTACAGTGAACTCGACAGTTCCGGGTCAGTAACAAAATTAACGAATCTTGTCTCTTTGAAAAAAAAGTTGAGAGAAACAAAACTACATAAAATGTAAAACAAATACTTTCTCCCCACCATGATATAATTCAACAATTATATAAATTTGTTTAAAAATGTTTCTTAAGTGTCTGCAATTGCAAGCTGTAAATTTGACAGTTTCAGGTCGAACTTGCCATTTCCGGGTCACGTGACAAATGTTTATTTCTGTTATCAGGGGTAAATAAGTCATATTTGACAAAAAATGTAAATTTAACAAATGTTTAACAATGATTTATCACCATAATAAGCATTAAATTATTCTTAAAAAGTTACCAAAATAGTTTTACTAATAAATTGATACTTTTGAGAAATTCCTTTTGGCTGACCCGAAAGTGTTGTATATGAACTAGGTCAAATTTATCCGCTAGTTTGGCATCAACAACTTCGACTAGTCCAGGTTTCTGTAGGCTACTAGGAATGCGATTGTTTATTATACCCCCGGTTCCGAAGGAAAGGGGGGTATACTGTTTTACTCATGTCCGTCCGTCCGTAACACTTTCGTTTCCGGGCTATTTCTCTGCAACCGCTTTTTGGAATTTAATGAAACTTCATAGGAAGGATCACCACCAAGTGTAGATGCGCATATCGTGTTTGCGTTCCGGTTGGATTATTTTTCACGGAGTTATGGCCCTTTACCCCTATGTATGACTAAATTCATTTCCAGGCTGTTTCTCTGCAACCGCTTTTTGGAATTTGATGAAACTTCATAGGAAGGATCACCACCAAGTGTAGATGCGCATATCGTGTTTGCGTTCCGGTTGGATTATTTTTCACGGAGTTATGGCCCTTTACCCCACCATCAGGCTATGTATGACTAAATTCATTTCCGCGCTATTTCTCTGCAACCGCTTTTTGGAATTTTATGAAACTTTATAGGAAGGATCACCACCTAGTGTAGATGCGCATATCGTGTTTGCGTTCCGGTTGGATTATTTTTCACGGAGTTATGGCCCTTTACCCCACCATCAGGCTATGTATGACTAAATTCATTTCCGGGCTATTTCTCAATATATTCACAAGCAATCATTGTCACAATATTAAGACTGTGGACTCCTTCAAATTATCATAACACACCAACACTTCCTCACTCATTCTAACCTTTCATACTCTTCAATACTTTTACCCCAATGATGCAATTCAACTTTTGATCTGTCTTTCAAAACATGAGCGGGGGTATCACTAGTGAGCAGTAGCTCACATATTTCTTGTTTTGACTGTTCGCATCCTACAACGCAATATGTAACGGCGATATATTGAGACTACAACTTCGACAAGTCAATACAAAATATAAATCTTGTTCGGTAGTAAATAACCTTCACATGTATGTGTAATACATACCTGTATTACTAAAGTTATGGCTACAATCATCTATTTACGCTGTGACAGGTAAATAAAAATATTGAGATTTTGCTTTTGCGGGAATCGATGCAGTCAAGCGTTTCGAGATTACGACATCCTTTCTTGAAATGACAACGTCCTAAATCGAAGAATAACTAGCCAAGCTAATGGGAAATATGACTTGATAATCAAATTGTCAAAATACTGTATCATTCTCGATTACTAAACATATTTTTCCAAATATGACCCGGAACTGTCGAGTTCACTGTAGTCGAGTGCAGAATTATTAAGGATGATCTCTTCATTTTGATTTGTTTTGATATACATCATTTGCGAACTAAAACTCTGCTATCTGCATGCATTACAGCCAATGACAACCAGACAAATACTTAAAATTGCATTATTTTGGGAAGAAAGTATTTTACGTACCTTTTAATTATTTAAAATCCAATAATCGTTTATAATCACTTCACTTATTCACTTTTAAATTTCAACTAGAAACGGAAACACATGTTCTATTTACAGATCCGGTAAAAAACCCACATATATACAATAAAGTATAATGTAGTTATCTCCCTTTGACCATAAACTTCCTTTATAAAACCCGAGGCTGCTGACTAACGGGAAAACAATTTAATGTTTACCTCTTTTACAGATATTATTATATACAATGATTTTTGACAACGTCACCTATTGTTAGGAGGTCCATTAATGGATCGTACGAATATATTTATCCGTCAATGCATGTCTTTTTCTCATCCTTCTTTAAATATGGGCGTGTGTGTGTGTGTGTGTCTTCGTTTGTCAATGTTTTAGAGCACATTTTTATACCCATGCTATTATACATAGACGCTGAATCTCTTATTCAGTCCAACACAGGTATTCCTTTTACATTTTGGAACTGTATATATATTTTATGAGAGATCATCCAATTAAACTTTTCTCCATTATTGCTGTTCATAATATCAGTAAAAACCATATTATCTAAACCACAATTTAGTTCGCTTTTTGTTAACTTACCAATGATTCATCAAAGCCATACATTGTACACACCGTATTATATAGGTCTACAAGGGCCGTTTCTTGCTGACGAAGCTGAAATGTTAATACAGAAAAGTTTGGCGATCGGAAAAAATAAATTGCATGATATTGCCCTCTGCGTTTAGTCATGATTGTTATTTATTGCGAAATTAAGAAATTTGATATACATGTATATATTATTATATTTAAAAACATATAACAACTAGCTAATTATCGATGCAAGCAGGCAACGACGGTGGCGTTATTGTTAAAACGTTTCCCACAATCGGCAGTATGCACACATATTGATAAAAACCAATCATTATTCCTACTTTGACAGGAAAGAAAGGGAATTTTGATTGGCGAGTAGTCAGTACACAATTAAATAATATCTGCAGGCAATCTTCCGAATATTATTTAAACACCTTATATTCCACCCCTACCGTATATATAATGGAAATAAATAATAGACAGCATCAATAGTCAATGTAAAAAAATATAACCTCAACGATTGTGAACAGTGTAGTTCCTGATCGGACTGCGCGGAGACTCACACGGATCTGGATCTGCACTGGTACCATTGTCCCAAACGTCGATTTTCGCATTTCGTAGCCATTATTTCTGAAATTTTTCACGCACATTTGTAATTTACATTACCAATTAACATGTAAAGATAACATTCAAATAGTAAACAATCAACAAGGACACGTGCTCATTAAAACGTCATTAATTGCGTCACTGAAATTATGACGCATTTTGAAACTACACGGGCGTTCATTGGATTCGTTTACACAACTAACCAGTTGAGAATGTTCATCGTATCGGTCTTGGTAGAGAAGATTATGTACTCTGGAGGATTCTTTACAAATCTTGGTAAAATAAGATTCCTTTCATTTCAAGACTCATAAACTTGTCTATTTTATAAGATACCAGTGTCATTTTAAGATTTCTATCAATGAGTCTTTTAAACTGTTTTTCATGAATCAATGAGTCCTACAGTGTAAACATAAAGAATGAAGTCTTACTCTTAGTAGGACTCGGGATGTGCAGCAAAATAAAACAATGAGATACATGTGTACACTGTACAGTTTATTTATCTAGTTGTTCATTTTTTATTTATAATTTCAGCGAGACTGTGATGTGTGGCATTGGTAAAGCTTGGAGCCTCAATCTGCATCTAATCAAAATAATCTTGGTAAGTATGTATTCTAAAATGTATGATGATTTAGCATGAACATAGATAAGTCTTATCTACGTTTTAAAACAAATAGTTTTGTTGTCTCGTGACCATGGGCTGGCAAGTGCTATTTCAATATATAGTGTTGGACTGTGTGTATTTTAAATATCATATGTAATAATTAGTAAGCCATTAATCCTGATAGCTATGCAGCAGTTTTTTCGTATCAGTTTTAACAGTAACATTCAGTTTCTGAACTAAAGGAACTGAAAACAATATGTGATTTAATACTTTTATTTAAAAAAATACATATCAAGGTGCAATGTTCCACAGAAGTTAGACTCATTAGATCTACCTGTCAAAATCAAACGTTTAAAATACACTGACTCTGTTAAGCAATTACTATAGTGACTGAATTAAAACTGTTTCTTTGAAATAGATATATACATCTTATGATCAATTCACAATATTTTTGTATTTTCAGCAGAGTCTGTAAAGCGACGTCTTGGTTGTCTTCATTGTGTTTGTTGAGTTTGGCATTTGAAGAAAAGCATCGGGGTAAGAGTAACCACATCTGGTAGCTTACATTTCTCATATCATTCCGTGTTAGATCGGCAGAAACGTATACTATAGAATGTAGTATAACCTTCTGACAATCGACTTTCATTACACGTGTATGAAGGATGATCCTAATTAATCTTCAAACTTACGCGTTCTGATCTTGATCTTAACCGTTCGCCATTTAACCACAGTTATATTTTTTAAACGAATCATTTTCTGTCCATCGTCCTTACATTTTAGTTAAAAAACATCATCTAAACCACTGGACCAATTTCAACCAAACTTCACAATGCTTAATGGAAAGATTTAGCATACAGGTGGCATCAGAAAAAGGGTACAATTAACATTTAGCTTCAAATGACATCTACTCCTTATCCACTGGAACAATTTCAGCCTTACGTTATAGGAATGTTACTTTGGGAGTCCTCTTACAAAAGTGTTCATATATATAAATTATATACAGAACTTTGGTTGTTGCAGCATCAAAAAGGGAGAAAAATGCCATAAACTGATTTACTATAAAATTCTTCTTCTCTGAATCTGCTTGTCTGATTAAAAAAAAATGTGGTAGAAATGATCAATGAGTTATCCTCTGCAAAATATGTTCAAGCTATATTGATTGGTTGAAAAACATGTCCACCAGAAAAGGGGCAAAGTGACAAAACTTCAAAATTCCATTCTTATTAAAGGTCTCGTCTGATTTCAAGATAGTTTAGCAGAATTATTCTTTTTATCTATCAATTCTTAGCGAATGCAGTCTAACAATTCTATAAATATGTCTGAATCTGTCAAAAACATCAACAAAAATATGTTCGAATTTGTCAAAACATCAAAGGCGCCATAAAAACATGGAATAAGGGTTACTTTTATAATATGGAACTGCACGAATTAATTCACTTCTATTACAGTGACTTGTGATAATGGCTGAGGCACTAGTTCGTTTAACAGATACAGAGAGCAGCAGTTCGGAGGAAGATTATGAGAGCAGAAGTTCTGATAACAGTGGTGTTAATAGATACGGACTGGCCTTTGACGAAATAAGGGAAGAAGAGATACAAGAAGAAGGTCAGGACAGGAAAAGACAGCGTAAAGACACAACTGACGCTTTCTGTAATGTTTGTCTCATGCACGATTTGATTGCTTTAAGTAAAAATGTGGCGTTTTATCTGTGTTATGTATGTGAGCAATATCTGTGTGATAAATGCTTTAAAGGACATGAATCTCATAGTTATATCAAATTGGTGAGCGAGAAGAGTGAGAGAGAAACGAGAAGTAGAGAGTTTCTGGGGGAAATGAGGAAAGAGAGAAAGAGAGAGTTAAAGTTTGAGAGAGAGAACGTTTCAATGGTTGATAGAGTTAATGTGAAATACGGATTGGATCAGGTGAATTGTTGGATAACTGGATTATGTGGACTGGATAATACAAGGTGGGTTATTTGTGATAGTGATAATTATTGTATAAAACTATTTAATGTAGCATCCAACCTTTTACAGAGATATATTCGGTTAGGGTCTGATCCTTGGGATGTTACAGAAATAAAGGGTAAAAGTGAACCCACTGAACAGGGTATTATGTCCACGGGTGATATTTCTGTAATGAACCGAGTAAAACTGGATAAACAATGTCTGCTAGCCGTTACGTTACCACGGAAACATAGAATATTAATTATTGATGTTACACAAAATCCTGCCGTAATCACTAAATCTATAGAAACGGAGAAATCATGTCTTACTATAGATTTTAATGGAGATTATATTTGTACGCTCTGTCGTGATGATGGTGTTGATGGTTCTGGTCCCTGGTTTGTATGCGTGATGTCTACAGACGGAGTCACGATAAAAACCATAAACACTGATTTACACCATCCTTATAGTCCTCATCTCGCTGTTTGTTCTGGAAGGTTCTATATAACCGATCCGAACCACCACAAAGTACTTTGTTTGAATGACGAGGGCAAAGTAGTCTCTCACAAAACAATAGAAGGGTCAATGCCATGTGGGATCAGTGTAGACCCAGACACGAACCAAGTTTATGTTTGTTCCCCGCTTGACCACAAACTTTACCGACTCGATTCGAGTTTAGAGAGTTTAGAGCCTCTCTTTGATTTAGAGTCGGTAAATTCGGTTTTGCCCTGCGC
Organism: Serripes groenlandicus; assembly: GCA_031761405.1. Lineage (NCBI taxonomy): Eukaryota > Metazoa > Mollusca > Bivalvia > Cardiida > Cardiidae > Serripes > Serripes groenlandicus. The sequence continues at coordinate 46,417,171 of JASEVX010000003.1, forward strand.
TCTTTGTTTATATAGAGATAAACTCTATGTCAGTCAGGGCCTGTCGTCTACTCATATACACTCTGTTATCGTAATCCGAGTTCTGTAATTCCTCTCATCCTTTATTACCATACACAGTGTGACATAGCAACACATCTCTCACGTGAAAGTGTTGCATGAATGTTCTTTTGTTTCCATGGTTACCGATGAACGAGATGACTTTCTCTCATTGTTTATTCTGCTGTGATGCCTCGTACACACAGGCGATACAAATATTGTCATATATTCTACTATTTTTTTTTTTTTTATTTATTTATTTATTTTTTTTTTCCATTTATTTATTTATTTATGCATCATGCCGTTATAAATTCTAGTCCTTTATTATTTCGCCGTTTGTTCTGGAGTCCTTTCAATTGTTGGTGTTACGGCAACATATTTTTTTATGAACAATAAGGAAAAAGAAGTATTTCTCAAAACAATAGAAGGGTCAGGGCCACAAGGGATCAATGTAGATCCAGACACCAATTAAGTTTATATTTGTGCCAGGGTCACTACAAACTTATCGACTCGTTTCTAGTTATAAGAGAGATCCGAGTTTTAATAAGATTCGGACTCCCTTCTTTGACTTTGTCACATTGTTTTGTTTACACGTTTCAATCTTCCGTTTTGCCTCAAGCACCGTCGATTGTTTTCTGTAGCTTTCGTTAAGAATAAGATTTTGTTCTATTTTATAATTTATTTTAAATATATTGATATCCATTCAGCTTATTGTACAACTTATATACATGAATATTACGATGTATAGCCTTGTTTATCCGGCATATTTGACTAAAACATTTTTTCTTTTCTTTTACTTCATAGCATCATATCATGTACTTCCGTGTTTTATTCGGTACAGTACTGGCTACTAAAACTACTGCACACTGTGTTATTCAGTTTACATAATCCATTGAAAATCATATTTTATATATATACTTAACCCTTTCAACTGTGAATTTAATTCGTATTTTCAACTGTGAATTTAATTCGTATTATACATTAATGTGTGTGTGTGTGTGTTGGGGGGGGGGGGGGGGGGGGGGGGGGGGGGGGGGGGGGGGGGGGGGGGGTTCTGCGTGCGTGCGTGTGACTGTGTGTGTGTTACTGCTATTTGAAATACAGCTACAGTATTTTGTGTTTTAAAGCATTGTCATTGGATTGGAATTATATGAATAAATACATGTTATTGTTTGTAGACTTTGTCATTTGATCATAAACATTATTAAAAGACATAAAAAGTATGTTCAGTATTTTAGTTTGATATTTCTATCAATGAGTCCTTTCATATATCTCGAAACTCCCATTTTTCTAAAACTTAAAAAGATGTACTGTGTAAACCATTGGTAGAAAACAGGTGGAACACATTATTTGAAAAGAAACACTCGTTGTAATTTTCTATTTACGACGAAAACAAACGACCGTTGAGCCGCGCCACACTCAAACTAACATTCGGAGGGTTAAACATTATTTGATATCACGGTTTTAACAATGGCATTCTTGTATAGTCACATCTCTATACTTAGAAACGTTCACTAGAAGCAAGGCTGCTTGAACGATTAGATCGCAAACAAGACAGATCCAGATCAGCGTGTGCGGACGCGCATGTTTATCTGAATCTTATTTTTTATCAAAAACCCACGGATCGGTTTTCGTGTGATGTGGCTCATTCTAAGATTATCTATGTTTTGGTAATCATGGCTGACGTTCTTTCTGGGGCTAAGTACACAATATAACCACCAGTGTTCCGATTTATATTGCTACAGATATATTGCATGTGGGAATTCTTGCGTACCGGTGACGACCCTATCACCTTGGTATAACTTGGATGATGCACGCCACAACCGTAAACAAGGAATGATATTTGGCGCTGCACTTTTTAATGCCGCTTCAGTAATATTTGAGCACTCACTCTTGGAATAAAAAAGGAAGGGATGAAATTGAAAACAAGTTGAGATCAATGTTTTGTGCGTTTTTTGAGATCACATTTGTGCAGAATAAGATCACTTGCACATATATCAAATAGGGCATATGACGAGAGGTTCTTTGAAAAATATAAACGACATTTCTGACTGGTCAATACAACTGGAGTAGCACGAGCTCCGACTGTTCTAGCTGGTCAACACAACTGGAGTAGCTAGAGCGCCGACTGTTCTAGCTGGTCAACACAACCGGAGTAGCTAGAGCGCCGACTGTTCTAGCTGGTCAATACAACTGGAGTAGCTAGAGCGCCGACTGTTCTAGCTGGTCAACACAACCGGAGTAGCTAGAGCTCCGGCAGTTCTGGCTGGTATACACAACCGAAGTAGCAAGAGTTTCGGCTGTTTTTGCTGAACAAAACAAACGGGAAAACTAGGGTTCTGGCTGGTCAACACAACCGGAGTTGCTAAAGCTCCTGCTGTTTTGGCTTTTCAATAAAACCGGAGTAGCTACAGCTCCGGCTGTTCTAATTGGTTAACACAACTGGAGTAGTTAGAGCTCCGTCTGGTAAACGTAACTGGAGTAGCTAGAGCGCCGACTGTTCTAGCTGGTCAACACAACCGGAGTAGCTAGAGCTCCGGCAGTTCTGGCTGGTATATACAACCGGAGTTGCTAAAGCTCCTGCTGTTTTGGATTTTCAATAAAACCGGAGTAGCTACAGCTCCGGTTGTTCTAATTGGTCAACACAACTGGAGTAGTTAGAGCTCCGTCTGGTAAACGCAACTGGAGTAGAAAGAAGTCCAGCTGATCTGACTGCTCAACACAACCGGAGTAGCCAGGGCTACGGCTGTTCTAGCTGTCAATACAACCTCAGTCGCTAGAAGTCCGGCTATTCTAGCTTGTCAATACAACCGCAGTCGCTAGAATGCCGAGTGCTCTGGCTGGTCAACACAACCGAAGTACTTAGAGCTCCGGCTGCTCAATTCAATCGGAGAGTAGTAAGAAGTCCGGCTCTTATGGTTGGTCAACATAACCGAGGTATCTAGTGCTCCGGCTTTTCTGGCTTGTCAATACAATCGGAGTAGCTAGAAGTCCGACTGTTCTGGCTGATCACCACAATTGGAGTAGCTAGAAGGATAGCTATTCTGACCGGTCAACATAACCAGAGTATGTAGAGCTCCACCTGTTCTGGCTGGCAAATACAACCGGAGTAGCTAGAAGTCCGGCTATTCTGGGTGACAAATACAACCGGAGTAGCTAGAGCTCCGACTATTCTGGCTTATCAACACAACCGGAGTAGCTAGAGCTCCAACTATTCTGGCTGGTCTACACAACCGGAGTAGCTAGAGCTCCAACTATTCTGGCTGGTCTACCAACCGGAGTAGCTAGAGCTCCCACTATTCTGGCTGGTCTACACAACCGGAGTAGCTAGAGCTCCGACTGTTCTGGCTGGTCTACACAACCGGAGTAGCTAGAGCTCCCACTATTCTGGCTGGTCTACCAACCGGAGTAGCTAGAGCTCCCACTGTTCTGACTGGTCTACACAACCGGAGTAGCTAGAGCTCCGACTGTTCTGGCTGGTCTACACAACCGGAGTAGCTAGAGCTCCGACTATTCTGGCTGGTCTACATAACCGGAGTAGCTAGAGCTCCGACTTTTCTGGCTGGTCTACACAACCGGAGTAGCTAGAGCTCCAACTGTTCTGACTGGTCTACACAACCGGAGTAGCTAGAGCTCCCACTGTTCTGGCTGGTCTACACAACCGGAGTAGCTAGAGCTCCGACTATTCTGACTGGTCTACACAACCGGAGTAGCTAGAGCTCCGACTATTCTGACTGGTCTACACAACCGGAGTAGCTAGAGCTCCAACTGTTCTGACTGGTCTACACAACCGGAGTAGCTAGAGCTCCCACTATTCTGACTGGTCTACACAACCGGAGTAGCTAGAGCTCCCACTGTTCTGGCTGGTCTACACAGCCGGAGTAGCTAGAGCTCCAACTATTCTGACTGGTCTACACAACCGGAGTAGCTAGAGCTCCCACTATTCTGACTGGTCTACACAACCGGAGTAGCTAGAGCTCCCACTATTCTGACTGGTCTACACAACCGGAGTAGCTAGAGCTCCCACTATTCTGACTGGTCTACACAACCGGAGTAGCTAGAGCTCCAACTATTCTGGCTGGTCTACACAACCGGAGTAGCTAGAGCTCTCACTATTCTGACTGGTCTACACAACCGGAGTAGCTAGAGCTCCCACTATTCTGGCTGGTCTACACAACCGGAGTAGCTAGAGCTCTCACTATTCTGACTGGTCTACACAACCGGAGTAGCTAGAGCTCCCACTATTCTGACTGGTCTACACAAACGGAGTAGCTAGAGCTCCCACTATTCTGGCTGGTCTACACAACCGGAGTAGCTAGAGCTCCGACTAGTCTGGCTTATCAACACAACCGGAGTAGCTAGAGCTCCCACTATTCTGACTGGTCTACACAACCGGAGTAGCTAGAGCTCCCACTGTTCTGGCTGGTCTACACAACCGGAGTAGCTAGAGCTCCCACTATTCTGGCTGGTCTACACATCCGGAGTAGCTAGAGCTCCAACTATTCTGGCTGGTCTACACAACCGGAGTAGCTAGAGCTCCGACTATTCTGGCTTATCAACACAACCGGAGTAGCTAGAGCTCCCACTATTCTGACTGGTCTACACAACCGGAGTAGCTAGAGCTCCCACTATTCTGGCTTATCAACACAACCGGAGTAGCTAGAGCTCCCACTATTCTGACTGGTCTACACAACCGGAGTAGCTAGAGCTCCGACTGTTCTGGCTGGTCTACACAACCGGAGTAGCTAGAGCTCCACCTATTCTGGCTGGTCTACACAACCGGAGTAGCTAGAGCTCCCACTATTCTGGCTGGTCTACACAACCGGAGTAGCAAGAGCTCCCACTATTCTGGCTGGTCTACACAACCGGGGTAGCTAGAGCTCCCACTATTCTGGCTGGTCTACACAACCGGAGTAGCTAGAGCTCCCACTATTCTGGCTGGTCTACACAACCGGAGTAGCTAGAGCTCCAACTATTCTGACTGGTCTACACAACCGGAGTAGCTAGAGCTCCGACTGTTCTGGCTGGTCTACACAACCGGAGTAGCTAGAGCTCCGATTATTCTGACTGGTCTACACAACCGGAGTAGCTAGAGCTCCGACTATTCTGACTGGTCTACACAACCGGAGTAGCTAGAGCTCCCACTATTCTTACTGGTCTACACAACCGGAGTAGCTAGAGCTCCGACTGTTCTGGCTGGTCTACACAACCGGAGTAGCAAGAGCTCCGACTGTTCTGGCTGGTCTACACAACCGGAGTAGCTAGAGCTCCCACTGTTCTGGCTGGTCTACACAACCGGAGTAGCTAGAGCTCCCACTGTTCTGGCTGGTCTACACAACCGGAGTAGCTAGAGCTCCCACTGTTCTGGCTGGTCTACACAACCGGAGTAGCTAGAGCTCCCACTATTCTGGCTGGTCTACACAACCGGAGTAGCTAGAGCTCCCACTGTTCTGACTGGTCTACACAACCGGAGTAGCTAGAGCTCCCACTGTTCTGACTGGTCTACACAACCGGAGTAGCTAGAGCTCCCACTGTTCTGGCTGGTCTACACAACCGGAGTAGCTAGAGCTCTCACTATTCTGACTGGTCTACACAACCGGAGTAGCTAGAGCTCCCACTATTCTGACTGGTCTACACAACCGGAGTAGCTAGAGCTCCCACTATTCTGACTGGTCTACACAACCGGAGTAGCTAGAGCTCCCACTATTCTGACTGGTCTACACAACCGGAGTAGCTAGAGCTCCAACTATTCTGGCTGGTCTACACAACCGGAGTAGCTAGAGCTCTCACTATTCTGACTGGTCTACACAACCGGAGTAGCTAGAGCTCCCACTATTCTGGCTGGTCTACACAACCGGAGTAGCTAGAGCTCTCACTATTCTGACTGGTCTACACAACCGGAGTAGCTAGAGCTCCCACTATTCTGACTGGTCTACACAAACGGAGTAGCTAGAGCTCCCACTAGTCTGGCTGGTCTACACAACCGGAGTAGCTAGAGCTCCGACTAGTCTGGCTTATCAACACAACCGGAGTAGCTAGAGCTCCCACTATTCTGACTGGTCTACACAACCGGAGTAGCTAGAGCTCCCACTGTTCTGGCTGGTCTACACAACCGGAGTAACTAGAGCTCCCACTATTCTGGCTGGTCTACACATCCGGAGTAGCTAGAGCTCCAACTATTCTGGCTGGTCTACACAACCGGAGTAGCTAGAGCTCCGACTATTCTGGCTTATCAACACAACCGGAGTAGCTAGAGCTCCCACTATTCTGACTGGTCTACACAACCGGAGTAGCTAGAGCTCCCACTATTCTGGCTTATCAACACAACCGGAGTAGCTAGAGCTCCCACTATTCTGACTGGTCTACACAACCGGAGTAGCTAGAGCTCCGACTGTTCTGGCTGGTCTACACAACCGGAGTAGCTAGAGCTCCACCTATTCTGGCTGGTCTACACAACCGGAGTAGCTAGAGCTCCCACTATTCTGGCTGGTCTACACAACCGGAGTAGCAAGAGCTCCCACTATTCTGGCTGGTCTACACAACCGGGGTAGCTAGAGCTCCCACTATTCTGGCTGGTCTACACAACCGGAGTAGCTAGAGCTCCCACTATTCTGGCTGGTCTACACAACCGGAGTAGCTAGAGCTCCAACTATTCTGGCTGGTCTACACAACCGGAGTAGCTAGAGCTCCGACTGTTCTGGCTGGTCTACACAACCGGAGTAGCTAGAGCTCCGATTATTCTGACTGGTCTACACAACCGGAGTAGCTAGAGCTCCGACTATTCTGACTGGTCTACACAACCGGAGTAGCTAGAGCTCCCACTATTCTTACTGGTCTACACAACCGGAGTAGCTAGAGCTCCGACTATTCTGGCTGGTCTACACAACCGGAGTAGCAAGAGCTCCGACTGTTCTGGCTGGTCTACACAACCGGAGTAGCTAGAGCTCCCACTGTTCTGGCTGGTCTACACAACCGGAGTAGCTAGAGCTCCCACTGTTCTGGCTGGTCTACACAACCGGAGTAGCTAGAGCTCCCACTGTTCTGGCTGGTCTACACAACCGGAGTAGCTAGAGCTCCCACTATTCTGGCTGGTCTACACAACCGGAGTAGCTAGAGCTCCCACTGTTCTGACTGGTCTACACAACCGGAGTAGCTAGAGCTCCCACTGTTCTGACTGGTCTACACAACCGGAGTAGCTAGAGCTCCCACTGTTCTGGCTGGTCTACACAACCGGAGTAGCTAGAGCTCTCACTATTCTGACTGGTCTACACAACCGGAGTAGCTAGAGCTCCCACTATTCTGACTGGTCTACACAACCGGAGTAGCTAGAGCTCCCACTATTCTGACTGGTCTACACAACCGGAGTAGCTAGAGCTCCCACTATTCTGACTGGTCTACACAACCGGAGTAGCTAGAGCTCCAACTATTCTGGCTGGTCTACACAACCGGAGTAGCTAGAGCTCTCACTATTCTGACTGGTCTACACAACCGGAGTAGCTAGAGATCCCACTATTCTGGCTGGTCTACACAACCGGAGTAGCTAGAGCTCTCACTATTCTGACTGGTCTACACAACCGGAGTAGCTAGAGCTCCCACTATTCTGACTGGTCTACACAAACGGAGTAGCTAGAGCTCCCACTATTCTGGCTGGTCTACACAACCGGAGTAGCTAGAGCTCCGACTAGTCTGGCTTATCAACACAACCGGAGTAGCTAGAGCTCCCACTATTCTGACTGGTCTACACAACCGGAGTAGCTAGAGCTCCCACTGTTCTGGCTGGTCTACACAACCGGAGTAGCTAGAGCTCCCACTATTCTGGCTGGTCTACACATCCGGAGTAGCTAGAGCTCCAACTATTCTGGCTGGTCTACACAACCGGAGTAGCTAGAGCTCCGACTATTCTGGCTTATCAACACAACCGGAGTAGCTAGAGCTCCCACTATTCTGACTGGTCTACACAACCGGAGTAGCTAGAGCTCCCACTATTCTGGCTTATCAACACAACCGGAGTAGCTAGAGCTCCCACTATTCTGACTGGTCTACACAACCGGAGTAGCTAGAGCTCCGACTGTTCTGGCTGGTCTACACAACCGGAGTAGCTAGAGCTCCACCTATTCTGGCTGGTCTACACAACCGGAGTAGCTAGAGCTCCCACTATTCTGGCTGGTCTACACAACCGGAGTAGCAAGAGCTCCCACTATTCTGGCTGGTCTACACAACCGGGGTAGCTAGAGCTCCCACTATTCTGGCTGGTCTACACAACCGGAGTAGCTAGAGCTCCCACTATTCTGGCTGGTCTACACAACCGGAGTAGCTAGAGCTCCAACTATTCTGACTGGTCTACACAACCGGAGTAGCTAGAGCTCCGACTGTTCTGGCTGGTCTACACAACCGGAGTAGCTAGAGCTCCGACTATTCTGACTGGTCTACACAACCGGAGTAGCTAGAGCTCCGACTATTCTGACTGGTCTACACAACCGGAGTAGCTAGAGCTCCCACTATTCTTACTGGTCTACACAACCGGAGTAGCTAGAGCTCCGACTATTCTGGCTGGTCTACACAACCGGAGTAGCAAGAGCTCCGACTGTTCTGGCTGGTCTACACAACCGGAGTAGCTAGAGCTCCCACTATTCTGGCTGGTCTACACAACCGGAGTAGCTAGAGCTCCCACTGTTCTGGCTGGTCTACACAACCGGAGTAGCTAGAGCTCCCACTGTTCTGGCTGGTCTACACAACCGGAGTAGCTAGAGCTCCCACTATTCTGGCTGGTCTACACAACCGGAGTAGCTAGAGCTCCGACTATTCTGACTGGTCTACACAACCGGAGTAGCTAGAGCTCCCACTGTTCTGACTGGTCTACACAACCGGAGTAGCTAGAGCTCCCACTGTTATGGCTGGTCTACACAACCGGAGTAGCTAGAGCTCTCACTATTCTGACTGGTCTACACAACCGGAGTAGCTAGAGCTCCAACTATTCTGGCTGGTCTACACAACCGGAGTAGCTAGAGCTCCCACTGTTCTGACTGGTCTACACAACCGGAGTAGCTAGAGCTCTCACTATTCTGACTGGTCTACACAACCGGAGTAGCTAGAGCTCCGACTATTCTGACTGGTCTACACAACCGGAGTAGCTAGAGCTCCCACTGTTCTGGCTGGTCTACACAACCGGAGTAGCTAGAGCTCCAACTATTCTGACACAACCGGAGTAGCTAGAGCTCTCACTGTTCTGACTGGTCTACACAACCGGAGTAGCTAGAGCTCCCACTATTCTGACTGGTCTACACAACCGGAGTAGCTAGAGCTCCCACTATTCTGACTGGTCTACACAACCGGAGTAGCTAGAGCTCCCACTGTTCTGACTGGTCTACACAACCGGAGTAGCTAGAGCTCCCACTATTCTGGCTGGTCTACACAACCGGAGTAGCTAGAGCTCCCACTGTTCTGGCTGGTCTACACAACCGGAGTAGCTAGAGCTCCAACTGTTCTGACTGGTCTACACAACCGGAGTAGCTAGAGCTCCGACTATTCTGGCTGGTCTACACAACCGGAGTAGCTAGAGCTCCAACTGTTCTGACTGGTCTACACAACCGGAGTAGCTAGAGCTCCGACTATTCTGGCTGGTCTACACAACCGGAGTAGCTAGAGCTCCGACTATTCTGGCTGGTCTACACAACCGGAGTAGCTAGAGCTCCGACTATTCTGACTGGTCTACACAACCGGAGTAGCAAGAGCTCCGTCTGTTCAACACAACCGGAGAAACTAGAGCTCCTGCTGTTTTGGCTGTTCAATACAACCGGAGTAGCTACAGCTGCGGCTGTTCTAATTGGTCAACACAACCGGAGTTGTTAGATCTCCGTCCGGTAAACATGTGCGTCATGTGAGAACGTTGTTCAAGGTTTAAATTATAAAACTAATTGATCGACCAAATGCCAAACAGTTGTATACCTTTATATGATAAATACAACTACTTAATATTATATTTTACACACCTGGGCCTCAATGCTATACAGTTCAAAATGTTGGGGCAGATGACGCCTAACCTGACCTTTTGTAATTTCGACCGGCGATGATCAAGTCCAGCCTGAACATCCGCACAGTCTGATCATGATCCTCCTTATAGAGAGTTTCAATATAATTTTCCTGAAGTCGTTTGCTGCAGAAACTGTTCGGCGTGCCCAGTCCAGAGTTCGCCTTTTGAGAGTCGGACAATCTTACCACAACAACAAAGATAACAAAACTATATTGAAATGCAAGGAATTAAAAACTCGTACACAACTTAAACATGGGCGGGAGAGACGGACGGACAAGCAGTCCAAATGACAGATAATAGCAAAGCTATATACCCTTGTTCCGTTCATGAGAAAAACTACAGGGTCATTCTTGTGTACATTAATAGATCCAGATCAGACTGTATATTCGCAGTCTTATTAAGATATACACTTTTCACATACTTCTTGCACAGGCCTGTCAGAAGATTTAGTCAACTTGTGTAGAATCTAATAAGACTAAGCAGGCGGACACGATTATACATATACATGTATATATAATTTATATATATATCAATAACAAAGTGTCGTTTGAGGGGAAAGGGGAACTTGTAACATCTGCAAACAGCGAATACTCAGATGAGCATTCGATGTTGGTCTACAATATGAAGACTCATATATAGATGTCTTCTGAGTATAACCAAGAGTCGTGTAACGTCAAATAATGTAGTTTATTTTGTTAATGTGAAACCTAATTATTATGCGTATACCTTCTAATTTAAACGGAACTCAGTTGACAGTGGTATTCGAATGGATTGGTTTAGTTTAGTTTACATCAATTACGAAACAAGCTTTCAGCTTACATTAATCATGCTCGATGTCTGCTTCCTGGAGACTTAACCAGTACTTGCGCCGTATGTGTGGAAAATACCAAGTCAAAACGCGCTCATCACTGGACTCGAACTCGACCTCTGCACGACTGTCTTCCAACTGATGTTTACACTGTGACAATGCCGTAAAGCTAGATTGTAGCCTGACTATTTACGCTCCAAACCCGTATCGGGTGCAATAATAACCTGTTTTTGCCTGACGTGGCTCATATAAAAAGCAAAGCGCCTGTGTAGGAACTCGACCTCTGCACGACTGTCTTCCAACTGATGTTTACGCTGTGACAATGTAAAAATGCCGTAAAGCTAGATTGTAGCCTGACTATTTACGCTCCAAATCCGTAGTTTTATGCCAAAGCAATATCGGGTGCAATAATAACCTGTTTTTGCCTGACGTGGCTCATATAAAAAGCAAAGCGCCTGTGTAGGAACTCGACCTCTGCACGACTGTCTTCCAACTGATGTTTACGCTGTGACAATGTAAAAATGCCGTAAAGCTAGATTGTAGCCTGACTATTTACGCTCCAAATACGTATTGTTTGATGCCAAAGCAATATCGGGTGCAATAATAACCTGTTTTTGCCTGACGTGGCTCATATAAAAAGCAAAGCACCTGTGTGGCAGGATGATTTTATTTTCTAACGACCCGAATACAAAAGGAATATCGCTTATGGTAATTAATTTCCGTATTTTTGAATAAATATTGATTATGTGTTCGATTTGGGTCAATGTGTACAATAGGACGAAGGGTTGCGTTGTTAGCATTACGACTGACTAGCTGGTGTCAGGACAAATTTACCATTAGTACTGGTAACTTATACAGGAAACGCCCCGATATTACTGAAAAATGTTAAATGCGGCGTAAATCACCAAACAACCAAACAGTATCAAGACCAGCTTTAGATATAATATCAAACAGAATGAAGACACTAGCTTTAGATAGAATTCAAATTATTTGAAATCGTCCTAGACAAATGGCTACCTTTTCCGGTAGACCTTTTTAACCCATTGGTGAAAGACGAAAAACGCTGGCCGAACTTACTGTTCTCAATCAGCGGGAAATAATGTTGGTCAAGTCAGGATTCGAACTCATGAAGCTATGGCCGAGAGCCCAGGTCAACTAAGCTACCGGCGCTAGTAATAATATAATTGAACTGAGTGGAGTACTGGAGTAGCGATTATAGTACCCCTTTTAGAGAACTTGAAAGCGTGACTCGATCCCTGGTCGTGTCAAGCTGTTATCTTTTAAAAGGTAGTAGTGGTTTTACGTCTTGATCCCGAGGGTTACAGGGTTAATATTACGACACCTGATGTTTCACAATTCACCGAATCTTTGGTGTAATGATAGAGCGTCCGACTCGGATGTGGTATTATTGGAAGGTGATTATTATGTAATAATCTCCTTCATTTGCTGTTGCCTCAGAAGAATACTTTGACATGACAGGTTTCGTACGTTTTCATGAATGAACTCTCAGTGTTTAACCCTTTACATGATAGAATACGACACAAATGAAAGGGATACATTTTGAAATTGTTTCTAGAAAACATAACAATTACTCAAAACGACTTATTCCTTCTTTTTACAGAATGTGTCAACCCTCTACCAAAAAGATTATTTCAATATTCTAGATACATGTACCACACTTTTATACAGCTATTTTCTTATAGCATTTTCCGCACTTTGACCAGGAATGTAGATGCGATCTTATCTGCGCTCCTGTTTTATGTGGATCTTAAGCAGAATACATTTGAAACCATTGTAACAACGCTTGCCACTTTATTTCAATACACTTTCAATGACAGAGATTTTCCATAGTTTTGTCTATATATTTCCCAATTCGCCGGCCTCTGATGTTGGTCTATGAGAACAAGGGTAAGTTAGACTGTTTGTTTGTTTCTTTCTTTGTTTCCTTTATTTCCCCCCATGTATTTGGAGATTTCTTTACATACAAATAAATACAAGTTATGAATATAACAAATTCAACAAAGGAAAAGAATGGAGACATTCTTCATTCACTCACACCCTCATACGCCTAATACTCATTCACGAATTCATACATGGCATATTATTTTCTTGGTTATAGGAATAAACATTCGATCGGATATGATATAGGTATCCGATCAAATGCCTCTCTTATGTATAGTAATTGATAATGACATTTAAGGATATCTGTCGACAGTCGAACAGGCCAACATGCCTGCAAACAGCTGCGCCATATGAGAGGCATAACCTGTAAAAATCTTGGGTACAATGAATATATGTGTTAGGGTACATTCCAAGAACCTTTCTCAAGACAGACTCATCATTGCTGTCGCTGATGAGCTCGTTATATAATGAGTGACCGTTGAGTTGTTTAACTGAATCAAGGAATGCGATACGTAATGACTTACACAGTCGTAATGAGTAACTTGAGTCACAGAGCGGACAACTGCTGTGTTCGAGGTTACTTGGGGTTTGGGCCCATACTTTTGACACGATATATGCAGAGCGTAGTTCATCGGTTGTGGATGCTATATTCCAGACAGTCGCTATCTTTCGGGAGGGATGAATTATGCGTAAACGCGCGTAATCTCTTTCTTGCGTAAATTGTTCTGTCATTGATTGGTCTTCATGCGTTTTGATAACATTACGGATGGTGTTTTTCCATGATGTTTTACTGGGGAAAGTTGTGTTACACATGTATATTTGTATAAGTTGGTAATGTTATATTTTCTTAATAGGCAGTATATATCTGGCACAAAACTTCGAACGTGGGATGGCTTTATAGTATGCATGTACAACGTGAATAAGAATATAGCTTTAACAATAGAGCTTGGTGAACTGGAGATCATCTTTTGTAAAAGCGTTAACTTTCGAATATGAATGACTGAGTTTAGTGGATATATGCCTAGCATGAATTCTGTTATATGCGACCTGGTTCTGTTAGGGTGCCCTTGAATGTTTTTCAATATGAAGTGCTGGAACTTGTTTATTTGTCCTTCATCCTGATTGTTCATATTTGACAAAGTTTCGCACCGGTAAATTATTGTCGGTATGACTACTTTTTTGTATAAGTTACAGGAGATGACGGGGTTTACTCCCTTCGGTCTTAACCCTATACTGTTATATACGGAATCCTGTTTGGCTCATGTCGTCCGTCGTGCCTTAGGTCGACGCGCGACAAAGCGACACGACGCACGACAAAGCGACACGACGGACGACAAAGCGACACGACGGAATGTCGTTATGTCGTGTCGCTTTATCGCGATGTCGTGTCGCTTTGTCGTCCGTCGACCGGTGTAGAAGTAGCTGTTTATCATAGACACCGTAACGGTGTATTTGGAAGTGTAGTAAATACCTTATGTTTGTTTCCTTCTCTAATGCCAAAATCACTTGAATTTCAATATATAAGTAGCCTGAATTATAATAAGTTCTTAATAAATCATCCAAGTTGTTCTTCATTTTAAGAAATGATGGCAGTCACATGTTCACCGTGTATGGATAAAAACATAATACTACACCGGTCGACGGACGACGCACGACAAAGCGACACGACGTACGACAAAGCGACACGACATCGCGACATTCCACGGACCACGCGCGACATTACGATGCGTCCGTCGTGTCGCTTTGTCGTCCGTCGTGTCGCTTTGTCGTCCGTCGTGTTGTAAATTATTTAGGTCGACGCACGACAATGCGACACGACGGACGACATTGCGACACGACAAAGCGACACGACGGCCGACAAAGCGACACGTCGGACGACAAAGCGACACGACGGACGCATCGTAATGTCGTGCGTCGACCTTCTACTCTTCCAAGTCGACGTGCGACACGACAATGCGACACGACGCACGACAATGCGACACGACGCACGACAATGCGACACGACGCACGACAAACCGACACGACAGTACAAGGGCGACGCTCGACATAATGTCCCTTCCGTCGTGTCGCTTTGTCGTGTCGCTTTGTCGTGTCGCTTTATCGTGCGTCGTGTCGCTTTGTCGTGTAGCTTTGTCGTGCGTCGTGTCGCTTTGTCGCGCGTCGACCTAAGGCACGACGGACGACATGAGCCAAACAGGATTCCGTATTTATATGCGTAGTAAGCTGCTATCCCCTTTTGAATAGCTGTTTTGATAGAGATTGCATGTTTTCGGTTGCTGATCAGTGTAGTTCCCAAAATGAACAACAGACTCGCAGGTTTTGACTGCTTTGCCATTTAACAGGAAATTAGGGCTATGTGTGCGTCTTTTTAATGGATGTGCATCGAGTGTGATTGCAACAGTTTTGTCAGTGTTGTATTGAAAACCCCATTGTCTTGCATATGTTCGGATATGTTTAGAAGGGCTTGCATATTGAGTGGGTTGAGTGCTGTAATTGTGATGTCGTCTGCTAGCGTTGGGCACCCTGAGTCAATATTGCCCACTCTCGCTGCTAGGTTGCATTGTTGCAATTGAACTAAAAGCTCGTTTATGAATACCAGATACATAAGTCCGGAACTTGAACCACCTTGCCTAATGCTTTGATTGACAGGGAACCACTGGGATAAGTGACCGTTCACCATAATCGTTCTTTCTATGTTTTGATAAGATTTAATTAAGTTATCGCTTAGGTGCAAACGGCTCCACAAAAAATAATTATCTATCTTTAATATGTGTATTAAAAAGATGATTTAAATAGTCTGTTTTTTAGGTTGAATAAACGTTGTCAAAATCATATAGACAAAGAACAAAATAAACGTACCCCTTCACCTATAATCGATGTATATCAAATATTATTATAGCTATTGCTTAGGTGAAAACGGTCTCAGATGCGGCACTTCTTCATCTACAATGAAATTTCTATTTCATCAAAATAAATTTAGATTTAGGTCTTTTTTGAAGATTTATTTGTAACTGCATGGTTTTAAATGTATTAGTGATAGTTCAGAAATGCTCCCAATTCGATCCGAAGTTTTATGACACTCATAAAATAATTTTGTATCCCCAGGGGTCTTAATCCGAATCTTATACACGATTCTCAATGTTGAACAACTTAGTTAGATTTGAAACTGGCCCTGGATCGCCCACCTTAATTATACAATGTACTGCAATGCAAAACACATCAAGACAATTATTCTGAATGCAACCTCCAGTGTTAACAAGATTTTCCTTCCTTTGGCCTAGTGATCTATATTATTTTACCTGATATGACCTATATTCCAACATGGACTAGATATCATCAAGACAACATTCTGACAAATGTTCAACTTGCTCAAAGTAAAAATGCGGCCTCCGGAGTTTGAACAATATTTTCCTTTATTGACCTTGTTTCTGACCCAATATATGCTGTAGCTTGGCTTAGATATCATTTTGATAAACATTCTCATTAAATTTCAAGCTGCTGAAGCAAAAAATGCATCTTCTACAGAGTTAACAAGATGTTCCTTCAATTTGGCCTAGTGACCTAGTTTCTGACCCAACATGACCCATCAAGAAAAACATTCTGATAAAGTTTCATCATGCTCAAGTTAAAAATGCAGTATCAAGAGTGTTAACAAGACTACCCTTCAATTTGGCACAGTGACCTAGTTTTTAACCCGGCAAGACCCATATTCGAACTTGGCCTAGATATCATTTAGACAAACATTCTGACTAAATTTCAAGCTGCTTAAGCAAACAAGAGGGCCATGATGGCCATAGATCGCTCACCTTAATTATACAATGTACTGCAATGCAAAACACATCAAGACAATTATTCTGAATGCAACCTCCACATTGTTAACAATATTTTCCTTCATTTGGCCTAGTGATCTGTATTTTTTTTTTACCTGATATGAGACATATTTCAACATGGACTAGATATCATCAAGACAACATTCTGACAAAGTTTCAACTTGCTCAAAGTAAAAATGCGGCCTCCAGAGTTTGAACAATATTTTCTTTTATTGACCTAGTTTCTTATCCAATATGACCCCTATTCGAACTTGACCTAGATATAATTCAGACAAACATTCTGATCAAATTTCAAGCTGCTGAAGCAAAAAATGTGGCATCCAAAGTATTCACAAGATTTTTCTTCAATTTGATCTAGTGACCTAGTTTTTGACCCAGCATGACCCATATTCTAACTTGGCCTACATATCATCAAGAAAAACATTCTGATAAAGCTTCATCATGCTGAAATTAAAAATGCAGTATCCAGAGTGTTAACAAGATTACCCTTCAATATGGCCTAGTGACCTAGTGTTTAACCCGGCATGACCCATATCCGAACTTGGCCTAGATATCATTCAGACAAACATTCTGACTAAATTACAAGCTGCTGAAGCAAAAATAAGTCATCCAAAGTGTTAACAAGATTTTACTTCAATTTGACCTAGTGACCTAGTTTTTGACCCGGCCTACATATCATTCAGCTCAACATTCTGACCAAATTTCAAGCCGCTGAAGCAAAACATGCGGCTCCTACAGAGTTAACAAGATTTTCCCTCAATTTGGCCTAGTGACCTAGTTTCTGATCAAATATGACCCATATTTAAACTTGACCTAGATATCTTCAAGACAAACATTTTGACAAAATTTCAAGCTGCTGAAGCAAAAAATGCGGCATCCAAAGTGTTAACAAGATTTTCCTTCAATTTGGCCTAGTGACCTAGTTTTTGACCCGGCATGACCCATATTCAAACTTGGCCTAGATATCATTTAGCTCAACATTCTGAACAAATTTCAAGCCACTGAAGCAAAACATGTGGCTTCTACAGAGTTAACAAGATTTTCCCTCAATTTGGCCTAGTGACCTAGTTTCTGACCCAATATGACCCATATTCAAACTTGACCTAGATATTTTTAAGACAAACATTCTGACAAAATTTCAAACTGCTGAAGCAAAAATTGCGGCATCCAAATTGTTAACAAGATTTTCCTTCAATTTGACCTAGTGACCTACTGTTTGACCCGACGTAACCCATGTTCGAACTTGACCTACATATCACCAAGACAAACATTCTGCTAAAGTTTCAACATGCTCAAGTTGAAAATGTGGCCTCTAGAGTGTTAACAAGATTTCCCTTCAATTCAACCTAGTGACCTAGTTTTTGACCTCATATGGCCCAGTTTCGAACTTGTTCAAGATTTTATAGAGATGAACGTTCTGATAAACTTTCATGAAGATTGGATGCAAAATGTAGCCCGTAGAGTGTTACAAGTTCAAATGTTGACGAAGCACGACGCACAACGGACGGACGCTGGACAAAATGTGATCCCAATAGCTCACCTTGCACTTCGTGCATAGGTGAGCTAAAAATGCGGCATCCAAAGTGTTAACAAGATTTTCCTTCAATTTGGCCTAGTGACCTAGTTTTTGACCCAGCAAGACCCATATTTAAACTTGGTCTAGATATCATTTAGCTGAACCAAAAAATGCGGCTTCTACAGTGTTAACAAGATTTCCCTTCAATTCGGCCTATTTACCTAGTTTCTGACCCAATATGACCCATATTTGAACTTGACCTAGATATTTTTAAGACAAACATTTTGAAGCAAACATTGCGGCCTCTGGAGTGTTAAGATTTTCCTTCAATATGACCTAGTGACCTACTTTTTGACACGACATGACCCATGTTCGAACTTGACCTACAAGACAAACATTCTGATAAAGTTTCAACATGCTCACGTTGAAAATGTGGCTTCCAGAGTGTTAACAAGATTTCCCTTCAATTTGACCTAGTGACCTCGTTTTTGACCTCATATGGCCCAGTTTCAAACTTGTCCAAGATTTGATGGAGATGAATGTTCTGATAAACTTTCATGAAGATTGGATGCAAAATGTAGCCTGTAGAGTGTTAACAAGCTGAAATGTTGACGACGCATGACGGACGCCGGACAAAATGTGATCACAATAGCTCACCTTGCACTTCGTGCATAGGTGAGCTTTCGTGCATAGGTGAGCTAAAAAATAAACGTTCAAAATACATTTAGTGACAGAAAGGAATTTAGTGATTAACATCCCTGTTAAGATTGGTTTCTGGAAGTTATGGCCCAAACATTTATGGCCCAGTACATTTATGGCCCATATTTGGAAGTTATGGCCCATATATGAATTATATAGTGGTAGCTACAAATTGGTTTAGTATGAGAAGTCATGTTGTAGGAAATTGTTAACAGACGGACGTACAGACGACGACAATGCCGGAAGATGAGTGATCACAAAAGCTCACATCGCACTTCGTGCTTATGTGAGCTAAAAATAAAATAACAAATAGAAAATAATATTACAAATTATATAAATAACAAAAGCAAATAAATATTAACCCTTTCCCTCATACAACAATTCTGCAGCAGACGACTTTGAACATATTTTGTCAAACAATAGAATATCTGTAAAATTGAATGGATAACCTACGACTAAAAGTGGTAAACATTGTGGCAAAAGAAGAAATTGATTGTTTTGAGCAATTTCTTCTTTTGTCACTAGGTTTTCAAAAAGCCCTCTGCTGCAGAGGCGTCAATAAGCGTCTATATGAGGGAAAGGGTTAGCTTGTTACAGGGAAAATAAACAAATTAAAAATATCTCAAATAGGCAAAAAACAACAAAATTATGCTCCAATATACGTGACACTAATTCTTTATGAGTAAATTCTCCTTTGACTACAATGTTTTCGAAAAGGTTAAGATTGTTCTGTGTTAGGCTAAAATATATATGACACTCTTTAGGATTGTTCACTATTAACCCTATTCCCACACACAGCAAATCTGTAGCAGAGAACTTTAAAAACTTTTACGCAAAAATATAGAAAATCTCTATTAATAATGGTACAATTACTAAAACAAGAGGACCATAATAGTACTATATCGCTCCCCTGATTTAATCTAACTTAAAAAAGTTTTCAGTGTCCTTTCCCCTATATGAGTCTATGAAAAACAAGTGACTTTTGATCCCAGGGCTATAATTTGAACAATCTTGATAGAGGTTCACTAGATGATGCTACATACCAAATATCAAAGGCATGGGCCTTCGGGCCTTCTACTTTCAGACAAGAAGATTTTTTAAGTTTTGGTTAATTTTCCCTTTTTTGTTGCTGTGGCAACCAAAGTTCTGCATGGAATAGAATTCTTTGAACAAGTTTGGAAGAGAACTAACCAAGGAACATTCCTGTAAAATTATTTTGTATTTGGTTAATTGGTTTAGGAGGAGAATTTGTTTGTAGGAAAATGTGAACGGACGGACGACGACGGACAACAGACGGTGAGAAATCACAAAAGCTCACCTTGCACATAGGCGAGCTAAAAATAAAATTAAAAATAAATAAAAATTGAGCTGAACGCACTTAAAAAATACAAGAAATTAGAAATGATGGCCCCGGATCGCTCATCTAAATTTTATTTTTTTCACTTTAGCTATATAAGCCCCGCCCCCTGGCGGCTACAGTTTCCCACCAATCAACTTGGATTGAAGGAATCTGATAGAGGGTCACCCTAGGAACATTTCTACAAATTTATTTGAAAATCGGCCCGACACTTTTGGAGGAGAAGATTTTTTAAGTTTTCAATATAGCCATATAAGGCAAAATAGTCCTGCCCACTGGCGGCCATGTTTTTCGACCAATCAACATGGCTTGAAGGAATCTGAAAGTGGGTCACTTAAGGAACATTTCTACAAAATTATTTTAAAATCGGCCTGACACTTTCGGAGAAGAATATTTTTTAAGATTTTACTATAGCCATATAAGGCAAAATAGCGCCGCACCCCTGGCGGCCATGTTTTTCGACCAATCAACATGGCTTGAAAGAATCTGAAAGTGGGTCACTTAAGGAACATTTCTACAAAATTATTTGAAAATCGGCCTGACACTTTCGGAGAAGAATATTTTTTAAGATTTCACTATAGCCATATGATGCAAAATATCCCCGCACCCCGGGCGGCCATGTTTTTCGACCAATCAACATGGCTTGAAAGAATCTGATAGAGGGTCATCCAAGGAACATTTCTACAAAATTATTTGAAAATCGGCCTGACACTTTCCGAGGAGAAGATTTTTTAAGTTTATAGCCATATAAGGCAACCCCCCCCCCCTCCCCCCGCCCTGGCGGCCATGTTTTTTTACCAATCAACATGGCATGAAGGAATTATTACTTGATTGTTTACATAGGTGTAGATGTGATAAAAGGAATGGAGTGTGTTTGAAATGAAGATCACAGTGGGGTGACTAAGTGATCATGACCAATGTCCATATCAGGTTTAATGAACTTAAGTTAAAGTTTTTCTAGGTTATTTGAAGAAAACATATCCAATACCCAAACTAAGTTTCAAAGTTGTGGCGTAGGCCATCAGTAGTTGTAAGGCAAGGACTGGTTGCGTATTGATGGTTGCACTAACCTTGACCTTTCACCTGTTGACCTGAAAACTCTTTGATTAATGATCATGACTAATGTCCATATCAAGTTTGATGAACTATTAGGTACAACTAGTTTAAAGTTATTGCAAAAAAAAGTGTTTTTTTCGTTCAAGGTCAAAGTGACCCTGACCTTTGACCTTATGATCCCATGACCTGTTTGAGTCAAGTGCTGATCATGACCATTACCCAAACTAAGTTTCAGGGTCATAGGCCCAAGCAATCAGTAGTTTTAAAGCAAGAAATGTTTCTGTATTGAAGGTCACAGTGAACTTGACCTTTGACCTATTGACTCCAAACTAACTAGGCATCACCAACTTGCTATGATGTACGTCCATACCAAGTTTGAAGATCATAGGCCTAGGCGTATGTAAGTTATAAGGGTAAATGCTAGCTTTCACAAAAACTTTAACCATTAACTGTTTCTTTACAGAAAGGTCACAGTGACCTTGACCTTTGACCTAGTAACTCCAAACTCTCTAGGCAAAACCAACTTGAAGATCTGAAGGAATCTGATAGAGGGTCATCCAAGGAACATTTCTACAAAATTATTTGAAAATCTGCCTACCAGTTTGGGAGAAGAAGAATATTGAAGTTTTTTCATTTTGTTGCCATGGAAACCAGAATTATGCATGGATCCCAACAAATTGAAGGAAATCTAGTGAGGTCATTGAGAGGATGCTTTCTGTGAAGTTTCTTCCCAATTGATCCACTGGTTACTGAGGAGAAGAAGTTCACGCAAGACGGACAAAAGGCGATCACAATAACTCACCTTGAGCAAAACTCAGGCGAGTTAAAAATACAAGAAATTCAAACAAAATAACAAAATACAAACGTTTTTCCCTGAAACCTGTTTGATAAGTACTTAATTTATGAAATTTGAAATTATTATAACAAAATACTTTCAATGTTGAAGTTTTGCATTTGCTTTAACCCTTTCCCTTATATAGACGCATTCTGACACCTAGAGCTGCAGAAGATTGCTTTTTGAAAACATGGCAACAAACAAGAGGCACATGAGGGCCTATGCTCTACTGGTATGGTTCTTTGGTCATTTTCAATCCAGAGCATGTATGTATGGTGAAGATCGGATAGTAAATGGAGGCTCTTTTGTGTTTACAAGCTGTATTATAGCAATTTTTACAATTTCATGGGCCATAATCCAGTCTTGCATGGGCGGATCTGACTGATTTTCAAAAGGAACCAAGCTCTCAACAATATTTATCTACTATCTAAGTTTGGTGAAGATCAGATAGTAAATGGAGCCTCTATTGTGTTCACATGCTCATTATAGCAATTTGGACAATTTCAAGGGCCATAATCCAGTCTTGCATTGGCGGATCTGGCTGGTTTACGAAAGGAACTGAGCTCTCATGGATATCTAACTACTGTATAAGTTTGGTTGAGATACAATCAAAAGTGAAGACTGTATCGTGTTAACAAGCTCTTTTATAGCAATTTTGACCATTTCAAGGGCCATAATCCAGTCATGCATGGGCGGATCTGGCTGGTTTTCAAAAGGAACCGAGCTCTCATGGATATCTAACAACTGTATAAGTTTGGTTGAGATACAATCAAAAGGGAAGACTGTATCGTGTTAACAAGCTCTTTTATAGCAATTTTGACCATTTCAAGGTTTTCGAAAGGAACCAAGCTCTTATGGATATCTAACTACTGTATAAGTTTGGTTGAGATACAATCAAAAAAGAAGACTGTATTGTGTTAACAAGCTCTTTTATAGCAATTTTGACCATTTCAAGGGCCATAATCCAGTCATGCATGGGCGGATCTGGCTGGTTTTCGAAAGGAACCGAGCTCTCATGGATATCTAACTACTGTATAAGTTTAGTTGAGATACAATCAAAAGTGAAGACTGTATCGTGTTAACAAGAAATTGTTTACGGACGGACGCACACACGCACAACGGACAAATCGCCACGACATAAGCCCTTCTGGCCTTTGGCCAGTAGAGCTAAAAAAGAAATTGCTCCAAACAAGCAATTTCTCCTTTTGTCACCATGTTTTCAAATCTGTTCAATTATTGTACATTCATTTGAAGTGAGTTTCTAATTTTTTCAGGTCTGTTTTCAAAGTCGTCTGCTGCAGATTTTTTGTATGTGGAAAAGGGTTTAGCAAACAGTTAAACCAGCTTTTCAAGTTATCAAACAATACTGGTTATCTACAAAGGCTCTTTTCTAACTTTCAATCTTGAAGTTTGACATTGGCCTCTAAGCAAACAGTTAAACCAGCTTTTCAATCAGTGAAGCAGTTTGGTAGCTTTGTGGTTCGTAATGGTTATACAAGATGTGATAAAGCTGTAACTTGGTGAATTGGAAACTGAATATTATCATACAACACCATTGGATACTGTACAGAGCTCTAGATAAGGGGCGTTTTTCATGTTCTAAAATCCTTATCTGACACTCAAACCCTATGTTGTGTGTACTCAAAAGTATTGTCTCAGACAACATAGGGTTTGGTTGAATTATGAGAGATATTGTGGGAAAAAGACAATCTACTCCGCTTATCTAGTCCTCTGAATACAGGTATAATGTAATGGTATCTTGGCCAAATACTCTCCTATCACGATGGATTGGTTTCAGGTTAACATTTTCACACATACAACTACTATGCAGCAGACAACATTGAAAACACTTTAGCAAAAATAATCGAATTCTCTTGAAATGGAAGTATTTTGGCAACTGTTCCTCATTTCACAAATATTTTCAGGTTAGTCGACTGCAGTGACTTCCATCCTCAGCTCTAAGAACTGCAGGGGTAGCATTACAGTGTCATGTAAATGTTGAAAGCAACAGATAATCACTATTCAAATAGTGAAAAATGAAGTTTGAATCCTTTGATGCGTTGATTCTGCCTTTGGAATCTTTCCTGGCACACAGCGGGAATACGTGCAAGACCTCCAAGAAGCAGCCATTAAGCCTGATAATTATAAGCTGATACCTTTATTTGCAATCAATGTAAATCAATATGATTAACCATTTCCCTCATATAGACGCTTTCGGACGCATCTGCAGCATACAGCTTTTTGAAAACATGGTTTTTCTACTTTTGTCACCATGTTTTCAATTCTATTCAAGGATTGTTCTTTCATTTAAAGGGATTTTCTGTGCTTTTGCCTTGATGCTTTCAAAGGCGTCTGCTGAAGATTTGTTGTATGTGGGAAAGGGTTAAACTTATTATGTGATGCAGTCATCCAACAAAAGAAGGCATTCAATGTTATTATAATTATTTTAATTCAGAAGTAATACGAAACTTTTTTCTTTAACAATGTAACAAACAATAAGCACTAGTACCTAAGGATATTACCCTGGCAATTCTTTTTAAATGAACAACACCAGACTAAAACTCTCGCCAAAATCAAAGATCCTTACCTTGCAGTCAATATATGAAGCAGACGACTTTAAAAACATCTATGCAAAACTAGGGACAATTTCCTTACACATAAATATAAGTATATAATTATGAAATTGAGTTTGAACCCTTTCCCTCATATAGACACTTTTGACGCCTCTGCCGCAGACGACGTTTGAAAACATACTGACAAAAGGTGAAATTGCTCAAGATGAGCAATTTCTCCTTTTGCCGCAATGTTTTCAATAATTAATCCCTTATTTATGGAGATTTTTAACGTTTTTGCCAATATGATTTCAAAGTCGTCTGCTGCAGATTTGTTGTATGTGGGAAAGGGTTAAACAATGTAACAAAAGTCATTTGCTGCACTTGGGTTTAAATGTATCTACAAGTGGGAAAATGTTAAACTTCTACAATCCTTCGTGCAGCATGTTAGCCCTGAAAGCTGTTTGTCAATCTAAAGTCTTTTGTTGACTTTGGGGATATCAATTATTGTCTCTTAACCGTACAAACATTAATGATCTGGTTCTTCAACATCTTCATCTGGCGCACACTGTAATTATGGTAAAAGTAAAACATAGGATACTTACAGCGCATGTACTGTAGTTTCACCTCAAGTCTTTTTCTAGGCATTTTGGGAACAAGAATTTGGCCCTTTATTCGCTTTTTTTAAATTTAATTTGGGAATAAAAAACCTGAATTAACATGACAAAATTGGGAATTCTGCATGATTTGAAAGAATTTTGCCATTAGGTCAGAATATCTGACCTGTGAGATGCCTAGAAAAAGGCCTGCACATGATAGTGTTTCAGGTAAGTTGAGTTTTTTCAAAAGCCAAAATTCTTAAACCTTTCAAACATACAATTGATATGCACCAGACAACTTTAAATTGCATAATCATGAAAAACCAGTATTAATGAAATAAATAAATAAATAAATAAAAAACAGATAGATTTGAAAACATTGTGGCGAAAGGGGAATTTGCTCATCATGACAAAGGAATTTTGATTGGTTATATGTGATGCTGTAGGGATAAAATAAATTTGTGCCCATTAACTAGAAGGCCATTCCATTCACAAAGCATAACAGCTGGTGTTTTTTGAGAAAGTACTGACATTACTACCATTTTTAAAGTCTTTGGTATGATCAGACCGGGGATCAAACCCGCGACCTCCCGAACCCTAGACGGACGATCTTCCACTATGACGATGACATCAGCGTATCAGACAGAATACAGAAATGTCCCCCGGTCGACAAAAAGCTGGTAATCACGAGCACTTGTGTAAGCTCTTGCCATATGGTATTACAGCTTGTCTACCAGGTATCTTCCTATAAGTTTCAAATTATTCTTGTTTCATTGATTGCGAAACAAGCTTCCAGCTTATAATATTAATCATGCTCTATGTCTGCTTCCTGGAGACTTAACCAGTATTCGCACCAATTGCATGGAAAAACCCCAAAGTCAGAACCCCCCTCATCATGGGATTTGAACGTGTGACCTTTGGAACGAGAGGCTGACACTGTACCACTGCATCACTGTCTTCCTATTAGAAGTATGTATCTACTAAAAATTAATAAAATCGTACTTACAAAATATTCTACAAAGCAAACTTGTCCATCCTCATTCTTTATCATATACTGGAGCGACAAGAAACCTCTGGAATCGGTCCTTATGGATGATACTCGTGTAGATAAACCTAAAGCTTTTACTGACGGCTTTAACAGCGAGATCTTATATCTGTAAGATTATAAACTAGTTAATGGAGTATTGCAAGCAATACAAAAGTCCTCTATCGGACACAAATTTATAAGTTGAAACAAGCACATTATTCTGTCAAACCTCACTTTTAGAGTTATGCCCCTTGACATACATGGTCTCCTAATGGTCCTGATTAAATGTGTCAAGTTTCGGAGTTGTAGACATGATATTGCGGAAAAAAGTCTTCAAGTATGACCTTGATTTTGAGAGTAAGTGGCTGGTTATTGTGCATGACACATCATCTTGCTATGAAGAATAATTGTGTAAAGTTATAACAAATCCATTCAAGCATGTGGAAGACACAGCCTGGACATTACATAAAAGCTTAAGAATGTTTGAGCCAAAAGTGTGACCTTGACCTTGAAAGTAGGAGGCTGGGTGATGTGCATGACACATAATGGAGATTTATTGCATGAAGTACTACCATAATCCATTCCAGAAAATGGAAGACAGCCTGGATACGATATTGCGAATGGACAATGTTTAATCCCAAACGGTGACCTTGACCTTGGGAGTAGATGGCTTGGAGATGTACATGACACATCATCTTATTATGGAGAATAATTGTGTGAAATAATATTAAAATCAATTCAAGCATGTGGAAGATACAGCCCGGACACAATATAGCGAACAAACATTGCTTGAGCCCAAATTGTGACCTTGACCTTTGGAGCAGGTGGCAAGATAATGTTCATGACACATCATCTTGTTATAAATCAAAGCGCCAATGGCACTGTAGTGGCGATTGTATGGAAAATCCTGCAAAGTAACAAGCAGTATATCGGTGTAGGGCTTGTGCTTTTCAATAATAGTGCACTCTGGTGCGGATCAACTTGAGAATGTATCAACCCTGCATCTTTTGACAGTAGAATAATGTTAGTTTGCCAGAATGTTGTCTTGGTGATTGTTTAGTTACGTTCTGAAACTGGTCATGATGTGTTCAAAATTAGGCCATTTCAAATTTATGAAAAATCTAGTTGGTACTCGATAGACTAGCTACCGTTTTAGCTCATTAGAATGGCTATTTGTAATCTAAATTGTTCGGGTAATCACATGTTCATCACCAGGTCGCTAGGCCATATTAAGATAAAATATTGTGTACACTTTAGAAATGACAAAATTATCAAGAAAGGAGAGAAAACAGTATCCATTAGTTTGGTGTTTGTTTCAATGATGTCCGATATTAAACAGGTCTGTTTAATTAAGTCCCTTCACATTGCATGATTGAGGGTTGTCAGAGACATATAAACACAGTGTATTTATATGTCTCTGAGGTTGTTAAACTGCTTCGAAAAATTTGAGTGCAATAACAAACACAAAACATGCACAAAAAGCACAATTTCACTATTTGCCAAACTGTTCAATTTATAAAAATATAGGCATATATTATAATACTCGATCTCCAAACTAAATAAGGCTACACTTTCAGCATTGATTGCTAATTGACTCTAGAACGAACAGACGTGTATATATAACGTGTGTACACACTGACATCGTGTGTCCTTTAAACCTTTGTAAACCAGTCTTATCATCTAGACGCTTTCATATATTTAAACAACTACAAAATGAAGCGTTTATAATATTGAGATTGAAGAACACCAGTTATGCGAGCTATTTATAGAAACTTTTGGAATTTCCAGATTTGAGTATCATCAGAGTTATTTGCCGTTATTTGCAAGGCAGAACGCGCAATGATATTTATTATCTGCCAAATCATGACGAAGATAATATTTACATATTTTAACTCTATGTAGATAATGTCTCGATAAAACTCAAATATTAGTAACAATCCGATACCAAAGTAGCACTGACATAATTATTATTAATCGCGTATGATGGAACTATAACGGATGTGAGTAAATTAGTTTGCAGTAAGGAAAATAAATATCAACCGATTTTTCAAAACCGACTATATAAATATTGTTCATTGTTGTTGTTTCTGTAAGCATTGTGGCGATAGTCAAACCAATCGCCACAAAAAACAAGTTTCTTGGAAATCCTATGATGCATGGTGGAGATGCGGGCCGAACAATATAATCCTATCAAACAGTACTCATTTTGAATCTTGATCTCTAAGTGTGACCTTGACATTTGAGTTACAGGCCCAGGTCTTGGGCGTGACACGCGTCCTGATCATGGTGAACGTTTGTGCTAAGTTTCTTGGAAATCGTATGATGAATGGTTGAGATGCGGGTCAGACAAGGTAATCCTATCAAACTACTCATTTTGACCTTTGACCTCTTAGTGTGACCTTTATATTTGAGGTACAGGCCTGGGTGTTGTGCGCGACACGCCGCCTTATCATGGTGAACGTTTGTGCCAAGTTTCTTTCAAATCCTATGATGCATGTGTAAGATGCGGGCCGGACAAGTTTATGTGGGACTGACAGACAGACAGACAGACGGAATCGACCAAACCTATAGTCCCCAAACCGGTTTTCGACCGGTTTGGGGACTAATAACAAATCTGTTCTTGTTGATACTCGCTAAGATAGACCTAAAGACTGCTCCAGGAAACAAATGTCTAGGGGAAGGAACAACAGGCTACTTTTAATTGATGAGTTGGGGGTATTTTTTTAATTGAAATTAATGTCCCAAAAATAATTAAAATTTCATAGGGTACCCTTAAAATTCCTGGTTGTTCCTCCCCCACAGACATATTTTCCTTGAACAGACCTAAGGCTTTAATGGATGGCTTAAACAGCCAGATCTTATATCTGTAAGATTATAAATAAAAAATCTGTCCTTGGCGATACTTGTGTAGATAGACCTGAGGCTTTCACGGACGGCTTTAACAGCAAGATCTTATATCTATCTAGTTATAAATAACAAACGAGTTGTGTAACACAACATTTTGAACTTTGGGACTTGGAGACTATTGAAGATGCAGCTCAGTCTGCTCCCCTATGCACACATCTTCATTGTTTGCTAATTACTCGTAAAATTATCCTGCCAGCCTCTGAAGAGTTTTTATGACCAAATATCACCTTTACATCTATAATTATATGAATTCTGTGGGTATTACATCAAAACTAGTTTTCTTGTGCTCTGGCACAAATATGCTTCTTGTTGATTTGTTGTGGTTTGATTTATTTGGGTTTAATGCCGTTTTAAAAAAAATATCAGTCATATCACGTCGGCCATTTCACCTACCCATACGTTTCCTGGTTTTCTCACACCATTCTCCACACAACAAGTATGCAATCTGTACTTGAAATTTGAAGCATACAAGCTTTAAGACAAATCGTTCAAGTAAAACTAATAATATAGAACACTTTGAAAAATCCCTGTAAATGAAGGAATGATAAGTAAATAGAGTTGAAACCATTGTTGAGAAAAGACAAATGGCTCATAATGAGCTATTTCTCGTTTTGCCACAAGGTTACCAACTCCATTCAATAATGATACTATGTTTTATAAAGGTTGTCCATATCTTTGCTTATATAATTAATGTTTTCGAAGTGTGGCACAGTGTGGGAAAGGGTAACTAGTTGTACAATCCTGAAGGTCGCTTTTCGTGTGACATGGCCAACATATTATAATACCAGTAAACAGGAGTATTGGAAGAAATCTCAGTTGTTGCTTGCCAATATGACAGTCAATGAAAGTGTGACCAACAGACAGACAGACAAACAGACAGACAGATGATGAATGGAGAATAAATCCCTGTGTCTCTCCCTAAAAAGGCAAGTAATGCAAAACTGATGAAGATATCATTCAAATTTATTGAAAATATTTTGGCAAAAGGTGAAATTAATCATAAAAGAGCAATTTTCCAATTTGCCACAATGTTTTAAACTCTATTCAAAAATTATCCTTTAATTCGTACAGATTTTTCCTATCACTTTATGTTTTCAATGTTGTATGCTGAGGATCTGTTGTATTGTGGAAATGGTAAAAGTATTTACTAAGAAATACTCAAATAATGTTTTATATAATTTTACTTAACAACAGCAACTTGCTAAGGCTGATAGGTGTTGAGCTATCAATCCAGGCTTTGTGAGTTCCAACCCGGGCCGGCGGCTCAGCCATTAAATCTTTCTTATGACTGACTTAATGACTTAACCCTTTCCCTCATATAGATGCTTTCTGACACCTCTGCAGTAGATGGCTTTTTGAAAACATAGTGACATAAGAAGAAATTGCTCAACACGAGCAATTTCTCCTTTTGACACAATGTTTTCCACTTTTAGTCATAGGTTATCCATTCAATTAAAGAGATTTTCTATTTTTTGTCAAAATATGTTCCAAGTCTCATGCTGCAGAATTGTCGTATGAGGGAAAAGGTTAAGTCAATCGCCTTTAACCAATTGGCTAAAAATATTCATACATGTACTTACATTTGTTTGTATTCCAACTGGATTGGTCTTTCCCTTTGCTTTGTTCATTGCTTTTCTGAGAATAAGAGCTCTTTTATATATATCCTACAAAATCCATTTAAAAACATTTAATTAATTTTTTAGTAAAGCATCACCTTAGTCTAACTTTCCCTACTTCATCTCGGTGTCAGAGACATAAATGGTACTTATACAAAAAGCTAATGAGTTGATAGCATTACAACTGATACATTAGTGTCAGAAAAAATTATCTGTTTCTACATGTAATTTACCACAGAGACACATGATGATATAAGATTAAAAAACTGTTGATTGTTTTTATGTTGCTGTTGTACTACAGTTTTCAACTTTATTTTAGGTATATCACGGCAAACTGGTAATATGCTATTTTAAAAGAGCAATTTCTACTTTTACCACAAGGATTTCAACTTTATTCAATAATTACACTTACATTAATACTAATAGAACACTTTTTTCGCTTAAATGTTTTAAAAAGGTGTTTGCTGCAGATGCCTCAAAGTCAAAATGCATCTGTAGGTGGGAAAGGGCTAAGTCATGATAGAAACTTACCTCTGCTTTCGAAAATTCAGACAAATGGTAAAGAGCATTGCCATAGAAGACCATACACTGATAGTGTTGTGGGAGTGACAGTACCTCACTGTCTGTCGTGTTGTCACAGATAGACAGAACAATAGATGCCTGGTTAAAAGAAGAAAAAACAATGGTTTGTAAAAAATAATGATATTTGAGCCTGTCTTTGAAATAAGGTAAAATCTGGCTTTTGTGAACAGCATAGATCCTGACCAATCTACTCTTCTAGATCATCAGACCAGTCTGATCTAGATCTACACTTTTCACTAGTCTCAATCAGCTGGTCTCAATATATCGCCGTTACATATTGCATTGCATTGCATTGCATAGGATGCGAACAGTCAAAATATAAAATCGCATTCCTAGTACAGAAACCTGGACTACACTTTTCACTAACAAAGGCTTTCTTTAAGATTCTGGTAAATTGTGAAGATTTTGATAATACTGAACAATTGATTGATTGTTTGGTGTTTAATTCCACTTTCAACCTTTCTGTTATATCACGGCATTTCCTGGGTAATTTTAATACCAGTACTACTGGTCAATTTATCCTGACACCTGCCAGCCAGTCGTAATGCTAATCCTGCAACCCTCAGTGCCAAGGAGGACAGCCATTACTATCACTTTTTAAGTCTTCGATATTAACCGGCTCGGGATCCAATCCACATCCTCCTGCACCCGAGGTGGACGCTCTACCACTACACCACTTATTATATTGAAAACATGTAAGACGTGATAACAAAAGGGTAACTCAGTCACTAACTAACATGTACATGCTAATTAGATGATAAAGATTCATCCAAATTTACCAAGTGAAGTCTGTCTTTATCTACAAAAATACAACTTACAAGAAGGGCCATGATGGCCCTGGAGGCATGGCTCACAGTCACATCCTGAGTTATGCAATGTGATTTGTAATCACTAATGCCAACAAAAATAACTCATTTTGAATTCAGGTAAGCTAATTCACGATGCTAAAAAAACAGTAATACTGTATAGCTCCACTGCTCAGGGCCTGTGCTGGAAATGGGTGGCACGATTTACCCAATACTACCCAATACCACCACATACTACCCAATACTACCACATACTATCGAAAACTAGCTATAAATACGCTTGATTTTAGTGTGTTTGAGTTAATTGTTGCTTTATCTTTAGAGATTGTCTTTAATAAAATATTTACCATACATTATTATTGACTTTTTTAACTTATTTTATTCGTTACCTATTTCATTCGTACCTATTTGATTCGGCAGATAAACGGTTGTTCATACGAAATACTTATCAGTGATAATCACTCAATGCGAGTGGTGTTAAAAAATGAAGTAGGCTACAAATATATAGATGTATCTCCTGTAAAACGACTTTTATTTATTGGTACGTACTTTATTCGGCAGATAAACGGTTTTTCATACGAAATACTTACATCAGTGACAATCACTCAATGCGCGTTGATACATATTTTACTACGTATTGTATTGTTAAAAATTGATTTTCACATGAATAGAATAATTAAGAATGGGTCGAAGAATGCTACAAATATTTAGATGTATCCACTGTATTTTGTATTAAAAGTGATATATAACCGGGATTTGAGGAAAACAAATTGCAATGAAATACCCTCCGATTTGTGAATTGATGAACTTTTATGACTGATGATGCATCTGAAAATGACAATTAATTACGGCAAGAAAAGGAAAAAACACAATACTTGGAATGTGCAATCATAATTTATTTGTACTTTTGTCATATTTGTTCAATGGTACATGTATAACGATAATATATATATATATATAAAAAGACAGGCAAAGGATATATTAATATAAAAATAAAGAAGACACAAGAAACCTTAATAAAATTAAAAACTATTTTAAAAAATCAAGTATCATCTGTAAGGATTGTAAGCTTTGAAATGGCATGTAGAAAAGACAAAAAGCAGAAAAAAATCATCGATGTTTTATTTCAGATGCCCTTTCTGCTTTAGGTCTTTTTCTTTGTCCTGGTTTTCGACCTGCACTGCTTTTTGGCTTAAATACTTTGAAAGTGCCCCCAATAGCGTGGACAAATTTTGAATTATGTCTTTTACATGCGAGAAGAATTTGTAATATGTGGATTGTTCCGCGTCCCAGTGCAAGCATACAGGACCTAAAAATACAGGATACTGTCCTGTTTTCCTATTTGTAATACATCTATTTTTATATGTCATTGTTGTAACAAACACCTTCTCTAAATTAAACGTACGATCTACTCCAATAACACTACTATTGTAACCAACACAGTTCCTCCTAAAATCGGACATTTGGTCCTCACTATATAAAATTGTAACAGGTTGTTTTCCTTTTGTAAGGACTATTTCTTGCACATATGGGTGATCGTGGATTTGGCCCATTACAGTTAAAACTTCATCCGCTACGTTGTGGTTGGTTGGTTGCTTACTGACTTTACGTTTTTCACGATATATCTTATCTTGCAGTTGGCGGCTTGATCTCGGTGCATTTATACTGTCTTCGAGTGCCATATCGGTCACCACATCTGTCGCCTTTTTAGTGCCAATCAATTTCAACGCCTCGTTTAAAATCTGTGGGTTCGTTCGTTTGTAACCTTTCGCTGATTTTGAATTCCCATGTGGTTGGTTCTTCTTCTCTTGCCTTACACCACAATACTCGATTAGTGCACGGTATTTAACTTCCAACAAGCTTTCTGGCGCCTTAACTACTGTAGTTATTCTCTTTTTAAATTGATCGTCTCCTTTCAGTTTCGTATAGTATCTATGAATAGTAACGACATTTGTAGGCTGTGGCTCGATTGGCGTGTAACTTAATTTCTTGTTTATCATTTGTTTTGTGCAGTATGTTCCGTCTCTCTTGTATACGCATTTCAATTTGTTACTCGATGTCAAAAGGAAGTCTTGATTTACTGTGGTACCCGTGGCCGAATTCCACACCCCGCAATCGTCCGGAAAATCATTTCGCTTGTCTGTTGGACTATGTTCAATAATAACATATGAGTTATCCTTTTGTCCCCGAGGAATTGTTTTTAATGTAGTCTCTGTAGAAAGTAAATTTTCGAAAACTTCTTCGTTGTTCATAAAGCGGCCGGTTGTGTTTGGTTTCATGTGGGTATATCCGTTATTATGCTTATCACTACCATTTTCACAGGCGTTAGCACTATCACTGTCACTGTCGCTATCACTGTCACTATCACTTTCAATTTCACAAGTGTCCAAACAATCAAATCGATTGGAAACTGAAAAATCATTAGAAATAATGGATTCGGAAGATGACCGTCGTTTTTTGGTAGGGATTTCCCATTCCGGTGAGGAAACTGATGGTAGACGAGCTCTCTTGTTGTTTCCTTGGACAGGCGAGCTTGTAATCTTGATCGAGTTGTCAGATGCGTCTGGCAGCGGTTCAAACTCAAAGACGTCAGTAACAGCGGCGAAGTGATTGACCTCGTACCAAGTCCCAGGCTGTGGTAATTTTCCCATGGCGTACCACAGTATCGCAAGCTGGCTAGTGGTGTCAGTGTTGCGAAATGGTCTAAAAACTGTGTTCCGTGTCTTGTAGGCGATATCTTTATGTCCATTGGCAAATGGGTAAATCACTCTGATTGGGATGTTCACTACATTCACTAAGGCCATGATCGTCCATGCGTTTGAGAAAGCTCCTAATCGTGCAGATTCAAGGCACGACTTCTCATAGCTACTGGACAGACATTGAATACGGGATCGAAGAGGGTGAAGCATGTACAGTTCCTGGTTGTTGGTTAGTTCCAGACATGTATGATACCTCAGTTTCACTGTAAGGTTCTCTGTACCGGAT
Organism: Serripes groenlandicus; assembly: GCA_031761405.1. Lineage (NCBI taxonomy): Eukaryota > Metazoa > Mollusca > Bivalvia > Cardiida > Cardiidae > Serripes > Serripes groenlandicus. The sequence continues at coordinate 46,452,314 of JASEVX010000003.1, forward strand.
ACTAAAATGGAAACAGCGTTGAAAAGACAGTCACCGTCACCGCTAGTTTTTCTTAGGTTGCCGTTGATTGCGTCAACGAATGTGTCCATAACATCAGCGGCGACAGAGTCAACATCCGGAAATGGGTTGGACGGTTCATCTTGTATCTCAAGGACCGTTTTGAACAATAACTCAACGACTTCTTTCAGCTTGGTGATATCATTGGAACAAGCAGCCTGTGCAAATAAATCAGAAATTACCATAGATAATTTGTTGCACGTTGAAGTTAAATACAGAAATGTTGTCAGGGAAAACGTTGCATACCCAGAAATGTAAGTCAATTTGCTGGCTTATCGGTGAAATTGTCTCCTTTGATAAACAGGTAATGGTAAAGGTCAAGTTATAAGTACACCACAAATTTTTTCCATTTATTATTCATTAAGTTTTAGTTATTTTTTTAATGATGATGATAATATTATTATTATTATTATTTCTAAATTACATTTAAAATTCATATCCATTGATTGAAATACTTATGTAATCTTTTGGTGTGAAGAACAACAATTAACCTATTACAAGTATGTTTTTTATTTAAAAACTTTGATATGAATTGATCTTGATTGGGTCATCTTAAAGGTCAAATGCAATGCAGAATTTTTTTTATCAATTATAACCCTACGCTTATTCAGTAATTGTATACAAATACATCAGAAAAATCCATTCTCCGGTATCTTTACTCAAACGGGCGCTATCAGTGAAATACGCAACGTGATTTACTTGACTTTCGCACCTTTCCAATAATCGATTTTCGCGCATGCGCAGTCCGCCCGGTTACCGATGACGTCATTCGTTGACATCTCAACCATATCTGTAATGGCAACTAGTGAAATACTGCAAGGTTTAGAAGAAACAGAGGGGAATTCTGTACTAATATCCGCAATTCCGAATGTTCAACCGTACCAGTTTGAACCAAGACGACCATCGATACCTATTTATTCGTCAGATTCGGAAACTCAATCTTCCAGCGATGAAAACGAGTACGATGAAAATGATCGCGTTGACAATACAAATTGGTAGGAAAATTTCTTGTTTTATTCAAAGCTCAAATCGTTTTTCTCCCGTACTTTGTTTTCAAAGATCTTCATGTTACTTCGTTATTTAATATACTTAGCCATTTCATTCGATCAAAATTATATAACATATAAACACATGTTTTTATATATGCCTCTGATATAACCGAACCGGTGTTTTCGAAGTTGAACATTTCTGCTTCGATCTAGTCTAATCAGGTACCGTATATACCGTAAGTTACCAGTACTAGTAGTACTACTTGTTGTCCATTTTCACTGAAACCAGTCAGTCAGTATATATTCCTCTATCATGTGCACCAAGGAAGGAAATGCATTGCAATAATTTTCAGGCTTTTGTATCACTCGGCTGGGGATCGAGCAAGTACAAGCTTATGGTCTATTTCCCAATAAAACAATGATCTATTTTAGTTATTATACATGTTGTAGATGTGGAAGTCAAGAGGTGGAGATTAAGTTACGTAAATTCCTTTTTTCAGGTGTCAATGTGGGCAGTGTGTACCAATGGCGACAATTAGAGAATCCTGCTGTTGTAGAGAAAATGGTTTAATGGATAGCCTGCTGGTGGACTCGGGTCTGACATGCATTACAGAACACGAAGGTTTCATAGGCAACTGTCTGAACCAGTATGTTGTAGAGACCTCCTTTTATGAATATTTGGATTGTTATGGCCACATAGGGGATGATGAACCGATCCATGAGTAAGTGAAGTTTTAAATTTCCTCTGTAGATTAAGCATTCATATAAATATTTAAATATCCATTCCCAAATACACCTACTCTGCAGCAGGAGACTAAAACAATCTAGACAAAACTGGAAAATCCGTATTAATATAGGTATAACTACTGAATAGAGCGGAAAACATCATTTTGAGCAATTTCTCTTTTTGTCTCAATGTTTTCAACAGTCTTCTGCTGCAAAGGCGTAGACACAAGTTAACATGTGGGAAAGATGCCTGTAAAATAGGGAATCTGCCATGGTTAGTGTCGGGATTTTTAATGTTATAATTGAAAGGATGTTGAAATGATATTAAAAAACAATAAACAACATATATCATCATCAAATAAAGCAGAAGAAAACACATCCATTGATGTAATCAATTTTTAATTTAATACATCATAAGCTGCTAAAGCAGCAGTAAACTTTGGAATCTTTTCAACAAAAAATGCAATAAATCTGATAAATGCTTTCAAAATATATTAGTACTATAACATAACTATAACTGTTTTTTATAGAAGTTGAAAACATAAGTAGGAAAACAGAAATAATTTGCCATGGGAAATTTCTTCTTTTCCAATAAATACAATATATCTACAACTTTTTATCACAGGATGTACAGACATGTAGCCTACCGAAGGCTTACAAGATGGATATGGCATAGACTTGGAAGGGGTGTGCGGAAAGTTCTACCAGCCTGTGCTGTGGAGAAGATCAGACAAAAGTGGCCCTCTGAGCAGTACACTGGATTTCAATATGCTAGAGACTATTGAATTGTTTTGACATTTGACACATTTGAAATAGATGTGATTAACATTTAAACCAGTAAAAATATATATTGTTGTTTTTACAATTCCATGTCTACATTGTTGCAAGCTGTGAATGCATTGTTAATATTTCCCACTTGCACCTCTGACTAATGAAATTATTTCTGAAAAAGGAGAACATTTCCCATAAAGATTCATTTTTCCTTTATTCATAGAGAATCTATAATTTACACAGACCTTGATGCTGTCTTCTGCTTCTGATTTTCAGTTTGCAGGACATGGTTAATCATGCCTATAATATATTGATAGCTACACTTGAAAACTTGTTTGCTTAATTTACCCTTTCCCACCTATAGACGCTTTCTGACGCCTCTGCAGCAGACGACTTTTGAAAACATTATTGCAAAAGGAGAAATTGCTCATGATTGGACAAAATATTCCAACTTTGTTTAACAGTCAACCCTTTCCCTCATACGACAATTCTGCAGCAGATGACATTGAACAGATTTTGTCAAAAAATAGAAAATCTCTATATATGATTACATTGTATTATTGCTAAATATATACACAGAAACACCCTTAGGGAAAATGGCAGTCACAATTGTATAGATGAAAGGGCTAATTATTGTTAAATAAACATATTTGTTTGACATTTCCCAATCTGTATACTTAGTCATGTACATGTAAGGTGTGAAAACACTTGTTTTACAATTAAACAAAATTTGGTTATAACACATGATTTCATCAGGGACATAAATCTATGTCCCTGATTTCATTCAACATGTTCAAGTACAAATAGTGTATGATTTAGATTTTCTTGACCAATACTCACTAAGATTAATACAGTATGTAATAAGGCCTTAGGCAGACTTATAAAACACTTCTTTATTGAAGTTTTAACTTTACAAAACAAGTAAAAAATACTAGTAATTCATATTGCTCAGTATTACCCAGTATTGCCCAGTTAAACCCAGTAAAACCTGGGTTTTCCCGGTATTGCCCACTGTCCTCTACTAAACACTGCATTGGCTCAATGGTACACAATGGTATTCTTTCCTCATCTGAGATTGATTCACGGCTCTCAGGCAGGGGTGTGCTTGTTACATTTGTGTCATAATCTGTATGGTTTTCTTCTAATATCTGTTTTATTGTCTGGAAAAAATAATTGCTATTACTAGTTATAATGCTCCTCATTTAGCAGACGATTTTTGAAAACAATGTTGGAAAAGAAGAAATTGCTCTCCTTTTGACACAATGTTTTCAACTCTTTTAAATAGTAAAACTCTCATCTATTGAGATTTTTCATGTTTTTGTCGATACCTTTTGAAAGTCGAATGTTCCAGAAATGTTGTATGCGGGATGGGGTAACATACAAATCTTAGTTCAAATGATTTTAATACCTGGTTATAAATGCAATAAAATTTTCATTGAAAACAAATTTTGATTACATTTTCGATGATTAGCAAATAGTAGCTCTACATATTAAAATCACAGCAGTCTTCGTGAAAGTTGGCAGTCCTTCAGTCCTTACTGACAGAAATTCATTCATTCAAATTGTAACTTGAAGATCAGCTCAAGTTTTACAACTAATACATTGTTCAGAATAGCCTATGATACAGGTTAACCCTTTTCCACATACAAGAAATTCGCAGCAGACGACCTTGAAAACGGTATAGCAAAAATCTCATTAAATGAAAGTATAATTATTGTATTGAGTTGGAAATATATGGGGGAAATTGCTCATTATAAGCCATTTCACCCTTTGTCATGTTTTCAAAAGTTGTTTGTATGAGGTTAATAATTATGAAGAATTATAAAGTCATTACATTATACTCAATACAATGTTATGTTACTTAATAAATTTCTTGTAATATAATATATATATTAATGAAGTTTGACCAGGGAAAATAGGGGTTTGAACAGAAGATCCAAATTTGTATAAAACAAATTATTTCTTTATCAAGAAATCTTATTCAAGTGGTATTTTAACCTTTTCCAACACACTGAGGTTTCATCATCCTGTCATGACCTCCATAATTTCATAATTAACATTTATTCCCTTTGTCACAATGTGTTCAATGTTATTCACATTTCACTTGCTTAGGTTTACCTTTCCTTTGCCCAGATGTCTTCAAGTTCATCTGCTTCAGATTTGCTGTATAATGTGGGATGGGTTTATTTACTATTAATCAAAATATTTAGCAACTGCATACTTTGAGCAGTATAATAATCTCTGATAAAAGTAAAAATAATACCAGCTGATGGTACATGATGGTAACTTGCTCATAGTCAAAATATGATAAGCAGATAATCAAAAGGGTCATAACAATTGTATGTGTCTTAGATTTTGATTTTTGAGAAAAAAAAAACAATAACTGATAATTAAAAAAGAATTTGATGAAGAAAGGAAGATTTTGATACACGAGATTATCTCTTGATTGAGGTGTCACAAAACAATAAAATATATGCAATTCTAAAGAGGTCTATCATATCACACTGTGACCAGATGGCAGGGTGACTTATGTTATGTAACATTATGCAATCATTTCCTGTCTTGTTCCATGTGTGTTGGTTATGGTTACTAATTGATTGGTATAACCCTTTATTGTACATACAGGAATTGGGCTAATTGGTAACTTCTTATAAACCCTTCTCAACATTTAAAAATCTGCAGCAGACAAATTTAAAATAATTCTTGACAATACATTTTACAAATATACCTTAGATTGTAAATGTACTTATGATCAAATAAAGAAGCAAAAAAACGAAAAAAAAGAAAAGATTGCTCATGAATCTTGACTATCAAGTAATTTCTTCTTTCTAATAAAATGTTTCCAAAATAAGTCTGCTGCAGAAGCTTATGTATGTTGGAAAGACTTATGATTTTTATAAAAATGTTCATGAATTTGTAAGTTTTAATCAGAAAGGAATAAACAAGCATTGAAATACCCCCCCTCCTCGGAAAACTAATACAATTGTTTTACAAATGTAAATTTAGAAATCATTTGTCATCATTTCACAAAATTAGTATCACTCAGCAACGTTTGACTTGACAGACCCAAAATGCAATTCTATAACGCTATCCAACACTAATTGAACATACAATGATTATTCAGTGAAAACCATTCATAACATATTCTAAGTTGACAAACTGTATAACAAATTGAAAATTCGGCTATAAACATAATGCCATTATTATGGGGAAAATAGAACTTTCAGAGTGTGTCACAATACTTAAAAAACCCGGGGCAGATGACCCCGTCTAGTTGTTTTTATATCTTCTAATTACACATAAAACATCAAACACAGAATAATGAATATATATATAATGGATAAATAATAATTAAATATTATCTACGATTGTTAAATATTGAATAACCTTTCCTTACCTCTTGTCGCTGTCTTTTCCCAAAAGCACCACGGACTTTCTGTTCCTTCAAAATGGTAGTCCTAAATATCGTTGGCACTGCGTTCTTTTTTAATTGAAATTTTCCGGGTTTGAACCCAAGATCGGCAGCTAGCCTGGGACTTATTACAAAACAATCTTCAGTAAAATGTTCCTGACACAACCGAGAATACTTAGTAGATTTCCACAACAAATGTCGCTGGCTCAAATTTTTCCCACGGTTCATGTTCACTCTCCATTTCAAGTTTAAATCGGTGTCTCCTGGGAATGTAAACAAGGAAAGGCCTGGTACGTACGCGTTACTACAGCCTGGAGCAACACACCGAACCGGCATTGTGTCGTGTCAATTCAGCGTTCACGAGAAATAGATACAAATTATCAACACAACGAAAACAATCCTCTGCACTCTAATATTCCACCATTTTTGTGAGCAACAATTTACGTCACTTCCGGTTTAATCACGCGACACAAATTTTAGTTAGACCGATACAGGTGCGCCCACACAAAATCCACGATAACTACATTATTTCAAATAATTTAGTGAATTTTTTTACGCAGTTGTTATTATAAAAGTAAAAGTCACAAATAAAATACAATAAAAAAGTGCGTTTCATTTCACCTTTAACAGCAATTACAATCATAAATGTTTTCTTGTTTGCTACCTTAAAGAGCAACAATGGACTTTCATAATATATTTTTATTTTTTGGAAGTATGGATTTAAGGATTTTGATTAGGCGCCGACGAATGTTTGAATATTTTCCAGGTGTTAATGTCAGATTAGTCAATAATTAAGGACTGACATAATTGACAGGCTATAACACCTTTATTTAACACTAAAGAATGTTAAAGGATAGAAAGCATTGTGGAAAAAACCCTATTTATTTAGGACGTGAGCTTATTCTCCTAACTAAATGTAGAAATAACAATAAAGCCTTATTGATTTTATATGATTTACTAAGTATATAATATTATATTTTTTGACAGGTTAAATACCTCCTTTGTATTTGACGTTAATAATAGAGATTTAAATTTATGGTTCGTTGGTGAGCGGCAGTAATACGGTTTAAACATCTTTTTTTCCTTATCTCATAGTACTTTGGGCAAACTAAGAGGAAATGGTATTCTGTCTCTTACCACACTAACCTTGATTGGATTATCACACGTTAATTAATTATTTGTTAATCCCGACGTATATTATGCATAATTCATCACATTTATTAACTTCTCAAAATCCCGCTTAGACATACCCAATCAAGTACACAATCAAATGGACCATCATGTGGATGACAGGATACAGACTGAATACCCTAGTCTCCTAGTCTTCATTTAAGAAATACAGGGAAAGGTTGAGGAAGAGGATTAAGGGTTGCTTCTATCTTATAGATAATGATTGGTAACGATGTAATCGCAATACACAGTTTTAAACAAACTTAAGTTTGGTGGCATGCAGCAGTTGTCTTTAAAGATATTTTGCAAAACAGTAGAGAACCTATTGTTCGTTGATAGAGTTGAATGATTCTGAGAAAATGCACGAGTAATGTAAGATATAGCATGTGTATGAGTTGAAAACATTGCGAGAAAATGTGAAAATTTACTAAAATGTTTATATTTCTAAAAAATCAAACCGTTTGTGTATATAATATTATTAGTGAAAAGTATCAAATATTGTTTTTACATCATACTGAAAACAAGGCTAATTCTCAAGTCAGACAAGATTTTGTGAAGAACAAACACGACGGAGTATGATACATACCCAAGAATTTTGATCATCAGATAAATATCAAATATCGATAAGCCTAGCTGCGCTCTGAAGAAATACATTCGTTAATCTCCGTTAGGTTCCGTTATTTAACGATTATTGATCACACGCTGTGAACGGGGTAATAAAACAATTAGCGCCTCGGGGATAGTCGTGTCGGACAGTTAGCCAAATCAACTGGTTTATAGCTGATATGGATAAAACCAAGACATCTGTAAATTAATATTATTTATTGTCACACGTTCCATGTTAACCAGTATATACATAAGCATCTCCATGATGAAAAATTTACAATGTTTTTAAAACCAGAGACATATATGTGTTTATATGTCTCTGTTAAAACCCATGAACAATTGATGCATGATGCGTATATTTATGGGTGAAGTCTGATATTTTCCCACATACAAACGGTTTATGACGCGTCTGCATCAGACCATTTTGAAAACATTGTGACAAAAGTATAAATTACTCAACACGAGCTGTTTCGCGTTTTGTCACATTGTTTTCAACTTTATTTGTAGTTAATCACATATTTAATTTAAGTATTTCAATTAGCTTTTCTTTTTTTCGCACTTTGGTTGCGATACCTCATTGTCTTTATTTCGGCAACAGACATCGTTTAAATAACTTATCCAATATTTAGGTTTCAAAGTATGCCGAAGAATTGCATTATTGTTTGATAGAGGACATTTCTCCTTTTCTAACAATGTTACTAAATTATCCAATATCGTGGTTTCAAAGAATGCCGAAGAATTGTATTATTGTTTGATAGAGGACATTTTTCCTTTTCTAACAATGTTACTAAATTATCCAATTTCGTGGTTTCAAAGTATGCCGAAGAATTGCATTATTGTTTGATAGAGGACATTTCTCCTTTTCTAACAATGTTACTAACTTATCCAATATTTAGGTTTCAAAGTATGCCGAAGTATTGCATTATTGTTTGATAGAGGACATTTCTCCTTTTCTAACAAGGTTACTAACTTATCCAATATTTAGGTTTCAAAGTATGCCGAAGTATTGCATTATTGTTTGATAGAGGACATTTCTCCTTTTCTAACAATGTTACTAACTTATCCAATATTTAGGTTTCAAAGAATGCCGAAGTATTGCATTATTGTTTGATAGAGGACATTTCTCCTTTTTTAACAATGTTACTAAATTATCCAATATCGTGGTTTCAAAGTATGCCGAAGTATTGCATTATTGTTTGATAGAGAACATTTCTCCTTTTCTAACAATGTTACTAAATTATCCAATATCGTGGTTTCAAAGAATGCCGAAGAATTGTATTATTGTTTGATAGAGGACATTTCTCCTTTTCTAACAATGTTACTAAATTATCCAATATCGTGGTTTCAAAGAATGCCGAAGAATTGCATTATTGTTTGATAGAGGACATTTCTCCTTTTCTAACAATGTTACTAACTTATCCAATATTTAGGTTTCAAAGTATGCCGAAGTATTGCATTATTGTTTGATAGAGGACATTTCTCCTTTTCTAACAATGTTACTAAATTATCCAATATTTAGGTTTCAAAGTATGCCGAAGTATTGCATTATTGTTTGATAGAGGACATTTCTCCTTTTCTAACAAGGTTACTAACTTATCCAATATTTAGGTTTCAAAGTATGCCGAAGAATTGAATTATTGTTTGATAGAGGACATTTCTCCTTTTCTAACAATGTTACTAAATTATCCAATATTTAGGTTTCAAAGTATGCCGAAGTATTGCATTATTGTTTGATAGAGGACATTTCTCCTTTTCTAACAAGGTTACTAACTTATCCAATATTTAGGTTTCAAAGAATGCCGAAGTATTGCATTATTGTTTGATAGAGGACATTTCTCCTTTTCTAACAATGTTACTAAATTATCCAATATTTAGGTTTCAAAGTATGCTGAAGAATTGCATTATTGTTTGATAGAGGACATTTCTCCTTTTCTAACAATGTTACTAAATTATCCAATATTTAGGTTTCAAAGTATGCCGAAGTATTGCATTATTGTTTGATAGAGGACATTTCTCCTTTTCTAACAATGTTACTAAATTATCCAATATCGTGGTTTCAAAAAATGCCGAAGAATTGTATTATTGTTTGATAGAGGACATTTTTCCTTTTCTAACAATGTTACTAACTTATCCAATTTCGTGATTTCAAAGTATGCCGAAGAATTGCATTATTGTTTGATAGAGGACATTTCTCCTTTTCTAACAATGTTACTAACTTATCCAATATTTAGGTTTCAAAGTATGCCGAAGTATTGCATTATTGTTTGATAGAGGACATTTCTCCTTTTCTAACAATGTTACTAAATTATCCAATATCGTGGTTTCAAAGAATGCCAAAGAATTGTATTATTGTTTGATAGAGGACATTTTTCCTTTTCTAACAATGTTACTAAATTATCCAATTTCGTGGTTTCAAAGTATGCCGAAGAATTGCATTATTGTTTGATAGTTTGTTTGTTTGGAGTTTAACGCCGCTTTCAACAGCTTTGGTCATATCACGGCGGTCAGTGCACCTACCCATGTTTTCCTGGCTTTCCCACACCAGTACTTACACAACATTCTTTCGAAGCCACTGACTACTTTCTCACATAGATCAGAGGTGAGAGGCAATGGAAAACATCGCCCGAAAGAATGTCTCCGCAACCGGGTATCGAACCCGTGACCTCCAGATCACGAGTCAGATACGCTACCAATTGAGCTACCCGGCCGGGTTATTGTTTGATAGAGGACATTTCTCCTTTTCTAACAATGTTACTAACTTATCCAATATTTAGGTTTCAAAGTATGCCGAAGTATTGCATTATTGTTTGATAGAGGACATTTCTCCTTTTCTAACAATGTTACTAAATTATCCAATATCGTGGTTTCAAAGAATGCCGAAGAATTGTATTATTGTTTGATAGAGGACATTTTTCCTTTTCTAACAAGTGTTACTAAATTATCTAATATCGTGGTTTCAAAGTATGCCAAAGAAAGAGAGAGGGGGACAGAGGGATATAGAGGAACAGGACGGAGAAAGTTGCAGAAATAGAAAGAGATAAGTATTATTAGAGAAACACAGACAGACCATATACCTAATAATGTTTTTTGGACAGACAGACAGACGTAAATACTAACCTTCAACAGGTGGTGCATACCCAAATTCATTTCCGTCCATTGTACGGCATGGCACACAAATGTATCCTAAATCAATGATACCCCACGTATTCAGTTCATCGTGAGAAATGAATTGGCATTTACCATGATACCAGGTATTGCACTTAGAACATAGAACACCAGTGCTTGCACTAACTTTTTGAAACAGGAAGTCCTGACTTCCTGGGTCTGAATTTTGGAAGTCCTGCTCATAATTCTTGGAAGTCCCAGGTGGCACGCTGGTTTTTTTAGCATCTTGCACATTCTATTGTGTTTCCCTTTGTTTTATTTTAAAATACATTATTGGAAAAAGAAGCTAATTAATGCAAAAGTGGATATTGCTCCTTTGTCAACAATGTTATTGTTGGTTCTACCATAACACTTTTAAACCAGTAGGTTTTTATGTGATATAGAATGCTTTTTTCCGATCATGTGTCAAAAGCTATCCAGCATAAAATTCATCAAAAGATTGGCATGGCCATGATTCATTACATTCACATTAAACATGAATTATGTTCTTAAATCACATTCAGTATGGCAAAAGGAATGATTTCTGTTAATGAGTTATTGATTTTATTTTAAACACCAGTAAATAAAGTGTTCTGCAGTGAGACATATTACAAACACACATTAAGGGCACTAAACGTTCATAATAGTCAACTTTAAAACAAATTTTTATAAGAATGAGTGTGAGTAATACTTTCTTGAATGACATTTCCGCTTTCCAAAATGCACGAAAATCCATTACAAATTACAATATGTATTTTCACCTCCAGACTTCAGTTTCTTTTATATTTTAAAAAAATAATGGGCTTATATGCAATTTATTTCATAGGCAAGTCCTCTTTGACAGCTGGCTGTGATTTTGATGGATCTTCATGTCAACTTTGTTTTTAAAAAATCGGCAATTAAAAAGTGTTTTCTATGGATTCAGGCAAACAAAATAATAATCTTTAAACAGTAAAATTAATATAGGGACATTCTTTTATCATATCCTAGTATGTTTGTACATGGGTTATTGAAATTAATTACCCCTACGCTGTTTATAATGAAACATAGAATTGATTGGTGTGAAGTCGTTATCAAGTGTCAAATCTGGGGGTGGGTGGGGTACGCATTATCGATCGTGATTGGCTTAAATCTACCAATTGATAACTCCCACTGTCCATAATTGACACTTCATAAAACACAATACACAGTGTCTTTAGATAATTACACACAATTTCTAGTGGACATATATACGTCCTGTGTTTTGATTGTCGGCGTATACCCTTAATTCCTGGACGTACCTGGACGTCTCCCTTGTCAATTTTGGGCGTACGGGATCGATTTTCGGGCGTAAAAACGCCCAATACGTCCATTAACGTGAGCGCTGGAACACAATCACGAACACAATTTGATCTACAATCACCACAGGGGAATCTAGCAATGCGGTTCTTACTTAAATTAGACATATTCACTGTTAACACAAAGTGAAGTTAATATCCAAATTATAACTCTCAGAAATATCCAAAGGTTCCACAAATATAGCACGTGTATAATATGTTGGTATATGGATGATTCACAATGAGGTGTCTTTGAATATGGAACATTATATATACCCATCTAAATCGCAGTAATTACCCTTCTCAGCACCTTGTGTAATTACCGATTGTTGATAAACAAAAAATGAGTATAATTATGCTAATTGGTGCCCCACATATGTTCAAAGGGTTAATTTGTTTGTTTTACAAATCATAATCCAGTTCCATTAAGCAATTTTTAAACAAACTTGTCATCTTGTGTAATTACACATTTTTGATATACCTTTTTAATGAGTTCAATTATTCTAATTGGTGCCCGCAAATGTTCAAAGGTTTAATTCGCTTGTTTTACAAATCATACTCCATTGTTATTCAGTTCCATTAAGCAATTTTAAAACAAACTTGTCACCTTGTGTAATTACACATCTTTGGTCTACTTTTTTAATGAGTTTAATTATTCTAATTGGTGCCCCGCAAATAATCAATAATAATGTATGGTAAATCTTTTATTAAAGACAATCTCTAAAGATAAAGCAACAATTAACTCAAACACACTAAAATCAAGCGTATTTATAGCTAGTTTTCGATAGTATAATAATTCGATAGTTTATTAAAGTTAAGTCTCATCAATACATCATAATTATATACATCACATAATAAAATATAGCTTAAAACATGTATTGCCACTCAATGTATGAGTTATAAGAGACTATAGTAAGAACATTACTATACATAACTATTCTAATACAACATCTTAATTTGATATATATACAACACATAATATTGCACATATTGGAAACAATATATCAATATTTACAAAACTAAGAAACTAGAAACAAATGCTAATCTTGTTTTAAAACTTAATTAAATCAAACACAATAAAATACTGAAAACATGAACGCGCACAATCGTGCATAATTAAGAAATGGGTGTAAAAAATCGATTATCACCCCGGTCAGACCGTAGATGAACTGATAAGCATTAATTTCTAGCTATACGTAAGATAACACAATACAATATTATAAGAAAACAACAACATTACTTACACAAATAAAACATCCTAGTATTAAGAATATCACTCAATGCGAGTGGTGTTAAAAAATGAAGTAGGCTACAAATATATAGATGTATCTCCTGTAAAACGACTTTTATTTATTGGTACGTACTTTATTCGGCAGATAAACGGTTTTCATTTTTTAACACCACTCGCATTGAGTGATTATCACTGATAAGTATTTCGTATGAACAACCGTTTATCTGCCGAATCAAATAGGTACGAATAAAATAGGTACCGAATAAAATAAGTTAAAAAAGTCAATAATAATGTATGGTAAATCTTTTATTAAAGACAATCTCTAAAGATAAAGCAACAATTAACTCAAACACACTAAAATCAAGCGTATTTATAGCTAGTTTTCGACAGTATGTGGTAGTATTGGGTAGTATGTGGTGGTATTGGGTAGTATTGGGTAAATCGTGTTGCCGGCTGGAAATGGCTATCAACAGATTCAGGCCCTACTGGCATAAATTAAAATTAACCCACACACTAAGTTGTCTGTCTTTACAATTCTCTGTGCAGATATGCTGTGCAACTTATCTTTTTTAAGCAATGTCGAAAGTGATGATTTGCAAAAATGGCGTAATAATTTGGAAACATGCGTATTAGTACGAGCAAAATTGGGGACGAATATTGTCATTCGCGAAAATATATACGCCATTGGATGAAAACACAAATAAAGACCAAACTTACCAGCTGTTTTAAATCCTGATAAAGTTCTGAATCATGTAACTGTTTCAAATGTTCAAAGTACAACATGTTTGCTGATATTGTGCGAATTTGGTGCCAATTTTTAAACCAAACTTTATTGAAGTCGATTTCTTTCGAAGGGCAGATCACTCTAACTGTTCCATTTATGTCAAGTTCCGCCAAACAGAGACATATAAACATCAAATTGGCTAATCTAACGCAAATAAAACCGGTTTTACAGTATCTAGGTTTTTTCCCCCTCAGGTGTTTTCAAATTTGTTGCTGTATGTAAGAAAGAGAGAAAAAATAATTAAACGTGAAAGTTAAAGAGTCATCAATGAAACTAATTGGTATTAGAAGCAAAGTGTCTTTAATTTGTAAACCTTTACTTGAATATAAATAAATTTAAATTCATGCACTTTATTATAAACCCTTAACCTGTAAAGTGTCTTCAATTTATAAACCGTTTGTATGTAAGAAAGAGAGAAAAAAATTAAACGTGAAAGTTAAAGAGGTATCAATGAAACTAATTGGTATTAGAAGCAAAGTGTCTTTAATTTGTAAACCTTTACTTGAATATAAATAAATTTAAATTCATGCACTTTATTATAAACCCTTAACCTGTAAAGTGTCTTTAATTTATAAACCTTTACTTGAAAACAAATAAATTTAAATTCATGCACTTTATTATATCTTCTTAGATTTTGTTTAACTATGTATATATTGTATATAACAATATACTACCAATTTCCGATAAGCAAAACGACTTTACAAAGTATTTTCAATACAAAGTGAACATTAAATAGCCTTACCCCTGGTTGTACAGATCCTCCTGTACTATATTCCAATCTCTTGCATGTGGTGGATAACCATAATACATGCCCTCATGCCCTGCGGGAGTTGGCATCATTCCCCCAGGCCCTGCCATAGGATGGTGCGGAGGCATGTTGTACCCATAACCATACCCGGGCGGGTAAAACTGTCCATAATTCGGACTCCCTGGTGTGTATAACTGCTGAGGATTAGGTGGTTGACCCGGAGGATAATGAGGTGAATGCGCTGATTGAGGATATTGTGGAGACTGAGGTGAGGATCCATAGACGTCATCAGTTTCCTTAAAGTCTAACGTCGGTTTAGCCTCCTCTATCACAATAGGCTTACTAGGATTGTTGGGATCAAACAGAGTTTTCTGGCGGCCACCTGAATCGTGTCGCCCGTCCTGTCTCCTAGATGCTCCTTTCGTATTGTCACTATCTCTACCCCAATTACTTCCTCCTTGCTGGGGTTTGTTTCGTCCCCAGTTACCCCTACCGTGACCCCCTGCCCACTATGACCTGTATCGTTGATGTGTTGATCATTTGAATTAGGATCTGGTGTTTTAGATTTTGGAGGTAAATGTATGATACCCCCACCATGGTGATGAGGTTTATCAGCTGCACTATTTTGACTAGATTTTTCTGAGTGTCTTTTGAATTCCTTATCCTGTGAATGCCTGTCGTAACCACCCACTTCCTTGCCCCGCCCCTCCCTGTCAATCACATCACTACCCTTTCTACCCTGACTGTCATGGGACATCCTATCATAATGTCTATTCGGTCTCCACCCACCTCTGTGTCCACTCCCATCTTGTCTGTAATGCTCTCCTGAATCGTGCCTGTACCTCTGATCCCCTTTGTTACCCCCACTATCTTGTCTCCTTCTATCCCCCTTGTAACCCCCCTCCTGTCTGTAGGATCTCTCCTGATCCCCTCTATGACCCCCTTCTTGTCTAACTATGTCCTGCCCATGTCTGCCAGCCCTCTGTTGTTTACCCCCTCTCTGCCAGGAGTCTTTCTGTCCACTATAATACATATCCTCGTGACTTCCGAAACCCTTATCACTCCTAAACTGTCCCCTTTCTTGATCCCTTGCCGTTCTATTCCAATCCTCTCCCTTCCCTTTCTTCTCAAATGAATTCATCCTGCTTAAGTTGTCAGGCCCCTTTCCTTTAGGGTCAACAGTGACCTCCCTCTTACTCTGACTACCACATGTTACTTGAATGTTCATGGCTTCCATCGACCCACTCCGGTGAGATCCCCCAGAACTTTTCCTTCTCCTCCGTCTTCGTCTTCTCCGTTCACTGCCATATGCACTCTGAACACTTTGCACACTCTGACAACTTTGTACACTAGAAACGCTGGAATCTCGACTTCTAAATCCTGGAAATAAGGTTTTATTACAAAAAATCAAGAAAATTTCATACTTTGGCTTAACTCTTTCCCCACTTACAACATATCTGCAACAGATGACTTTGAAAACATCTTGGTAAACATATGAAAAAATCTTTGTAAATCAAAGTTGTTACTCTTTGATATTTGAAGAGTTGAAAACATAGTGGCAAAATGAGAAATTGCTCATCATGAGCAATTTCTTCTTTTGCCACAATACCTTCAAGTCTTTTTAACTCTTTACCGGATATAGGCGCTTTCAGAGGCCTCAACATGATTTCTATGTAAACGCTTTTCAACGTCTCTAATCAATTTCAATGTAAACGTGTTTTCACGCCTCTTATCAATTTTAATATAGGCGGGTTTCGACGCCTCTGGACTTTGAGAGCTTCAAAGTACATTATTTGTGTTAAAATGTCCTCTGGAAGGTTATCACCATACAATTTGATTATTTAGGAAGGAATCTCAGACTTTAAATCAAAGTGTTACTATATAAAGTTTGTAAGTAAAAAGCGTCCAAACATGTGTAGTGTTTCAAAATTCAGTATTCAGTTTGAATGAAATGCTGATAAGCTTAAAAATGACCTTATTTCTATGAAAATATCCGTCTGCATTTTGTTATTGTTAAATGTAATTATTTCATAAGGGTTTTCTAATAATACATCAGTTCGCACCATATAAAGATTGAGCACGACACACAAAAATAGACATCATTTTTTTTCCAAATCGAAGACAATTAGTATCAATTGACATAATTGTAATGCCGGATTTTGGTCATTACTGTTCTCCAAAGTCTTCGTGAATTGTTGTGAGACGGTATTATGAACAGTGATGATCCTGATCAATCTGAACAGAGAGGCACATATTGATCTGGATATTCCCAAATATCGGAAGGTGGTTTTTCATTTGACATGGTATTATTTTGTTCCCTAGAAATCACACACGAGCTGAGTGAGAGAGTCAGCCAGATCAAATGGAAAATTACTGAGGCAGGCGGTAAAAATAACCTTGACAACATTCCTTTGTAGTTTATTCTTCCCTTTCTTCATATTAAAAAATCTGGAGCAGACGAAATTTGAAAACGAGAGAAATTGCTCATAATGACAGCGTAATGGTCTCAAGCACAATGAAGCAACCCTGTATGAATAAAGTCTTCTGCTGCAGAAGTATGTATGTGAGAAAGGTTTAAAGAGATTTTCACATTTTTGTCTAGATGTCTTTAATTTTGTTGGCAAATTTGTTGAATGGAGGAAAGGGTTAACGCACATGTGCAAAGTCGGTTCTTTTGTTTGACCGACTAGGAGCCATAAAATATTTCAAGTGTTAACTGGTTGATAATCAAATAAGTTACTGCATTAAACCCTTTTCATAAATGCAGACGTATGTTGACACAACTACAGCAGACGACTTTGGATAACATTGCAGCAAAAGTGGAAAGCCACAATACATTCAACTCAATAGAAAATTCTTCACAGTAAAGTTTAATTCAAGGTAAATATTAAACCCTGTTTTTAGTAACAATGTCCCCACCTTTTTGCTAGTATGTGTCCCCCACTGAATTTGAGTCTGGAATGAACCCTGTACATACCTTAACTAAAGATATTCTGTAACATAAGTGAATTATACGCCGCCAGCCCGCCAGAACAACAACATTGTTATTCTAATAACAAGGTTTCAACTACGTTGAAAACCTGGTTAAAAACATGAGAGATCTCTACATAATTATGAAAATTATATTGAAAAAATTGCTACAATGTTTTCTTAAATTGTCTGCTGTAGAAGCTTCAAAATGGTTCTGCAGTTGGGAAAGGGTAAGTAGAAAACCAGTCAGAATTACCTAGTGAACCTTTCCTTCTATCTGCATTTCTACCTCGTAATTGATCACTAGTATCCACATTAGTATGTTTACGTCTGTGAGTGAATGGCAAAGTGTTTGATTTTTCTGGTGTCATTTCTGATTGTTTGGAGTAAGTGCTGCCCCATTTGTTAGCTCTGTTAGATCTAACACTGTCAAGGGCGTTGTTACTTTGATCCAGACAGTCCACACTCTGTGAAAGTCCCCCACCAGACTCCTGTCGGGCAAACCAAGCATTCATCTTTTGTGTCTCGTCCTGGACCTGTTCATGAAAACATAAACTTTGTTAACCCTTTCCCACTTACAATAAATCTGCAGCAGACGACTTTAAAAACATTCTAACGAAAATAAGAAAAATCTTCGTAAATGAGCATTTTTTTTTTAAAACATTGTGGCAAATTGAGTTATTGCTCATTTTCAGCTTTTTTCCTTTTGTTGCAGTGTTTCTATAAAGACGCTGCAGTGTCATCAGAAAGCGTCTGTATGTAGGAAAAGGCTAAAATTTCCATAGGTTTAAGTTGGTACGATGATTGTTTCCAGTCAGCATCCTTTTTTCAACCTGTTGCATCTTTAATTGAAGAAACAAAGTGTTAAGGTTAAGCCTTCCCCATTTACAGTCAATTTCTGACACATATGTAGCAGACGATTTTTTAAAACATTGTGACAAAAAAAGAAATTGCTCTGAACAAGTAATTATACCTTTAGCTATATAGAGATGTTCCATGATTTTGCCAAGATGTTTTCAGAAGTCGTCTGTAGCAGATTTGTTGTATGTGGAAAAGGGTTAAGTATGCACTCCACACCTTTTGATGTCACTTTAAAAGCATGTTAACTCGTCTGATTTAGTGATTGAAGAACATTTACTGATCTCAGTTAATCACCTACATACTATATTAGAAGTGTAAGCTCTTTTGTTCACTTTACTTTTTGCAGCAAGATCATAACAGTGGGCAATCAAACCTCTGATCACAGTGAAATGTTATCAAAATATAACTCATGTGCTCAATATGTGAATAATTTACACAAGATGGGAATTATTTATACTTTGTGAATAATTTACACATTATGTAAATAATTCACACAATGTGTAAATAATCCACTCAGTATGTGAATAATTTACGCACAATATGATTAAAATTAACACAATGTGTGAACAATTTACACAATATGTAAATAATTTACACTATATGTAAATAATTTACTCAATATGTGAATAATTAACACAATATGAAAATTGTAAGATATTGAACAACTATGATTCGGTTTCTACACGAGCTCATTTAATCAACAACGTTAACCTGACGCTTGATATGCAAACATAAAATACATGAGCGTTTCAAAGACCCCGACTATTAATAAGAGTCTGGCTAAAACACTACGGAAGTGCGGGTATGTGTATTTCAACATCGTCTATATAAATATACGACATCTCCCATCTTTAAATTGAATAGTTTCAGAAGTATATCCAAATCTATAAGTAGGCATTTGAGGCCTAGATATATATCAAGAGTAATTTTGAAACACATAGACAAGTTGAAGTCTTTGAAACAAAAGTACACATTGTGTTATAAAACAAAACACTGAACTTCTTGTTCTTTCTTGGAATGTTCTGAATGTTTGTTCGTGGAACTCTATTTGAATGTTTCTTCATGGATTGGAATGTTCAGAATGTTCCCTTCTAATAACACAACTTAAAACAATAAATCTTAAACATTTGACTAGAACAATGTACATGACTAGTTATAAACCTGTATCAGCTTGTTTGAAATTAAAATGATGAACCTATTCACTTGTTAACTTTCTGATTAAGACTTTCTGTTTTTAATTAAGACAAGTGACTGTCTGGGTTTATTATGCCCATTAACACTACAGATCACTTTGACATCACAAAATCACTGAATCTTGATGGCATCTTAGTGTGTCGACCAGAACGGGTGGTTGCTGTTGGTATCGGTAGAGGAATATCCCCAGGAGGTGGATGGTTGTTTCCCAAATGTAAACGAGTATCCCCAGGAGGTGGATCGAATGTACCGTTCTGAATATCTTCTCGGTCATCATCCTGTGGTGTGAAACACGCCTTTGTTGGTCGAAGGTGTGTACGATTACGGCGATATATATCTCCATTGTTTTTGTTACGGACCATATAGGATCGCGGAGAGTCATGTTGTCGAACTACCGTTGCTGGTTCCCATTTCGAATCTTTTTTACGCTTCATAACGACTTGCTGACCAGCGTTTAAACTAGGTTGTTCTTTCGAACAGTGTTTATCAAACTGATATTTATTTTTTCTCTGCAGATGACGCTTTTTCTCAACAATGTTCTTGCTAGATGTTTGTCGTAGCAGTGGCGTTGTTGTTGGTAGTGTCGTTTTAAGTCTCCTATTAAGAAACATTTGTGCAGGTGATTTGCCTATTCCTTCAATTAAACTGTCTCTGTAAATCAGTATAGACAAATATGGGTCTGTTGCCTTTTTCAGCAAATTCTTGATTGTCTGAACACCACGTTCCGCTAGTCCATTTGACTGTGGGTATAATGGCGAACTTGTCACATGCACAAAACCGTAATTTCTGGCGAATTCTGAGAAATGTGCACTTGAAAATTGGGGTCCATTGTCGGAATAGACCTCATCCGGTATACCATATCTCGAAAATTGGCTTTTCAGGTACATTACAGTATTGTCACTTGACATGTCGTCTAGCTTCGCGATCTCGGGCCACGAACTAAAACGATCTACTGAAAGTAGGTAATTATTTCCTTTAAAATGGAATAAGTCCACACTTATCTTGGACCACGGCCTATCTGGAACCTCTGTGATCACAAGCGGTTCTTTTGGATTCCGATTTTGGTTCTCTACACATTTTTCGCACGCCGCGACCTTATTTTCGATTTCTGTCGACATTCCAGGCCAAAACAGCGTTTCCCTAGCTCTGCTCTTGCATTTAGTCATGCCAAGGTGCGCTTCGTGTATTCTGTTTAACATCTCTGGTCTCATTGATTCCGGCACAACGAGTTTATGTGACTTGAACAATAAATTGTCCACTATTGAAATTTCATCTCGAAAGTTCCAGTATGGTTGTACTCTGTAATCTAACAGTTTTTTACTGACAGGCCAACCGACAAGCACTACATCTTTTAACGCTTTCATAACCGGGTCATTCTGTGTTTCGGTTTGAAACTTTTCCATTTTCTCTCTGGAAATTGGTAAATACGTTAGAAGATTCAATGTTATTTCCTCAGAATTCAAGTCCTCTTTCGTTTCGTTTAAAAACGCTCTACTTAAGCAGTCTGATATGAACATTTCTGCCCCTGGTTTGTAGGTAACGTTCAGATCATATTTTTGTAACGCTAACAAAATTCGCTGTAAACGCGGTGGAGCCAGATGTAGCGGTTTGCTAAATATAGCTTGTAGCGGTTTATGATCACTTTCAACCTTTATTGTTAGTCCAAACACGTATTGGTGAAATTTGGTGCAGCCATATGAAATCGCTAGAGCCTCTTTTTCAATTTGCGCGTAGTTTTGTTGTGCTGTTGTTAAAGCTCTGGAGCCGTATGCTATAGGCTGACCATTTTGAAGGAGAACCGCGCCAACCCCTTTTGATGATGCATCCACTGATAACGTTAATTCCTCTTTCGGATCAAAGTACCGAAGTACCGGCGTTGTACTCACGGCATGTTTTAACGCGTCAAACGACTCTATCTGTTCTTTTTCCCAATGCCATTCGGTATCTTTGACTAGTAATTGTCTCAACGGTGCACTCACTTGTGACAGATTAGGAATGAACTTGGCCAAATAGTTTATGAACCCTAGAAAAGTCATTAGTTCCTTAGTATTCTGAGGTTCTGGCATCTCTTGCACTGCTCTAATTTTTTCTGGATCTGGTTTAAGACCTTCAGTTGACAGTACATGTCCAACATAACTTATAGAAGTCTTTCTAAATTGGCATTTGTCCCTATTTAACTTCAGATTCTGTTCACATATGCGCTGTAGCACTGTCTTGAGCCGTTTATCGTGTTCTGCGAGATCACATCCCCATATCAGTATGTCGTCCACAATGCCTTCAGCACCCTCTATGTCCTGCAACATTTCAGAGACAAGTCTTTGGTAGACTTCTGGCGCCGATTTTATTCCATACGGTAATCTCGTAAAGCTGTATCGTCCATATGGCGTATTAAACGTACAGAGCTTTTGGCTCTCAGCATCTAAAGCACACTGCCAGAAACCAGACGTCGCATCCAGTTTTGAAAACACTCTGGCATTTGTAATCTGGGGTAAGATTTCTTCTATAGTTTTTAACGGGTGGTGTTCCCTTTTTATCGCCTTGTTTAACTCCTTTGGATCCATACAGATACGCAATTTACCATTGGGTTTTATTACGGTGACCATCGAATTAACCCAATCCGTTGGTTCTTTCTGTTGAACAATTACTCCTTGTTTTTCCATAGACAATAGTTCTTGTTTGACCTTTTCTTTTATTGCCACTGGCACTTTTCTAGGAGCGTGAACTTTTGGTTCGAAGCTTTTATCGATCGTTATATGGTGTTTTTCAGGCAAACATCCTAAACCGTCAAATATATCCGGAAATTCCTGTTTAATGTCTTTTGGTACCGAATTCTGTTTTCCAATTGAATTGATTCTTTGTATCAGGTTCATTTTAGAGCATGTTTCTGCACCTAAAATTGTTTCTGCTCCATCCATGCTAACAATGTGGAATTTAACCTTATATGTTTTTTCTTTTACATTCACGTGCAGTGTGACGTGTCCTGTAGTTTGGAGCTTATGGCCACTGTACGATTTCAATAAAGTCTTAGATTGCTTTATTTTGCAACTAGGGTAAAGCCCATTAAGTGTTTTCTCTGACATTACGTTACATTTTGCCCCTGTATCTAATTGGAATTGTACCGGTTTGTTGTTAACCGTGGCATCAAGAAGCCATTCGCTTTGTAACGAGTTAATGTTATATGTGTGTCCACTTAATTCGATTACCATTCCGACGTAAAACGTATCTGATGAGTCTGAATCATCCGATTGGTAATTTAATTGATTCACTTTCTTGTTAAATTTCTTGTGCCCACCTTGCTTTGTTGAGCAACTTCTGCACATCTTCGCGTAATGATCCAATTTACCACATTTATTGCATTTTTGTCCGATAGCATAACATTTTTCATTTTGAGAGTGACCTTGACCTTTACCACATCTACCACATTCTTTGGATTTATCAAATTTCTGTCTGTATTTTGACTTGCTATATGTTTTTCTCTCTGAAATAGCATTCATTGCACCACCAGTGCTTGACCCACTTTGCATGGTTTGTGATTGTACTTTAGCAAGTTCATATGATCTTACAATATCAACAGTTTTCTTCAGAGTTAAGGTAGAGCCTTCACAAATCAATTTTTCTCTGGCTTTATTGCTTTTTACACCAAATACTATGCGGTCTCTGACCATTTCTTCTGGGTTTTCATATGCACAGTCCCTGACCAAAGTATGCAAGTCAGTAACAAACTGATCAAATGTCTCGTCTGTTTGTACTCTACTCTGTAATTTGTACCTGTTGTACACAATGTTGGTCCTTGGTTTAACATGCGCTTCGAACTTGTCCAAGTACGTCTTTAGAAGCTTCTTTTCATCAGCGGTAAGCGTCCATGTCTCATAAATTGTTCTGCCCTTGTCCCCAACCCAAATCATGAGGTAAGCACATTTTTCCTCTTCTTCCTTCGCTTTAAGAGGGCCTTCGAAGACGAAATTCGCGTGTGTGACAAACCTTTTCCAGGCTGTTTCAAGGTCTGGAGATTCCCAATTCATTATGGGGGCAGAACAGCCCAATGCTTCCATTATGGACTATGGATTCGTCAATTTACTTCTGACACCATGTAAGATATTGAACAACTATGATTCGGTTTCTACACGAGCTCATTTAATCAACAACGTTAACCTGACGCTTGATATGCAAACATAAAATACATGAGCGTTTCAAAGACCCCGACTATTAATAAGAGTCTGGCTAAAACACTACGGAAGTGCGGGTATGTGTATTTCAACATCGTCTATATAAATATACGACAAAAATTATTTATGCTATATGATCCAGAATATCTAGTTTAAGTCGCTAAGGACGATAAGTGCGTTATTTTGAAACATAACTTTTTTCTCATCATAAAATATTCGGAATTCTCCTATATTTAGCAACCCAAATGCAAAAATATTTCCGAGCGGTTGTTTTCGTGTCAATTATGGTTACGTCTTAAAGACGGAAATATTTGGACTAGCCTGCTCTCCCTTCAGAAATTTAATCGATTAAACGGGTGTACCGACCGGGCACTTGCCAGCATGAATTGATGACGTAGTACGCTCGAATAATATGCGTTCTACACGGACACGTTTCCAAACAAAGCGCCAACCAACAGGATCACGGCAGCTGTTACGTCGGTAAGTGAATGGTAGTCGGTTATTTTTTTAACATTTCACATCGATTTACACGGAATCTGCTGGTGAAACATTAGTTTTTGTGAGTATTAATATTTATTATTTTACAATCGGGAAGAAATTCAAAGTAAATTGCTCACACATACAGGAAATAAAGCCCTTTTGTGTGGGACCTTACCGACGATGGCTCGCCGATTCCTTCGACCGTTGAAAATTTCACATATCGTAAAATCTTTTCACCTACTGTAAACATATTATTTAAGTATTGTCGATTTATTATCGACTGCACCAAAAGGATACTACAACGGATGGTTATCCATTAGAATAAGTTGTAAAATGTGCATGTGAACGTGAGACGTAACATGTACGACAAAACCAAGAGAATTCTAACGTGTCCAAATTACGTCTTGACCACGTTCAAGACATTTGTGTCTGTTTAACTCAGAAAAAACTATAAAATTTTAAAGGAACTCAACAATGACTGGCAAATCTGCCATGTGTATCCATGCAGTAGAATAAAATCCAGAATAAATGTTTTTACATTTATGATGTAACATGGATTCCAAATATTGTGTCTTTGTTACAGGGTAATATTATGTCTGGCGTCAATGTTACATCTAATGTACACATGGTTTGTATTCTACTTGTAACCATCGGAGACATTATTATTGGCACAAGCATTGCACTTCAGAATTGCTGTTTGTCGTGGCAGAAGCAACTGTAGGTTCACATGTGCTCATAAGTTTTTGTTTCCATTTTTTGTTCCAAAAGATGTAACTTGACACAAAAAGTGGTGACCAGGTTACTCTATACATTGCATCATCGTTGTCAAAGTTACATCTGTATGAAGAATTCAGCGCTCACGTTAATGGACGTATTGGGCGTTTTTACGCCCGAAAATCGATCCCGTACGCCCAAAATTGACAAGAGAGACGTCCAAGTACGTCCAGGAATTAAAGGTATACGCCGACAATCAAAACACAGGACGTATATATGTCCACTAGAAATTGTGTGTAATTATCTAAAGACACTGTGTATTGTGTTTTATGAAGTGTCAATTATGGACAGTGGGAGTTATCAATTGGTAGATTTAAGCCAATCACGATCGAGAATGCGTACCCCACCCACCCCCAGATTTGACACTTGAAAACGACTTCACACCAATCAATTCTATTTTTCATTATAAACAGCGTAGGGGTAATTAATTTCAATAACCCATGTAAAAACATACTAGGATATGATAAAAGAATGTCCCTATATTAATTTAACTGTTTAAAGATTATTATTTTGTTTGCCTGAATCCATAGGAACAGAGACATATAAACACTCTCTCTGCGCCAAATAAAGCCCTTAAAATCCTTGTTTGCGTAGAAACGAGTCTACACCTTCACCATAATGCATTGAATGTATAACATTGAGTTTAAATACATTGAACTTACGGTTACTTACGGTTCCGAGACCGCCGGAAAGCATAGGGCTTCTAATGGTCCTTCTGGTGTGTTTTAACTTAAATTGCTTGACAAGTGGCAGCGTGGGTTGAATTTAGAAGGGTGATTTATCCAGTGTTTGTTAAGTTTATTTTTAAAGGAGTTAACACTTGAAGCAGTAACTACATCATCTGGGAGTGAGTTCCAAGGGTCCACGGTCCTTATACTGAAAGCATTTTTCCGTATATCTGTTTTTGATTGTTTTTTGAATAACTTGAGACTATTGCCTCTTGTTCTGGTGTATTTTGAGAGTATTAATAAGTCCTCAGTTGATGTTGTATCATATTTGTTCAATATTTTAAATACTTGTAGCATATCCGCTCGTTGTCTTCTGTATTCTAAAGATGGTATTCCTAGATATTTTAGTCTTTCGGTGTACGTTAGAAATTGTAAATTGGATAGTAGTTTAGTTGCTCGCCTTTGGACATTTTCAATCGCAATTTGATGTTTTTTCAGATGTGGAGACCATACCGTGCTCGCATACTCCAGATGGGGTCTGACCAGTGATTTATAAAGATGTAGGAATATTGTGTTATCCATATATGTGAAGATTCTGAAGATGATTCCTAAATTTCTGTTGGCTAATTTAATTTTGGTTGTGATATGAGAATGAAATTTTAAATTCTTGTCTACAATGACTCCTAGGTCTTTTTCTTCCTCTACGTTCGTGATGGCTTCTCTGCTTAAGTCTCTGCCTTTGGTGAAATAGTCTCCTGTTTGTTGGTTATTACCTAAATGTAGTCTTTTGCATTTTTTTGAGTTGAATTCAAGGTCCCATGTATGAGACCAGTCACTAAATTGATCTGTAGTTCTTTGCATGAGCTCATGGTCAGCTTGACAGTTAACGACATTGTATGTTTTGGTGTCATCGGCAAATAGTTTGACTATTGTCTCCGCGACTTCAGGGAGGTCATTGATGTAGATTAGAAAAAGTGTTGGTCCCAATACACTCCCTTGGGGTACACCGCTGAGAACAGGAACTGTGTTTGAATGTACAGTGTTTAAGACCACTTCTTGTGATCTGTTTGATAGGAAATCTTGGATCCAGGCAAGTACTTTCCCTTTTATTCCATAGGCTTTAATTTTTTGAATTAACTTATTATGTGGTAGGGTATCGAAAGCTTTCCTGAAGTCGTAGAATAAAATGTCTATTTCGTAGCCGTTGTCAAGGGCATTAGTCCAGTCTTCTAGTGCCTCAAGTAGTTGTAATGGGCATGATTTTCCTTTCATGAAGCCAAATTGATGTTTCGAAAATAGATTGTTGTTTAACATGTGCTCAGTAATTTTGTGTTTGACTAATTTCTGCATCAGATTTGAGCATATTGAGCTTATGCTTATTGGTCTGTAGTTTTCAGGTTTGTGCTTGTTACCCGACTTGAAAATAGGTGTTACGTTTGCTTTTTTCCATGGAATTGGTATTTCTCCACTGTTCATTGATATATTTAGGATCTGTGTCAGTGGTTTTACCAGTTGTTCTTTACATTCTAGTATGAGTTTGGGATGGATTCCATCAGGTCCTGGAGATTTGTTGGGGTTGAGTTCATTTATTTTTTGTAGTACCTCTTCTTCGGTGAATGTAATATCACTTAAAATGCTAACATATTCTCGTTCGTTAAAAGTTGATAGATCTGAATGTGTGTTTGTATTAAAGACACTTGCAAAGTAGTCATTGAAAATGTTAGCTCGTTTTAGGTCATTATCTATAACGTTACCTTCATTGTCATGTAGATTGCCAATGGTTGATATAGTTTTGCTATTTTTTCTCACATAGTTCCAGAATAGTTTGCTATTGATGTTTATTTTTGATGAAAGATCTTTTTCGTAGTTATATTTTGCTTGTGTAATGGCTTCCGTGGCTTTATTTCTAGCAGCTTTAAATTTCTCGAAATGTTCGTCTGTTTTGCAATGAATATATTTTTTCCATGTTCTGTTTTTTTTTTTTAATTTCTCTTTGGTGTCACTGTCTATGTAGGGAAGTTTATTACTACACCTTGGGTTTTCCTTGCACACTGGTATATGATCGTCCATGAATTTGTGTAGTTTATCGGCTAAGGAGTCCCAAGATCTATTAATATTTCCGTCGAGTAGTGTTTCCCAGTCTGTTGATGAGATATCTTCACTTATTTTGATGTAGTTTCCTCTAAAATAATTTCTCTTATTAGTTATTTTCATCACCCTTGTTGTATAACATGAGAATTTTATTTCTAAGATCTCGTGGTCGCTTTTTCCTAGACCTGGTAAATGGGTTATGTCGTTTACCATATTTTCCTCGTTAGTTAACACCAGGTCTAGTATTGAAGGAGTGTTGTTTTGAAAGTGAAAGTAGAGTTTGTGAATAACCAGTCTCGTCCCAGTCCGATTTCGTCCAAAATGACAGAAACAATCTCCGCGGGGTGACTTCTTTTTTGCATGATAAATGATCCCCGATTTTCTTTCGGATTTTGGAACATGAAAAATGAATGCCCCTTATCTAGGGCTCTGGTGTTAGGATATAGAAGAGAAAGCAAGAGGCAAATTTATAACTTTTCTCATCGATTACAATTTAAACCTTTCCCACGTACAGAAGTATCTGCAGCAGACGACTTTTGAAATACTGTGCTGAAAGAATTATCTTCTATTAAAATTGCTCATTATGTGCGATGTTGTTTTTTTTAATATACATACTCATTTTATGAACCTGCGAATTTAAGTTAATTTGAGCATTCTAGCACACATGTACAAGTATTATATAATGATACATCAATACCCCTTTATTGGATCTACAACGACAGACGGAGGTTTGGACAGGTTCTTAACAGTTAACAGTATTTTGAACATTCTAACACACACACGTACACGGATTATATAATAATACGCAAATACCACTGTATTGGATCTACAACGGTAAACGGAGGTTCGGACCGGTACTTTAGTGTCTTATTCGGTGATCTGTCGGCTTAAAACGTTAAAAGATATACGGTTTCATTATTTCTACGTGTTTGAAGCTTTCTTTGAAATAACTGTTACTACTGTTTATAATTTTAAAAAAAAGTATCCCCACATACATGTACTGAATTTAGCCTACAATATGAATGCCTCGTTTATGTAGGTAAATACACATTTTCGATCGTTTTAGTAGGTAGGAGACGGTTTGGTTCCGTTGTGTGCAATGGTTTGGAATGTTGCTATATATTTACCGTTATATATACCGATTCCAAACTCGTCTTTCTCTACAATAGTAGCGCACGAAACTGTGTAATGGCAATGTTGGACATATGTAAACCTCCGTCCATCGTTGGTTATTCAATACACCATCTCAACAAACCAGATATGTAGACTTTCCGATACTCGCACATTTCTTATTTTGTTTTGTATTTTTGTGAAAACAATATTTTTCGTGCATGTTAAGTGGAACAGAGGTTTAACTTAAAAATGAAAACAAAAAATATTGTCCGAAAACCTGAGATTGTGAAATTGAGTTATCGCGACCGAATCCTTGGTGGTAATAGTCTAACATCATTTACGATCGTTGCAGCTAAGCGCTTGATGCATTGTCTGAATTGCCGACCGCATTATCCTTTCCACACTTTTCAGACTTACAACTCTTACAACACATCAGACAGCAGCCTACTCCACAACATGTAGCCGACCCGAACCATGAACAAACGACACCTACGAAAGAGAGTGCCGCAGTGGACAGAAATATTGGACAAAAAAGACATCCACAAAACCAATTATCTCCGAAGATATCATCGTGTTCGACCATATAGATGTCATGCTGTATGTCGGAAACCGTCTGTGGTTTATCTCCCCGGAAACATTCTCTGACGCCATGTATACAATGCAAGGTACCGTACCAAGCGTAGGTACACGGACATACACAACACGCTTTTGGGGCTGTCTTGCAGTTATCAGTTCCCATTTGAATGCATCCATCACCGCTGCAATCTGAAATATATAAATTATTTTTCAACTCAAATCATTTACGTCACCTAATGTACATTAACCCTTTCCGATATACGACAATACGCAGTAAGGATATTTGTTCTTTCCTCTCTTATTACTCGAAGTTATTAAAATATGTTACGACAACCCAAATTCTACACTACAATCACGTCTGAAGGACCTTGAATTTGCGGATGACATTTTCTAGCTACATTGTATCTAACCGTAACTAAGATTAACACATCTTTGAGATAACAGCACAACGAACATGTCTCTTCATTTATCCACACAATCCAGAACCTCACTTGCAATGAGGCGGTAAATCACTATCACCAGGACCGAAAATTAAGTTTTAACCCTTTCCCTCATAAGACAATTCTGCAGCAGACAACTTTGTACTTATTTTGTCAAAAGATAGAAAATCTCTATAATTGAATGGATAACCTATGATAAAAAGTGGAAAACATTGTGGCAAAAGGAGAAATTGCACGTTTTGTGCAATTTCTTCTTTTGTCACTATGTTTTCAAAAGGCCGTCTGCTGCAGAGGCGTCAGAAAGCGTCTATATGAGGGAAAGGATTAAAGCTGAAGTTATTTAATATCTTGCACAACTTTTTTTTGATAACCTTCCCCCAGACACTGTGTAAATGAAATTATGCACATAAGAAATAGGGAGATAATCCAGAATCGGAAACATCATCTTAAAACTGATATTTTTGAAAAAAAAAAAAAATGTTAAAGTGAATATAAGTCTTAACATGTATTTATATTCTGTCCGACAGCTGGTAAACATTCTTGGAAAAACAGAACTCTGTAATACATGTAATTTTAGAAGATTCCATGTTTCAATTTTTTTTAATATTTATAAACATATTTTAATTCTCTACTATCATTCATTTTCAGAAAGGTCTGATGTAAAATACTTATCATATAATAAAGTGTAAAAATAAGTTACCCTCGTGACAATTGAACCCATCACATGTGTTGCAACATTGATCCCAATCACCCGGCATCTTTGTAATCAGTCAGACAATACTAAAAAACATACGAATAAGGAATTGTCCAAGTTGTGTTCCTTATAACGTTATATTCCACATGAACAATACAACTGTAACATCCGGACTTAAGTACATTCTCTTCAAGATGTTTATCTCTTTCCTACATACAGCAATTTAGAATTACTTACTTACAGCAAATCTGCATGAGAAGACTTTGAAAAAATCTAGGCGAAACATTGGGAAATATCTGTAAATCCAACTTTAATTATTGAATAGAACTGAAAACATTATGGCAAATGGAGAAACTTCTCCTTTTTGCCACAATGATTTAAAAAGTCTACAGAAGCGTCAAAATGCGATTACAAGTGTGAAAGGGTTAACATTTAAAAAATCAATATACTTTCTACTTTTATTGTTTCACTTCTCGCAATATAATGTACCGCGTCACACGTAAATCGATCTTAGTGCGAACATCCTGGTAGCATCTATGCATAGATTATTACCAGAAAGTTTGCACTGTTCGTGTTAATTAAACTGGTGCGTGATGTGCACATAACCGAGTCAGTTAATTAACACAGAATTATACTATAGTAAACTGACCTTGTGATGTACAGGGCAATACTTAATGTGTAGGCCGTCTCGTGAGAAAATCAAAATTGTGGACTCTGCGTAAAGTATGGACCCCAGATCAGCCTAAGCATGCCACACAGGCGTACCCGGATATACACGTTTTGCCTCCTGTGGATTTTCTGTTTCAGGAATCACTACTCTATCTATCCCGACTTAGACGGAATGTGTCGGCCGGATCAGTCTGCGCGGACAGCGCTGGCTGATCTGGTCGATACATTACGCAGATGTGTATCGCCGCAGCTGCAATTTGGGGCACTTTTAATGATGTGAAAATGTGAAGGCACGTTCTTGTTCTTATAACAATTACGAGACGTGACTCAATACAAGTGGTTTATTCACTGTATACTCTATTCCAAAAGATATGGATTCACGTTATCTTTATGCTCATCGAATGACATATCGGGGGAGCATATAGTCCTTCCTTCCGTCCGTCTGTCCGTACCCGGTTATGTCCGGATTTTGTTTCAGTAACTACTGATTTGAATCCAATGGGTATGTAACCCTTACCATTATACCACAATTCTGCAGCAGACAACTTTGAACATATTTTGTCAAAAAATAGAAAATCTTTATAATTGAATGGATAACCTATAACTAAAAGTGAAAAACATAGTGACAAAAGAAGAAATTGCTCAAAACGAGCAATTTCTTCTTTTGTCACTATGTTTTCAAAAAGCAGTCAGCTGCAGAGGCGTCAGAAAGCGTCTATATGAGGGAAAGAGTTAAGGAATACTTCACTACTAAGAGGAGTTGTGTGCATATTATTAAGACGTTTCGTTTCGATGATTTTCACACGGAGTTTTTGCCCTTTAAATTTCTGTCCGTCCCCCTTTAGTGTACATACCACGGACGACATAGCATATGTACCCGAGTAATTAGGTCACTATGTAAGTTTAGAAACCATAAGTTTTGTATAATCCCGTAAAGTTTGGAAATAGTTATGGGCTGGTTTCGACGGACGTTATTCGGAAGATATGAAGGGGCGTGAGAGACGCACTGTATCCGGTGTAGTTTGATAGACATGCTATTTGTGATTTCTTAGACAACTTGTTCAGTTGTAAATAAATGCAGAAAATCTCAACAAGAAAACTGTGGAATAATGCAGTCGTTTGTTAAAAAATCACCCTGGGAAAATGATAAAATTCCAATGTGCTCGCGATAACTCGGAAGTCGAAATTCGATAATAACCCATACACTTCGAACCATCGACATGTTCAATTGACCCCTCAATGTAAGCTTAATTCATTAATGTATTTTTTAGTTTACTATTTTGTTTATACTTTTTGAAAAGCAATCCAGGAATAAAATCGTATCAAGTAGACATCGTAGCAGCAGTTCCGATTGCTCTTCTAATTATTCAGAACTGAGATTAAGCTGTTTTCAAAAGACACCTGTTCCAGAAATGTGTTAAACGATGTTTTCGATTTATCCCGTGTTCGAGTAGTCGCGAGTTTCACTTATAGGACTTCATAGACGGAAAGGCACATCCGGGGATTCACTCGTTCACGAGCGTAGACTTTTGTATCGTTGTTGAATCGGTTCCCTAATTTTTGACATGGTGTGTATTTTGAAAGTATTCAAATCCTCAAACTATATTGGTTGAATAAAAATGATAAATATACCTGCCAACTCCACGAAACGGCCGGGCTCTTCTCTGAAATGTCGATGAACCATAAAATACCATTTATTCATTTATTGCCTTTGTCTGACGTGTTTATGTGTATGCATGGGGCTATAAAGTGTCAGTCAATCTTCACCTGAAAACACGTTACTCCAAAAACCCACGCATGTATATAGATCTGATTAGTTTACGCATTCGCATAGCCTAACCGGTGTTTGCACATATCACTTATAACATATTCCAGTTTTCTTAAAACCAGATCTGTGCCAACACTGATACAAGTCTTAAGACACAGACTGGTTATTTTAATCTCTGGGAGGTTTTTTTTGTACGACATACTGTTAACGATAGACTTTTAACCAGGAAGTGATTTCAGTTTAACATCAGCGGTGCCTTACATAACCTGATCTCGGGAACTTTAAATTTGCGATCACTTAAGACCTCGATCAGCCGAATTAATTTACAACATTTATTAACCACCTCGGGTGCGGGACGTTGTGAATATAATATAAATGGTAGTTATGGATTTCCCTAATTGGCGCTCAGGGTTGTGGTGTTCGACTGACTAACTGGTGTCAGACTAAATGGTCCGGTAGAACTGGTAACTTACATGAAAACCCCATGATAAAACTGAAAAAGTTGTTCGAAGTGGCGTATATCACAAAAAGAATGAAACAAATAACATGTCATCATCAAGCTTAGCCATTACCGATCAGCTCTCTATGAGTCGAGCATTCTATATCTCGAAGAGTATGTGTTTGTTCTATCGAACTTCTAGGTTCAGTTTGATTGTTGTTTCAAGTATCCAAACAGTTAACTCTTTCAGCGCCGAATTGTTTGAAGTAGACTATTCCATGTTCAAAATTGGGCGTCTCCATTTCTCATGTAATAAACGTTTGGACTATTTTGATAAATAAAAGGCGAACAATGCTGATTTCAGGTAAGACAGCTCGTTACGAGCTGACTCGCCTGAATCAGTATTGTTTGCAAAAACCTCAATATTGCCTTTGGCGCTGAAAGAGTTAATATCTTCACATCCGGATCTGAACAAACTTTATCTATCGAGTATAGTCAAAATCGGGGCGAAAGTAACAACAAATCGGCAGCTAACTTTTTACTACCAAAGAGTCGGTTAAACACGGCCCTGACCTGTGTTAAAGAACAGGCGTCTGAATTTCTATTACAGCAAAAAATGCGAAAAGTCACGCAATACCTCGTTAGAAAACTCGGTGATGCAGTGATAGAGCGTCCGCCTCGGTGGTGTAGTGATAGAGCGTCCGCCTCGGTGGTGTAGTGATAGAGCGTCCGCCTCGGTGGTGTAGCGATAGAGTGTCAACCTCGGTGATGCAGTGATAGAGCGTCCGCCTCGGTGGTGTAGTGATAGAGCGTCCGCCTCGGTGGTGTAGCGATAGAGCGTCCGCCTCGGTGGTGTAGTGATAGAGTGTCCGTCTCGGTGGTGTAGTGATAGAGCGTCCACCCCGGTGTTGTAGTGATAGTGCGTCCGCCTCGGTGGTATAGTGATAGAGCGTCCGCCTCGGTGGTGTAGTGATAGAGCGTCCGCCTCTGTGATGCAGTGATAGAGCGTCCGTCTCGGTGGTGTAGTGATGGAGCGTCGCTTCCGCCTCGGTGGTGTAGTGATATAGAGCGTCGGCCTCGGTGGTGTAGTGATAGAGCGTCAACCTAGATGGTGTAGTGATAGAGCGTCTGCCTCGGTGGTGTAGTGAAAGAGCGTCCGCCTCGGTGGTGTAGTGATAGAGCGTCAACCTCGATGGTGTAGTGATAGAGCGTCCGCCTCGGTGGTGAAGTGATAGAGCGTCTCACTCGGTGGCGAGGTGATAGAGAGTCAACCTCGGTGGTATAGTGATAGAGCGTCCGCCTCGGTGGTGTTGTGATAGAGCGTCCGCCTCGTTGGTGTAGTGATAGAGCGTCCGCCTCGGTGGTGTAGTGATAGAGCGTCCGCCTCGGTGGTGTAGTGATAGAGCGTCCGCTTCGGTGGTGTAGTGATAGAGCGTCCGCCTCGGTGGTGTAGTGATAGAGCGTCAGCCTCGGTGGTGTAGTGATAGAGCGTCCGCCTCGGTGGTGTAGTGATAGAGCGTCCGCCTCGGTGGTGTAGTGATATAGCGTCTGCCTCGGTGGTGTAGTGATAGAGCGTCCGCTTCGGTGGTGTAGTGATAGAGCGTCCGCTTCGGTGGTGTAGTGATAGGGCGTCCGCTTCGGTGGTGTAGTGATAGAGCGTCCGTCTCGGTGGTGTAGTGATAGAGCGTCCGCCTCGGTGGTGTAGTGATAGAGCGTCCACCTCGGTGGTGTAGTGATAGAGCGTCCTCCTCGGTGGTGTAGTGAGAGATCGTCCGTCTCGGTGGTGTAGTGATAGAGCCTCCGCCTCGGTGGTGTAGTGATAGATCGTCCGCCTCGGTGGTGTAGTGACATAGCGTCCGTCTCGGTGGTGTAGTGATAGAGCGTCCGTCTCGGTGGTGTAGTGACAGAGCGTCCGTCTCGGTGGTGTAGTGACAGAGCGTCCGTCTCGGTGGTGTAGTGACAGAGCGTCCGTCTCGGTGGTGTAGTGACAGAGCGTCCGTCTCGGTGGTGTAGTGACAGAGCGTCCGCCTCGGTGGTGTAGTGACAGAGCGTCCGCCTCGGTGGTGTAGTGATAGAGCGTCCGTCTCGGTGGTATAGTGATAGAGCGTCCGCCTCGGTGGTGTAGTGACAGAGCGTCCGCCTCGGTGGTGTAGTGATAGAGCGTCCGTCTCGGTGGTGTAGTGATAGAGCGTCCGCTCCGGTGGTGTAGTGATAGAGCGTCCGCTCCGGTGGTGTAGTGATAGAGCGTCCGCTTCGGTGGTGTAGTAATAGAGCGTCCGTCTCGGTGGTGTAGTGATAGAGCGTCCATCTCGGTGGTGTAGTGATAGAGCGTCCACCTCGGTGGTGTAGTGATATAGCGTCTGCCTCGGTGGTGTAGTGATAGAGCGTCCGCTTCGGTGGTGTAGTGATAGAGCGTCCGCTTCGGTGGTGTAGTGATATGGCGTCCGCTTCGGTGGTGTAGTGATAGAGCGTCCGTCTCGGTGGTGTAGTGATAGAGCGTCCGCCTCGGTGGTGTAGTGATAGAGCGTCCACCTCGGTGGTGTAGTGATAGAGCGTCCGCCTCGGTGGTGTAGTGATAGATCGTCCGCCTCGGTGGTGTAGTGACAGAGCGTCCGTCTCGGTGGTGTAGTGATAGAGCGTCCACCTCGGTGGTGTAGTGACAGAGCGTCCGTCTCGGTGGTGTAGTGACAGAGCGTCCGCCTCGGTGGTGTAGTGACAGAGCGTCCGCCTCGGTGGTGTAGTGATAGAGCGTCCGCCCCGGTGGTGTAGTGATAGAGCGTCCGCTCCGGTGGTGTAGTGATAGAGCGTCCGCTTCGGTGGTGTAGTGATAGAGCGTCCACCTCGTTGGTGTAGTGATAGAGCGTCCACCCCGGTTGTGTAGTGACAGAGCGTCCGCATCGGTGGTGTAGTGATAGAGCGTACGCCTCGGTAGTGTAGTGATAGAGCGTCCACCTCGGTGGTGTAGTGATAGAGCGTCCACCTCGGTGGTGTAGTGATAGAGCGTCCACCTCGGTGGTGTAGTGATAGAGCGTCCGCCTCGGTGGTGTAGTGATAGAGCGTCCACCTCGGTGGTGTAGTGACAGAGCGTCAACCTCAGTGGTGTAGTGATAGAGCGTCCACCTCGGTGGTGTAGTGATAGAGCGTCCGCCTCGGTGGTGTAGTGATAGAGCGTCCACCTCGGTGGTGTAGTGACAGAGCGTCCACCTCGGTGGTGTAGTGATAGAGCGTCCACCTCGGTGGTGTAGTGATAGAGCGTCCACCTCGGTGGTGTAGTGATAGAGCGTCCACCTCGGTGGTGTAGTGACAGAGCGTCAACCTCAGTGGTGTAGTGATAGAGCGTCCACCTCGGTGGTGTAGTGATAGAGCGTCCGCCTCGGTGGTGTAGTGACAGAGCGTCCAACTCGGTGGTGTAGTGATAGAGCGTCCACCTCGGTGGTGTAGTGATAGAGCGTCCACCTCGGTGGTGTAGTGATAGAGCGTCCACCTCGGTGGTGTAGTGATAGAGCGTCCGCCTCGGTGGTGTAGTGATAGAGCGTCCACCTCGGTGGTGTAGTGATAGATCGTCCACCTCGGTGGTGTAGTGATAGAGCGTCCGCCTCGGTGGTGTAGTGACAGAGCGTCCACCTCGGTGGTGTAGTGATAGAGCATCCACCTCGGTGGTGTAGTGATAGAGCGTCCACCTCGGTGTTGTAGTGATAGAGCGTCCGCCTCGGTGGTGTAGTGATAGAGCGTCCGTCTCGGTGGTGTAGTGATAGAGCGTCCGTCTCGGTGGTGTAGTGATAGAGCGTCCGTCTCGGTGGTGTAGTGATAGAGCGTCCGTCTCGGTGGTGTAGTGATAGAGCGTCCACCTCGGTGGTGTAGTGACAGAGCGTCCACGTCGATGGTGTAGTGACAGAGCGTCCGCCTCGGTGGTGTAGTGATAGAGCGTCCGTCTCGGTGGTGTAGTGATAGAGCGTCCGCCTCGGTGGTGTAGTGATAGAGCGTCCACCTCGGTGGTGTAGTGATAGAGCGTCCACCTCGGTGGTGTAGTGATAGAGCGTCCGCCTCGGTGGTGTAGTGCTAGAGCGTCCACCTCGGTGGTGTAGTGATAGAGCGTCCACCTCGGTGGTGTAGTGATAGAGCGTCCGCCTCGGTGATGTAGTGATAGAGCGTCCGCCTCGGTGGTGTAGTGATAGAGCGTCCGCCTCGGTGGTGTAGTGATAGAGCGTCCACCTCGGTGGTGTAGTGATAGAGCGTCCGCCTCGGTGGTGTAGTGATAGAGCGTCCGCCTCGGTGGTGTAGTGACAGAGCGTCCGCCTCGGTGGTGTAGTGACAGAGCGTCCGCCTCGGTGGTGTAGTGACAGAATGTCCACATCGGTGGTGTAGTGATAGAGCGTCCACCTCGGTGGTGTAGTGATAGAGCGTCCACCTCGGTGGTGTATTGATAGAGCGTCCACCTCGGTGGTGTAGTGATAGAGCGTCCACCTCGGTGGTGTAGTGATAGAGCGTCCACCTCGGTGGTGTAGTGATAGAGCGTCCACCTCGGTGGTGTAGTGATAGAGCGTCCGCCTCGGTGGTGTAGTGATAGAGCGTCCACCTCGGTGGTGTAGTGACAGAGCGTCCACCTCGGTGGTGTAGTGATAGAGCGTCCACCTCGGTGGTGTAGTGATAGAGCGTCCGCCTCGGTGGTGTAGTGATAGAGCGTCCGCCTCGGTGGTGTAGTGATAGAGCGTCCACCTCGGTGGTGTAGTGATAGAGCGTCCGTCTCGGTGGTGTAGTGACAGAGCGTCCACCTCGGTGGTGTAGTGATAGAGCGTCCGTCTCGGTGGTGTAGTGACAGAGCGTCCACCTCGGTGGTGTAGTG
Source organism: Serripes groenlandicus (assembly GCA_031761405.1). NCBI lineage: Eukaryota > Metazoa > Mollusca > Bivalvia > Cardiida > Cardiidae > Serripes > Serripes groenlandicus. Next base: position 46,491,014 of record JASEVX010000003.1, read on the forward strand.
ATAGAGCGTCCACCTCGGTGGTGTAGTGATAGAGCGTCCACCTCGGTGGTGTAGTGATAGAGCGTCCACCTCGGTGGTGTAGTGATAGAGCGTCCACCTCGGTGGTGTAGTGATAGAGCGTCCGCCTCGGTGGTGTAGTGATAGAGCGTCCACCTCGGTGGTGTAGTGATAGAGCGTCCACCTCGGTGGTGTAGTGATAGAGCGTCCACCTCGATGGTGTAGTGATAGAGCGTCCACCTCGGTGGTGTAGTGATAGAGCGTTCGTCTCGGTGGTGTAGTGACAGAGCGTCCACCTCGGTGGTGTAGTGACAGAGCGTCCACCTCGGTGGTGTAGTGACAGAGCGTCCACCTCGGTGGTGTAGTGATAGAGCGTCCACCTCGGTGGTGTAGTGATAGAGCGTCCACCTCGGTGGTGTAGTGATAGAGCGTCCACCTCGGTGGTGTAGTGATAGAGCGTCCACCTCGGTGGTGTAGTGATAGAGCTTCAACCTCGGTGGTGTAGTGATAGAGCGTCCGCCTCGGGTTTGGGATGTCGCGGGTTGGATCCACGACCGGATTTTACCAAAAACTTTAAAAATCGGGGCTCATGAATTTTACGGACTTGCTGGTGTCAGAATAAAAAAACCAGGTAACTCATCCAGGAAACGCAGTGATATAACTGAAGAAAAGTATTTTTTATCCATTTGCGCTTGTTAAAACAAACAAACAAACATAAACCATAGGGAGATTATATACACAAAACGATATTGTTAACTTTTTCCCACCTGCAGACACACTTTGACGCAATTGCAGCAGACGACTTTTAAGAGTTGAAAACATAGTGGCAACAAGAGAATTTGTTCAATGTTACAGTGTTTTTAATTCTATTCAATAATAACCTTAATAAAAGTTCATCTTAGATGTTTTCGAAATCGTCTACGTATCTAGTAGTTTCCCTTTAAACCTTTCCCTCATACGTCAATTCTGCAGCAGACGACTTTGAACATATTTTGTCAAAACATAGAAAATCTCCATAATTGAATGGATAACCTATGACTAAAAATGGAAAACATTGTGGCAAAAGGAGAAATTGCACGTTTTGTGCAATTTCTTCTTTTGTCACTATGTTTTCAAAAAGCTGTCTGCTGCAGAGGCGTCAGAAAGCGTCTATATGAGGGAAAGGGATAATGTGTCAAGTATTCGACTCTGTAAAGCGATTAATTAAAGGACCACGAGACATCAATTATAATGTTACTGATATGATTTTGCAATCGAATTTATGATATATTAACCCCCCTTTTTTTAAAGCAGAAGACATTGTAAACATCTAAGCAAAAAGTATGCACATTCTTCACAAAAGATAGTATAATGATTGATTTTGAAATGTTGTGATAATTTCTCCTTATGCCACAATGTTTTAAAAAACCATGTGCTCCAAATATACCAAATTTTGTCTTCATATAAGTTTAGAGTAATTACTTTTCTGCTTTAAAAACAAATGAGATAACACATGTCTCTGTCAGGAAATTGGAACTATGGTTAATACTCAATTGATTGCTCATGTTTAGATAGTTATTCTTCTTTTCCCTCGATGTTTACAACAGCATTGTTAAGGGTTAAGTTTGCTTTCACATTTTGCAACACAGTCTTTATTTAGGCTCGAAACTATAACAAAACATACTCTGTGCTCAAGAATGTGATTCGTCAAGAGGAAATTCGTTCTCGAAACTGACCAATCAGATGTCTTAAGTGGAGTATTTAGTTAACTTATGAAATGACCATCAGTATTAACCTTCATGACTGCAGTCTAGTTTCAAGTATTATTTAAAATAAAACACATAGTTCAACACATGTAAGCTCATTCAAGTTCGCCGATCCGCGGTAGCTCAATCGGTAGCGACGCGGGCTGACAATCTAGGGATCTAGGGAATCTTGAGAGCTCGGCCAAAATTATTTCCGACGTTTGACAAAAGTACACGCTACAAGCGTCACTCGTCTTCCGGGTTAACAGTGTATGTGGGAAAGTCACGGTAGTAATTCCAGATGAATATACAAGACTGATGTTGGCTCCCATTGGACATTAATGATTTTGTTGAAAGTTGAAAGTGATTTTCATAAAGTTGAATAACCTCTGACTGATTTATAACCAAAATAGTGTTTGCTTTTAGCTATGTTGACACTCTAATAGCCATTTTCAAAACATGCTGTATTTTCTGAAATTGAAAGTAAAATTCAGTGCGGGATAAGGGTGACCTTTGATTCGACCTCCTAGCTCTTTCCATAAACGGTGAACATGTGAGTTTGTTTTGCTTTTCTGGTAGTTCTAAGAATGAACTTTAGTTTGATACAGGTATATATGTTAATCCATTTGCTAGTAACGAACCACAACCCATAATGCTATAATGGTCGCCTATGGAAAATGATTTACTTCCCTTTGACCATACCGTGTCGCAATACATCTAAAGCGTTCTCATCGGAAATATAAAGCTTAATGGCTGTCTCTCCACATTTAACAGCTTTATCCAGCAATCACCCAGAAATATGAAACCTTGTTATATGAACAATTCAGCAAATACTCTTGATATATATACATAGAATACAATTTAACAACTTACCATTGCAAATAAAGCATTACATAAATAACAAATTCGACTCATAGCTATAGCTAGGTAATTCATATTGTGGTTCCTTGGAAAGACTGTTGTTTGGAGAACTGGTGTGAGTGAGTCAAGGAACCCATGGACTCGCCGCCGTACAAGGACTGTAAAACAGCGTTATACCTGAAGTCAATTAATCAACCGACCGACCAACCAATCAATCAAACAAACCATTACGAACAATACTATAACAGCAAAATTTGTTATACATTATCCAATGAAGACTACTCCTTATTATTTGATGTATTAAGTACTGTATTGGGTGTATCCCATTATTTAATGAATTTAACTGTATTACTTTACATTAATTTCCATGTAAATCAACAAGTTTCAGCCTTCAATTGTCAATCTTTCTTCAATGTTTACATGTAGAGCGCTCATTAAAAATAGTTGCATACATTCATCCTGCATTCGTGGGATAGGTAATTTAATAAACACATGCCTATCGATAGGGAAAGGAAATCGCTATTTGTTTATCCGTATCACCTTTCCCATGCGTTATCTATGAACGAAAAAAATCATACATGTTGGGGGTAGGGGTCTTATAAGCCCATTCAAAGAAATTAAAAATAATAATCTGCAGCAGACGACTTTGTAAACATAAAGGCAATTTATCACATAACTTGCACTCCAGGAGTGACATAAAGCAGTGACATAAATATCATATGTAACTAGTTACATAAATAGCCGACTCACAGCACGTACGTGACGTCAGTCCAGTGTGACGTCACTTTAAATGACAGCATATTGTTTACAATTGTTCTGAATTTCGGCATTTATTAAAAATATTGTTTAAAGAGAATAAATCTCGATAAATGAAATGTTATAAGTGCCTTGTTGCTAATTTTGTATGAAATCAAACGGTTATTGATAGGGACTATTTTTTACAGTGGAAGTATGCATTAGAACTTCGGGTTGAACTTCGGTCACTTTTTATATGAAGGCGAAGAAAGATAGATTTAAAGATTGAAAACAATCTTTTTATGGTGTTATGTGATAAATAAAATCTTACATTCGTGCTTATTTGATATTGTTTTTATGAAACTCGTCGACTGAAACGAATATGACGCTCGGCAGAGCCTCGCGTCATATTATTTCAGTCGACTCGTTTCATAAAAACAATATCAAATAAGCACTCATGTAAGATCCTCTATATAATGTGAACTCTCTTTAAAGAATAGTATACTTATTGAATAGAGTTTTAAAGAGTAGTTGGTCATGAGTCATGCGGCCACTGACGGTGTATATATGCAATTGTTTATGGCTGGAGGAGAGAAATCAGTGGGGAACTAATGTCAGCTTTCAATAGAACCAGTTCTGACATTGACAACAATAGCGTAAGTGTCGTTTTACACTATTATAATTAACATTTGTTATAACAAATGGTTTAACGCATTTTGTTGAACAGTGTTTCTTGAAGGTATTTTAGCAATGACTACTGAAGAAGGTTATGCGAACAGTGTGTATATTAATTGGTTGTGATGCCTGTAGTGTCGAAACAGTTTCCCTACTTTTCCATTTAGTTTAAAGGTCAAATATGGAAGTTCTCAATTTCCCCCGATTTAAATCAACAGTTTTTCAACTTACAAAAGCATTTTTTAAACAATTTGTTAAAAAAATCTTTAAAAAAAGGTTATTATTTGCTTTTCTATTTCCCCGGAAATTTATAGGCGTTAAACGTGTACTCGCTTATCTCCCTTTGAAATTATCTCCCGTGATATATGATGACGTCACACTTGAAGTTCGGTGATTGTCTGCACTGTGTCATTACGAGTATGCATGCATCCTCGACAGTGATATTTCATTGATTAAATTTATTTCTGAAAAAAAAATGGTGATTTGTATCGCACATGGGTGTGCAACACAATCTGGGACGCACAGGATTAGTTTATTCCAATTTCCAACTGATCAGAAGATACGAAAATGTTGGATAGATCGATTGAATAAGGGAAAGACAGCAACAACAAAATTCGTGCCGAGTAAACATTCGAAAATATGTATGAAACATTTTGATGACAGTCAGATTTTGATTGTCCAAAGTTTGCAGAATCCATAGGATTTGCACAAGTGTTTCGCGTGAGGTTGAAGCCCGATGCTGTCCCAACAATATTTGACAATCCACGAAAGACGTCGTCAAAAGAAAGAAATTCGGCATTAGCCATTTCCAAAAAGAAAATGAAACATGAGGTAGGCTCATTTTTTATTTACATTGCTAGTTCTTAATTATGAAGCAATTAATATTGTTGACATCCTAATCGATGTGGCCGATTAACCGTATGCATTTAATAGGATCAAAATTCATTTTATATAACCCTGACTGCATGTATGTAATTATTCCAGCATATATGTAGGTTAATTTCATGTCAACTTTATGCATTTTACAGGCCTTGAAAGTAAATGAAATAGATCTATATAATAAATTAAATTCATGATCATGACATGTTCATGTGTTAGCAAAATGGTATTTTACCATATGACAATAACATTAGAAATTTATGAAAAGAGGTTGCTTAAACCAGAAACTTATAACATATATTTATGTCTCTGATAAAAAAATCAACAAACATGCATTTTAGTGTATGTAAATGTTTCCTATTCATTCAACGGTTAAATAAATAATAACAATGTAGTTTTGTTTAAAAATGTAAGAAAATGCATTTATAATATTAATATATTGTTATTCTTCTTGATAAGTTTATATTATATATATTAATGAAGTTAACCCTTTCCCTCATATAGATCCTTTCTGATGCCTCTGCATCAGACAGATTTTTGAAAACATGGCGACAAAGAAGAAATTGCTCAAAACAAGCAATTTCTGCTATTGTCACCATGTTTTCAGGTCTATTTAATTATTTAACTTAAATTTAAAAGGAGTTTCCAATTTCTTTTGGGTATGTTTTCAAAGTCAAAATGTAATGTAATAAATGTCCGAGGCCGAAAGGTTTGTTCACAAGAAAAGGTCGAGCCCCGGTAGCTCAGACGGTAGCGATGCAGGCTGTCAATCAAGGGGTTTTGAGTTCAAATCCCGGCTCGGCGAATTTTCTTTCCGACGTTTGACAAAAGTCAATGCGACATGCGTCATTCGTCTTCCACCAATGGACTAAGTCTATCAGGGAAAAGCAGCCAGCCCCGGTAGCGATGCCGGCTGTCAATCCTGGGGTTTTGAGTTCAAATCCTGACACGGCCAACTTTCTTTCCAACGTTTGACAAATGTCAATGCGACATGCGTCATTCGTCTTCCGCCAATGGACTAAGTCTATCAGGAAAAAGCAGCCAGCCCCGGTAGCTCAGTTGGTAGCGAGGTTGTCAATCCGGGGGTTTTGAGTCAATGCGACATGCGTCATTCCACCAATGGGCTAAGTTTATCAGGGAAAATCAGCCAGTTGCTTGGGAAGATTGTTGTGTGTTGTACAGGTGTGAGAAAACCATGAAACACATGAGTAGGTAAACTGGCCACCATGATATGCCTGAAAATTTTTAAAACGGCGTTAAACCCTAATCAATCAATCATTCAATCACCAGGAAATGTGTGAATGATATGATGTTTATTTCAATCATATAATAGATTTTCCATTGATAATTATGGCTGTGAAATGAATTAAATTCTGTTAAAATCAGTGATCAAGTCAAATGTATCAATTAATACAATTATTACATGATAACTTTTTTAGGAATTCTACTTTTATGGCAGTGGAATTTAATGTGAGAACAGATGTAATGTATGAATGATATGATGTTTACTTCAGCCATATAACAGCTTTTCTATTGAAAATTACTAGTACTGCTAGTATGTTAGTCATATGTTTATGTCCACATTTCTGTATAATAAGAAGGGAAGTCACTACTTTCATTCTAAGCACAAAGCTGACCTTTTACATTTCAGCATTAGAAATTTACCTGTAAATACATGAATCAATGGAAACTTGATTATAATGTTTTTTTTTCTTCAGATTAACCCTAGCTGCACTGCACTTTAATGAAAATGCATGTCGGGATCAAGCCATTACAAAAGATGGAAGTCACCAGTGGAGAATATCATTTCCAAAATCCAGACATGGTGAAGCCATAGCAAAGGAGGTGAAGATAGAGCAAACATTTGGTAAGATAACTCTTTCAAATATGACAAATTTACAGAAGAATACTTTGAAAAAACATGAAAAGGTTTTATTAATACAAAATTTAAATAATCAAATTGATTTGAAAACATTGTGACAAACTCAGAAAAAATGCTCATTATGAGCAATTTCTTCTTTTTCAACAATGTTTTTCACTTATTGAAAACTTAAACACAATTTAACATTTCCTTTTTATTTCATCAAAGTTTAGATTGTGATAATATTTCTTGGGAAAAAGTTGAAAATTTAGAGTAAAATTTTGTAGACTAAGTTGAAACTTTGTTTGAAAATTAGGAATATGTTTTTTAGCCATTTTTCCTTCACATGGTTTTCAATAGTTGATGCTGCAGCCAGAAGAATCCTAAGTCGCCTGTAAATTGTAGGGGTCAAACTCCACAGTTGTTGTCAGTGACAATGTCGGTTGATTAGTGTGAATTTCATTGACAAAATAAGAGTTGACAATTTCATCTAAAAGTATTATTATTTTCCTTCTCTAAGGTTATATTGATGAACTCATGGAAAATCTTTTGGAGAAACGTCAGCAAAACAGCAGTTACATTAAGGCCAAGAGAGCAAACAGTTTTAGAATACAGGCAACTCCTAAACCACTGGCACAAAGCACACCAAGAATAAGAAAGGAAGACGTTGTAAAATCACATAAAGCAAGATTTAATAGACGATAAAGATATCTTCAAATATGTAAATATATATATATATATTGTGTATAACCCTTTCCCTCATAGGACAATTCTGCAACAGACTACTTTGACCATGTTTTGTCAAAGTATAGGAAATCTCTATAATTGAATGGATAACCTATGACTAAAAGTGGCAAACATTGTGGAAAAAGGAGAAATTGCTGGTTTTCAGAAATTTCTTCTTTTGTCACTATGTTTTCAAAAAGCTGTCTGCTACAGAGGTGTCAGAAAGCATCTATATGCGGGAAAGGGTTAAGTGTGAGAAAGTATCTAGGAAAGGAAAACATATTAACATTGTTCTATTGTCTAAACAATCAAACATATATTTTTCCTTTGAGGGGTCAATATACAAGTTTTGATGTACTTTGAGAGAATAGATGGGAAAATTTCTGAACAGTGAAGGTTCAGACCAGCCTGTGCATCTTCTCTGTCTTGAAAAGCTTTACAGAAGTTGACAGGTGCTTTTAACAAGCTTGTGTAAGATACATGCGGATCTTGACTTAAACTGTTTACAAAAAGTCCACTTGTTCCTTTTCCCATGTTCATTTGATTTTGATTAATACAGTGTAATCTATTTGAGAACAATTTTCTCAGTTAGTTTGAATTTGCTGAAAGACAAACAGTTAAAATAGTAAATAGACTGTATAAGTGCAGTCAAATCTTGTTATTTACTTTTTTGTGAATTATATTGCAGTTTACTGAGGATATTTGAAGCCGCAATATTCTTCTGAGGGAAAAGAGTTCCTTATTGCTGCTAAATTATATTTAAATTATATTTATTATTTATTTATTTATTTATCGGGGTTTTACGCCGCTTTCAACAATATTTCAGTTATATCACGGCGACAGTTCACTTATTCATGATCCCCGGGTAAACAATCCAGTACTAGGCTAGAAAATGTGCCTTGCCCAAGGGCACTCCAACATGACCGTAGTGCCGCGACTGGGGATCGAACCCGGGACACCCGGTTTCGAAATTCCCGACGCTAACCACTCGACCACAGAGGATTCCTCTCTTATATTATATATACACACAGTTGTATATTCTTTAATCTCGTCGATTACAATTTAAACTTTCCCGCGTACAGACGCATTTTTTGCAGAGGACTTTTGAAATATTGTGGGAAAAGAATAAACTTGCTCGTGTACTTATGTCACAATGATTTAATCTCTATCCAATAACAAACCTTCATGTACAGAGACTTCACATATTATTCCTAGGGTTTTTTAAAAACATCTAGGGAAATCTCGTACAATGAAAGTATAACTTGAATGAATATATTTGAAAACAATTGACACAATGAGAAATTGATCGGTATCCACCATGTCTGCTTAACCCTTTCCTTCATACGACAATTCTGCAGCAGACGACTTTAAACGTATTTTGTCAAAACACAGACAATCTCCATAGTTGAATGGATAACCTATGACAAAAAGTGGAAAACATTGTGGCAAAAGGAGAAATTGCACGTTTTGTGCAATTTCTTCTTTTGTCACTATGTTTTCCAAAAAGCCGTTTGCTGCAGAGGCGTCAGAAAGCGTTTATATGAGGGAAAGGGTTAAAACGTACGCATTTTTTAAACCTTCGATTTCGAGTTAATTTGAGCATTGTAGCACAAAAATAGAAGTATAATATCATGAATTTACACCCGCCAATAACACTGTGATTTGAACATACTAGTACACGTATTATATAATGAAACACATATACCACTGTATCGGGTCTACAATGGCAGACGGAGGTCTAGACAGGTCCAACATTGCCGTAAACAGTGATCTGAATATGTTAGCACACACGTACACGTATTATATAATCACAATGATACACACATACCACTGTATAGGACCTACAACGTTAGACAGGTAAACAGTGATCTGAACATTCTAGCACACAAATACAAGGTATGTGAAGTTGGCACGAAGTTCGATATTCGGTAATCGATATTCAATACCGATATGAATGTAGAGATGAAACGAATATAGAGCCAGCACCAGATTCGTGAATTCTGTTACGCATTGAAATATACGTTACCGTCATTGTTTAGTATGACGAATACAGATTTGAATATCGATTTGAATATGGAGCCAGATCGATATTCGAGAAAATGCTGCTATCTTTTTACTGACCATGTTGTAGAGCGAATACCGATTTCAATATCGATTTGAATATGGAGCCAGGTCGATATTTGTGAAAATGGTGATATCGCCTTCCTGATCATGTAGAAGGGCGAACCCCGATTTGAATATCGATTTGAATTTAGTGCCAGATCGATATTCGGTAAAATGGTGCTATGTTCTTTCTGACCATGTAGTAGAGCGAATACCGATTTGAATATCGATTTGAATATGGACCCAGATCGATATTCGAGAAAATGGTGCTATCATTTTTCTGGACATGTAGTAGAGCGAATACCGATTTCAATATCGATTTGAATATAGAGCCAGATCGATATTCGTGAAAATTGTGCTATCGTCTTCCTGATCATGTAGAAGGGCGAACCCCGATTTGAATATCGATTTGAATTTAGTGCCAGGTCGATATTCGGTAAAATGGTGCTATTGCCTTTCTGACCATGTAGTAGAGCGAATACAGATTTGAATATCGATTTGAATATGGAGCCAGATCGATATTCGAGAAAATGGTGCTATCGTCTTCCTGATCATGTAGAAGGGCGAACCCCGATTTGAATATCGATTTGAATTTAGTGCCAGGTCGATATTCGGTAAAATGGTGCTATTGTCTTTCTGACCATGTAGTAGAGCGAATACCGATTTGAATATTGCCAGGTCGATATTCGGTAAAATGGTGCTATTGCCTTTCTGACCATGTAGTAGAGCGAATACCGATTTGAATATCGATTTGAATATAGAGCCAGATCGATATTCGTGAAAATGGTGATGTCGCCTTCCTGATCATGTAGAAGGGCGAACCCCGATTTGAATATCGATTTGAATTTAGTAGAGCGAATACCGATTTGAATATTGATTTGAATATGGAGCCAGATCGGTATTCGAGAAAATAGTGCTATCTTTTTTCTGAACATGTAGTAGAGCGAATATCGATTTGATTATCGATTTGAATATGGAGCCAGATCGATATTCGAGAAAATGATGCTATCTTTTCTCTGAACATGTAGAAGAGCGAATACCGATTTGAATATCGATTTGAATATAGAGCCAGATCGATATTCGTGAAAATGGTGCTATCGTCTTCCAGATGATGTGGTAGAGCGAATACCGATTTGAATATAGATTTGAATATGGAGCCAGATCGATATTCGAGAAAATGGTGCTATCTTTTTTGTGAACATGTAGTAGAGCGAATATCGATTTCATTATCGATTTGAATATAGAGCCAGGTCGATATTCGTGAAAATGGTCCTATCGTCTTCCTGATCATGTAGAAGGGCGAACCCCGATTTGAATATCGATTTGAATTTAGTGCCAGGTCGATATTCGGTAAAATGGTGCTATTGTCTTTCTGAGCATGTACATGTAGTAGAGCAAATATCGATTTGTATATAGATCCAGGTCGATATTCGTGAAATGGTGATATCGCCTTCCTGATCATGTAGAAGGGCGAACCCCGATTTGAATTTAGTGCTAGGTCGATATTCGGTAAAATGGTGCTATTGTCTTTCTGAGCATGTACATGTAGTAGAGCGAATACCGATTTGAATATCGATTTGAATATGGAGCCAGATCGATATTCGAGAAAATGGTGTAATCTGTTCTCTGAACATGTAGTAGAGCGAATGTCGATTTGAATATAGAGCCAGGTCGATATTCGTGAAATGGTGATATCGCCTTCCTGATCATGTAGAAGGGCGAACCCCGATTTGAATTTAGTGCCAGATCGATATTCGGTAAAATGGTGCTATGTTCTTTCTGACCATGTAGTAGAGCGAATGCCGATTTCAATATGGATTTGAATATGGAGCCAGATCGATATTCGAGAAAATGGTGCTATCTTTTTTCTGACCATGTTGTAGAGCGAATACCGATTTCAATATCGATTTGAATATAGAGCCAGATCGATATTCGTGAAAATTGTGCTATCATCTTCCTGATCATGTAGAAGGGCGAACCCCGATTTGAATATCGATTTGAATTTAGTGCCAGGTCGATATTCGGTAAAATGGTGCTATTGCCTTTCTGACCATGTAGTAGAGCGAATACAGATTTGAATATCGATTTGAATATGGAGCCAGATCGATATTCGAGAAAATGGTGCTATCGTCTTCCTGATCATGTAGAAGGGCGAACCCCGATTTGAATATCGATTTGAATTTAGTGCCAGGTCGATATTCGGTAAAATGGTGCTATTGTCTTTCTGACCATGTAGTAGAGCGAATACCGATTTGAATATTGCCAGGTCGATATTCGGTAAAATGGTGCTATTGCCTTTCTGACCATGTAGTAGAGCGAATACCGATTTGAATATCGATTTGAATATAGAGCCAGATCGATATTCGTGAAAATGGTGATGTCGCCTTCCTGATCATGTAGAAGGGCGAACCCCGATTTGAATATCGATTTGAATTTAGTAGAGCGAATACCGATTTGAATATTGATTTGAATATGGAGCCAGATCGGTATTCGAGAAAATAGTGCTATCTTTTTTCTGAACATGTAGTAGAGCGAATATCGATTTGATTATCGATTTGAATATGGAGCCAGATCGATATTCGAGAAAATGATGCTATCTTTTCTCTGAACATGTAGAAGAGCGAATACCGATTTGAATATCGATTTGAATATAGAGCCAGATCGATATTCGTGAAAATGGTGCTATCGTCTTCCAGATGATGTGGTAGAGCGAATACCGATTTGAATATAGATTTGAATATGGAGCCAGATCGATATTCGAGAAAATGGTGCTATCTTTTTTGTGAACATGTAGTAGAGCGAATATCGATTTCATTATCGATTTGAATATAGAGCCAGGTCGATATTCGTGAAAATGGTCCTATCGTCTTCCTGATCATGTAGAAGGGCGAACCCCGATTTGAATATCGATTTGAATTTAGTGCCAGGTCGATATTCGGTAAAATGGTGCTATTGTCTTTCTGAGCATGTACATGTAGTAGAGCAAATATCGATTTGTATATAGATCCAGGTCGATATTCGTGAAATGGTGATATCGCCTTCCTGATCATGTAGAAGGGCGAACCCCGATTTGAATTTAGTGCCAGGTCGATATTCGGTAAAATGGTGCTATTGTCTTTCTGAGCATGTACATGTAGTAGAGCGAATACCGATCTGAATATCGATTTGAATATGGAGCCAGATCGATATTCGAGAAAATGGTGTAATCTGTTCTCTGAACATATAGTAGAGCGAATGTCGATTTGAATATAGAGCCAGGTCGATATTCGTGAAATGGTGATATCGCCTTCCTGATCATGAAGAAGGGCGAACCCCGATTTGAATTTAGTGCCAGGTCGATATTCGGTAAAATGGTGCTATTGTCTTTCTGACCATGTAGTAGAGCGAATGCCGATTTCAATATGGATTTGAATATGGAGCCAGATCGATATTCGAGAAAATGGTGCTATCTTTTTTCTGACCATGTTGTAGAGCGAATACCGATTTGAATATCGATTTGAATATAGAGCCAGGTCGATATTCGTGAAAATGGTGATATCGCCTTCCTGATGATGTGGTAGAGCGAATACCTGATTCATGGCGAACCCCGATTTGAATTTAGAGCCAGGTCGATATTCGGTAAAATGGTGCTGTTGTCTTTCTGATCATGTAGTAGAGCGAATACCGATTTGAATATCGATTTGAATTTAGAGCCAGGTCGATATTCTGTAAAATGGTGCTATCGTCTTCCTGATGATGTGGTAGAGCGAATACCGATTTCAATATCGATTTGAATATGGAGCCAGATCGATATTCGTAAAAATGGTGCTATCTTTTTTCTGAACATGTAGAAGGGCGAAACCCGATTTGAATATCGATTTGAATTTAGTGTCAGATCGATATTCGGTAAAATGGTGATATTGTCTTTCTGATCATGTAGAAGGGCGAACCCCGATTTGAATATCGATTTGAATTTAGTGCCAGGTCGATATTCGGTAAAATGGGGCTATGGTCTTTCTGACCATGTAGTAGACTGAATACCGATTTGAATATCGATTTGAATTTAGTGCCAGGTCGATATTCGGTAAAATGGTGATAGTGTCATTCTGACCATGTTGTAGAGCGTATACCGATTTCAATATCGATTTGAATATGGAGCCAGATCGATATTCGAGAAAATGGTGCTATTTTTTTTCTGAACATGTAGTAGAGCGAATACCGATTTGAATACCGATTTGAATATAGAGCCAGGTCGATATTCGTGAAAATGGTGATATCGCCTTCCTGATCATGTAGAAGGGCGAACCCCGATTTGAATTTAGAGCCAGGTCGATATTCGGTAAAATGGTGCTGTTGTCTTTCTGATCATGTAGTAGAGCGAATACCGATTTGAATATCGATTTGAATTTAGAGCCAGGTCGATATTCTGTAAAATGGTGCTATCGTCTTCCTGATGATGTGATAGAGCGAATACCGATTTCAATATCGATTTGAATATGGAGCCAGATCGATATTCGTGAAAATGGTGCTATCTTTTTTCTGAACATGTAGAAGGGCGAAACCCGATTTGAATATCGATTTGAATTTAGTGTCAGACCGATATTCGAGAAAATGGTGCTATCTCTTTTCTGAACATGTAGAAGGGCGAAACCCGATTTGAATATCGATTTGAATTTAGTGTCAGATCGATATTCGAGAAAATGATGCTATCTTTTTTCTGAACATGTAGTAGAGCGAATACCGATTTGAATATCGATTTGAATATAGAGCCAGATCGATATTCGAGAAAATGGTGCTATCTTTTTTCTGAACATGTAGTAGAGCGAATACCGATTTGAATATCGATTTCAATATAGAGCCATCTCGATATGCTTGAAAATGGTGCTATCGTCTTCCTGATCATGTAGAAGGGCGAACCCCGATTTGAATATCGATTTGATTTAGTGTCAGATCGATATTCGGTAAAATGGTGCTATTGTCTTTCTGACCATGTAGAAGGGCGAACCCCGATTTGAATATCGATTTGAATTTAGTGCTAGGTCGATATTCGGTAAAATGGGGCTATGGTCTTTCTGACCATGTAGTAGACTGAATACCGATTTGATTATCGATTTGAATTTAGTGCCAGGTCGATATTCGGTAAAATGGTGATATTGTCATTCTGACCATGTTGTAGAGCGTATACCGATTTCAATATCGATTTGAATATGGAGCCAGATCGATATTCGAGAAAATGGTGCTATTTTTTTTCTGAACATGTAGTAGAGCGAATACCGATTTGAATATCGATTTTGAATATAGAGCCAGGTCGATTATCGGATAAATTGCGATTTCTTCTCTCTGATCATGTAGAATTGTTAATAATGATTTAAACATAGTTCTAAATTTCGATCCAGGTCGATATTCGGGAAAATGGGCTAATCGTCTTTCTGATCATGTAGAAGGACACACGATAACACGGCTTTGCTATATACAAAACACCGAGTCGCGATAGTTCAATCGGTTACAACGAAGGCTATCAGTCCATTCGACATAAGGGGTCGTGCATACTGCTGTGTGGAGTACTGTTGCGAGAAAGACTGGAAACAACACGTTAGGTGATCTGACCGCCGTGATATGACTGAAATACCATTGAAACTGTAACCTTTGTAAACCGTTTAGGTTAAGAAGAACCACTTCTCATTTTCCATTAGTCTATCTTACTATTTAGTTAACCTAAAAATTTTCATTTCTTGATACTGATTTTATTTTTGATAATGTTCGCAGTTGAAATAATGCTAGGACAATGAAATGATTTGTATGGGAATGACAAATAATATAAGATCTGTAATTTATCAAATAATTTCTTTTCATAGTATTTAACATAACCCAAAAACGTCGACATACACTAACAGTGTTGCTTACATTTCTTCACATGTGCACGGAAAATGAGAAAAAGAAAATAGAGGGCGGTGAATGGCTTTGAATTGACTTTAGTGTATAGTTCTATATAGCCAAAAGGTCCCTGCCATTAGTACCCATGCTTGTCAATCAACCAAAATAATTTGAACCACCTATGTAAAGGGTAATTTGTATGTGTCTGGTCTACTTTCAAATAAAGCTAGCATTTTCAAAACAGTAGAAGTTTAATAGATGCACAACTCATGTTCAACACCTATGACAAATGTTAATTCACGGAACATCAGTGTGAAATTATAATGACACGAAATCGGACATTTCTTTCAGCGGTGAATATTTGTTCAAGATATACAATGTAAAATTAAAACCAGTCTAAATTTCACGCAAAACTACCTTAGAACAAAATACGGATCCAGATAGTTTTAGAATGATTAAAAACTGTAAGTCATGTAGGGAATATATGGCCCAAAATCTATGGGACGTGTTATGTAACTAATCAAATTTTTTTAAACAAAACGAGATATATGCAAGGCCTATTTAAGTGAAATAACTTTGAAAACAGGAAAATAGTTTCAGATGAGAAAAGTTTAAAACTTTGAACAATGGTAATACAGGAGAAACGAGCCCCGCAAATTATGGGTGTTGTTGTTTAAACACAATTAAAATAAGTTGAAAAAAACTGCATAGAGGGTCTTACAATAAACACTATTGCAAAACTATTTTGAATTCGACCAAAACAACTTTCAAATGTTTAACATATGACAAATAGGGAAAACAAGTAACACAACCTAAATTCCGTGTTTTTCAACCAATCAAAATGATTCGAACATCTTTTGTATAATCATGGTCATTCTATGTTGAAATTTGACAATACAGTGCATGGCATGGAAACCAGTTTTGGGTTTCAAATGGCAAGTTTTGTAGTTCCCCGCGTAGTCCATTATACCAAACATGCCCGTACCTTGAAGTTAAAATAAGAGCACAAAAATGTTCGTTCTTCAACATTGTCACTCCAGCTAAAACATAGCGAGCACTTCCTATGGCAATTTCCGGCAGTGAAATTATGCGTTCCAGTGTGATCCTATTATACAGATAGTGTTCGTAAACTCTGACGACGAAAATTGGGTATGATTGAGTTATAACTCTTCTGCGTACTCTTCTACCTGAACACGTCTTTAGTGTGCTGAAAAGATATTTAGAAAATATGCAATATATGAGAAAAAGCAATTATGGATTGAGTGTAAAATGTACCACGTCAAATGAAATATGTACCTCGTTGCATGAAAATGTACTGCGTATACTACAATACAACATAGTAAGACAGTAAAGGCGTTCCATATGTACTCATACATATCTGCACGTGTACATATGCATACATGTACACATGTATGTACACACACAGATGCAAACACATACACACACAACAATGTATACACATACATGTATATACATGTCATATAAACATGAAATAAAAATATCATAATGTGCCTGTTCCTCCATTTTCGGATTGAAATACATGTATATCAGTTTATCTATCTAACCAATTTGCATTTTGGTAATATATAGATTTCTTCGACTAGAAGCATAGAACAAGGAGATGTGCATTTAACAAGTTTTGCGATGTCAATACAATATCAAATGTGTGTATAATAAGTATGGTGTTATATTTACTTGGTAAAAGTCACAACAAAGCAGAAAATGATATTCCTTTTTCAATTTCATTCGAATTACATAGTTTACAAATTCTATTCTTTTCTAGGTATATTTTGATAACGACCTCATTTAATTTCATGGGATCCAACTCTTAAATTTACTTAAATATACCGTATGTATAATACTTGAAGATATTTTTCATAACTGACTGCATGTTTAAACGTGTGCTAATAATAAGCTAACTTAGGGTTCGTATCTCTTGAAGAAAGCAATATTTTAGTCTGTTTACAAAAAAATGTAAGGATAAAGAGTCTGATGCGATCATTTGATTGTGCCATATTATCCCGCAACTGTTTCTCTGTAAGATCAATATTATGCTTGTTGCCCAATTATTGCGGCCGTTTTGCATCAACAGTTAGCATCATATCATAGTATTTTTGTACAAATCGCTATTGTGGCATCCTTATTAATTTTAGCCAATAGTTTATACGACGTTTGCGTGATGTTATATACAAAGGGTAACGAGCACTGTCTCTTAAACTGGCAAATGTATATGGTTTCTTTGCCTAGCACAAATAAACAGTTTGCATCCATAATACTTTGCTCGTTCTAGTTCTCGATAGGTGTCTGCATCCCAAACCTCTGATGAAATTTTGACATAAAAAAATGTACAAGGACTGAACATTGTAATATAATTGAATAATTTGAAAGAGGACGACGAAAGGAACATTCCTATAAAGTTAGGTTGATATTGTTCATAGGTTTAGAAGGAGATGACGTTTGAGCTAAAAAATCCTTTGAAAAATTAATTTTCTGATGCCGCCTAGTCGCTATATTTTACAACCAATCAAAATGGATTGAACAAATTATGTAGAGGGTCAAATTATTGTAGATTTCAATGTAGTTTAGCATAAATGTTCCATTATGTATTATATACATAATGGAACAGTTATGCTAAACTACATTGAAATCATACACTAACTATCATGATAATGAAATAATCCAGTTTTGTAATATTGCCCCTTTTCTGATACCGATATGACTTGAACAGTTTGTGTAGATGGTCAACCAAGATAAGTGATCCTCTTTTTAGCTCACCTGAGCACGAAATGCTGAAGGTTAGTTATTGTGATCGCCGTTTGTCCGGCGTCCGTCATGCGTCGTCCGTCGTTGGTCAGCTTCTTCTCCTCAGTAACCAGTGGGTCAATTGGGATGAAACTTCATAGAAAGCATCCTCGCAATGACCTTACCAGAATTCCTTCATTTTTGGGGGATCCATGCATAATTCTGGTTTCCATGGCAACGAAACGAAACAAACTTCAAAATTCTTCTTCTCCCAAACTGGTTTGCAAATTTTCAAATAATTTTGTAGAAATGTTCCTTGGATGACCCTCTATCAGATTTGTTCAAGCCATGTTGATTGGTCGAAAAACATGGCCACCAGGGGGCGGGGTATTTTGCCTTATATTGTACAGTGAAAACTTAAAAAATCTTCTCCTCTGAAAGCGTCAGGCTACTTTTCAAATAATGTTGTAGAAATGTTCCTTGGATAATCCTCTATCAGATTCCTTCAAGCCATGTTGATTGGTTGAAAAGCATGGTCGCCAGGGGCCAGGGCTTATATGGCTAAAGTGGGGAAAAAAATCAGGTGAGCGATCAAGGGCCATCATGGCCCTCTTGTTGTGAAATTGTTAGATTTAAGAATTGATATCAAACTATGGAAGACACTCTACGATAGCTATCGGAACCTTTAAATGTATTTTAAGACATCACATGGGACGTCAGTGCCTATCAGCGTAAAACATAGCGTCCGTCAGTGAGGGGTTCTATCAGGATTATATTACACGCTGTTTATTAAAGACCTCCTTGATGACCTTGAAAAGAGTCCGCTTCCCATTTATGTATGATATTGGACGCAGGCTTTGGTAAAAACTACCTTCAAAATAATATACCGGTGTCAAAGAGTAAAAACACTTATCATGCTATGCTTGGGTATGGAATCCAGCCTACAAACCCTTAACCGGTTAACAGTGTAACATATACTATAAGGTGATAAAACCAACACTATTATACGGCAGTCAGTTGCGGAATGATATGAAAATTGCGGACGTAGATCAGATAAATAGGACGCAGCATTATATCGTAACCATGAGTAGGATGAATAGATAAATAATAATAAAAAAAATTACAAAATACTAACGTTCACATCTTTCAGTGTGTTGACATATTGATCAATCATGAAAGCTAAGAAATATTGTAAGTTACATATGTTATTTATGTATTGCATTTTAGTAAAAAAAATAAGGTATATGTTGTTTGAGGTTGAGGTGCAAATCAACTAAGCTACACATTGACTCTTTAAATGTAGATTAAAATTTACCTTAGGAGATTTCAAAATTCGAGTTAATGTAATAACTCCAGTCGTCACACCACGGTAACCTAGAAAGAACACAACACACATTATTACAGTCCACTGCCGTTAACTCGAAGTCAAAATGACCTACGGAAACACTTTATCAAAAGTTTGACACTTAGAAACAAATCTAGCACACTATCTGATGCAAACAACATTGAACACATTTTAGGAAAAAAAGAAATTGCTCATAATGAGCATGTTCTCCTTTTCCAACAAAGTTTTTTCTCTGTATTATGGCAACATAGTATTTGTTTACATGCAATTACTTTGAGTTAAGTGATGTCGAGATAACAAGAGTCGACTGTAGAGTTATTGTTTTCATAAGCGCTTGGAAAATGGAATGGGTAAATATATTACAAACATATTGCATGGACACTTATTCTATGTTACATTCTAACCACATCAATGCCATCATTCCTACGTCCTTATGAAGTTCTTACTGCGTCCTGATTCGTTTACGTCCTCACTTAGTATTGTGTTATCATGTTTAAATTTGACCCACGTCCTCCAGGTTAATACAGACCATATAACGTCCTTACCGGTTTCTTATGATTGTATTACGTTATACAAGCTATTACTCTGTTCGTTAAAAAAAATCGTAGTGGGAAAGGTTAACATCTATAAGATGTGTAATGAACATTTATTGTAATAATAAATTAAATAATAATAATTTTCAATTTAAAGATTCATCTATCCAGAAACATATAAACACATCTTTATAGATTACAGTTATTGACAAATTATTTTAGAAATTACTCAAAAGCACACGACGTTGAAGCCTATCTTATTCAATAGACCTGCAAGGTCACAATCATATAACGCCCTCTCTATCAAATGCCGCAAATTCGGTCACGTGACCACAATAAACATCGTTTTCTATTTCATCGAACAACTTCTAGCATAGATTCAGCTCAGATTAAGCACTTAAATGAATATATATCGACCACCATGCTGAACAACTGTTACAATTGTATCGCAAAATGTACATGTCCACCTTACGGCATCTGTTTTACATGTACACGATCCAATTCGGCCGACCAACTATTTTAAATACAAAATATTAGTTTAAACATAATAAGGCACAAGATAAACAAAAATAACAATTAATTAGCTGCAAGCAATTAATGCGAATATAAACAATAATAACAACTAAATAAATACAAACAATTAATGCGAAAAAGATTGGAACGAAAGCTAAAGAATTGGTTCGTGGACACAGGTAGACCGCGGGAAATAAAGGTCACGTGCTCAACACTACTGGTCCAATGACAACACACTTTTAATATTGTATTACATGATTTCAAGAACTCACACTTTATATTGATTAGATCCATGTATATTTGCAATCATTAAGTCAATAGTGAATACATGTGATAATTATAATAGTGCTGATCAAGATCTACAGAACTATGCAGTCTGATATCGGTTTACATCATCCTACATTATTATTTTTCTTTTTTTTTGAAGCACAGAAAGTGTTTGGCATTGTGAGTTCTTGTAACTTTCTAGTCAAAAGTAAACTTTCCTTCTAAATACAAGAGTTAAATATATTTAATCAAGTTTACAATGACAACACAAATATACCGGTAGCTCAGTCGGTAGCGACGCGGGCTGTCAATCCAGGGGTTGTGAGTTCGAATCCCGGCTCAGCCAACTTTCTTTCCGACATGGATTGACAAAAGTCAATGCGACAAGCCTCATTCGTCTTCCACCAATGGGCTAAGTCTATGTGGAAAAGCAGCCAGTTGCTTGGGAAGATCGTTGTGTGGAGTACTGGTGTGAGAAAACCAGGAAACACATGAGTTGGTGAACCGGTCGCCGTGATATAACTGAAACATTGTTAAAAATGGCGTTAAACCCTTTATATACTTTATAAGCACGTGCTATCTCGACTGAATGGTTTGGTAAGACGAACAGGTAGTTGGACGAAACCTCTAACATCCGAGTGAATATTCCGATTCCTATTTTGGCATAATTTAGTAAAACAAGCTTTATATTTAAAAACTACACACATCGTTAAATGGTTGGGTGTCTGTTTTGATTAATTATTAGGGGGAAACGAAAGAGATAAAGATATCTTACCTTAAATCTTCCCGAATTCTCTAGCCAGGTGACAGATAAGACGAAAAGTTTTTGAAAGTGGTTTTCCGCTTTTCAATAGTAACGTCAGAAATAGCGCGTAATTGCGTGGTACCAGTTACTGTACAATTATTTTTATGTTTTCATCTGCTGTTTTATCAAATAGTACTGCTTAATGATAATTTTCAACGCGTCACGGTTTTGTGGATTTTTTCACTCGAACTGTGCGAGCAATGGTTGATTGTGAAGAAGACAGCGAGCGTGATTAATATAAGCTGAAAGCTCGTTTCACAATCAATAACAATGATTAAGTTTAAACTTAAACTCAACTTAACTATTGTTAGCTCAGAAACTGGTAGCATTTTCAAATACCTTGCACGATATTGAGATCTATATTCAAATCGGTATTCGCACTTATACATGGTCAGAATGACTAAATCACCATTTTCTCGAATATTCATATCTATATTCAAATCGGTATTCGCCCTTTTACAATATCAAAAATACAAAATCACCATTGTCCTCGAATAACGACGTGGCTCTTTATTCAAATCGGTATTCGCTATACCACATGTATCATCATTTTCCAGAATATCGACCTGGCTCCATATTCATATCGGTATTCAAATCGGTATTCCCGCTTCTACTTGATCATAAAAATAATGAAAGTTATATTCCCGATAATCGACCGGTAACACCATTTTCTCGAATATCGACCTGGCTCTAAATTCAACTCGATATTCAAATCGGGATTCGCCCTTCCACACGATCAGGAAGACAATAGCACCATTTTCACGAATATCGATCTGGCTCTATATTCAAATCTATATTCAAATCGGTATTCGCTCTACTACATGTTCAGAAAAAAGATCGCACTATTTTCTCAAATATCGATCTGGCTCCATATTCAAATCGATATTCAAATCGGTATTCGCTCTACTACATGATCAGAAAGATAATAGCATCATTTTACCGAATATCGACCTGGCGCTAAATTCAAATCGGGGTTCGCCCTTCTACATGATCAGGAAAGCGATATCACCATTTTCACGAATATCGACGTGGATCTATATTCAAATCGATATTCAAATCGGTATTCGCTCTACAACATGGTCAGAAAAAAGAGAGCATCATTTTCTCGAATATCGATCTGGCTCCATATTCAAATCGATATTGAAATCGGTATCCGCTCTACTAGATGGTCAGAAAGACCATAGCAGCATTTTACCGAATATCGGCCTGGCTCTAAATTCAAATCGGGGTTCGCTCTTCTTCATGATCAGGAAGGCGATATCACCATTTTCACGAATATCGATCTGGCTCTATATTCAAATCGATATTGAAATCGGTATTCGTTCTACTACATGTTCAGAAATAAGATAGAACCATTTTCTCGAATATCGATCTGGCTCCATATTCAAATCGATATTCAAATTGGTATTCGCTCTACCACATGGTCAGAAAAACAATAGCACCATTTTACCGAATATCGACCTGGCACTAAATTCAAATCGATATTCAAATCGGGGTTCGCCCTTCTACATGATCAGGAAGGCGATATCACCAATTGCACGAATATCGACCTGGCTCTATATTCAAATCGATATTCAAATCGGTATTCGCTCTACAACATGGTCAGAAAAACGATAGCACCATTTTTTCGAATATCGATCTGGCTTCATATTCAAATCGATATTCAAATCGGTATTCGCTCTACTAGATGGTCAGAAAGACAATAGCACCATTTTACCGAATATCGACCTGGCACTAAATTCAAATCGGGGTTCGCCCTTCTACATGATCAGGAAGACGATAGCACCATTTTCGTCAATATCGATCTGGCTCTATATTCAAATCGATATTCAAATCGGTATTCACTCTACAACATGTTCAGAAAAAAGATAGTACCATTTTCTCGAATATCGATCTGGCTCCATATTCATATCGATATTCAAATCGGTATTCGCTCTACTAGATGGTCAGAAAGACAATAGCACCATTTTACCGAATATCGACCTGGCTCTAAATTCAAATCGGTATTCGCTCTACAACATGTTCAGAAAAAAGATAGTACCATTTTCTCGAATATCGATCTGGCTCTATATTCAAATCGATATTGAAATCGGTGTTCGCTCTACTAGATGGTCAGAAAGACAATAGCCCCATTTTACCGAATATCGACCTGGCAATATTCAAATCGGTATTCGCTCTACTACATGTTCAGAAAGAAGATAGCACCATTTTCTTGAATATCGATCTGGCTCCATATTCAAATCGATATTGAAATCGGTATTCGCTCTACTACATGGTCAGAAAGACCATAGCACCATTTTACCGAATATCGATCTGGCACTAAATTCAAATCGATATTCAAATCGGGGTTCGCCCTTCTACATGTTCAGGAAGACGATAGCACCATTTTCACGAATATCGATATGGGTATATATTCAAATCGATATTCAAATCGGTATTCGCTGTACTACATGTTCAGAAAAAAGATAGTACCATTTTCTCGAATATCGATCTGGCTTCATATTCAAATCGATATTGAAATCGGTATTCGCTCTACTAGATGGTCAGAAAGACAATAGCACCATTTTACCGAATATCGACCTGGCTCTAAATTCAAATCGGGGTTCGCCCTTCTACATGATCAGGAAGACGATAGCACCATTTTCACGAATATCGATCTGGCTCTATATTCAAATCGATATTGAAATCGGTATTCGCTCTACTAGATGGTCAGAAAGACAATAGCCCCATTTTACCGAATATCGACCTGGCACTAAATTCAAATCGATATTCAAATCGGGGTTCGCCCTTCTACATGATCAGGACGACGATAGCACCCTTTTCACGAATATCGATCTGGCTCTATATTCAAATCGATATTCAAATCAGTATTTGCTGTACTACATGTTCAGAAAAAAGATAGCACCATTTTACCGAATATCGACCTGGCACTAAATTCAAATCGATATTCAAATCGGGGTTCGCCCTTCTACATGATCAGGAAGGCGATATCACCATTTTCACGAATATCGACCTGGCTCTATATTCAAATCGGTATTCGCTCTACTACATGGTCAGAACGACAATAGCACCATTTTACCGAATATCGACCTGGCACTAAATTCAAATCGATATTCAAATCGGGGTTCGCCCTTCTACATGATCAGGAAGGCGATATCACCATTTTCACGAATATCGATCTGGCTCTATATTCAAATCGATATTCAAATCGGTATTCGCTCTACTACATGTTCAGAAATAAGATAGAACCATTTTCTCAAATATCGATCTGGCTCCATATTCAAATCGGTATTCAAATCGGTATTCGCTCTACTGCATGGTCAGAAAGACCATAGCACCATTTTACCGAATATCGACCTGGCACTAAATTCAAATCTTTATTCAAATCGGGGTTCGCCCTTCTACATGATTATGAAGACGATAGCACTATTTTCACGAATATCGATCCGGCTCTATATTCAAATCGATATTCAAATCGGTATTCGCTCTACTACATATTCATCAAAAAGATAGCACCATTTTCTCGAATATCGATCTGGCTCCATATTCAAATCGGTATTCAAATCGGTATTCGCTATACTGCATGGTCAGAAAGACCATAGCACCATTTTACCGAATATCGACCTGGCACTAAATTCAAATCTATATTCAAATCGGGGTTCGCCCTTCTACATGAGTATGAAGACGATAGCACTATTTTCACGAATATCGATCTGGCTCTATATTCAAATCAATATCCAAATCGGTATTCGCTCTACTACATATTCATCAAAAAGATAGCACTATTTTCTCGAATATCGATCTGGCTCCATATTCAAATAGGTATTCAAATCGGTATTCGCTCTACTTTATGATCAGAAAGACCATAGCACCATTTTACCGAATATCGACCTGGCACTAAATTCAAATCGATATTCAAATCGGGGTTCGCCCTTCTACATGATCAGGAAGACGATAGCACCATTTTCACGAATATCGACCTGGCTCTATATTCAAATCGATATTCAAATCGGTATTCGCTCTACTACATGTTCATAAAAAAGATAGCACCATTTTCTCGAATATCGATCTGGCTCCATATTCAAATCGATATTCAAATCGGTATTCGCTCTTCTACATTGTCAGAAAGACCATAGCACCATTTTACCGAATATCGACCTGGCTCTAAATTCAAATCGACATTCAAATCGGGGTTCGCCCTTCTACATGATCAGGAAGACCATATCACCATTTTCACGAATATCGACCTGGCTCTATATTCAAATCGATATTCAAATCGGTATTCGCTCTACCAGATAGTCAGCAAAAAGATAGCACCATTTTCTCGAATATCGATCTGGCTCCATATTCAAATCGATATTCAAATCGGTATTCGTCATACTAAACAATGACGGTAACGTATATTTCAATGCGTAACAGAATTCACGAATCTGGTGCTGGCTCTATATTCGTTTCAGCTCTACATTCATATCGGTATTGAATATCGATTACCGAATATCGAACTTCGTGCCAACTTCACATACCTACAAATACAATGTATTATATATTGATACACCAATACCACTGTATTGGATCTACAACGGAAGACGGAGGTTTGTAACCAGTTATCTTCTTACAAGCGGGATAAGAATTCATTATTTGTACGTGTTTGAGACCGCTTTTGAGTTGATTATAAATACTATTTATTAAAATTTTAAGAAAGTAGCCCTTCAAACAAAGTCATTCAACAATATAATAATTATAATTGCCTCTTTTATGAGAGAAATTACACATGTGTGTTCATTGCTCTGGAATAGATAGGAGTTTGGAATGTTCCTTTTTACCGTTATATACTTTTCTAAGGATACATTTTCATTTTTAAATAAATCTGTTGACTGTTGGTGATTCCATACAGTGAATACACTTTCTCAAGAGACATTCTTTTCGTTACTCGCACGTATCGGAGTTATTCTTCAAATAGTTAGTCTTACAGGCCAAGAGGTTTAACTTTATCAAAAAAATAACAATTATCCGAATTGCTCAAAGGTTATAACTTATAAGATTGTGAGAATTAGCTATAGCAACTGATTCCTTGGTGGTAAGAGTCTAACACCTTATTCGACCGCTGCAGCTAAGCTTTTGATCAATTGTCCGATTGACCGACCGCGTTATTCTGTCCACATTTACAACCCTTACAACATAACAGGCAGCAACCTACTCCACAACATGTAGCTGATCCGAACCATGCAAGAATGACACCTACGAAAGAGATTGCCGCAGTGGACAGAAATATTGGACAACAAAGACATCCACAAACCCGATCATCTCCACATATCGCATCGTGTTCGCGCATATAAATATCATGCTTTATGTCGTCAGCCGTCTGTGGGTCATCTCCCCGGGTAAGTTCTGAGATACAATGCATACAATGCAAAGTACCATAACAAGCGTATTTACACGGACATATGAAACACGCTTTTGGAGCTGTCTTGCAGTTAACAGTTCCCATTTTAATGCATCCATCACCGCTGCAATCTGAAAGTAGTATACACACCAAATGATTAAAGTCACATGTTGTACATTAACCTTTCTTGTATACATAAAATACGCAGTAGGCGACTTTCAAACATCTTGTCCCAGTCATCGATGCTCGGTTTTCTACTACAAAAGGATGTTTGCTCCGGTTTTATTATTAAACATGTTACGACAACACAAAAGCTACACATTCGTCACGTCTTGAGGACCTTCAATTTGCAGATGACAGCTTATATATAAACTAAACTAAGACTCACATCATCAAGTCACCATTATTGAGACAACAGCACAACGAACATGCCTTTGGGATTTTTCCACACACACAGCGTGAGTACTGGTTATGAAGTAGACATCAAGCGTGATTAATATAAGCTTAATGCTTATTTCGCAATCGATGTAAAATAAATAAGTTTAAATTATTAGGCCCTTACATCATTTCATAAAATCAAAAACATTGCGACCAAAGGAACACTTGAAATAAGGCGGTAAATATCCCTAGATCGATCGACCTGTCACCAGAACCGAAAGTTCAGTTTTAAAGCTGTTAAAATTCAATATTTTACTACAAAAGTTTTGTTTGTTTGGAGTTTAACGCCGCTTTCAACAGCTTTGGTCATATCACGGCGGTCAGTGCACCTACCCATGTTTTCCTGGCTTTCTCACACCAGTACTTACACAACATTCTTTCGAAGCCACTGACTACTTTCTGACATAGATCAGAGGTGAGAGGCAATGGAAAACATCGCCCGAAAGAATGTCGCCGCAACCGGGTATCGAACCCGTGACCTCCAGATCACGAGTCAGATACGCTACCAATTGAGCTACCCGGCCGGGTCCTACTACAAAAGTTATTGGTAGGCTGTCCTAGTAATTGTGTAAATAAGATTATGCACATGAGTTGTAAGGCATAGGAAAATAATCCAGATTCGCAAACATCATCTTAAAACTGATAATTTTGAAATTGTATTTTTCAATGTGAACAAAAGAATGAACATGTATTTCATTTTGTATGCAACAACAGCAGCAGCAGCCCACCATTGTTAACCTTCTTTGAAAAGTAGAAATTTGTAATACATGTAATAAGCAGTTTCTCCGTTTCAAAAAGTGATATATAAAAATATTTCCCTTTTTTACTCTCATTTCTTTTCAAGAAGTACGAATATAGAATGCTTATCAAATAGTTAAGTGTGAAAAATACGTTACCCTCATGACAATTGAACTCATCCCAGGCGGCGTTACATTTATCACCGTCACTAGACATTTTTGTAATCAGTCAGACAATAATAAAACACATACGAATATTGAACTGTCTAAGTTGTGTTCCTAATAATGTTATGTTCAATCTGATCAACACAACTGTAACTCCGGACTAAAATACATGTCACCTATTCATTATGTGACAGTTCATAACTTGCGAGACGCAAAATCAATTAAGGTGTCATATTCACTGTATACTCTTTTCCACAAGAAAGGGAGTCCAGTCCATATTATAGTGGATTTCGAGGGTTTGGCGTGAAACGGTTGTAACTAAAAACCTATTTTGAAAACCCTGGTTTAGGGACAATTTTGACCACTTTGTAAACAATGCAAATTTAGGTGCCATTGCTCAGAACAAGCAATGGCACCTAAATTTCCATTGTTTACCAAAAAAAAATGAATTAACGATTATAAAGACTTTATGATGAGGTGATTAACCTTGGTAAACAAATACTAATTTTAGTTACAACCATTTCACACCAAGCCCTGGATTTGATTGTTTGTTTGCGTGGTGTTATACGCCGCTTTCAACATTTATTCGCCGCGTTTTCTTGGACAATTACCAGTATTACTGATTAATTTATCCTGACACCAGCGAAACAATCACTATGCTAACATTCAATTCAATTCAATTCAATTCAATTTATTTCATTCTGACTTGAGCATATCTGCTCCTCTTCAATTCACATGTATAATACATACGTTACAAAATAGGAGAACATATATATAAAAAAAAAATCACAAAAAATAAAGAAGAGGATATAGAGAAAAAAAAAATGAGAGAAAATGACCCTCGCCCCGCCCCCTTAAAAAGTACTAAAGATGGTTTATTTTCTATATCACGTTGCCAATCATTAATATAAAGATCAATTAATCGATTGCGGAGTAATGGTATGAAACTATTTATGTTTACCGAACTAGGAAATAACCATACATCGTTGAATCCACTTCTTTGTAATACATTTCTAACGTTACTCGCATGTCTATACTTTTTGACATGTTGCGTACTTTGAAAGTATTCAAACCTTTAATATAAAATTGAATAGACATTATAAATGTTATTGTCAATTCCATGAAAGGACCTGGCTCTTCTCTGAAATGCCGATGCACAAGAAAATACCCCTCATTCATTAAGTGCCTCCCGAATATCAAGTGATGCTGCTCGCGAACCTTTTAGCTTATAAAGTCATCGGCGCAGTCTAGCCGAGTTTGCACTGATCACTAAGTACATATTCAAGTTTTCTTTAGATTGATTAATTTGGTGTTTAACGCTGCTTTCATCATTTTTTCAGTTCAATTTATCACGGCGTTTCCTGTGTTAGTTACCAGAACAACTGGTCCATTTATCATTACACCAGTCAGTCGGTCGTCATGCTGTCCCCACGAGACTGAGCGCCTAGGTGGGCAGCCACTACTACCCTTGTTTAAACAAACTTTGGTATGACCCGGCCGGTGATAGTTTTCTTTAAAAAAGCATTCACATCGGTGCTTAAATTAACTCTTCTGTTTAACTCTTTCAGCGCCGAATTTTTTTAAGTAGACTCTTCAATGTTCAAATCGGGTGTGTCCATTTCTCAATTTATGAAAGTTTTGGAACATTTTGGTAACTAAAAGGCAAACAATGCTGATTTCAGGTGAGACAGCTCGTTACGAGCTGACTCACCTGAATCTGCATTGTTTGCAAAAACCTCAATATTGCCTGTGGCGCTGAAAGAGTTAATCGCATATTGATTTCTTTGATTACTGGGACGTTTTTGGACGAAAGAGAAACGTTAAACCAGGACGAACGTAGCGAGCATTGAAGACCTGGATCAGTCTACTCCACCGCATGTGTGTACAATACATTTGCGGGAGGTCGCGGGTTCGATCAGCAAATCCGCGCAGTCTGATCAGGATCAAACACTGCTCGATATTAAGTCAAAGAAGCACTTTAGAAGCAGTTTGACTATTGATGTTTCTCCTCTTGTAAATGAAGACTTGAAGGGTGGTTGATTATAAAGCAAACAACTTATTTACATAAGACAAAATCATGGTGAAATAGGTCAAGTATTCGACAATTATTCATTCTATCGCCGCGGTGGTGCAGTGGTAGAGCGTCCACTTTTGGGTCCGGAAGTCGCAGGTTCGGTCCCGGACCGGATAATACCAAATTCTTCAAAAACTGGTAATAAAGGGTTTCCCTTCTTGGCGCACAGGATTGTGGGACTAGTGTAAGAATACGACTGACTCGACGGTGTCAGGATAACTTACCAATTACACGCCCTGATTTAACTGAATATTTTTGGAAGAGGCTTAACCCTTTCCCTCATACGACAATTCTGCAGCAGACGACTTTGAACGTATTTCGTCAAAACATAGAAAATCTTCATAATTGAATGGATAACCTATGACAAAAAGTGGAAAACATTGTGGCAAAAGGAGAAATTGCACGTTTTTTGCAATTTCTTCTTTTGTCACCATGTTTTCAAAAAGCTGTCTGCTGCAGAGGCGTCAGAAAGCGTCTATATGAGGGAAAGGCTTAAAACACAAAAACAAAATAAATTACATATCCTCATTACACTTAGCCATGACTGATTTGCTCCACATTAGTCGAATATTCTATACATCGAACTTGTTGTTTCATGTATCAAAACAGTAAATGAGCAAATGACGATATTGAAAGAACCTGTTTACATAGCCGCAAATGTGATATGTGATTCAAGAGATATTTGCTTTAACCCTCCCTTTCCCATATGCAACCAACCTGCAGCAGACGAATTTGAAAAGAAACCCGCAAAAGTGTGGAACATTTTTACAAACTGAAAGGATGTATGTTGAATGAAGTTGAAAACACTGTAGCAAATTGAGAATGTTCTCATCATGAGCAATTACTCCACAATATTCACATCTGTCAATCTGCAACAATAGTTTTAAAAGTCGTCTGCTACAGAGTCGTCAGAGAGCGTATATATGTTGGATATGGTTTAAACGAGAGGTCACGAGTTCGGTCCTTTTTTGAATTATATAAACAAATATGCTATATCGGGCAAAGGGTTAAGTTTGCTTACATATTGAGGAGATGTGAAACCTGATATTGCCTCGATTGTGTGATAACGTTAATAGAGAATGGCTATAAGTATTAACGTTCATGTCTGACACCTAGTTTCAAGTTTTATAAAAAACGAACACAAAACTAGACCAATAGCGCGTTCACGTTCGCGAGTCCCCGTTAGCTCAGTTGGTAGCCGCGCGGGCTGTCAATCCAGGAGTTTGTGAGTACGAAACCAAGCTAGACCAACATTCTTTCCTACTTTTGAAAAGCGTCAGTTGTATTCCACCAACAGTCTATGAGGAAACGCAACCAGTTGTTGGAAGGTGTAGTGCACTGGAAACACCGTGACGAGTTTGTTTATCCATGTTTGCTTGTTTTATGAAAACCCCAAAACAAACCAAAAAAAACAAACAAACCAACACAAACAATGTTTTATGAAAAAAAAAAAAAAAAACCTAAGAAACAAACAAAAGACACACAAAATGGTCAGATTAAATACACTAAACGATATTGTTAACCCATTCCCACCTGCAGACGCTTTTTAAAGCATTTGCAACAGACGACTTTTAAACGGCGCATACAAACTCATTCAACAATTCAATTCAATTTTCAATTCAATATATTTTATTGGCATATAACAAATACATGTTGTCGCCAAAATTTACAATACCTTTGGCGGTTTATATTACAATATATATTTATTACAATTTTACATAAGAGAAAAGCATGATATGATAAAATTAAGTTTCACCATCTCTTTTAATATTTGCTAAGTAAATATATTTGGACAATTTGCATAACATAGATCTTTGCTCTGATTTCATTAACTTTTGAAATTTATATATATTTGGCCAGTTGTAATAATACCTAGGAAGACACTCTATTCTTAGATCCCTGTACATAGGGCATACCAACAAGAAATGATATTCATCTTCTATCATATTTAAATTGCACATGTTACATTTTCTATTTTCTCTTTCAATATTTCTAAATCGTCCTTCCTCAATTAAAAGTTTGTGAGAAGAACATCTAAATCTTGTCAGAGATACTCGGTGTTTGATATTACTGACAAAATCTAAATATTTTTCTCTTGCAAAATTATTCTTGATTAATCTGTATGTTTCTAATTTACTTGACTCATTTACATCGGAATGCCAACTTTGTATATATAAATCTTTAATTCTTTGTATAATATAATTCATTTCTGTGCCAGATATACTACTTAAATTAAACATATATGACAAACCACTTTTATCCAAAAGATCATTCACATTTTTTCTAAACTCATTTATATAATTACCATCTTCGTCTTTCATGTTATATATTCTATGTATTAAAGTTCCCGGAGAGTTACATATTTTGCTCCAATATTTAATTATATAAATATTACGTGAAATAACAAGTGGATAGCGTCCCAATTCACCATACAGTGTTGCATTTGACGTTTGTTGTCTTACCGATAATATTTGTTTCAAAAATTTTAAATGTACCTTTTCGACCTCATTTCCTTTATGAAATCCCCAAACTTCTGTTGCATACATAAGTATGGGTAATATCATTGAATCAAACAAATTTACTTTTTCGGCTACGTTTAAGGATATTTGTTCAAACAGAGAATTAAGTGAAAATAAAGCCTTCCTGGCTTGTTCAGACAAACGCTTCTGTGTATTATAATATTTTCCATTACAAGACAAGGCAACACCTAAATAATTAAACTGTTTTACTAATTGTAATTGTTGACCTTTGTAAGACAAATCAATCTCTTTACAAGGTGGCCCTTTTTGGCAAACCATTACTACTGTTTTCTCTGTGTTTACCTTCATTCCCGATTCATCGCAATATCTTTCTAAATTATCTAGCAAAGTCTGAAGACCTTCCTTAGTGTAAGAGAATAAAACAGCGTCATCAGCAAAAAGCAATAAAAACAGCTTAATATCATCTATATTCAAGTAGTCATTTGTCTCTGTATACAAATATTGATACATGTCATTTATAAAGATAACAAACAAAAGCGGTGAGAGTGGTTCCCCTTGTTTTACACCCATGTAGCTTTCAAAATATTCACTTGTGAGCCCATTAGCTCTAACAGAAGCCTTGACTTTCTCGTAAATGGTTTTTAACATTCTAACAATTTTCGTTGAAGCTCCACTTTTAATTAATTCGTACCAAATACCATGTCGATAGACCATGTCAAAAGCTTTCCGAAAATCTATAAAAGCACAATATAATTTCCGCTTTTCACTGTTTATAACTCTATTTATTATAGAGTTTAATATGAAAACACAATCAACAGTACTACAATAAAAATGCCTCTTTTATGTGAGAAACTACACATTTTTGTTCGTTGCTCCGGAATAGGTAGGAGACGGGTTTTAGTGTAACGGTTTGGAATGTTCCTTTTTAACATTTTATATACTTAACATCTTTTCTAAGGATGCATTTACATTTTTACATATCTCGGATGTTGTTTTTAAATTTCGTCAGTTTTTATTATACAACAAGACCGTGTACACTGCGACTTAAACTTTAATCGAAAACCGTTCTGCCATGTTCCTGTTTTGTTATATTATGTTTCAACTCCGAGTGTATTTAGTATACAAATTGAAGCAAGTGGATTAAGAAATACGAAAAAACGCCTTCCATCAAGAACATATGCGTCGGGTTACGATAGAGGAAAA
This sequence comes from Serripes groenlandicus, assembly GCA_031761405.1. Lineage (NCBI taxonomy): Eukaryota > Metazoa > Mollusca > Bivalvia > Cardiida > Cardiidae > Serripes > Serripes groenlandicus. The sequence goes on from JASEVX010000003.1 coordinate 46,525,113, forward strand.
GGGCCGTACCGTAGGAATGGTATTCACGCACGACGGTGCACCATCCCATACTGCTGTAACCACACGCAGATTACTAGAGGAGCATACTATTCATATCTTGCCGTGGTGCTAGAAATCACCAGGCTCTAAAACTATAAAGGTTTTTAAAATATTTGCTCAGAATTTGTGCTCAAGTATATAAATGGTCAGTAAAACAATCGTTTTACAATTGGACGAATCAGATCTCATATTTGGAGCATATAGTTCATTTCTGAGCACAGAGAACGTTTTGAGAGTTTTGAAGTTTCGGACGTAAATCTCAATCGATTTAGCAATTTTAGGACGAACTGGTTCAGCGGGGATGAAGGTTACCTCAGCCTCCATGTACGTACAGTGCAAAATCTTGAAAATAATCTGATACAACAATGGAACGGTATTACACAGGCCTATATCAGAAATTACATAATTTCTATACGCTCTAGGGAATTGGCAGTGATACAGTCAAATGGCGGACACACGCTTTTGATATTGTTCGAAAGTCTGACTTTCGATTTTGAGTGTTGTCTCATTGTTGCTGTTGCAACTCAATGAATTTATTGTAAATTGTTATAAATTGTTTATCACTGAACTAATGGTACATCAATAAATGTCCATATCATCTTTTTATCTTTTGATGTTTGAGGATTCTGAAATGTATTGCCTGTATACTTAGGCAAATTGTTAAGCATATATACAGGTTCCAACCCCGTCAATCGCCTATACCATAGCAAGGCATGAACACGTGTAATGGCAATGTTGGACATATTCAAACCAAACCTCCGTCTACCGTTGGTGATTCAATACGGTGAATACATTATCTCAACAAACCAGAGACCGTCTTTTCCATACTCGCACATTTCGGGATTTTCCTCAAATACTTAGGCTTTCAGGCTAAGAGGTGAAGAGATTTAGCTTAAATATAAATACAAAAACAATATGTTTTATTCAGTAATGTAATAAATTCATTAGAGTGACATCATAAACATTTGGAAGATATTCAGATATAAAACAAATTAGTATACGATTTTGTTAGAGACCTGTTCATCTAAAATAGATTTTCTGGTTTTAAATACTTCAATAAGATATTTTATCAGTGATTTTTACATATGTGGGTCTACAATCACTCATTATGTCATAACTGATATTAATCCGAACAGCTTAAATGTTGTTGTTTTAGATTATGCTAAATATATAGCTTTCATAACTGAATCCTTGGTATCGTGGTTGGAGTCTTACACCATTTACGATCGCTGCAGCTAAGTGATTAATTGTCTGCGTGACCGACCGCGTTATTCTTTCCACTCTTACAACATAACATGCAGTGACCTACTCCATAACATGTAGCCGATCCGAACCATGTAACAATGAGACCTACGAAAGAGAGTGCCGCAGAGGACAGAAATATTGGACAACAAATACATCCACAAAAAGTATTATCTCCACATAGAATATCGTGTTCGCGCATATGTGCTTCATGTTGTATGTCTTCAGGCGTCTTTCGTTTATCTTCTCGGAAACATTCCTTGATAAATTGCAAACAATGCAAGGTACCGTAAAAAGCATATGCACATGGACATATAAAACACGCGTTTGGAGCTGTCTTGCAGTTATCAGTTCCCATATTTTAAAATGCATCCATCACCGTTGCAATCTGGAATATAAATTATCATATAAACCGAATGTTTTAAGTCACATAATGTACATTAACCCTTCCAATATGAAACAAATACTCAGTTACCGACTTTTAACGTCACCTTTGTAGACAATGTCAGTGAGTGCATTCTGCTTTAATACCCGGGTTATCTTACCCAGGTAAATCTTCTTTACTCGGGTCAATTCGTGTACGTGTTCAACACCGAACGGTAATTTGTTTAAAACTTGATTAACCGGTTCAAACTTTCGTCAACCAAGCCTTCCGCCCTGTTGCCAGACTGAAGTGTACTTGTTTTCGGTTAGTTACATGATATTACCTAGCTATTGGGGTAGTATGACATCGGGTAAACCCGAGAAGGCTGTCTCTTGTTAAAACGAACGCCACTCGAGACAACTCGGGTCAACTCGGGTTGACTCTGGGGCTAATGCCGAATGTGGTCAGTAAAACGAACAGAGGTCTTTACATAAATTCACAAATCCAAAACCTTGAGGTTAATTGAACACTTTCAATGAGACGGTAAACCTCCCTAGTTGGACCTTTCACCAGGACCGAAAGTAACATTTTCAAGCTGAATTAATTAGATACTTTACTACATATTTTGTTGTTCACACGTCCAAGTCATGTGTTATATCTATCCATTCCCAACATATGAACAATTTCTTCTTTATCACAATGTTTTCAACTATATTCAATTATAAGTCTTTCTTTTAAACATTTTCTGTATTTCTTGCATTTATATTTTCAAAGCCGTATGCTACATATGTGTTGCATATTGGATAGAGTAAACAAATAAAATCAATTCAAATTCAACAAGGTGAATCTGGAAACGTTTGTGCATTTATTCCGTATATGCGCGAAGCGCTGAGAAACCTAGCCTTCACGTAATTAGTTAATTTGTAGAAAAAGACCTGTCTGCGAGGCCATGGTAAGGAACAACAAATAATATTGCTTTACAGAAGATTCTATTTAAGCTTCTTCGATTAATTGGCGAAGAGAGTCAGACCAGACTGCGCGGAAGCGCTTTCTGATCTGGATCTACTGGATTTAATTCCTTACGGTTGGTTTTCGCAGAACGCAGCTTTTTCAAAGATATACATGTACTTTTTAAATATTACATGTAATTAGCGGTTTCTCATTTTCTAACAATCTTGTACATGTATAAAAATAATTTCATTTTTACTATCATACATTTTCAGTAATATTAACTGTTTATCAGATAGTTAAGTGTGAAAAACAAAGTACCTTCGTGACAGTTGAACTTTAGACATGATTGTTCACATTCACCGTTTTCACCCGGCATCTTTGTAATAAATAAGACAAGAATAAAAACCAAATTAATAACGAACTGTCGAAGTTGTATTCCTTATTTTATTGTATTCAACTTATACAACAAAACGTAACTCCTGACTGAAGTTCATTGTTTTCAATATGTTTAAATAATCACTATATGAATCGCGTCACACGAAAACCGATCTAAGTGCGAACATCTTGGTAGCACCCATGTATCGATTATTACCGGAAAGTATGCACTATCCGTGTAAATTAAACTGGTGCGTGATGTACAAAATTCAAGCTTAGTTTACATCACTGGCACTAGAATACAAAACAAAATATGTAATAGTAAAATGAGATTTTTTTTTAAAAATTACTATTACACCAGTTTGTTTCACCTGTGCCAGAGGTTTACATTGATATAAAAGAGTATGGTAAACTGATATTATGTGACAATGTGATCTTATCGACACGCTTTAGACTCTATTCAATAAAGATATATAAAATTATAATCTATGCTTAATTAAAGAGGAATATATAATTATACTCTTTTCTAAATTGAAGAGGATTTCAAGTCCTTATAGTAGTGTATCGGGTGTGTTTGTTTGTATGGTTCTTTAAACCGCTTTCAACATTGTTCTGTTTTATCACGGCCTTTTCCAGTGTAAACTACCCTCAACGGTCAATTTATCCTGGTATCAGCAAGACATTCGTAATGATAATCCCACAAGCCTGAGCACCAATTGATTGATTGATTTGGGTTTAACGCTGTTTTTAACAATTTCTCAGTCATACCACGGCGGCCAGTTCACCTACTCATATGTTTCCTGGTTTTCACACACCAGTACTCCACACAAGAATCTTTCCAAGCAACTGGCTGCTTTTCCACATATACTTAGCCCATTGGTGGAAGACGAATGACGCATGTCGCAATGACTTTTGTCAAAAGTCGGAAAGAAAGTTGGCCGAGCCGGGATTCGAACTCACAACCCCTGGATTGACAGCCCGCGTCGTTACCCTGAGCACCAAGAAGGGATAGCCATTATTACAATTTTTGAAGGTTGTGTTATGACCCGATCAGAGATCGAACCCGCGACCTCTCGCACCACAGGCAGTGTGATTCCAGTCCATGTTGTAGTGGAAGATGCATTGCGGGGACGACATCACCCTTCGGAAAAATGTATTAATACATTGCCACGCGATAACTCGAAGTCAAAAGCCGAAAGGGATCTATAAATTACTTCGACTTATCGACATGTTCGCGCGACACATCGATTTATGCTAAATTCGTGATTGCGTTTTCAGCTTTGTAATATATTCATTTTTATATTTGAATAGTTATTGTAATAAGCAAACCATTGGTAAATTCATATCAAGAAAAAAAGAACTACTGTTACGCTGTATTCAAAATTAGTTGGAGTTAAACGATATATTCGAATTCTCACACGCGGGTTCACTGTATATCATCAAACGACAATGCAAATGAGGAGGACATCATAGGAATGTCGATACAGGCATATTATAATTAATATTATAATTACTGTCCATCTATATCGAGGGCTTGGTGTGAAACGGTTGTAACTAAAAACCTATTTTGAAAACCCTGGTTTAGGAGCAATGTTGACCCCTTTGTAAACAATTCAAATTTAGGTGCCATTGCTCAGAACGAGCAATGGCACCTAAATTTCCATTGTTTACCAAGAAAAATGATTTAACACTTATAAAGACTTTATGGCGAGGTGATTAACCTTGGTAAAAAAAATACCAATTTTAGTTACAACCGTTTCACGTCAAGCCCTCGATATGCTATATAGACCTAACTGGGATTCACGGGATTCGAATCTGGGACCGTTGGTACGAGAGGTCGATACTCTACCAATGCACATACTCTGTATTCCACTGTCTAGGCCAATGATAAGTTCTATTGCGGACACCATTCGGAGAGTTAGTCAGTCTCAAATGATCGACACTCACGGCTCATTTCTTGCACGTTATGAATCCACCGTGGCAGAGTGGTAAGGGTCGTGGATTTGGAACCGGGCGTCCCGTGTCTGATATTCAGTTTCGCCGGTCATGGTTGAAAGCCCTTAGGCGAGGCTCATTTCCTAGCCTAGTACTGGTTTGTTTACCCAGGGATCATGAATAAGTGAACGGTCACCGTGATATAACTGAAATAATGTTGAAAACGGCGGTAACTCCCCAATACAAATCTATTGACTAGTCCATTCACTAAATATACCAGCGTTTCTTTATTAAATCAAATGTTTGCGTATTCAAGCTGCGATAGTGTTATGTACGTAAGGTTATTCTATATGTGTGCGCGGCGCTGTGAGAAAACCAACCTTAATAGGGCATTCATTTGCGACCAGTGTAGAACCAGATTACACGGCACATCCTCGCGCAGTCTGATCTGGTTCTGAACTGCTCGCACATTAGTATGTTTAAAGAAACTTCTGTTTACCATTTCATATATAGACTCTTTCTGACGCTTCTGTAACCGACGATATTTGAAACATTGTGGCAAAAGGAGAAATTACTTATGATGAGCAATTTCTCCTTTTGCTACAATGTTTTCAACTGTTTTAAATTATACACATTGATTTAAAGAGAGATTTTCCATATTGTCAAAATGCTCCGCTGCAGATTTATTGTTTGTACGATCCTTAGCGTGGATTAGATGGCGTGTAATAACTAAGCTGAGGTTGGTTCGGTTACATTCGTCATAATAATTCCCCGCCCTTTCCCATATACATTAAAACTACATGTACATACAGCAGAAGACGTTGCAAACATGTAGGTAATATATATATATATATATATAAATTCAATAAATGAAAATATAGTTATTTTTCACGCTTTACTATCTGATAAAATATAATTATTGAATCGGTTTAAAAACATCGATGGCATTTTCCCCTCTTATCACCTTGTTTTCAAAAATGTCTTCTGCAATAGAGGCGTCAGAAAGCGTCAGCGCGAGGGAAAGGTTTAAGATGTGTTCAATTATCCTTCTCCCTCATACAGACGCTTTCTGACGCCTCATTAGCAACCGACTTTTGAAAAGCAATTTCTCCTTTTGCCACAATGTTTAAAAATTTTTACAATAATCAGCATTTCTTAAATAGAGATATTTCACATATTTGCTTATATATATTCAAAATCTTCTGCTGCAATTTTACTGTATAAGGGAATTGGGCAAATGAATCGCGAACAATGAAATCACTGATATGACTGCATAGATACATAGAGGTTTTACTCGTTCACGATCGTTGTTGAATCGGTTCTTTAATTTTTGACATGATGTGTATTTTGATGCTATTCAAATCTTGTTATTACATTGAATAAACATTATAAATATAATTGCCAATTCCATGATCTGCACTGATACGTCGATGCACCAGAAATTACCTCTCATTCTTTTATTGCCGTTTTCTGAACTGTTTTATGTGCAAACATGGTGCTGAAATGGGTCTATACTATTTTTCAATGGAGGTAATAAAGACAAATTGAACCCTGATTCGTATCGGGCCATAATAATAAACCCTTGTTATTTAGACGTAAAGCAGGATTTTCATCACGTAAATAATGAGCTACTTTTATTAAAACTATATTGGAACGGTTTAGATGTGAAGTTCATCAAAATCGTTAAAAGTTTACTGACAGATATATACAGCTGTGTGCTATCTAATGGTTTAAAGTCAGACTGGTTCCCAATTATGAAGGGCGCAAGGCAAAGTCAAATAGTACGTGCAAGTATGTACTTATTCTATATAAATTATTTAATGGAGTCATTAGAGGCCAGTGAAGACTGCTATAAGTTGAATACTATAAAATACGGTTGTGCTACTGTTGCAGACGATACGATATAAAATTAATTTACCAAAAACGGCTAACATTATTAGTTATTGGGTTTGTTACTGACCCACTACGGAAATATAGGGGGTCTGTAGGATTAATAGGGGGCGAGGCGATAGCCGAGTCCCCCTATTCATCCAGCAGACCCCCTATATTTCCGTAGTGGGTCAGTAACAAACCCAATAATGTATTTATTTCGTCGACCACTTTAAACAAACTGAACTATACTGTAACGTGTTGATATGTGTTGGTAGGATAATATGACGTCATGAGTAAAAGATCTATCAATATTGTTTAAAGAATTGGAATAGATGTATTATTTGAAAAAATACACCGGTTCAACATGAACACATTTATTTCATTTCATTTCTTTCTGGGTAACTGGTAACATTTGAGAGCCACTTTACGAAAACCAACCTTTGAACTGACTTTTTAACTTTAATCACCCCCTATGGAATTTACTCACCCCCTATAGAAATAGGGGGTCTGCACGTGACACGCTTTAACCAATGAAATTGCTAGAATTTCGTGGGAGGCGAAATAAAGACTTATGGACCTTTGTTACAGTAACACAATAACTATACATATACTCACACTAAGTGTAAAGTTATAGTTTATAACGAAAGCGTTTATCAATATAATAACACACATCGTGAATGGTGGTGTAGTGATAGAGCGTCTGTCTCGGTGGTGTAGTGATAGAGCGTCCGCCTCGGTGGTGTAGTGATATAGCGTCCGCCTCGGTGGTGTAGTGATAGAGTGTCCGCCTCGGTGGTGTAGTGATAGAGCGTCTGTCTCGGTGGTGTAGTGATAGAGCGTCCGTCTCGGTGGTGTAGTGATAGAGCGTCCGTCTCGGTGGTGTAGTGATAGTGTGTCCGCCTCGGTGGTGTAGTGCTAGAGTGTCTGTCTCGGTGATGTAGTGATAGAGCGCCCGCCTCGGTGGTGTAGTGATATAGCGTCCGCCTCGGTGGTGTAGTGATAGAGCGTTCGCCTCGGTGGTGTAGTGATAGAGCGCCCGCTTCGGTGGTGTAGTAATAGAGCGTCTGCCTCGGTGGTGTAGTGATAGAGCGTCCGCCTCGGTGGTATAGTGATTGAGCGTCTGTCTCGGTGGTGTAGTGATAGAGCGTCCGCCTCGGTGGTGTAGTGATAGAGTGTCTGTCTCGGTGGTGTAGTGATAGAGCGTCTGCCTCGGTGGTGTAGTGATAGAGCGTCCGCCTCGGTGGTGTAGTGATTGAGCGTCTGTCTCGGTGGTGTAGTGATATAGCGTCCGCCTCGGTGGTGTAGTGACAGAGCGTCTGTCTCGGTGGTGTAGTGATAGAGCGCCCGCCTCGGTGGTGTAGTGATATAGCGTCCGCCTCGGTGGTGTAGTGATAGAGCGTCTGTCTCGGTGGTGTAGTGATAGAGCGTCCGCCTCGGTGGTGTAGTGATATAGCGTCCGCCTCGGTGGTGTAGTGATAGAGTGTCTGTCTCGGTGGTGTAGTGATATAGCGTCTGTCTCGGTGGTGTAGTGATAGAGCGTCCGTCTCGGTGGTGTAGTGATAGAGCGTCCGTCTCGGTGGTGTAGTGATAGTGTGTCCGCCTCGGTGGTGTAGTGATATAGTGTCTGTCTCGGTGGTGTAGTGATATAGCGTCTGTCTCGGTGATGTAGTGATAGAGCGCCCGCCTCGGTGGTGTTGTGATATAGCGTCCGCCTCGGTGGTGTAGTGATAGAGCGTTCGCCTCGGTGGTGTAGTGATAGAGCGCCCGCTTCGGTGGTGTAGTAATAGAGCGTCTGCCTCGGTGGTGTAGTGATAGAGCGTCCGCCTCGGTGGTGTAGTGATTGAGCGTCTGTCTCGGTGGTGTAGTGATAGAGCGTCCGCCTCGGTGGTGTAGTGATAGAGTGTCTGTCTCGGTGGTGTAGTGATATAGCGTCTGTCTCGGTGGTGCAGTGATAGAGCGTCCGCCTCGGTGGTGTAGTGCTAGAGTGTCTGTCTCGGTGATGTAGTGATAGAGCGTCCGCCTCGGTGGTGTAGTGATATAGCGTCTGTCTCGGTGGTGTAGTGATATAGCGTCTGTCTCGGTGGTGTAGTGATATAGCGTCTGTCTCGGTGGTGTAGTGATAGAGCGTCTGTCTCGGTGGTGTAGTGATAGAGCGTCCGCCTCGGTGGTGTAGTGATAGAGCGTCCGCATCGGTGGTGTAGTGATATTGCGTTCGCCTCGATGGTGTAGTGATAGAGCGCCCGCTTCGGTGGTGTAGTGATAGAGCGTCTGCCTCGGTGGTGTAGTGATAGAGCGTCCGCCTCGGTGGTGTAGTGATAGAGCGTTCGCCTCGGTGGTGTAGTGATAGAGCGCCCGCTTCGATGGTGTAGTGATAGAGCGTCCGCTTTGGGTTTGGAACGTCGCGGGTTCGATCCACGACCGGATTTTACCAGCAACTTTAAACATCGGCGCTCATGACTTTTACTGCCTCGTGTCAGAATAAAAAGATCAGGTAACTCATCCAGCAAACTGAAATGATGTGCTGATTTATCCTTATGCCACAATGTTTTAAAAAACCATGCGCTCCAAATATACCAAATTTTGTCTACAACAAATGGTAACGCATTTTGTTGAACAGTGTTTCTTGAAGGTATTTTAGCAATAACTACTGAAGAAGGTTATGTGAACAGTGTTTCTTGAAGGTATTTTAGCAATGACTACTGAAGAAGGTTATGCGAACAGTGTGTATATTAATTGGTTGTGATGCCTGTAGTGTCGAAACAGTTTCCCTACTTTTCCATTTTGTTTAAACAACATTTCATTTATTTTTTCTTACATTATATACACACAGTTGTATATTGTTTAATCTCGTCGATTACAATTTAAACTTTCCCGCGTACAGACGCATCTTTAGCAGAGGACTTTTGAAATATTGTGGCAAAATAATAAACTTGCTCGTGTACTTATTTCACAATGATTTAATCTCTATCAAATAACAAACCTTCATGTACAGAAACTTCACATTATTATTCCTAGGGTTTTTTAAAACATCTAGGGAAATCTCGTACAATGAAAGTATAACTTGAATGAATATATTTGAAAACAATTGACACAATGAGAAATTGATCGGTATCCACCATGTCTGCTTAAAACGTACGCATTTTTTAAACCTTCGATTTCGAGTTAATTTGAGCATTGTAGCACAAAAATAGAAATATAATATAATGAATTTATACCCGCCAATAACACTGTGATTTGAACATACTAGTACACTTTTTATATACAAGACGAATTTTGATGCAGAGCATCAAAGACGCCGCGCATGATTTTGAAGCATGACTTAAAGGAAGCAAATGTAGTTTAGTACATTTAAATAACGTGTGAAAACAGACAGGATGTAAATATTTCGAACAAGAAGGCCAAATGTCCCTTTATCATAACCAAGAAGGCCAAGATGGGCCTATATTGCTCACCTGGCTACCATAGCCTATACTAAAAGGTTACCATACAAAATGAAGTTTCTTAATTTTTTACCAATTACGGTTTCAAATCTGCTCTAACTAGATCAATTAGATAAAAGAAAAATCACATAGGTGATTAAATATTAACATTTAATGCCTCTAGTTATAAGTTAAGTGTGACACAAGCTTTGGAAGGAGAGGGGGAAGTCTATTCTCCTTCCAGTTTATCAGAAGTATGATAACAACAAGAGGTCCAAGAGGGCCAGTATCGCTCCACTACCATTAAATCTCCCCGCCCCCTGGTTGCCATGTGTTTTGACCAATCAACATGGCTTGAAGGAGTCTGATAGAGGGTCATATATGTATAAAATAATTTTTAAGTTTTCACTATAGCCATATTATAAGGCAAAATAGCCCCGCTCTCTGGTGACCATAGTTTTCGACCAATCAACTTGGCTCGAAGGAATCTGAAAGAAGGTCACCCAAGCAACATTTATACACAATTATCTGAAAATCGGCCTCATACCTGCGGAGGAGATGAAGATTTTATAAGTATTCACGATTTTTTTATTTCGGTTTCCATGGAAACCAGAATTTTGCATGGATCCCAAACAGTTTGAGGAACTTAGGAGAGGACATTGAGAGGATGATTCCTACGAAGTTTCATCCTAATTGGTCAAGTGGTTAGGTAGGAGAAATCGTTGGAAGCAAAACGTTTACGGACGGACGGACGGACGCACGCACGCACGGACGCACATCCCTACATTTCACCCCTAAGGTGGTCATTCCTTTGTTTTCAAACAAAAGAATGACCACTTAAGGAACAAAAGATTTTAAGTGGTTACGGAATGAATCAAAGGATTCGTTTGTCTTAGGCCACACCTCTAACCACATAAGACACCAATCGTGTGAACGCACTCACGCACTCACGCACGGACGCACGCACGAACACTGGACGGACGATTCCCCATGAAATTTCAGCCAGTGGAGCTAAAAACGGGAGTATATAAACAAAACATACGAAGTAATTTTACAAAGTTTTAAGATATTTATGATCAAAATTAAGTATTTATGAAATTAAAAGAAAAAGTTCACATGTATAGTCAACATATAGCATGAATACAATGGTCTGAATGAACAAACTGTATGGGGGAACGTTTTAAGTTTAGAAATACAACAGAATTTTATAAATAGGCAAAAACATCCGGCGAATTTTGGCCCCGAAAACCAAACAATTAAAAACGCGTAGCCTAGAAAGTTTGGGAAAAGTGAACTTTTTTTCTATACTTTGATGAATTGGGTCAGGGCCGTAAACCAAATAATCAAAAACAGCGTAGCCTAGACAGTTGGAGAAACGTTATTAAATACAAATTAAATGTTTCTAAAGTTTTGTAATAACGGTAGAAGACAAACGTATTTTGTATCTTGCTGTTTCTTAAATAAGTTAATACAATTTATTGATTCATACAGGGTTTTTTTTCTCAAACATACAACAGAGTTTTTCTTAACAATAATAATGTTGGTTGCTCCCTTTTCGATTACGTCACCCCATGGTACAAAATTAAAACCTATCCCATACTGACACCGCGCTTCCACGCGGCGTCAATAATGAAACACATATACCACTGTATCGGATCTACAATGGCAGACGGAGGTCTGGACAGGTCCAACATTGCCGTAAACAGTGATCTGAATAATTGAGCACACACGTACACGTATTATATAATGAAACACATGTACCACTGTATCGGATCTACAATGGCAGACGGAGGTCTGGACAGGTCCAACATTGCCGTAAACAGTGATCTGAATAATTGAGCACACACGTACACGTATTATATAATGAAACACATGTACCACTGTATCGGGTCTACAATGGCAGACGGAGGTCTGGGCAGGTCCAACATTGCCGTAAACAGTGATCTGAATAATTGAGCACACACGTACACGTATTATATAATGAAACACATGTACCACTGTATCGGATCTACAATGGCAGACGGAGGTCTGGACAGGTCCAACATTGCCGTAAACAGTGATCTGAATAATTGAGCACACACGTACACGTATTATATAATGAAACACATGTACCACTGTATCGGGTCTACAATGGCAGACGGAGGTCTGGGCAGGTCCAACATTGCCGTAAACAGTGATCTGAATAATTGAGCACACACGTACACGTATTATATAATGAAACACATGTACCACTGTATCGGATCTACAATGGCAGACGGAGGTCTGGACAGGTCCAACATTGCCGTAAACAGTGATCTGAATATTCTAGCACACACGTACACGTATGATATAATCACAATGATACACAAATACCACTGTATAGGACCTACAACATTACACAAAGGTAAACAGTGATCTGAACATTCTAGCACACAAGTACAATGTATTATATATAGATACACCAATACCACTGTATTGGATCTACAACGGAAGACGGAGGTTTGTAACCAGTTATCTGTCCTCTTACAAGCGGGATAAGAATTCATTATTTGTACGTGTTTGAGACTTCTTTTGAGTTGATTATTAGTCGCCGGGCAGAAGCCCGCGACTTCTATTTTTAATAGGTTTTCGGAAATCACATGGGAGGGCGGCTTATTATTAGAAAGAAACAAATCTAGATGATTTGAACATATTATAATTGTGGTTGTTTACGAACACTAATAAATGACACATCTAAAATGAAATAAATATTCCGATTTTTTAATGTTTGCAGTTTTTTTTATTTCACTCGCATTTAAGTTTTTTGTCTTATTTACGAAGACAAAAGTGGTCCCTTCAAGACGTGAACCAACACCCCCTAATGCAGACTCTTATGTGTCATCATTGAGGTCAATTTCGGATTCTCCTTTTAATAGCAATTTTAACTTACTAAATGTTGTTTTCATGTTCAAAGAGATGTCTCGATTTGTGTAGAATTCATTTAATAATGTTAATCCATGAATATCTAAAGTAGGAACTGTTTCTAAGCTAAATATAGACCCTATTCTGTTGTGTAGTTTCGTGACCTTTAACATCGATTTTCGCGCATGCGCATTTCGATATGAAAAAGCGAGTGATATTATTTTATTTTAGACAAGTACAAGACGAATGTTTGACGCAAAGCGTCAAAGAGAAGCCGCAATATTTCGTTGTACATGTAGAAATAAGAAAAAAAGAACATTTTTAAATCCACAAACAATAGAACAATTTAAACTGTAGACGGTAATGCTGATATATTTCTCCTTTTGAAGACTTTTGTTTTCTTCAAATTACCTCCCTTTAAAGCAATACCAGAATATTTACCTTGTGATTCGAATAAGATTGACAAACATTGAAATTATATGAATGAATACTATTATTTAAATAAGTAACAACAGCAAAATTAAATTTAAGCCAAGATAAATGTGTACACATTTCGTTAATTTTTTATAGATACCCTAATGTATAGGTATGAATATAACATTTATAAGCAAATGTTTGAATAGACTAAGGAAAGTCAAGAATACATAAATAAATCAATGCAGTCTTTTCCGGCGACATTGATGCCTTGCATCAACTTTCTCTTGTAAATACTATTTATTACAATTTTAAGAAAGTAGCCCTTCAAACAAAGTCATTCAACAATATAATAATTATAATTGCCTCTTTTATGAGAGAAATTACACATGTGTGTTCGTTGCTCTGGAATAGATAGGAGTTTGGAATGTTCCTTTTTACCGTTATATACTTTTCTAAGGATATATTTTCATTTTTAAATAAATCTGTTGACTGTTGGTGATTCAATACAGTGAATACACTTTCTCCAGAGATATTCATTCCGCTCCTCGCACGTATCGGAATTATTCTTCAAATAGTTAGTCTTACAGGCCAAGAGGTTTAACTTTATCAAAAAAATAACAATTATCCGAATAGCTCAAAGGTTATAACTTATAAGATTGTGAGAATTAGCTATAGCAACTGATTCCTTGGTGGTAAGAGTCTAACACCTTATTCGACCGCTGCAGCTAAGCTTTTGATCAATTGTCCGATTGACCGACCGCGTTATTCTGTCCACATTTACAACACTTACAACATAACAGGCAGAAACCTACTCCACAACATGTAGCTGATCCGAACCATGCAAGAATGACACCTACGAAAGAGATTGCCGCAGTGGACAGAAATATTGGACAACAAAGACATCCCAAACCCCATTTATCTCCACATATCGCATCGTGTTCGCGCATATAAATGTCATGCCTTATGTCGGCAGCCGTCTGTGGGTCATCTCCCCGTTGACATTCTGTGATACCATGGAGACAATGCTGTGTACCATAACAAGCGTATTTACACGGACATACGAAACACGCGTTTGGAGCTGTCTTGCAGTTAACAGTACCCATTTGAATGCATCCATCACCGCTGCAACCTGAAATACAGAGTAGTATACACACCAAATGATTAAAGTCACAAGTTGTACATTAACCATTCTTGTATACATCAAATACGCAGTAGGCGACTTTCAAACATCTTGTCCCAGTCATCCATGCTCGGTTTTTTACTACAAAAGGATGTTTGCTCCGGTTTTGATCCTCATGGTTATTTAAACATGTTACGACAACACAAAAGCTACACATTCGTCACGTCTTGAGGACCTTCATTTGGCAGATGACAGCTTATATATAAACTAAACTAAGACTCACATCATCAAGTCGCCATTATTGAGACAACAGCACAACGAATATGCCTTTGGGATTTTTCCACACAAACAGCGTGAGTACTGGTTATGAAGTAGACATCCAGCGTGATTAATATAAGCTTAAAGCTTATTTCGCAATCGATGTAGAATAAATAAGTTTAAATTATTAGGCCCTTACATCATTTCATAAAATCAAAAACATTGCGACTAAAGGAACACTTGAAATAAGGCGGTAAATATCCCTAGATCAATCTGTCACCAGAACCGAAAGTTCAGTTTTAAAGCTGTTATAATTCAATATTTTACTACAAAAGTTATTGGTAGGCTGCCCTAGTAATTGTGTAAATAAGATTATGCACATGAGTTGTATATTTCGAAATGTAAATACACATACACAGTTTATGTAGAGAGCACTTTAAACAAATGTTAAGGCATAGGAAGATAATCCAGATTCGCAAACATCATCTTAAAACTGATAATTTTGAAATTGTAATTTTCAATGTGAACAAAAGAATGAACAAAAGAATGAACATGTATTTCATTTTGTATGACAACAACAACAGCAGCAGCAGCAGCTCACCATTGTAAAATTTCTTTGAAAAGTAGAAATTTGTAATACATGTAATAAGCAGTTTCTCCGTTTCAAAAAGTGATATATAAAAATATTTCCTTTTTTTACTCTCATTTATTTTCAAGAAGTACGAATATAGAATGCTTATCAAATAGTAAAGTGTGAAAAATAAGTTACCCTCATGACAATTGAACTCATCCCAGGCGGCGTTACATTTATCACCGTCACTAGACATATTTGTAATCAGTCAGCCAATAATAAAACACATACAAATAACGAACTCTGTCTAAGTTGTTTTCCTTATAATATTATATTCAATCTGATCAACACAACTGTAACTCCGGATTAAAATACATGTCACCTATTCATTATGTGACAGTTCATAACTTGCGAGACGCAAATCAATTAAAGTGTCATATTCACTGTATACTCTTTTCCAAAAGAAAGGGAGTCCAGTCCATATTATAATGGATTTGATTGTTTGTTTGCGTGGTGTTATACGCCGCTTTCAACATTTATTCGCCGCGTTTTCTTGGACAATTACCAGTATTACTGATTAATTTATCCTGACACCAGCGAAACAATCACTATGCTAACATTACAAGCAGATCTATAATTTTTGATATGTTGTGTACTTTGAAAGTATTCAAATCTTTAAATATAAAATTGAATAGACATTATAAATACAATTGCCAATTCCATGAAAGGACCTGGCTCTTCTCTGAAATGCCGATGCACAAGAAAATACCCCCTCATTCATTAGATGCCTGCCGAATGAATGTCAAGTGGTGCTGCTCGCGAACCCGACCTTTTACCTTTTAGCTTATAAAATCATCGGCGCAGTCTAGCCGAGTTTGCACTGATCACTCACATATTCAAGTTTTCTTTAGATTGATTAATTTGGTGTTTAACGCTGCTTTCATCATTTTTTCAGTTCAATTCATCACGGCGTTTCCTGTGTAAGTTTCCAGAACAACTGGTCCATTTATCCTTACACCAGTCAGTCGGTCGTAATGTTTACCCCACGCCTAGGAGGACAGCCACTACTTCCCTTGTTTAAACACACTTTGGTATGACCCGGCCGGTGATAGTTTTCTTTAAAAAAGCATTCACATCGGTGCTAAAACTAATTTTTCTGTTTAACTCTTTCAGCGCCGAATTATTTAAAGTAGACTCTTCCATGTTCGAAATCGGGTGTGTCCATTTCTCAATTTATGAAAGTTTTGGAACATTTTGGTAACTAAAAGGCAAACAATGCTGATTTCAGGTGAGACAGCTCGTTACGAGCTGACTCACCTGAATCTGCTTTGTTTGCAAAAACCTCAATATTGCCTGTGGCGCTGAAAGAGTTAATCGCATATTGATTTCTTTGATTACTGGGACGTTTTTGGACGAAAGAGAAACGTTAAACCAGGAAGTGATTTAAGTTTCATAGGAGCCGTGTCTTTTAAAAACTCGATATCACGAACGTAGCGAGCATTGAAGACCTGGCTCAGTCTACTCCACCGCATGTGTGTACAATAAATTTGCAGGAGGTCGCGGGTTCGATCAGCAAATCCGCGCAGTCTGATCAGGATCAAACACTGCTCGATATTAAGTCAAAGAAGCACTTTAGAAGCAGTTTGACTATTGAGGTTTCTCCTCTTGTAAATGAAGACTTGAAGGGTGGTTGATTATAAAGCAAATAGCTTATTTACATAAGACAAAATCATGGTGAAATAAGTATTCGACAATTATTCATTCTATCGCCGCGGTGGTGCAGTGGTAGAGCGTCCACTTTTGGGTCCGGAAGTCGCAGGTTCGGTCCCGGACCGGATAATACCAAATTCTTCAAAAACTGGTAATAAAGGGTTTCCCTTCTTGGCACACAGGATAGTGGGACTAGTGTAAGAATACGACTGACTCGACGGTGTCAGGATAACTTACCAATTAAACGCCCTGATTTAACTGAATATTTTTGGAAGAGGCTTAACCCTTTCCCTCATACGACAATTCTGCAGCAGACGACTTTGAACGTATTTCGTCAAAACATAGAAAATCTTCATAATTGAATGGATAACCTATGACAAAAAGTGGAAAACATTGTGGCAAAAGGAGAAATTGCACGTTTTTTGCAATTTCTTTTGTCACCATGTTTTCAAAAAGCTGTCTGCTGCAGAGGCGTCAGAAAGCGTCTATATGAGGGAAAGGCTTAAAACACAAAAACAAAATAAATTACATATCCTCATTACACTTAGCCATGACTGATTTGCTCCACATTAGTCGAATATTCTATACATCGAACTTGTTGTTTCATGTATCAAAACAGTAAATGAGCAAATGACGATATTGAAAGAACCTGTTTACATAGCCGCAAATGTGATATGTGATTCAAGAGATATTTGCTTTAACCCTCCCTTTCCCATATGCAACCAACCTGCAGCAGACGAATTTGAAAAGAAACCCGCAAAAGTGTGGAACATTTTTACAAACTGAAATGATGTATGTTGAATGAAGTTGAAAACACTGTAGCAAATTGAGAATGTTCTCATCATGAGCAATTACTCCACAATATTCACATCTGTCAATCTGCAACAATAGTTTTAAAAGTCGTCTGCTACAGAGTCGTCAGAGAGCGTATATATGTTGGATATGGTTTAAACGAGAGGTCACGAGTTCGGTCCTTTTTTGAATTATATAAACAAATATGCTATATCGGGCAAAGGGTTAAGTTTGCTTACATATTGAGGAGATGTGAAACCTGATATTGCCTCGATTGTGTGATAACGTTAATCAAAGACCTAATAACACAATGTGTTATTAGGTCTTTGCGTTAATAGAGAATAGCTATAAGTATTGACGTTCATGTCTGTCACCTAGTTTCAAGTTTTATAAAAAACGAACAAAACACTAGACCAATAGCGCGTTCACGTTCGCGAGTCCCCGTTAGCTCAGTCGGTAGCCACGCGGGCTGTCAATCCAGGAGTTTGTGAGTACGAAACCAAGCTAGACCAACATTCTTTCCTACTTTTGAAAAGCGTCAGTTGTATTCCACCAACAGTCTATGAGGAAACGCAACCAGTTGTTGGAAAGTGTAGTGCACTGGAAACACCGTGACGAGTTTGTTTATCTATGTTCGCTTGTTTTATGAAAAACCCAAAACAAACCAAAAAAACAAACAAACCAACACAAAAAATGTTTTATGAAAAAACCCAAAACAGACCTAAGAAACAAACAAAAGACACACAAAATGGTCAGATTAAATACACAAAACGATATTGTTAACCCATTCCCACCTGCAGACGATTTTTAAAGCATTTGCAACGGACGACTTTTAAACGGTGCATACAAACTCATTCAACAATAAAAATGCCTCTTTTATGTGAGAAACTACACATTTTTGTTCGTTGCTCCGGAATAGGTAGGAGAAGAGTTTTAGTGTAACGGTTTGGAATGTTCCTTTTTAACATTTTATATACTTAACAACTTTTCTAAGAATGCATTTACATTTTTAAATATCCCGGATGTTGTTTTTAAATTTCGTCACCTTTTATTATACAACAAGACCGTGTACACTGCGACTTAAACTTTAATGGAAAACCGTTCTGCCATGTTCCTGTTTTTTTTATATTATGTTCAACTCCGAGTGCATTTAGTATACAAATTGAAGCAAGTGGATTAAGAAATACGAAAAACACCTTCCATCAAGAAAATATGCGTCGGGTTCGGGTTACGATAGAGGAAAAGGGCCGTACCGTAGGAATGGTATTCACGCACGATGGTGCACCATCCCATACTGCTGAAACCACACGCAGATTACTTGAGGGGCATACTATT
This sequence comes from Serripes groenlandicus, assembly GCA_031761405.1. NCBI lineage: Eukaryota > Metazoa > Mollusca > Bivalvia > Cardiida > Cardiidae > Serripes > Serripes groenlandicus. The sequence continues at coordinate 46,544,393 of JASEVX010000003.1, forward strand.
CCTATCTTGCTGTGGTGCTCGAAATCACCAGGCTCTAAAACTATAAAGGTTTTTAAAATATGTGCTCAGAATTTGTGTTCCAGTATATAAAGGGTCAGTAAAAAATTCATTTTACAATCTGACGAATCAGATCTCATATTTGGAGCACATTGTTCATTTCTGAGCATAGAAAACGTTTTGAGAGTTTTGAAGTTTCGGACGTAAATCTCAATCCGATTTAGCAATTTTAGGACGAACTGGGTCAGCGGGGATGAAGGTTACCTCAGCCTGAGCCTTCCATGTACGTACAGTGCAAGATCTTAAAAATAATCTGATACAACAATGAAACGATATTACACAGGCCTATATCAGAAATTACATAATTTCTATACGCTCTAGGGAATTGGCAGTGATACAGTCCAATGGCGGAGACACGCTATTGATATTGTTCGCAAGTGTGACTTTCGATTTTGAGTGTTGTCTCATTGTTGCTGTTGCAACTCAATAAATTTATTGTAAATTGTTATAAATTGTTAATCACTGAACTAATGGTACATCAATAAATGTTCATATAATCTTTTTATCTTTTGATGTTTGAGGATTCTGAAATGTATTGCCTGTATACTTAGGCAAATTGTTAAGCTGTTAAGCATATAAGTGTATACAGGTTCCAACCACGTCACTCACCTATACCATAGCAAAGACATGAACACGTGTAATGGCAATGTCTCAACAAACCAGAGACCCTCTTTTCCATACTCGCACATTTCGGGATTTTTCTCAAATATTTAGGTATTCAGGCTAATGGGTGAAGGGATTTAGCTTAAATATAAATAAAAAAACAATATGTTTTATTCAGTAATGTAATAAATTCATTAGAGTCACATCATAAACATTTTGAAGATATTCAAATATCAAACACATTAGTATATGATTTTATTAGAGATCTGTTCTTCTAAAATTGATTTTCTGGTTTTAAATGCTTCAATAAGATATTTAATCAGTGATTTTTACATATGTGGGTCTACATTCACTCATAATGTCATAAATGATATTAACCCTTTCCCTCATATAGACGCTTTCTGACGCCCTGCAGCAGACGGCTTTTTGAAAACATAGTGACAAAAGAAGAAATTGCACAAAACGTGCAATTTCTCCTTTTGCCACAATGTTTTCCACTTTTTGTCATATAGTGGCGAAGTTCTCCTACTTCAAAGACCGTGAAATTGTGAGACGGGCTAAACCGGTTCTGAAAGGGTCGGATCATTACATATTCGAGCAATTTCCCAAGGAAATAGCTGATCGTAGACGTTCGCTAGTGCCAAAAATGAAACAGGCTATACGTGAGGGTAGAAAGGCGTGGCTTAGCTACGATACTCTATATATAGATGGGAAACCAGTAAATAAACAATAGGATTCCGAGGAGGCGGAGCTAAAGGTCCTATCTTGGAATATTAATGGACTCACCCGTAATAAACTCGAAGACAAAGACTTCTTAAATAAACTGTGCGCTCATGACATTATATTCCTGTTTGAGAGCTGGTCACAGCGTTCTTCTATTATAGACATTCAAGGTTACAAGTGCTTTAATTTTTCAGAAAATTTCAAAACAGAAGAGCTAAACGCTGTAGTGGCGGTATTTGCTTATATATCAAAGAGTCAATAGTTAAAGGCATTTCTATTATTAGAAACCATTTTGACAGCGTGATTTGGTTGAAACTTGATAAAAATTATTTCAAAATAAACAATGACATATATGTTGCAGGAGTTTATATATGGGTTGAAAACTCGCCTGCTTATAATATAGTTGACGTAGACTTTTTTTCTACTTTACAAAATGATGTTAATGATTTTCAATCTAAGGGTAGAGTTTTATTATGTGGGGATTTGAATGCACGAGTGGGTAATGGATCGAGGTCCGATTATATTCAGTGTGATCGAACTGTGGGCTTTATTGATTGTAATGATTACATCCCAGATGTACCTGTTCCTCGTAGCTCCCTGGACTCTGTATGCAACGCTCATGGTCTTAAATTATTGGACTTATGTAAAGCTACACAATTGCGTATAGGTAATGGTAGACTGGGTCGTGATCAATCAGTTGGAACATTTACCTATGCTGGCCATTCGGGGTGTAGTGTTATTGACTATGTTATTTTAAGTCAGCACGATTTCCATTGTATAGATGATTTTCAGATACACGATGTGTATGGGTGTATATATGTGTATGAGTGTATATATGTGTATGAGTGTATAGTTATAAGTGTGTATGTGTGTATGTAAATGGAAGATATTTCCATTCATTCCAACTGACCTGGATTTATTTGGATTTATTTGTATTTGATTTATTTGTATTTGCTTGAAGTATTGTGTTGTATTGACGAGAAACTTTGTAAGTTTAAGTCTAATAAAATATTCTTCTTCTTCTTCTTCTTCTATGTTTTGACAAAATACGTTCAAAGTCGTCTGCTGCAGAATTGCCGTATGAGGGAAAGGGTTAATCCGAACAGCTTAAATGTTGTTGTTTTAGATTATGCTAAATACATAGCTTTCAGAACTGTATCCTTGGTATCGTGGTTGGAGTCTTACACCATTTACGATCGCTACAGCTAAGTGTTTGATTAAATGTCTGCGTGACCGACCGCGTTATTCTTTTCACATTTACAACATAACATGCAGTGACCTACTCCATAACATGTAGCCGATCCGAACCATGTAACAATGAGACCTACGAAAGAGAGTGCCGCAGAGGACAGAAATATTGGACAACAAATACATCCACCAAAAGTATTATCTCCACATAGAATATCGTGTTCGCGCATATGTGCTTCATGTTGTATGTCTGCAGGCGTCTTTCGTTTATCTTCCCGGAAACATTTCTCGAAAAATTGCAAACAATGCAAGGTACCGTAAAAAGCATATGCACATGGACATATAAAACACGCGTTTGGAGCTGTCTTGCAGTTATCAGTTCCCATTTTAATGCATCCATCACCGTTGCAATCTGGAATATAAATTAGTATACAAACCGATTGTCACATAATGTACATTAACCCTTCCAATATGAAACAAATACTCAGTTACCGACTTTTAACGTCACCTTTTTAGACAATGTCAGTGAGTGCATTCTGCTTTAATACCCGGGTTATCTTACCCAGGTAAATCTTCTTTACTCGGGTCAATTCGTGTACGTGTTCAACACCGAACGGTAATTTGTTTAAAACTTGATTAACCGGTTCAAACTTTCGTCAACCAAGCCTTCCGCCCTGTTGCCAGACTGAAGTGTACTTGTTTTCGGTTAGTTACATGATATTACCTAGCTATTGGGGTAGTATGACATCGGGTAAACCCGAGAAGGCTTTCTCTTGTTAAAACGAACGCCACTCGAGACAACTCGGGTCAACTCGGGTTGACTCGGGGGCTAATGCCGAATGTGGTCAGTAAAACGAACAGAGGTCTTTACATAAATTCACAAATCCAAAACCTTGAGGTTAATTGAACACTTTCAATGAGACGGTAAACCTCCCTAGTTGGACCTTTCACCAGGACCGAAAGTAACATTTTCAAGCTGAATTAATTAGATACTTTACTACATATTTTGTTGTTCACACGTTCAAGTCATGTGTTATATCTATCCATTCCCAACATATGAACAATTTCTTCTTTATCACAATGTTTTCAACTATATTCAATTATAAGCCTTTCTTTTAAACATTTTCTGTATTACTTGCATTTATATTTTCAAAGCCGTATGCTACATATGTGTTGCATATGGGAGAGAGTAAACACATAAAATCAATTCAAATTCAACTAGATGAATCTGGAAACGTTTGTGCATTCATTCCGTATATGCGCGGAGCGCTGAGAAACCTAGCCTTCACGTAATTAGTTAATTTGTAGAAAAAGACCTGTCTGCGAGGCCATAGTAAGGAACAACAAATAATATTGCTTTACAGAAGATTCTATTTAAACTTCTTCGATTAATTGGCGAAGAGAGTCAGGCCAGACTGCGCGGAAGCGCTTGCTGATCTGGGTCTACTGGCTTTAATTCCTTACGGTTGGTTTTCTCAGAACGCAGCTTTTTCAAAGATATACATGTACTTTTTAAATATTACATGTAATTAGCGGTTTCTCATTTTCTAACAATCTTGTACATGTATAAAAATAATTTCATTTTTACTATCATTCATTTTCAGGAATACAATGTAGTAACTGTTTATCAGATAGTTAAGTGTGAGAAACAAAGTACCTTCGTGACAGTTGAACTTTAGACATGATTGTTCACATTCACCGTTTTCACCCGGCATCTTTGTAATAAATAAGACAAGAATAAAAACCAAATTAATAACGAACTGTCGAAGTTGTATTCCTTATTTTATTGTATTCAACTTATACAACAAAACGTAACTCCTGACTGAAGTTCATTGTTTTCAATATGTTTAAATAATCACTATATGAATCGCGTCACACGAAAACCGATCTAAGTGCGAACATCCTGGTAGCACCCATGTATCGATTATTACCGGAAAGTATGCACTATCCGTGTTAATTAAACTGGTGCGTGATGTACAAAATTCAAGCTTAGTTTACATCACTGGCACCAGAATACAAAACAAAATATGTAATAGTAAAATGAGATCTTTTTTTTAAAAATTACTATTACACCAGTTTGTTTCACCTGTGCCAGAGGTTTACATTGATATAAAAGAGTATGGTAAACTGATATTATGTGACGATGTGATCTTATCGACACGCTTTAGACTCTATTCAATAAAGATATATAACATTATATTCTATGCTTAATTAAAGAGGAATATATAATTATACTCTTTTCTAAATTAAAGAGGATTTCAAGTCCTTATAGTAGTGTATCGGGTGTGTTTGTTTGTACATGTGTTTTAAACCGCTTTCAACATTGTTCTGTTTTATCACGGTCGTTTCCAGTGTAAACTACCCTCAATGGTCAATTTATCCTGGTATCAGCAAGACATTCGTAATGATAATCCCACAAGCCTGAGCACCAATTGATTGATTGATTTGGGTTTAACGCTGTTTTTAACAATTTCTCAGTCATACCACGGCGGCCAGTTCACCTACTCATATGTTTCCTGGTTTTCACACACCAGTACTCCACACAAGAATCTTTCCAAGCAACTGGCTGCTTTTCCACATATACTTAGCCCATTGGTGGAAGACGAATGACGCATGTCGCAATGACTTTTGTCAAACGTCGGAAAGAAAGTTGGCCGAGCCGGGATTCGAACTCACAACCCCTGGATTGACAGCCCGCGTCGTTACCCTGAGCACCAAGAAGGGATAGCCATTATTACAATTTTTGAAGGTTGTGTTATGACCCGATCAGAGATCGAACCCGCGACCTCTCGCACCACAGGCAGTGTGATTCCAGTCCATGTTGTAGTGGAAGATGCATTGCGGGGACGACATCACCCTTCGGAAAAATGTATTAATACATTGCCACGCGATAACTCGAAGTCAAAAGCCGAAAGGGATCTATAAATTACTTCGACTTATCGACATGTTTGAGCGACACATCGATTTATGTTAAATTCGTGATTGCGTTTTCAGCTTTGTAATATATTCATTTTTATATTTGAATAGTTATTGTAATAAGCAAACCATTGGTAAATTCATATCAAGAAAAAAAGAACTACTGTTACGCTGTATTCAAAATTAGTTGGAGTTAAACGATATATTCGAATTCTCACACGCGGGTTCACTGTATATCATCAAACGACAATGCAAATGAGGAGGACATCATAGGAATGTCGATACAGGCATATTATAATTAATATTATAATTACTGTCCATCTATATCGAGGGCTTGGTGTGAAACGGTTGTAACTAAAAACCTATTTTGAAAACCCTGGTTTAGGAGCAATGTTGACCCCTTTGTAAACAATTCAAATTTAGGTGCCATTGCTCAGAACGAGCAATGGCACCTAAATTTCCATTGTTTACCAAGAAAAATGATTTAACACTTATAAAGACTTTATGGCGAGGTGATTAACCTTGGTAAAAAAAATACCAATTTTAGTTACAACCGTTTCACGTCAAGCCCTCGATATGCTATATAGACCTAACTGGGATTCACGGGATTCGAATCTGGGACCGTTGGTACGAGAGGTCGATACTCTACCAATGCACATACTCTGTATTCCACTGTCTAGGCCTATGATAAGTTCTATTGCGGACACCATTCGGAGAGTTAGTCAGTCTCAAATGATCGACACTCACGGCTCATTTCTTGCACGTTATGAATCCACCGTGGCAGAGTGATAAGGATCGTGGATTTGGAACCGGGCGTCCCGTGTCTGATATTCAGTTTCGGCGGTCATGGTTGAGTGCCCTTAGGCGAGGCTCATTTCCTAGCCTAGTACTGGTTTGTTTACCCAGGGATCATGAATAAGTGAACGGTCACCGTGATATAACTGAAATAATGTTGAAAACGGCGGTAACTCCCCAATACAAATCTATTGACTAGTCCATTCACTAAATATACCAGCGTTTCTTTATTAAATCAAATGTTTGCGTATTCAAGCTGCGATAGTGTTATGTACGTAAGGTTATTATATATTCTATATGTGTGCGCGGCGCTGTGAGAAAACCAACCTTAATAGGGCATTCATTTGCGACCAGTGTAGAACCAGATCACACGGCACATCCTCGCGCAGTCTGATCTGGTTCTGAACTGCTCGCACATTAGTATGTTTAAAGAAACTTCTGTTTACCATTTCATATATAGACTCTTTCTGACGCTTCTGTAACCGACGATATTTGAAACATTGTGGCAAAAGGAGAAATTACTTATGATGAGCAATTTCTCCTTTTGCTACAATGTTTTCAACTGTTTTAAATTATACACATTGATTTAAAGAGAGATTTTCCATATTGTCAAAATGGTCCGCTGCAGATTTATTGTTTGTACGATCCTTAGCGTGGATTAGATGGCGTGTAATAACTAAGCTGAGGTTGGTTCGGTTACATTCGTCATAATAATTCCCCGCCCTTTCCCATATACATTAAAACTACATGTACATACAGCAGAAGACGTTGCAAACATGTAGGTAATATATATATATATATATATATATAAATTCAATAAATGAAAATATAGTTATTTTTCACGCTTTACTATCTGATAAAATATAATTATTGAATCGGTTTAAAAACATCGATGGCATTTTCCCCTCTTATCACCTTGTTTTCAAAAATGTCTTCTGCAATAGAGGCGTCAGAAAGCGTCAGCGCGAGGGAAAGGTTTAAGATGTGTTCAATTATCCTTCTCCCTCATACAGACGCTTTCTGACGCCTCATTAGCAACCGACTTTTGAAAAGCAATTTCTCCTTTTGCCACAATGTTTAAAAAAAATTACAATAATCAGCATTTCTTAAATAGAGATATTTCACATATTTGCTTATATATATTCAAAATCTTCTGCTGCAATTTTACTGTATAAGGGAATTGGGCAAATGAATCGCGAACAATGAAATCACTGATATGACTGCATAGATACATAGAGGTTTTACTCGTTCACGATCGTTGTTGAATCGGTTCTTTAATTTTTGACATGATGTGTATTTTGATGCTATTCAAATCTTGTTATTACATTGAATAAACATTATAAATATAATTGCCAATTCCATGATCTGCACTGATACGTCGATGCACCAGAAATTACCTCTCATTCTTTTATTGCCGTTTTCTGAACTGTTTTATGTGCAAACATGGTGCTGAAATGGGTCTATACTATTTTTCAATGGAGGTAATAAAGACAAATTGAACCCTGATTCGTATCGGGCCATAATAATAAACCCTTGTTATTTAGACGTAAAGCAGGATTTTCATCACGTAAATAATGAGCTACTTTTATTAAAACTATATTGGAACGGTTTAGATGTGAAGTTCATCAAAATCGTTAAAAGTTTACTGACAGATATATACAGCTGTGTGCTATCTAATGGTTTAAAGTCAGACTGGTTCCCAATTATGAAGGGCGCAGGCAAAGTCAAATAGTACGTGCAAGTATGTACTTATTCTATATAAATTATTTAATGGAGTCATTAGAGGCCAGTGAAGACTGCTATAAGTTGAATACTATAAAATACGGTTGTGCTACTGTTGCAGACGATACGATATAAAATTAATTTACCAAAAACGGCTAACATTATTAGTTATTGGGTTTGTTACTGACCCACTACGGAAATATAGGGGGTCTGTAGGATTAATAGGGGGCGAGGCGATAGCCGAGTCCCCCTATTCATCCAACAGACCCCCTATATTTCCGTAGTGGGTCAGTAACAAACCCAATAATGTATTTATTTCGTCGACCACTTTAAACAAACTGAACTATACTGTAACGTGTTGATATGTGTTGGTAGCATAATATGACGTCATGAGTAAAAGATCTATCAATATTGTTTAAAGAATTGGAATAGATGTATTATTTGAAAAAATACTCCGGTTCAACATGAACACATTTATTTCATTTCATTTCTTTCTGGGTAACTGGTAACATTTGAGAGCCACTTTACGAAAACCAACCTTTGAACTGACTTTTTAACTTTAATCACCCCCTATGGAATTTACTCACCCCCTATAGAAATATAGGGGGTCTGCACGTGACACGCTTTAACCAATGAAATTGCTAGAATTTCGTGGGAGGCGAAATAAAGATTTATGGACCTTTGTTACAGTAACACAATAACTATACATATACTCACACTAAGTGTAAAGTTATAGTTTATAACGAAAGCGTTTATCAATATAATAACACACATCGTGAATGGAATCTCGGACCAAACAGCGTTGATGAAGGAACTACATCTCCACTTAGGTATCCATTACGAAAAGATTATGTGCTTAGATGAACGTCCTAAAGTGTGTTGCATTAAACTTAAAAGAACGCATTTCAGCTTGAAATATTCTGGAATCAGACGCAATAGCATGCACCCATTGTCCCTAAAGCGTATCTATGAAACAGTTGCTCTATCGAAGGCCCTTTACGACAGTGTGTTGTGGAACGACCTCACTTTAACACATATTTAGTCTCTAGAACGTGCACATAAACAGTGTATCAAACACATGCAGGGCATGCCGCGTTCAACACCTACTGTGATTACCAGGAGCTGTTTAGACATCATGTCTCTAGAAAAATTGATAGCCAAGAGAAAACTATTTATCTTTGGTCAATTTGTATGCGGATAAGCGTATCAAAGATATGTTTAACTACAATTTACAATGCTTTATGCAGTAACCAAGTAAAGCAAACGGCGTTATGCCCGACATCTACCGAATTTTTGGAAAGTACGGTTTAACAAATACATTAACGTAATTAATTTGTCTAGTTCATGCTTTCCGAAACCGTATTCATGGAAGAAAGTTATTCAGCAATCTCTGAATGCTTTCATGAAAAACCAAATAATTACCACAATAGAAAACAACCAGGCTTTACATAGATTCAAAATTTTCAACATGACTTTTCGCCATGCAATATATATGGTATTTCAGTAGACTATATAAGAATCATTTGAAATACTGCTATACTTTAATACATGTAATTTCCAGGTTGTTTTCTAAAAAAAAAAAAAAAAAAAAATATACTGTCCAAACTGTAAACAGTCTGCTTTATGTGTAGCCACAAACCTGCTACTATTTTTCTCTAAATGAACCAATACGGTAGAAGCCTTGGGTACACGTGTTCTCTTACTTAGGATAAACTGATTTCAACCCATTTATATGTATGAAACCCGACGAACACATTCTTGAATTGTAATCTGGCTGTATGTTATTTATTCTCGTTGATATCACCCGAGTCGCATGTTTTAAAAATTGCCTGAAGTATTTAAATTACTTGGGTGTAAATATTGTGTGTATATCTGTGTTTCTTAAAGCTATATATATTGCCGAGTAACCTTGGTCATGAGTTTTGTTGTTCTATCGTCTGCCTCTTTTGGTGTTGGTTCTACTGTCTGAATGTGATGCCATAACTGATAATCGTGTTGGCAAGGTGGTGATGTGGATGCATTGGGCCGGGTATGATCCTGGAAGGGCTACGAACGTAGCTCTTTTTGGAATGTTATGTGTCTTTGTGCGCTTGCGTCGTTGATTTGTTAGTGAGGCGCTTTCGCATAGTGGGGCGGCTGACTGAATTTTAGAACTTGTCTCTAAAGATTATCTGTATACCTTTATTTACATTAACAGTTACATTCAATGTCATTCTGGAAAATTTGTGAAATTTAATGTCTAAGTGTCAAACAATGCAGATTTCAGAAGTGACAGCTTGTTAGCTCTGTCTATAGTCCACTTGGCGAGGGCTGTCAATCCAGCGGATGTGAGTCCGATTCCCAGCTCGGCAAACAGTCTTCCCGTCGTTTGACAACATCCAATGCGACAAGCGTCATTCGTAGTGTGACCTGGAAAATTGATGAAACGGTGTACACCTTAAATCAATCAATCGATCTAAGCAGTCCTAACAGTAACAGATTATTATATTATCTAAGAAAGACTACTCTTTACTAGTTGATGTATTTTAAAAGTACTGTAGTGGTTGTATCCCTTTGTTTGATAGCTTTTTATTCTGTATAATTGTGTATCATCACTCAAGTTTTACACAGTGAACATATTACTGATCAAGTTTTATCAGTCATTGAATTAACACAGAGAAACATACTGATTAACACAAATAAATAAGATTGATTGGTTGATTGATTGGGGTTTAACGCCGTTTTCAACAATTTTTCAGTCATATCACGGCGGCCAGTTCACCTACTCATATGTTTCTTGGCTTTCTCACACCAGTACTTCATACAACATTCTTTCCAAGCAACTGGCTGCTTTTCCACATAGACTGATAGCCCATTGGTGGAAGCGGCATGACGCTTGTCACAATGACTTTTGTCAAACGTCGGAAATAATGTTGGCCGAGCTGGGGTTCGAACTTAAATTATTAAGAGAACTTCAGTAGTTCTTAACCCTTTCCAACATACAACATAATTGCATAAGTCGACTTTGAAAACATGTTCATCGGAAATGGGGTATAGCTTTACACAGAGAACATAATACTGATTAACACATATTATTAATAGCACTTCAGGTAGTTCTTAACCCATAGCGACGTTAGTAGAGTGGTTGGCTTTTTCACGGAGTAAAGCAACGTGGCTAAGCTCCGTGAAGGACCCGGTACACATTACACATGTAGGCAAACTTATTGATCATCTCTAGAAATAAAAGTTCACCTATTGTACAGAGTTGATCCTCGATTGTAAAATGGTAATAGTAAGTAGTCCCCACTTGTAGAGGAGGCATTGTTGTGTTCGCTAAATGGGTGTATTGCTTGTAGGGGTAAACAAACAGTTACGCATAACATCATCAGAACAGAGTTAAAAAAACAGTGTGGCAATAGGAGAAATCGCAATGTTTTAAAACATCGTATGTTGCAAATGCGTCTAAATTTGGGAAAGAGTTTATATATCATAATGTAAAGCGATACAATATAGCACAAATCAATCAAGATCAAACAGGGGGAGTGTATTAAAAAAAACCTGGATAAAACGATGACATGTATATATCAAATACAAGGGGGACACTGTAGTTATTATTGTCACTGTGTTGTGCAATAAATAATTCAATTGTTAACCCTTCGAAATAAAATGCGCTGATTTCACACAATGCTCTTTCTTTTCAACAACGTCGTTTTTCACTCGATATATATATATATACTCATTGTTCTGTAGCCAATATTTGCAATATACATGTGACAATAAGTATAGAACACTTATTCGTTTTGAAGTCATTAAGCTAGGGTAGTTCAAACAGCAACACGGATCATATCTATATTTTGAAATTAAACGTCATACTGGTTTTCAGTCCTCTTGACGCTTACGATTACTTATTGAATCCTAAGCCGGAGAAAAGTGTAACTAGGTGATGTCACAACAGGTATAAATACTTCCCGTCTCGACGAGTTAAATCAGTTTTTTTTTTGTTTGTTTGTTTGGAGTTTAACGCCGCTTTCAACAGCTTTGGTCATATCACGGCGGTCAGTGCACCTACCCATGTTTTCCTGGCTTTCCCACACCAGTACTTACACAACATTCTTTCGAAGCCACTGACTACTTTCTCACATAGATCAGAGGTGAGAGGCAATGGAAAACATCGCCCGAAAGAATGTCGCCGCAACCGGGTATCGAACCCGTGACCTCCAGATCACGAGTCAGATACGCTACCAATTGAGCTACCCGGCCGGGTCAGTTAAATCAGTACAAACCCCGGTTTTCGAGACAGACGTCTCGGTTAGCCGTTGTGCTCACTGTTACCGCTTACTTCGACTTCGTGGTCAAAGATGGAAACAGATAATAAGAATGGGGTCTGGTTCCTTTTCCTTGGTTCCAGACCCTGAGGGTCCACGGACGCTCTCTGCACTCGGGCAGTGATTTACGCCCACAACTCAACACAGAGGGACGGATTAACGACTCCCTGGCCGATGGGTCAGGCTAGCGAGGGAATGGAGTTAGAACCTTGACGACCCCCCAGGTGAACATGATCAGGAGTTAGGTGTTTTATAATCTGCCACCTGTTTGTGTACTCACCTGGGGGAAATATATCTACGATGGACCCTTGAACTGGACTACCACCGTATAAGGTAAAATAATAACATTTGGACCGTTTAACCCTTTCCCACATACAACAATCCTGCAGCAGACGACTTTGAACTCATAGTGAGAAAAACTTGACAAATCTCCATAAAAGATAGCTTAATAATTGTTAAATACATGTAAAGTTGAAAACATTGTGGCCAAAGGAGAAATTGCTCATGAGCAATTTCATCTTTGGCAACAATGTTTTCAAAAGTCGTCTGCTGCTATTGCTGTTGCGTCGAAATGCATCTTCATGTGGGAAAGGGTTAACTGGTAAAGAATGTGTATAGTTGTCAGCTTTAAACACGTTCCAGTAAATCCGCATTAACTGGATTCTATCCCAAGTCGCGGCGGTTATGGAGGAGTACACTCGGGGATAACGAATGAGTGAACTGTTGCCCTGATGTTACTGAAACAATGTTGTAAACGGCGTTAAACCTCAGGAGAGGTTGAAAAGGATAAGATATGGTTTAGGCTGTGCTAGGCAAGAGCCAGACAATGTTACATGATTAGACTTACAGTCATTGGACACAGGGAGGTAAAAAGAAAAGAGACAGCAACAAAAATAACACCAACAACCTGGTCCTCGCCCTGTAGATCGGGACTGGAGAACATCAACCAGACTTTGTAAACAATTTAGATGATGGCCTAGAACAGACTGGTTTGATTGTTTGTATGGTGTTTAACGCCTTTTTCAGCAGTATTTCGGTGTACAGTTCAGAGAATGGCCTATAACAGACTGGTTTGTTTGTTTGTATGGTGGTTTATGCCTTTTTCAACAGTATGTTGGTGAGCAGGTCACAGTGGCCTAGAACAGACTGGTTTGTTTGTTTGTATGGTGGTTTACGCCTTTTTCAACAGTATGTTGGTGAGCAGGTCACAGTGGCCTAGAACAGACTGGTTTGTTTGTTTGTTTGTATGGTGTTTAACGCCTTTTTCAGCAGTATTTCGGTGTACAGTTCAGAGAATGGCCTAGAACAGACTGGTTTGTTTGTTTGTATGGTGGTTTATGCCTTTTTCAACAGTATATGTTGGTGAATTGTTCAGAGGATGGCCTAGAACAGACTAGTTTGATTGTTTGTATGGTGTTTTACGCCTTTTTCAACAGTATTTTGGTGAGCAGGTCACTGTGGCCTAGAACAGACTGGTGTGTTTGTTTGTATGGTGCTTTATGCCTTTTTCAACAGTAATTTGGTGAACACTTCAAAGTATGGCCTACAACAGACTGATTTGTTTGTTTGAATGGTGTTTTACCCTTTTTTCATCAGTAATTCAGTTATTTACTGACTTTTCCCTGGTAATTTACCAGTACTAATAGTATTATTTATCCTGACACTTACTGATCTAGATATATTCAAATATGACCAAGGTTTGAAACACATTTTAAAATATTTGCTGTATCTAAATCTGAACCTTTTCACTTGCAGGCGCATTCTGACGCATCTGCAGCAGACGACTTTTGAAAATATTGTGACAAAAGTAGAAACTGCTCAAAACGCGTAATTTCTCCATTTGCCACAATGTTTTCCACTTTGAGTCATAGATAGGTTATCCATGCAATTATAGAGATTTTCCATTTTTTGACAAAATATGTTCAATGTCGTCATATGAGGGAAAGGGATAAAAGGAAGATGATTCCTGGAGATCTGTAAAATCCCGAGTCAAGCGTAATTGAATGCTAACCTCACAATCTTGAGCACCAAGGAGGGAAAGCATTACTACCATATTAAAGTATTTTGTATGACCCGGCTTTCAACTCTGTAGCTAGTCCCTGTGGCTGGGGGGCAGTCAATAAGAATGCCAGCCACAGTCTGGTCCTTGTTTGAGCTGTAAGAGCCAGCTAGATGAGTCTGAACGATTGGAGTCGATGCAACTCTTGAGCTCAAGCAGGTGGGGTGGCTTTATCTTCATATCTTATATATTTTTACCTCGATGTAAATATAACAAGGTGTGGGGCAAACATCATCTTTCATGTCCGCCATGATATGACCTTAGCTAATGAAAGCGGCATAAACTCTAAAACAAACTAATGAATCAACTCTCTAGCTAAACTATACTACCAACTTTCTACTTCTGTCCGGATGTTTTCTCCCACCAAAACAACTACCTTTCTTCCTCCAACTATGTTTTCAGCTCTGAACCAAATCATGCTACCAACTTGCATTGCTGTCTTCACCTGTTTTCTCAAAGTAAACAACTATAAACATATATAATCTATCAGGAAAATATTCCAAGATTCCTACAATCAAATATATATACCCTTTTACCACATACGTAAAATCTGCAGCAGAAAACTTTGTTAACATTTAAACAAAAATATAGACAATCTACAATTTAATTTTTTCGAAAGTCGTTTGCTGCAAAGAAGTCAAAAAAAGGTATGTATGAGGTAAAGAGTTAAATAAATGCCTACCATATAGAAAATAAATGCCTACCATATAGAAATATAGACTAAGCTCTTGAAAAAATACATTTCAGCAAAAAAAAAAAAAAAAAAAAAAGTATTTCATAGAGGTGTCTGCTGTGAAACCATGGGGAAAGCGTTCATAGAGAAGTGTTGTTATTTAACTTTTTAACTGCCCCCCCCCCCCCCCCACCCCTATTATGACCAATTTCTTAGTTTGACAAAATGTATTCAAAAGTAGTTGGCTGCAGATGTGTCAGTCATAATGTGTATGCATGGGCTTTGTGTGCTTGGGTCGTTGATTTGTTGGTGTGGCGCTTTCGCAAAGTGGGGCGGCTGACTGAATTTTAGAACTTGTCTCTAAAGATTATCTTTATACCTTTATTTACATTAAAAGTTACATCCAATGTCCAGCTGGAAAATTAGTGAAATTTAATGTCTAAGTGGCAAACAATGCATATTTCAGAAGAGACAGCTCGTCTATAGTCCACTTGACGAGGGCTGTCAATCCAGCGGATGTGAGTCCGTTCCCCAGCTCAGTAAAGTCTTCCCGTCGTTCGACAAAAGCCAATGCGACAAGCGTTGTGTGGGCAGGGGAACTGTTGAAACGGTTTTACACCTTAACTTAATCGATCGCTCAAAACAGTCCTATCAGTAACATATTATCATATTATCTAAGAGAGGCTACTCTTTACTAGTTGATGTATTAAGTACTGTATTGGTTGTATCCCTTTATTTGATAGCTTTTTATGCGGGGGATTCAGCTATGCTGAATACCTCCGTATATTGTCATGCCCAGCTTTCAGGTTCAGGGAGTGTAAATTTGTAAATTTGTTGTGCTGCCCTCTGTTTTTTTTCAAACTGGACAATTTTTCTTCATTGTCCAGGGATCAGTTAAATACGTTTCACAACAAGCTAAACAGTATGCACATTATACAAAGTAAACGTACACAATGTAAAGTTTTAATCCATGAAGTTGTATACATAATTTAGAAATTTAAGTTAGACATAAGGATCTTAAATGTTTCTTTTAAATATATGGAAAACTTACGGTGGCACAGAGGTGCACGACATAATTAGCCAATCAGAATACACTTTACATACATGAATGTTGTTTGAAAATGGCTGATAGCAGAAACGATTTTATTCTACTTAAGTATCTCGTGCGCACGACATAGTATCTCGTGCGCACGACTTAGTCAAATAAAAATAAAAACACACACATGTCACCTCTATGCCACCGTAAATACTAGTAGCTTGAAATCTTTGCAATGAAAAATACGGAAATACGGCTGTCGTGCATCGTCAACATTTTCCCTTGTTAACACTCTACAGGCTACATTTTGCATCGGATCTTCATGAAAGTTTATCAGAACATTCAACTCAATCAAATCTTAGACAAGTTCGAACATGAGTCATGTCGGGTCAAAAAGTAGGTCACTAGGTCAAATTGAAGGAAAAGCTTGTTAACACTCTAGAGGCCTTAATTTTTGCTTCAGCAGTTTGAAATTTTGTCAGAATGTTTGTATGATATCGAGGTCAAGTTCGAATATGGGTCATATTGGGTCAGAAACTAGGTTACTAGTCCAAATTGAAGGGAAGTCTTGTTAATACTGTAGAAGCCACATTTTTTGAAAGGCAGCTTGAAATTTTGTCAAAATGTTTATCTATATGATATCTAGGCCAAGTTCGAATACGAATCAATCCGGGTCAAAAACTAGGTCACCAAGCCAAATTGAATGGAAATCTTGTTAACACTCTAGAGGCCTCATTTTCAACTTGAGCATGTTGAAACATTATTAGAATGTTTGTCTTGATGATATGTAGATCAAGTTCGAACATGGGTTATGATGGGTCAAAAAATAGGTCATTAGGTCAGAAGAAAAATTTTGTTAACACCCTAGAGGCAATTTTTCCTACAGCAGTTTGAAATTTTGTCAGAATGTTTGTATTAATGATATCCAGGTCAAGTTCGAATATGGATCACATTGGGTCAGAAACTAGGTCACTAGGCCAAATTGAAGGACAATCTTGTTAACTCTATAGGAGCATCTTTTTTGGCTACAGCGGCTGGAAATTTGGTCAGAATTCTATCTAAATGATATATAGGTCAAGTTTGAATATGGGTCATGCCAGGTTAAAAACTAGGTCACTAGGCCAAATTGAAGGAAATTCTTGTTAACTCTCAGGATACTGCATTTTTAGCTTGAGCATGTTGAAACTTTTTCTTAATGATATCTAGCTCAAGTTTTTTAACATGGGTCATGTTTGGTCAAAAAGTAGGTCCCTAGGTCAAATTGAATGAAAATCTTGTTAACACTCTAGAGCCAACATCCACCGCATTTTAGTACTTTCAGTACTTTGATTACTTTATATTTGTATCATCCACAGGGACTTGCTCCTCTAAAAATAGATATTACCCTATATATGCATAGATAGCTAGGGCAATATCTATTTTTAGAAGAGAAAGTCCCTGTGTATCATCACACAAGTTTTACACAGTGAACATAAATAATACTGATAAAGTTTTAGCAGTCATTGAATTAACACAGAGACATATGTATACTGATTAACACATATTATTAATAGCACATCAGTAATTCTTAACCCTTTTCCACATATAACAAAATTGCATAAGGCGACTTTGAAAACATGTGCAACAGGAATTGGGTATAATTTAACATAGTGAACATGTAAGTGATTAACACATATTATTAACAGCACTTCAGTTATGCTTTACCCTTTCCACCCTGCAACAACATTGCATAAGGCGACTTTGAAAACATGTGCACGGTATAGGTATGAATACCACTTTTATAGTCGTGCTGGAGAAGCGGGCTTTCATTGAGAAGTTAATAGAGTGGTTGGCTTTTTCACGGAGTAAAGCAATGTGGCTAAGCGTTACACATGTAGGCAAACTTATTGATCATCTTTAGAAATAAAACTTCACCAATTGCACAGATCTCGAGTTGATCCTCGATTGTATAATGGTAATTGTAATTAAGTAGTCCCCACCTGTAGAGGAAGTATTGTTTTGTTTTGTTTTGGGCTGTATTGATTGTAGGGATAAACAAACACAGAACGTCATCAGAAAATAATTAAAAATACAGTGTGGATATATAATAGGAGAAATCGCAATGTTTTCAAACGTCGTATGTTGCAAATGCGTCTAAATGTGGGAAATGGTTTAAAAATGAAAAGGTTAATATATCATAATGTAAAGCGATAACATATAACACAAATCAGTGACATATAAACACAGTGTTAGAGACATATAAACACAGCTAGTCTCTGCACAAATCAATCAAAATAAAACAGGGTAAGTGTATTGAACAACGTACGTACCCTGGATAAAACGATCCAACATGTATATACATGTTTATATCAAATACAAGGGGGACAATGTAGTTATTATTGTCACTGTGTTGTGCAATAATATTTCAATCGTTAACCCTTCGAAATAAAATGCGCTGATTTCACACAATGCGCTTTCGTTTCAACATCGACGTGTTTCACTCGATATATATACTCATTGTTCTGTAGCCAACATTTGCAATATAGATCTACATTATAATAAGTATATAACCCTTGTTTTTTAAATTTAAAAGTCATTTTGATATTGAGACTTGGTGCACACCTCCTTTAACGGGCAAATTATATTGTTAAACTAAGCACTAAGGGTATTTCAAACAGCAACACGGGTCATATCTATATTTAGAAATAAAACGTCTGGTTTTCAGTCCTCTTGACGCTTACAATTACTTATTGAATCCCAAGCCGGAAAAAAGTGTAACCAGGTGATGTCACAACAGGTATAAATACTTCCCGTCTCGACGACATAAATCAGTACAAACCCAGGTTTTCGAGACAGATGTCTTGGTTAGCCGTTGTGCTCACCGTAACCGCTTACTTCGACTTCCTATGATCGAAGATAAGAGATAACAGGAATGGGTCTGGTTCCTTTTCCTTGGTTCCAGACCTTGAGGGTCCGCGGACGCTCTCTGCATTCGGGCAGTGATTTACGCCCACAACTCAACACAGAAGGACGGATTAACGACTGGGTTGTCTGGTTCCTTGGGTCAGATAGGCGATTTCTCCTTCCATAGCGGTCGCGCAACCCTGGCCGATGGGTCAGGCTAGCAAGGGAATGGAGTTAGAACCTTGACGACCCCCCAGGTGAACATGATCAGGGGCTAGGTGTATTAGAATCTGCCACCTGTTTGTGTACTCACCTGGGGGAAATATATCTACGATAGGCTCTTGAACTGGACTACCATCATACAAGGTAAAACATAATAGTTTAACTGATAACTAATGTGTATAGTTGTCAGCTTAAAACACGTTCCGGTAATTCAGCATTGACCGGGTTCGATCCCAAGTCGCGGCGGTTATGGCGGAGTACACTCTGACAAGGCTCATTTCCTTGTCTAGAGTAGGTTCGTTTACCCAGGGATCATGATGTGAACTGTTGCCCTGATATAACTGAAATAATGTTGTAAATGGCGTTAAACTTTAGAGCTTAGGAGAGGTTAAAAGGGATAAGAGATGGTTTAGGCAGTGCTAGGCAAAAGCCAGACAATGTGACCTGAATAGACTTACATTGGACACAGGGAGGTAAAAGGAAAAGAGAAAGCAACAAAAATAACACTAACAACCTGGTCCTCGCCCTGTAGATCGGGACTGGAGAACATCAACAAGACTTGGTAAACAGTTCAGATGATTGCCTAGAACAGACTGTTTGTTTGGTGTTTTACGCCTTTTTCAACAGTATTTCGGTTAACATTGGCCTAGAACAGACTGGTTTTTTTTTTTGTAAGTTGTTTAACACCTTTTTCAACAGTATTTCGGTGAACAGATGATGGCCTAGAACTTACTGGTTTGTATGGTGTTTAACACCTTTTTCAACAGTATTTTGGTAAAAAGTTCAGTCGCCTAGAACAGACTGGTTTGTTTGTTTTTTATGGTGTTTCACACCTTTTTCAAAAGTATTTCGGTTCACAGTGGCCTAGAACAGACTGGTTTGTTTGTTTGTATGGTGTTTAATTAATTTTCAACAGTACTTCTGTGAACAGTTCAGAAAATGGCCTAAAACAAAACGGTTTGTTTGTTTGTTTTGTGTTTTACACCTTTTTCAAAAGTATTTCGGTTAACAGGTCACAGTGGCCTAGAACAGACTGGTTTGTGTTTTTGTATAGTGTTTAACGCCTATTCCCGAAGTATTTCTGTGAACAGTTCGGAAAATGGCATAGAACAGACTGGTTTGATTGTTTGTATGGTCGTTTACGCCCTTTTCAACAGTATTTTCGTCAGCAGGTCAGTGGCCTAAAACAGACTGGTTTGTATGGTGTTTAACGCCTTCTCCAACAGTATTTCTTTGAACAATTCAGAGAATGGCCTAAAACAGACTGTTTTTTTTGGTTTGTATGGTGTTTTACCCCTTTTTCAACAGTATTTTGGTTAACAGGTCACAGTGGCCTAGAACAGATTGGTTTGTTTGTTTGTATTGTGTTTTACGCCTTTTTCAACAGTATTTTGGTTAACAGGTCACAGTGGCCTAGAACAGATTGGTTTGTTTGTTTGTATGGTGTTTTATGCCTTTTTCAACAGTATTTCATAGAGGTGTCTGTGGTGGAAAACATGGGAAAACGTATAGAGAGAAGTGTTTTTATTGAACTCTTTTAACCCTTGCCCACATACAGCAAATCTGCAGCAAACGACTTTGAGAACATCTTGGTATAGAAAATCTCTAAACTGAGCATGTACAATTAGTTAATGAGTCAATATACGTTTGCAAGTGGAAAATGGTTAAAACACTTGTTTGTTAAGTGCTATACACTTGTTTCAAGGAAATTGAACAACAAAACCCACAAAGTATCAAAAACACACTTTTTAATATTAAAATATGATAACATCGTTATCCTCAACAATAACTAAAAAAGTTGTGCCTTCTTAGTTAACCAGTACAAAAAGAAAATATTCTTACAACATTTTTACAAAATATAGTACAAAACATCTTATTTATAACAAAAATACACCTGATCTGCTCTATGAAAAAACCTGTCATATTGCATGCTATTTTTAAAGTAAACTCCTGAAATAACCAAATAATATATAATTGTGTGTGTATTGGGAAGTTAACCCTTTCCCTCATACGACAATTCTGCAGCAGACGATTTTGAACATCTCTATAACTGAATGGATTGATTGATTGGGGTTTAACGCTGTTTTCAAAAAAAATTCAGTTATATCACGGCAACCAGTTCACCTACTCATGCGTTTCCTGGTTTTCCCACACCAGTACACCACACAACATACCTTCCAATAAACTGGCTGCTTTTCCACATAGACTGTTAAACAGCCCATATAACTGAATGTATATCCTATGACTAAAAGTGGAAAACTTCAGAAAGCGTCTTTATGTGGGAAAGGGTTACACAAAAAACATAGTACATTTTGATCTCTCAACCTTTCCCCAAAACTAACAACTTTTGAAAATTCTGCAGAATATGACGTTTCAAAAAAATAAAAATTTACAACAATTACAATTCAGCCATTTCTCGACTCTATTAATTTTAAAACCCAGAAGGAAAAAAACTGTCAGGCCTTATCAATAAGCATGAATACTGCTAACAAAATGTTTAATTTGGCCAAACTAATATACTACATGATACTTCAAGGTCCAAATACATCAAATAAATTCCTTCTTTTTTGACATGTAAATCAACCAGTTTCAATGCTCAATTTTTTATCACTTTCCAAGCGTTTTAAAGGTAGAAATTCAAGAGAAGAACTCACCTTGCGAAGAGGGTTCCTGTAATTTTGAAAGAAAGTGGGCTGGGATGAAACTGGTTTTTCACATACATGTACTCTACTTTGACTTTCAAACAATGTCAAAATACTAAAAAAAATTGATTTAATTGTTTGAAAGTCAAAGTAGAGTACATACATGTGAAAAACCAGTGCATCCTACACATATTAACAATGAGTTAAAACTCAATATCATATATATTCAATGCATTCTGGTGAAGGTATACACTTAAATATATGCAAATAAAGGTTTTTTTAAGGACAATTTCACTGTAGATCAGCATGGCCTCGGATGGATTTGGCGTAATTTGACTTCAAGCATGCTTGTAGGACTAGATTGTTAACAGAAAAGATCCTGATCAGACAAGGCTGATCTTGATCTTCAATGGTTGTTGCCTTATCCATTTTGTGCATGAGTTAACCATATTATTCCTTTCCTGCATATCTGACACCTCTGCAGCAGACAATAATTGAACACATTGTGGCAAGGAAAAATTGCTCGAAACAAACAATTTCTCCTTTTGTCACAATGTTTTCAACTCTAGTCAATAATAATACTTTCATTTAAAGAAATGTTCCATATTTTTGCCAAGATGTTTTCAAAGTCGTCTACTGCAGATTTGTTGTATGTGGGAAATGGTTAACCCTTTCCCTCATATAGATGCTTTTTGACGCCTCTGCAGCAAACAGCTTTTTGAAAACATGGTGTCAAAAGAAGAAATTACACAAAACAAAACATGCAATTTCTCCTTTTGCCACAATGTTTTCCACTTTTCGTCATAGGTTATCCATTTAATTATAGAGATTTTCCATTTTTTGAAAAAATATGTTCAAAGTCGTCTGCTGCAGATTTGTTGTATGAGGGAAAGTGTTAAGTAAGGTTCTGATTATCAGTTTTGATGTGACAGCAAAATGAAACAGGGGAAAACATGTACATGTGTATCTATTTACAACTATTTATTGGTCTGACCGTCAAGGGGTCGTGGGTCGTTTAGCTTATCAGTTTTGACGTGACAGCAAAATGAAACAGGGGAAAACATGTACATGTGTATTTACACCTATTTATTGGTCTGACCTCCAAGGGGTGGTGGATCGTTTAGCTTGGGTCATTTAGCTTATCCCCCATATTGTTGTATGTGGGAAAGGTTTATAGAATGATGGAGTAAAACAAGAGCACTGCAAGCAAGGGAAACCTTAATTGACTTTAATTAAGCTAAATAACTGCAATAACCCACGCATAATCCATTTAACACTCATGGTTCTTGCTTTAACCATTTCCCCCCCAAACAAAAATCTGCAGCAGAGGACTTTGGAAATACGTGGACAAAAATATTGAAAATCCTTTTAAATGAGGGTGTTTTAATGAAAAAATTCAAAACATTGTGGCAAATGGAGAAATCTCCCAATTTGAGCAATTTCTTCTTTTGTCCCAATTTTGTTGCTGAGGTGTCAGAAAGCGTCTATATGTGGGAAAAAGTAAACACTCATGGTTCTTGCGTTCACCGTTTCCCACAAAAACCTATATATTATAGTTAATTTCCAGAGAATATACCATATCATGAGTTATGCGTCAACACAATTTTTAACATTTCCCATATACTACTAATTGGATGACAATATAAACATCTGATTAAAATGCGGAAAAATCTCTTCTAATGAAATTGTAATTCTCAAAAGAGGAAAACATTGTGGAAAGAAGAGGAATTGCTCATTATGATCAAGTTATCCTTTTATCATAATGGCTTTAATGCTTTCAAAAGTCAGAAGGTGTCAGAAAGCACCTGTTAGTGGGAAGGGGGGGTGATTCTCAGCGTGTTATATACATTCAACAGTAATTTTTTACATGCATAGAAAGCAGTCAATATTCACTGACATTACTAGTGATATATATATATGACTGTGAAGGGTCAATATGCATGTTGGAAACACAAGAATTTAAAGTTTTCGCGGTACAGTGAAACCTGTACTAGAGACAACCTTTGTTTAGGGATTCCTTGCCTAAAGCAACCACACTTTTAATCTCCCACTTACTCATTTTCTGCACAAATGACCCTGTAATCAAAGACCACCCGTCTTCACGTGGTCTTTAGACACAGGTTGGACTATTCCTTCTTAACCCTTTCCCTCATGTAGACACTTTCTGACGCCCCTGCAGTAGACGGCTTTTTGAAAACATAGTGACAAAAGAAGAAATAGCACAAAACGTGCCATTACTCCTTTTGCCACAATGTTTTCGACTTTTTGTCATAGGTTATCCATTCAATTATGGAAATTTTCTATTTTTTGACAAAATACGTTCAAAGTCGTCTGCTGCAGAATTGCCGTATGAGGGAAAGGGTTAACCCTTTCCATAATTCAACAAATACATCCCACATTTTTTTAACCCTTTCGCACATACAACAGATCTGCAGCAAACGACTTTGAGAACGTCTAGGCAAAAGCAAAGAAAATCCCTTTAAATTTAAGAACAATAATTGAAAAAAGAGTTTCAAACATGGTGACAAATGGTGAAATTGCTCGTTTTAATTGCTCGTTTTGAGCAATTTCTTCTTTTGTTGCAATGTTTCCAAAAAGCTGTCTGCTGTAGAGGCGACGGAAAGTGTCTATATAAGGGAAAGGTTTAAACATCTATGATAAAAAATGTATAACTTTAATTACTAAAAACATTATGACAAAAGGAGAAATTGCTTGTTTTTAACAATTTCTCCTTTTGTCACAATGTTTTCAAAAGTCATCTGCTGCAGAGGCGACAGAAAATGTCTGTATGTGGGAAAGGCTTAAGTATACAAAAACTGAGTTATTGACATTGCAGGAATTTCTTTTCTGGCTCGTCAAGATCATTCAACTTTTGCTAAAACGGTTTAAAAATGCTTCTTATAGTGATTCAAAATGTGTTTTCATTTGGTTTCATGGGGAAAGAGGTACAAGATCCGACAAAAGAGTGTTTTTATCTACATTTAACAACTACAAGTAGTGTTTACTAACTTTTCATACAACAATGTTATCAGGGTCTTGATTAACCCTTTCCCACATACAACAAATCTGCTGCAGATTACTTTATAGGCATGTAGGCAAAAAGGTAAGGAAAATCACTATAATTTACAGAGGTCTAGATAAGGAGGAGTATACAGCTCTTTTCCACACAATATCTCTCTTATTATCCAACCAACCCTATGATGTGGGTACTAAAAAGAATCGTCTCATTGAGACGATTCCTTTGAGTACCCATAACATAGGGTTAGAGGGTCAAATGAGGTTTTCAGAACATGCAAAACGCCCCTTATCTAGAGCTATGTATAAATGACAGTGCACTTATTGAATAGTGTAGAAAATATTTTGGCAAAAGAGCAAATTACTGATGATGATTAATTTTAACTTCAGCCACAACGGTTTCAATAGTCATCTGCTGCAGTGGCATCAAAATGTGTCTAGGAAAGGGCTTTAAAGTACCTGATACAATAATAAGGTGTTTGTTTTATCTACATTTAATAACGAGAATTTACTAGGTTTTCATTCAGCATGTTTTATCAGGATCTTAACTTTTTCCCACATACAGATGCTTCCTGACACCTCTGCAGCAGATGACCTTTGAAAACATTTTGGCAAAAGGAGACATTGCTTTTGATCAGCAATTTCTTCCTTTGCAATAACGCTCTATTTAAAAATTACTGGCAAGCCTTAATTAATGGAAATTTTTCACATTTTAGCCAATATTTTTTCGAAGTCGTCTGCTGCAGATTTGCTGTATGTTGGGAAAGTGTTAACTTATACAATTCTACATACAACATATATTAGGCAGACGACTTTGAAAATATGTAGGCGGAAGTATGTAAAACTTTCAAAAAGGAAAGTGTAAATATTGAAAAGAATTGATAAAACTGTGGTAACAATTGAAATTGTTTATTATGAGCAATTTCACCTATTGCCACTATGTTTTCAAAAGTCTTCTGCTGCAGATGCATCGACATGCTTCTACAAGTTGGAAAGGGTTATACCTATTTGTCTACAATCTACATTGCACATCATGCTTATTTGATAAGCAGATAAAGTTATCAACATTTCAAGGTGTCCTATGTTTAAGCTTTTCCCACATACAGCAAATCTGCAGCAGAAGACATTTAAATCATTTAGGCAAAACTAAGGAAATCTCTATAAATGAAAGAATGATTATTGAATTTAAAACATTGAGGAAAGAAGAAGAAATTGCATATTATGAGCAATTTCTCCTTTTGACACGATGTCTCTTGCCTTGATGTTTTCGAGGTCGTCTGCTGCTGATTTGCTGTATGTGGGTTAGGGTTAAACTCTTTCAAATTCAAAATATTTAAATTACAAAAGAATGGTTATTAATACTATGTACATCGAAATTAAAGAATAGATTCAGAACAGAGAAGAAGACATTGTGGGACAAAAAGATGAAGCTCAACATGAGCAATTTTTCGTTTTCCCCACAATGTTTTAACCCGTTACTTCACGCGGGCTTTTCATGGGTCTGCTTTACAATCATCAGACGAACAATTTCAACAATCTAGAAAACTGAAAGAATTATATTGATAAAGAGTTGAAAATATTGCAATAAAAGGTTTACTCGTTTTGAGCAATTTCACCTTTTATTACAATCTTTTCAAAAGTCGTCTGCAACAGCAGGCGTCAAATGTTGTCTGTGAGAAGTAATGGGTTAACCCTTTGCAAAAAATACAACAAATCTTCAGCAGACGACTTTGAAAACATCTAGTCAAAATTATGGATTCTCTTTATTATAAATGAAAGAACAATTAATGAATAAAGTTGAAAACGTTGTAGCAAAAGTAGTAAATTGCTCACTTTGAGCAATTTCTCCTTTTGTCACAATGTTTTAAAAAGACGTCTTCTGCAGAGGCACCAGAAAGAGTCTGTATGTGAGAAAGGGTTAACAAGAGGTCTGCTGTAGGTGTTAAACAGTGCCTATAAACCAATATTGTTACAAAAAGAAAACATAGATGTGAATGTGACAGCTACAAAGAAAATAATGCAGGAAAAATATATTTTTTTTACGAATTGTACACAGCATGGTGCATTTATGTTGGAAATTGTGGTAAAGTCTTCCTTATTTACACCTCTTGTGACAACCTAGAACAGTCACTAAAGATAAATCTACCCTTTTACACATACAGACACCTCTGCAGCAGACAGCTTTTAAAAACATTTTGGAAAAAAAAGAACAATTTCTCCTTTTGCAAAAATGATTTTTATATCTATATTCAACTATTATAATTTCAATTACAAAGATTTTTTGATATCTTTGTCAATTAGTCTGCTGCAGACTTGCTGTTTTGGGGTTAAATAGCCCCTATATATCCATAAAAACTTTGTTTTCTGGGATATAATAATCTCTTGTAAAGTTTAGGACCGAAATGTATGGACAGCTCTGATGACATATTGTCTGCATATAGGGCACTCCGACAGTTTCTTTCCACACTGCGTGCATGTCACCATATGACCACATTCCAAAAGGACACAGTCGATCGCAGCATCCATACAAATCTTGCATATTTCATCCTCGGTCGATGTGGAAGTACTCGGGACAGAGGTCGGATCATCACTTATTATTCTTGCTTCCTCAGCTGTAAGATAAGGGAGATGGTATCCTGAACATGTTATCGTAATTGACCTTTTAAGCAACATACAACAAATCTCTAGGCAACGACTTTGAAGACATGTTGTTAGTAAAAACAATGGAAAATCTTTATTTGAAAGTATAATAGTTGAATTATGTTGATAACATTGTTGTGAAAGGAGAAATTGCTCATTACTTTAGAAAAAAAAATATTTTCAAAGTTGTCTGCTACAGATTTGTTGTATGTAACGAAGGGTTAAGTAATTTCCTGACATAAGTTTACTAATCGAGGGCTTGGCGTGAAACGGTTGTAACTTAAAACCTATTTTGAAAACCCTGGTTTAGGGGCAATTTTGACCCTTTTGTAAACAATGCAAATTTAGGTGCCATTGCTCAGAACGAGCAATGGCACCTAAATTTACATTGTTTACCAAAAAAAGTGATTTAACTCTTATAAAGACTTTATGGCGAGGTGATTAACCTTGGTAAAAAAATACCAATTTTAGATACAACTGTTTCACGCCAAGCCCTCGACTTGCTCATGATGTTTACGACTTACTTAACCCTTTCCCACTTAAGGAAGCCTCTGCAGTAGACAACTTTGAAAATAAATTGCAATTCCTCCTTTTGTCACAATGTTTTCAACTCTATTCATTAACTTTACTTTCAATTTGAAAGATTTTTCATATTTTTGGCTATAAGTTTTAACAAGAGCTGTCGGAGGACAGCGCGCTCGACTATTCCACCGCTTATTTAAGTTACCGAGATAATGGACTCTAATGTAGTTGCATGCAAAACATTAACCACAATTTCTTAGTGGGTGATAATTTGCATTATATGCAGGATAGTGTTATTTAACATGATTATTTTCATAGGTTTGATGGTTAGATAGGGTTGTATAACCTTTCAATGGAATGCATCAAGTAGTTACTAAGATATGGACTCTTAATGTAGTTGCACGCACACCTTTAACCATAATTTCTAAGTAAAAAAAGGGCAACAATTTGCACCATATACAGGATAGAGTTATCTTAATTGGTTGTGTTTATAGTTGTACAATTGGGAAAGGTTGTATAAAGTTTCAATACAATTGTTCAAGTTGTTACTGAGATTACACTCTAAATGTAGTTGCAAAACTTTAACCAGAATTTCTAAGTCCAAAAAGGTCCATAACTTGCATAAAATGCTGGTTGGTAAGGGCTGTATAACGTTTCAATGCAATGCATCAAGTAGTTACTAAGAGATGGTCTCTTTATGTAGTTGCATGCAAAACTTTAACCAGAATTTATAAGTCCAAAAAGGCCATAACTTGCATAAAATGCAGGATAGAGTTATCATACTTGATAATCTACATAGGTGTGATAGTTGGGTAGGGTTGTATAAAGGTTCAATGCAATGCATCAAGTATATACTGAGATGTGGACTCTTAATTTAGTTGCATGCAAAACTTTAACCAGTATTTCTAAGTAAAAAAAGGGCCATAACTTGCATAAAATGCAGAATAGAGCTATCATACTTGATAATCTACACAGGTGTAATAGTTGGGTAGGGTTGTAGAAAGTTTCAATGCAATGCAGCAAG
The DNA here is from genome assembly GCA_031761405.1 of Serripes groenlandicus. Lineage (NCBI taxonomy): Eukaryota > Metazoa > Mollusca > Bivalvia > Cardiida > Cardiidae > Serripes > Serripes groenlandicus. Next base: position 46,573,417 of record JASEVX010000003.1, read on the forward strand.
TAAATACTGAGATATGGACTCTTAATTTAGTAGCACGCAAAACTTTAACCAGAATTTCTAAGTAAAAAAAAGTGCCATAACTTGCCTAAAATGCAGGATAGAGTTATCTAACTTGTTAATCTACATAGGTGTAATAGTTGGGTAGGGTTGTATAAAGGTTCAATGCAATGCATCAAGTATATACTGAGATATGGACTCTTAATTTAGTTGCATGCAAAACTTTAACCAGAATTTCTAAGTAAAAAAAGGGCCATAACTTGCATAAAATGCAGGATATAGTTATCTTAGATGATAATCTACACAGGTGTGATAGTTGGGTAGGGTTGTAGAAAGTTTCAATGCAATGCATCAAGTAAATACTGAGATATGGACTCTTAATTTAGTTGCACGCAAAACTTTAACCAGAATTTCTTAGTAAAAAAAGGGCCATAACTTGCATAAAATGCAGGATAGAGTTATCTTAGATGATAATCTACACAGGTGTGATAGTTGGGTAGGGTTGTAGAAAGTTTCAATGCAATGCATCAAGTAAATACTGAGATATGGACTCTTAATTTAGTTGCACGCAAAACTTTAACCAGAATTTCTAAGTAAAAAAAGGGCCATTACTTGCATAAAATGCAGGATAGAGTTATCTAACTTGATAATCTACATAGGTGTGATAGTTGGGTAGTGCTGTATAAAGTTTCAAAGCAATGCATCAATTAAATACTGAGATATGGACTCTTACTTTAGTTGCACGCAAAACTTTAACCAGAATTTCTAAGTAAAAAAGGGCCATAACTTGCATAAAATGCAGGATAGAGTTATCTAACTTGATAATCTACATTGGTGTGATAGTTTGGTAGGGTTGTAGAAAGTTTCAATGCAATACATGTAGTATTTAAGAACTTGCATGCAAAACCTTAACCAAAGTGTGACGTGGACGCCGACGCCGACGCCAGGGTGAGTAGTATAGCTCTCATATTCTTCGAATAGTCGAGCTAAAAACGTCTGCTACAGGATTGTTGTATGTTGGAAAGGGTTAAGTCCATAAAAGTCTACTACAGATTCTTTTAATAAGAATATGGTCAAAATCATGTTTCTTAGATATATTTCTCAATTTGAAACACCATGCATTTGAATATAATCACAGTTACATTACTTCTAAATTTGTTTGTGATACCACATTTTAGACCTAAATTGTGAGACATTTCCATTAATAACCCATTCCAACATACACAGCGTTATTTCCAGAATGCATTTTCTGCCTTTTTAACGCAATTAAATTGACTTTGATGCATAGTAATTGACAACCACTCTCTGTAATGACGAAAAGACTTTGGGATGAATCAGCAAAAAAGAATATGACCATGACTTTAACCCTTTCCCTCATACGACAATTCTGTAGCAGACGACTTTGAACATATTTTGTCAAAAAATTAAAAATCTCTATAATTGAATGGATAACCTATGACTTAAAGTGGAAAACATTGTGGCAAAAGAAGAAATTGCTTGTTTTGAGCAATTTCTTCTTTTGTCACTATGTTTTCAAAAGGCCGTCTGCTGCAGAGGCATCAGAGAGCGTCTATATGAGGGAAAGGGTTAAATGATTGGTCAGAATCAACTTAACCGATCTAAATCTACAATGAATCAGTTTTTAAAACCACACTTGGTCACATGATAAGCTTAACGATGACATGTGCTATTTATACAGCCAATACATGGTTAATAATCAAGATGACGAATTTTGGTTTATGAAGTGGCTGCAACGGAAGAATGGACAATACAGATGCTTTCTGACACCTCTGCAGCAGATAATAATAAAACTTTTATTTATGTAGATATTTTTCATAGTTTTGTTGAAATGATTTAAAAGGTGTCTGCTGCATATTTGTTGTATGCAGGAAAGGGTTAATAAGCTTTTTCTGACTTTTAGACAGTAAGTTAAGATATTTAAATGAAAGTTGATGTCCAATATAAAAACTCCTAGTCATTATATAATCCTATCACCATTAAAGATTGATATATTATCAGATAAAACTCCCATAAAAAGTGGACATATATTTGAATATATTTTTCTCCGTTTTTGTACAGCAAATTTGCTGTCTTCTTTTTTTTGTATCAAAGACAAGTAAAAGATTTGATATTGCACCTTTTATATTTTAACTCAAGTTGGAAATTATTTTGATCATATGATAAACTAGAAATATCACTGAAGGTGATGAATACCCCCAGCTGGTGCCTGACAATATACATATGTATGAGAAATTCAAGGGACCAGAACTCGTTTAAAAATTATTTCAGTGCAACACGCCGACAATATGCACAACTAGGTTTGGCATCAATCATTCTTGTAAAGTTATATTGAATTCTGACCAAGGGTTGCTGAGAAATAGTGTTCACAAGAAATGTCCACAGACCAACGGACTCCTATATAGCCCCCATATACTATGTATCTGGGGGTATAATAATATCTATGGCTTTCCTCACCTTTCTTTTTGCTGTTTACATTGTCTACCAAAAGACATTTCACCCTTTCTTGTAACTCCCAGCTCTAATTATTAAAATAGAGTTATAAACATTGTGGCAAATGGTGCAATTGCTCATCACCTTTGCCACAACGTTTCCATAAGTCGCCTGCTGAAGAGGCATCAAAATGTGTCTAAAAAGTGGGAAAGGGTTAAATTAAACCTTCCCAATGTACACATATCTAGGGCTTTCCTCACCTTTCTTTTTGTTGTTTTCATTGTCTACCCAAAGGCGTTTCACCCTTTCTTGTAACTCCCAGCGTTCACAACACCCTTTATAGTCCACAAAGTTATTGATGAGAATTCTCTTGAGTGCTTTTATATTGAGTTCTTCAATCTCATCTTCACTCTTTATATCACTTAGCTTTAAGTTGGGATTGTCTTGATTTGAAGAAGATTTCTGTAAAGACAAGTACAAAAAGAAGGTGTAAGGGGCTGCAGAAGATTTTGCAGAAGCATAACTATAATGAAGACATCACTTCTGACTGCAAAAAAAGAAATAGAACTGCAGCCCCAATCATCACTTTATTTTATACCTTGAACCTTTGTTGAGCCTGACCAAGTCAATATCATATGATTCGAAGGGTGAATTAATAGTAAGAATTGCATCTACTTAACCCTTTCCCACATACAGTAAATCTGCTGCAGACGACCTTGAAATCTTTTAAAATAGAGTTGAAAACATTGTGGCAAATCATGAGCAATGAGCATCAGGAGTAATTTCACCTTTTCCACAATGTTTACAAGAGTCGTCTGCTGCAGAGGCATCAACATGAGTCTACAAGTGGGAAAGGGTTAAATTAAACCTTCCCCATATATACACATATCTGTAGGCTAGCAGTAAATTTTGAAAAATGCTAGGCAAAAATATGAGAAATCTCTACGTATATAATGAATGTGTTATTATCAAACAAGAGGGCCATGATGGCCCTGGAATCGCTCATCTGATTTCTTTTTTTTCACTATATAGCTATATTAGCCCCCCCCCCCCGCCCCCCCCCCCCCTGGCAGCCATAGTTTCTGACCAATCAACTTGGCTTGAAGGAATCTGATAGAGGGTCACCCTAGGAACATTTCTACAAAATTATTTGAAAAACGGCCAGACACTTTTGGAGGAGAAGATTTTTTAAGTTTTCACTATAGCCATATAAGGCAAAATAGACCCGCCCCCTGACGGCCATGTTTTTCGACCAATCAACTTGGCTTGAAGGAATCTGATAGAGGGTCATCCAAGGAACATTTCTACAAAATTATTTGAAAATCGGCCAGACACTTTTGGAGGAGAAGATTTTTTTAAATTTTCACTATAGCCATATAAGTTTTTTTCATTTCGTTGCCATGGAAACCAGAATTCTTCATGGATCCCAAAAATTTGAAGGAAATCTTGTGCAGTTATTGAGAGGATGCTTTCTGTGAAGTTTCATCCCAATTGACCCACTGGTTACTGAGGAGAAGAAGTTGATGGACGACGGACGACGGACAAAAGCCGATCGCAATAACTCACCTTCAGCAAAGCTCAGGTGAGCTAAAAAGTTGAAAATGTTGTGGCAAAAGGAGAACTATGATAAATTTGTAATAATTAAAAAAGTTGAAAGTATTGTGGCATAAGGAGAAATCTCTCACTTTGAATAATGTCTCTTGTTGCCACAATGTATAAACCACGAGGGCTATGACGGCCATGGAATTGCTCACCTTTAAGTTTTGACTATATGCATTAAGGCAAAACAACCCATGCCCCTGGTGGCCATGTTTTGACCATCATGGCTTGAAGGAATCTGATAGAGGTCAGCCAAGGTACTTTTCTACAAAATTATTTGAAAATCGGCCAGACGCTTTTGAGGAGAAGATTTTTAAAGTTTTGAATATAACCATATAAGGCAAAACAGCCCTGCACCCTGGCAGCCATGATTCTTTACCAATCAACATGGCTTAAAGGAATCTGATAGAGGGTCACCAACTTTGGGTGGAGAAGGTTCTTTAAGTTTACACTATAGCCATATAATGCAAAAACAGTTGCCTGGCGGCCATGTTTTTTGACAAATAAACATGGCTTGAAGCAATCTGATAATCGACCATCCAGTTTGGGAGAAGAAGATTTTTTTTCTCGTTTGGATGCCATGGAAACCAGAATTCTGAATGGATCTCAAAAATTTGAAGGAATTCTGGTCAGGTCATTGAGAGGATGCTTTCTGTGAAGTTTCAACCCAATTGACCTACTGGTTACAGAAGAGAAGATGTTGACGGATGACACAAGGCGGACAAAAGGCGATTACAACAAGGGCACCGCAAAGCGGATGCATCCCCTCGCCATATACTAGCTGTAAACCAAGTTTGGTTAAGATCGGTCGAAGGATGTTCAGTGTAGAGTGGTCACAAGGTTGTTAAGGATGGACGCGAAATAGTCAGTCCAATTTTGACCTTGACCTTTAACATATGACCTTGAAAATAGATAGGCTTCTAGACCTTGTCATATACTAACTATATACCAAGTTTGGTTAAGATCGGTCAAAGAATGTTCAGTGTAGAGTGGTCACAAGGTTGTTGATATGGGAAAATAGTCAAAGTCCAATTTTGACCTAGACCTTTAACCTATGACCTTGAAAATAAATAGGCTTCTAGACCTTGCCATATTCTAACTGTAAACTAAGTTTGGTTAAGATCGGTCAAAGGATGTTCAGTGTAGAGTGGTCACAAGCTTGTTACGGACGGACGCGCAGACGTGCAAATGAACAAACAGACAGCCCCGTTACTATATATCCCCTCTACAAACTTCGTTAGCCGAGGGGATAATAACTCACCTTGAGAATTTCGTGCTCGGGTGAGCTATGCTGCAAATGCTTCGAAATGAGTCTGCATATTATGCAGAAGGGTTAACCCATTCCCACATAAAGACAAACAGCTGGATTTGAATTTTGAAAAAGAAATTGGCAAAAAGGAAAAGTTGCTCTTTAGGAGCAATTTCTTCTTTTGCCACAATGTTTACAACTTTATTAAAAAGAACTTCTTTCATTTATAGAGTTTCCATAATTTTGACTATGTTTTCAAAGTGCACATTTGAAGTATGTGGGAACAGGTTAACCCTTTCCCTCATATAGACGCTTTATGACGCCTCTGTAGCAGACAGCTTTTTGAAAACATAGTGACAAAAGAAGAAATTGTTCAAAATGAGCTATTTCTCCTTTTGTAATAATGTTTCCACTTTTAGTCATTGGTTATCCCTTCAATTATAGAGATTTTCTATTTTTTGACAAAATATGTTCAAAGTTACGGGTTAAGAACTAAAGATACAAACTTCTGCTTCAAGCTCTTGTCTTAGTCTTGCCTCCGTCTCCCTCATCTCTTGTTCCTGTCGTCTCCTGAGTCTTTCTTGTTCCGAGTCTGGCCTGCCAGTACCCGAATCAGCTGCAGTGTCCGCTGTTCGATCACTACTTCCAGTTTCAAACGAACCTGAGTTTTGTGGCATATTTGTTGAAGGCGTAGCTTGTTGACGGACTGGTTGACCATTCTGATTTAGCGAGTCTCCTGACTGGTTACGAGGGGTATTTGATTGTTGTTCTGACTGCTGTTCTTGTCTCATTCGCTCCTGTGTGACAAATTAAACCCTTTCACATATTAGAGCTCAACATAAGGGTCATTTTTCATGCTCTTAAATCCTTTTTGGATACACAAACCCTAGTTTGCGGGTACTCACACAAATCGTCTCACTGAGATGATTCTTTTAACCCTTTCCCTCATACAACAATTCTGCAGCAGACGACTTTGAACGTATTTTGTCAAAACATAGAAAATCTCCATAATTGAATGGATAACCTATGACTAAAAGTGGAAAACATTGTGTCAAAAGAAGAAATTGCACGTTTTTTGCAATTTCTTCTTTTGTCACTATGTTTTCAAATAGCCGTCTGCTGCAGAGGCGTCAGAAAGCGTCTATATGAGGGAAAGGGTTAAGTATCCATAACCTAGGGTTTGGTTGAGTAATAAGAGAAATATTGATATTGTTGTCTCCCCTTATCTAATCCTTTGACACAGGCATCTGAAAACTTTGTGGGAAAAGGTCAAAAATGCTCATAATAAGCAATGAGAAATTTCTCATAAATTGCAAGAATGTTTTCAACTAAATGCAGTGCCAGTGATTATAATTTAATTTATAGAGATTCTCCATATTTAGGCTACAGATTAGCTGTATCATGGATGTTGGAAAGAGTTAATCCCTTCCCACAACATTATAGACACTTTCTGACGCCTCTGCAGTAGATGACTTTTGAAAACAGTGAAACAAAAGGAGAACTTGCACAACATGTCGCAATGTTTTTAACCTTTTTTCAGTAAATTACTAATTATACCGTCATTTATAAAGATTTCAGTGTTTTTACTTAAATATTATCTCAATAGTCTGCTGCAGATTTGTCGTAAGTTGGTTAACCCTTTCCCTCATACAACAATTCTGCAGCAGACGACTTTGAACATATTTTGTCAAACAATAGAAAATCTCCATAATTGAATGGATAACCTATGACTAAAAGTGGAAAACTTTGTGTCAAAAGGAGAAATTGCACGTTTTGTGCAATGTCTTTTGTCACTATGTTTTCAAATAGCCGCTACAGAGGCGTCAGAAAGCGTCTATATGAGGGAAAGGGTTAAGATATTACTAGTGCTCATTCATAACCAATCAACGGATATTCCATTTTTGGGGCATTTTAACACCCCTTTACCACATACTACAGCAGACAACTTTGAAAAGAGTTTGTTGAAAATTGGAACCACTCTATAAATGAAAGGGTTTGTCACTCTTAAATACAAAAGTATTGCTCCGGCACACTCAACTGGGGTATGTTGAATGTGTTTACATACAGACAGGAAACACCGCAAAGCAAAGGAACAAGTTTTTCAACAGAAACCAGAATACAAGTCATCCATCTTTACAGCAGTGACTTATGACCTTTTATAAACAAATGCTTGCCAAATGGCAATATTGCCGAGTGCGAGGGTAAGCAACGCCAACAAACAAATGACCCAAAATCAATCCAAGGCTTTATTTCTATGTTAGCTACTTTTCTATGAAAATTGGTTAGAATCAGTCATTGAAGTCCAAAGAAATTTCTAGGATTGAAATGAAAGTTTCCCGCTCACCAGCATGGCCATTAACATCACCATTTTTATAACCATTTATAATATGAGCATTTTCTCCATTTTGCCATATTTTCAAAGTCATGAGCAGAAGATGCAGCAGATGCGTCAAAATGCCTTGACATATGGGAAAGTTTGTATTGAGTGTTCATTGCCCTATCAAATCACATGGCAGCCACTTCTTCAATGTGCAGAGGGAATGTACTTACTGCGAGCTCTTCTACAAATCTTTCTTGTTCACTAGAGGGTCTGTTGTAATTTGGGTTTCCTCCGAAATAGCCAAAGATCAACTCAATCAGGTCATCTTTTTCTTTGCATTTTGATGTGTTTACATTCTGCTTGTTTAGCAACGCTTTCAAGTCTTTAACTTTCCAAGCAGAGAGAAGAGATCGTGAGAATGTTCCAGTGAGAAGAATCTGACACTTTTTACACTGGGCGAGCCGTGGACTAGAGGACCCCGCACTGACACAACAACTTGAGCAAAACAATCTACTGCAGTCTTTACATGGTTTCTGAAAAATACATGAAGAACAGAATTCATAATTTGAATGTCCCACATAACAACAAATCTGCAGGGGGTGACACCCAAGTCAAATACATGTATGTATATAGAAAATGTCTTTAACCCTTTCCCTCATAGGACAATTCTGAAGCCGACGCCTTTGAACATATTTTGTCAAAAAATAGAATTGAATGTATAACCTATGACTAAAAGTGGAAAACATTGTGACAAAAGGAGAAATTGCTTGTTTTGAGCAATTTCTTCTTTTGTCACTATGTTTTCAAAAAGTTGTATGAGGGAAAGGGATAAATGAAAATATAGCAATTGAATTGAGTTAATAAACACTGTGGCAAATTGCCAATAAGAAATTGAAAACGGTTTTAGGTCTCATTGCCTGGCTTTTAGTTAAAACAGGGTTCAAAATTAACATTTTAGAGGATGCTCATTAATTATTGATTTTAAACAAAATTGCTTGCTACTGCTAATTTCGAACCCTGGCTAAAATTAATCAAACCGCAAACGTAGGACAGGTTGAATTGAGAAATAAGGATAAATTAAAGGGTAATCAGTTTTACTTTTTACAGCGCTTATCAGCAGACACAAATATTTGCTGAATTAGTCATTTGATTTACACATCTGGCCATTACCCTCAAGATTTTAGAGAGATTTGTTCTTCGCCTAAATCTTCGTTGAGTACCTCTGTATTTATATACAACTCTTGAAGCGTGTGCAACAGAAGGCTTTTGAAATCATTGAGACAAAAGAAGAAATTGCTCAAAATGAGCAATTTCATCTTTTTGCCAAAATGTTTTCAAAGTCGTCTTCTGTAGATTAGCTTCATTATCATTATGGGAAAGGTATAACTAATGAGTGAGACCAGTACATACCTTCCTTCTAAATGCTGTAAATGATAGGGTACATTCTTCACATGAAGTTGGTTCCGGTTTCGCCGGTGGTCTGTTTCCATTGTTCGTTGAAGAGTTGAAAGGTTGATTACTGAATTGGGGCGATGTATGATGGTTCCCAGGGTTTATGTGAATTCTTATACCCCCACGCCCATCTGGCTGGGGTTTAACAATACCAGCACCCATAGAACCTTGGTCATCTGTGAAAAGACTAACTGTTTTACAGAGCTCAAGAAAGTTAACCCTTTCCCACATACAACAAACCTGCAGCAGATGACTTTGAAAACATTTTGGCATAAGCGTGAAAAATGTCCTTCAATGAGACTAATCTATGAGAGTTGAATTTATTAAACAAGAGTTGGAAACATAATGGCAAATGAGGAAATTGATGCAACAAACACCTTTTGAAAACATTGTGGCAAATGGTGAAATAAGTCATTATGAAAAATTTCCTCTTTTGCCACAATATGTTTAACTCTATTCAAAAGTTACACATTCATTTGTAGAGATTTTCCCTTTTTTTGTCTAGATGTTTTTAAAGTCGTGTGCTGCAGAATTGTTGTATGTGGGAAAAATGGTAAGCCCTATGCAGTATGCTGTGGGTTATCAAATGAATCATCTCACTGTGTGCCCCCAAGTATAACAATGGCAGTCACAAAAATATATTTACTGTACAATATCTAGCTGCAATCGAAACGAAAAGGTTAATCTTGTTAAAAATTACAACTCACTAGTCTATGCAGAAATTTATATCGAAACAAAACAAGCTCAGTTTCATATTCTCACAACTCAGCGCCAGGCCAAAAATTTGATCACTGATGTCAAAAGGATAGTATAGTACATTTAGAATAATGATCTTTGACCTCCCATGGAGCTTTATAGTTTATATGATTTACATTGAAAATGAACAGCACATGCTACTACATTGTAGAGGGTACTCCAATATCAGAGAGACTTTTGAATTCAAATTGTCCAAAATTTCTCAAAAAAGTAACACTTATAATATGTGCGATATGTATAAGATAAGGCTTATATTTAATAATCAATCTTCCACGGCACTTAAATTATCTTCCTCTTTCGTAACAAATTGTTTTATTGTGAGAAGTAATCTATTGCAATAGATTTTCATTATACATGTATTTTATATCCACATAAATGTTTGCATTTTATAACCATGTTTAATCATTCGGTCATTACCATTTATTGTAAATGCGTTTGTGCCAATAAAATATTGTCTATTGTATATGATATTGTCTATGATAAACCCCAATTCCTGGACAAGTGACATTTCCATTATTATCACTCTTCTGCGTGAATCTTCAAACAAACCATTTGAGTAACACTATCAAGTTTATCCTGAAGAAGACTTGAGCATTTGTTTGCCTGCTTCTCAATAATTACAGTGATCAACTTTAAAGTTTAGTAATACGCTGGTAATACTAAGGTAAATACTTTAGTAAGGATAATCCTAACATCAAATTCAGTTTGTCATGAACTAATTCCATTCAATATATAAACACTTTCCCATATACAACAAATATGTAGCAACAACTTAAGTTTTTTTTAACAAAAACATGGGTCCCTAGACTTACTGAAATCGACCTGATTACTGAAATCCACTGAAATCGACGTCAAATTACTGAAATCAACCTGTATTATTGTTGTTTGTGTTATTTAATAATCAATGAATTATTAATAGTATACATTAATATGTTTCTTTCAATAAAATATGAAAAAAAAAAGATTATTTATGAAATCGACTTCTCAATGTCCAAAATAACCGTTAGAACGGCAACGGTGTCGTGTGCGATTTGAAAATCTATGAAAGTTACTCCAATTCTCGGTAATCTCCTTAAAGGTGTGAAAGAAAAGGTCTAACACCTATATACTTAATTTTCTGTTAATTTGTTTAACTAATTGTTAATTTGTAGGGATTTTAATTAACTAATCTACATAACATGCAAGAGTGTTTAGTTATTACATTTCTCAATAAATAGTATTAAATAGAATAAAAATTGGTGTTTCCAAAAGAAATGTAATATCCAGGCCACACCACGGGGAGGAACTCTCTCATGGCCCAACATTAAATTTATATAAAAATATACAAGTTACGAAAAATACATATCATTAAACCAGAAGTGAACTATACTTTAAAAAAAATATGACAAATATCAAAAAAATAAACAATGAAATACAAAGGATTCATGCATTAAAATAGCCACCGATATAATATAGACAGAAATTTACTTGGTAGAAGATGTATTAGAACACAATAAAACACATAGGCTACATGTATTAGAAAAGATGGCAATGCTACAAACAAAAGTACACTTACACACAATAAAACACATAGTACATGTATAATACAGAGCAAACATCACGTTATGGCTACATGGCAGAACAATTGAAAATCTCTAGAAATGAAAGTAAAACTATTGAATTTAGAGTTGAAAACATTTTGACAAAAGGAGATATTGCTCATTACATTATTGTAAGCAATGTGCCACAATGATTTCAAAAGTAGTCGACTGCAGAGGTGTCAGAAAGCGACTATATGAGGAAAGGATTAAAGATCAACCTTCATAACAATTACCCCACCCATTTATTTTAAAGCAATTTAACAACATTCTTCTTCCTCTAACCTTCGTGTCGAAAGCTGAAATAAAAAACAGCATGGCGACCGTATGTTGATTTACAAACCTACATAGAAATCCTGTCAAACAAATAAAATTACCCGCTTACCAGGGGACTACATAGGGTAAATAAAACACTATGACAGTTAAAATTTAGGTTTCCAACTACGCCATCGGAACTACTTCCGGGTCATTGACGTCATCATGAATCTATAACAACCAGACGCTTGATTGTCCTTTAACCCTTCACCTCATACAAACAATCTACAGCAGAGGACTTTGAAAACTACTGAACTTCAGTGTTGTTCGTCTATGGGTTCGTCTTCTGCAAATGCTTAGATATCTATAAGTGTTGTGTTTATCTATTACAATTCAACCCATGCATTTGTTGATCTGTATTTATGTTATTTATCACATATATTGGCTAACAGTTATCTCTTTCCACGATGTTTTGAAACAAAATTGTCTGCGGCAAATGAATCCAGTCATCAATATCTGGAAAAGGTTACATTCGCAACGAAAACAAAAATCTCGTAAACGATTTCGAAAGATAATCAAAACAATTTGATTGAAATTTAAACACATTCTGATTATCATAACCACTCTAGTAGCCTACATATAATGAATTGTATATATGAGTCGTCCCACGAGAAAACCAACATTGTGGACTCTGCGTAAAGTACCGACCCAGATCAGCCTAACCATGCCGCACAGGCTAATCCGGATATACACTTTTCGCCTCCTGTGGATTTTCTGTTTCAGGAATAACTACTCTATACATCTATCCCCCCCTAAGACGGAATGTGTCGGCCGGATCAGTCTGCGCGATGTCTATCGCCGCAGCCTCACGAGAAATACCAACATTGTGGACTATGCGTAAAGTACCGACCTAGATCAGCCTAACCATTCCGCAAAGTCTAATCCAGACATACACGTTTTGCTTCCTGTGGATTTTCTGTTTCGGAAATCATTAGGCTACTCTATACCTCTACCCCCTGAGACGGAATGTGTCGGCCCGGATTAGCCTGCGCGGTCTGCGCAGGCTGATCTGTATCGATACATTACGCAGAGTTGATAATGTCGGTGCGGAACGGCTCATACCAGTGTTATGGGCCGGTGGCCTTTTACTTAAAAAAAAGACTTGATTGATACTTGGACAAAATTATGTAAACTGTCAATAAATGAAAGTCTAATAATTAATGAGTAGCGTTAAAAAAGTATTGAGGCAAAATTATAAATTGCTCGTTATTTCTCATTTTGACACAATGTTTTCCATAAGATGCGACAGAAGGCGCCTGTGTGTGGAAGAGGGTTAATTGACGTGCTCCATTATACAGAAAAGAAGTGTTTTTTTAGACAGATTTATTGTCTTTTTTGATGCAGTGAGATTTTCGTGTAAAAAATATTTTTAAGACTTCCAAGAATATCGCCCCACTAGAAAACAGCCGAACCCTTAATTAACCCTTTCCCTCATATAGACGCTTTCTGACGCCTCTGCAGCAGACGGCTTTTTGAAAACATAGTGACAAAAGAAGAAATTGCACAAAACGTGCAATTTCTCCTTTTGCCACACTGTTTTCCACTTTTTGTCATAGGTTATACATTCAATTATGGAGATTTTCTATTTTTTGACAAAATACGTTCCAAGTCGTCTGCTGCAGAATTGTCGTATGAGGGAAAGGGTTAACCAAATATAGACACATTTGGACTAATAAACGGCAGACGAATATTTAACCCTTTCCCGGAAATTAACGCTTTCTGAGGCCTCTGCAGCAGGCGACTTTTGATGAGCAATTTCTCCTTTTGCCACAATGTTTTCAACTTTATTTAATTATTATACTATTATTTACAAAGATTTAACGCATTGTTACCTATGCGTTTTCAAAGTCGCCTGCTGCAGATTGTGTTGTATTTGAAAAGGGTTTAAATCAGGGACTTCTTATAGCCATG
>JASEVX010000003.1:46587243-46634951 GCA_031761405.1 Serripes groenlandicus
TTATTGAGTAGATCATTATGTTCATTTGTCATACTGCCGATGCTTTCATAGGATGTCTGCTGGAAATCATGTTATGCATTTTAACCATTTCCCACAAACAACAAATCTGAAGCAGACGACTTTGAAAATCAATTGAAATGAAGGAACAATGATTTAATAGAGTTGAAAACATGGTGACAAAAGGAGAAATTGCTCATTTTGAGCAATTTCTTCTTTTGTCGCCATGTTTTCAAAAAGCCGTCTGCTACAGAGGCATCAGAAAGCGTCTATATGAGGGAAAGGGTTAAATCCATATATCCCTGATAGAAAACGACTATTAGTTTTTTCTGAAATAGACGCCATTATCCAAAAATGAGTGGATAAAAATCTCGTAAATATCTGTTCCTCTTTTTCCATCAATCTGTTCAAGCCTGTTTCAAAAGTTTACATCCAAGCCCCGAGATGTTATATCTTTCTCCTTCCGACAAATCTTTTCAAAATGTTTTACCAAAATATCGTATCAGACATACCATAAAGCGGTTAAGATGTGTTGCACATTTTCACACTCTCATTGTCACAGGTAACACGTTCCCACCTGCAGACGTTTATTAAGTATCTACAGCAGACGACTTTTGAAAACATTGTAGTGAAATGAGAAATTCCTTATTCTCTTGGCACATTGTTTTAAACTCTATTGAATTACGATAATTACATTTTCATTTGTAGAGATTTTTGATGTTTTACCTTTATGTTTTCAAAGTTGTTTAAGTTGGATAACAACATTTCAAAGCAATCATATAACATATATTTATAACTACCTTTCCACAGCATCGACAGTGGTGACGCCTGGTGACAAAACTAAACGTGCATGTACATCCGAGACAACAGGGGGCTTCCGCATCCGGGACCCATTTAGGGGCGAGTTCCCCAGGTCGAAGTTTTCTCACGATGTGTATGAGTATGATTTCGGTTGGCTGTCTTGCCGGTGATCTCTGAGCCGGGACTAGTCCTCGATCCTTATTTCTGGTTCCCGTTTTGGTCGTCATTGGAATTCTGAAATTTGTCTGAAAGAATGATTAACTTCAAAATACTGGTTGTTGTGATAAAACAAGTGTTCTTATATTGTTTCTTTTGGTATAGTGTTGTAACGTGTACTGGAGTTAAGCCATCGCGGGTCACCCATCCAGGCACTAACCGCGATGAACGTTGCTTAACTTTAATAAAAGCTCAACCACTCTACCAAAGTCGCTATAAAAGCCGGCTTCCACAGTAATTTATTTATTATTTGTTTTTATTTACCCTCGCCGTGCAGAATTAACTATTTGGCGAGCAGACACAGTTAGATACAAGGGAGTCCGGGTGCGATACCCTAGCTCTTTCCGAAAAGACCCCTTGGTTGTTTTACGTGCTCGGTGTATAGCACCGATACACGCGAGATTATTTTAACCTCTAGTTGAGTGAGGGACACTTAAAAGCATCCCTCACATTTCCAGAACCCGGACCGGGATTTGAACCCCAGACCTCTGGATTGACAGTCCAGTGTGTTAGCCACTGTACTACCCCGCCACCCATGCAAGGCTGTATAAGTGATATTTATACCTATACCCCGTTCCCGTTAACAGTGTTTAACGCCTCGTTCAGCTACTTCTCAGTTACATCACGACGTTTCGTGGGTACGTTACCTGTATTACCGGTTAATTAACTCAGCGAGTCAGTCGAGTTGCTAATCCCACAATCCTGAGCGTGAAGGGGGTTAAGCAAATACTACCATTTGTGTAAGTCTTTTGTATGACCCAATCCCTGATCGAACCCGCGACCTCCCGCACCGAGGCGACGTTATCATAATAGGATTTGGAAATCCTTTCTTCCAGATGGGTTTCGTACCCGGCATCATTGTATCAGTGATTATGCGCGAAATGTAGAAACTCCTTTTTATGCTTATATAGAACTTTAAATTTAAAAAAGGAGTAGGCTGTAATTAAGATTTGAGCCGTCGCGTGAGAAAACGAACGTTATGACCTCTGCGTAATGTATCGACCCAGATCAGCGATGCGCAGTCAGACTGATCAAAACCGACACATTCCGTCTCAGGGGGATAGAGGTATAGAGTAATGATTCCTGAAACAGAAAATCCACAGGAGGCGAAAAGTGTATGTCCGGGTTAGCCTGCGCGGCATCCTTATGGTGATCCGGGTCGATACTTTACGCAGAGTCCACAACGTGTTTTACGCCGCTTTCAACAATGTTTAATTTATATCATGGCGTTTTACTGGGTAATTTATCAGTAACACTAGTCCATTTACCCTGACATCAGCCAGTTAGTCGTCCCGTAACACTGTGCGCCAAGGAGGGCAGCTATGCGCGAAATGTAGAAAGTAGAAAGCTAGTATCTATACTTATATAGAAATTTGAATTTGAAATAGGAGTTAGCTGTAATCATTCATTTCAAAATTATGAATATATGAATTAAATTGAGTTCATGTATATCTTAACACATTCGTTTGCCAACTTCTATAAATGTTACTGTATGTCAGAAACAAAAACACTAACCTGTATTACCTTCTTCGTTGAAGAAATTCCGTTAAAAGCTACGAATTACAGAGATATAAAATAGTGTTTTCAACGTATCTCATACACGAAACTACGCAATTTACAGACGTAACTTAGGTGTGTGAAGTTAGCACGTAGGTCGTAGCTCGTAGGTCGACAGTCAAATTTATTTTCAGAAAGTGTCGACCTGGCTCGTAGGTCGTAGGTCGACAGTCAGATTTATGTTCAGAGAGTGTTGACCTGGCGCGTAGGTCGTAGGTCGACAGACAGATTTATGTTCAGAGAGTGTTGACCTGGCGCGTAGGTCGTAGGTCGACAGTCAAATTTATTTTCAGAGAGTGTTGACCTGGCTCGTAGGTCGTAGGTCGACAGTCAAAATTTATTTTCAGAGAGTGTTGATCTGGCTCGTAGGTCGTAGGTGGAGAGTCAAATTTATTTTCAGAGAGTGTTGATCTGGCTCGTAGGTCGTAGGTCGACAGTCAGATTCACATTAAGATAGTGTTGACCTGGCGCGTAGGTCGACAGTCGACAGTCAGAATCCCATTAAGATAGTGTTGACCTGGCGCGTAGGTCGTAGGTCGACAGTCAATTTTATGCTCAGAAAGTGTTGATCTGGCTCGTAGGTCGTAGGTCGACAGTCAAATTTATTTTCAGAGAGTGTTGACCTGGCTCGTAGGTCGTAGGTCGACAGTCAAATTTATTTTCAGAGAGTGTTGATCTGGCTCGTAGGTCGTAGGTCGACAGTCAAATTTATTTTCAGAGAGTGTTGATCTGGCTCGTAGGTCGTAAGTCGACAGTCAGATTCACATTAAGATAGTGTTGACCTGGCGCGTAGGTCGACAGTCGACAGTCAGAATCCCATTAAGATTGTGTTGACCTGGCGCGTAGGTCGACAGTCGACAGTCAGATTCACATTAAGATAGTGTTGATCTGGCGCGTAGGTCGACAGTCGACAGTCAGAATCCGATTAAGATTGTGTTGACCTGGCGCGTAGGTCGACAGTCGACAGTCAGATTTATTTTCAGAGAGTGTTGACCTGGCTCGTAGGTCGTAGGTCGACAGTCAAATTTATTTTCCAGAGAGTGTTGATCTGGCTCGTAGGTCGTAGGTCGACAGTCAAATTTATTTTCAGAGAGTGTTGATCTGGCTCGTAGGTCGTAGGTCGACAGTCAGATTCACATTAAGATAGTGTTGACCTGGCGCGTAGGTCGACAGTCGACAGTCAGAATCCCATTAAGATAGTGTTGACCTGGCGCGTAGGTCGTAGGTCGACAGTCAATTTTATGCTCAGAAAGTGTTGATCTGGCTCGTAGGTCGTAGGTCGACAGTCAAATTTATTTTCAGAGAGTGTTGACCTGGCTCGTAGGTCGTAGGTCGACAGTCAAATTTATTTTCAGAGAGTGTTGATCTGGCTCGTAGGTCGTAGGTCGACAGTCAAATTTATTTTCAGAGAGTGTTGATCTGGCTCGTAGGTCGTAGGTCGACAGTCAAATTTATTTTCAGAGAGTGTTGATCTGGCTCGTAGGTCGTAGGTCGACAGTCATATTCACGTTAAGATAGTGTTGACCTGGCGCGTAGGTCGACAGTCGACAGTCAGAATCCCATTAAGATAGTGTTGACCTGGCGTGTAGGTCGACAGTCGACAGTCAGATTCACATTAAGATAGTGTTGATCTGGCGCGTAGGTCGACAGTCGACAGTCAGAATCCCATTAAGATTGTGTTGACCTGGCGCGTAGGTCGACAGTCGACAGTCAGATTTATTTTCAGAGAGTGTTGACCTGGCAGGTAGGTCGTAGGTCGACAGTCAAATTTATTTTCAGAGAGTGTTGATCTGGCTCGTAGGTCGTAGGTCGACAGTCAAATTTATTTTCAGAGAGTGTTGATCTGGCTCGTAGGTCGTAAGTCGACAGTCAGATTCACATTAAGATAGTGTTGACCTGGCGCGTAGGTCGACAGTCGACAGTCAGAATCCCATTAAGATTGTGTTGACCTGGCGCGTAGGTCGACAGTCGACAGTCAGATTCACATTAAGATAGTGTTGATCTGGCGCGTAGGTCGACAGTCGACAGTCAGAATCCCATTAAGATTGTGTTGACCTGGCGCGTAGGTCGACAGTCGACAGTCAGATTTATTTTCAGAGAGTGTTGACCTGGCTCGTAGGTCGTAGGTCGACAGTCAAATTTATTTTCAGAGAGTGTTGATCTGGCTCGTAGGTCGTAGGTCGACAGTCAAATTTATTTTCAGAGAGTGTTGATCTGGCTCGTAGGTCGTAGGTCGACAGTCACATTCACATTAAGATAGTGTTGACCTGGCGCGTAGGTCGACAGTCGACAGTCAGAATCCCATTAAGATAGTGTTGACCTGGCGCGTAGGTCGTAGGTCGACAGTCAATTTTATGCTCAGAAAGTGTTGATCTGGCTCGTAGGTCGTAGGTCGACAGTCAAATTTATTTTCAGAAAGTGTCGACCTGGCTCGTAGGTCGTAGGTCGACAGTCAGATTTATGTTCAGAGAGTGTTGACCTGGCGCGTAGGTCGTAGGTCGACAGTCAGATTTATGTTCAGAGAGTGTTGACCTGGCGCGTAGGTCGTAGGTCGACAGTCAGATTTATGTTCAGAGAGTGTTGACCTGGCGCGTAGGTCGTAGGTCGACAGTCAGATTTATTTTCAGAGAGTGTTGACCTGGCTCGTAGGTCGTAGGTCGACAGTCAAATTTGTTTTCAGAGAGTGTTGATCTGGCTCGTAGGTCGTAGGTCGACAGTCAAATTTATTTTCAGAGAGTGTTGATCTGGCTCGTAGGTCGTAGGTCGACAGTCAGATTCACATTAAGATAGTGTTGACCTGGCGCGTAGGTCGACAGTCGACAGTCAGAATCCCATTAAGATAGTGTTGACCTGGCGCGTAGGTCGTAGGTCGACAGTAAATTTTATGCTCAGAAAGTGTTGATCTGGCTCGTAGGTCGTAGGTCGACAGTCAAATTTATTTTCAGAGAGTGTTGACCTGGCTCGTAGGTCGTAGGTCGACAGTCAAATTTATTTTCAGAGAGTGTTGATCTGGCACGTAGGTCGTAGGTCGACAGTCAAATTTATTTTCAGAGAATGTTGATCTGGCTCGTAGGTCGTAGGTCGACAGTCAGATTCACATTAAGATAGTGTTGACCTGGCGCGTAGGTCGACATTCGACAGTCAGAATCCCATTAAGATTGTGTTGACCTGGCGCGTAGGTCGACAGTCGACAGTCAGATTCACATTAAGATAGTGTTGATCTGGCGCGTAGGTCGACAGTCGACAGTCAGAATCCCATTAAGATTGTGTTGACCTGGCGCGTAGGTCGACAGTCGACAGTCAGATTTATTTTCAGAGAGTGTTGACCTGGCTCGTAGGTCGTAGGTCGACAGTCAAATTTATTTTCAGAGAGTGTTGATCTGGCTCGTAGGTCGTAGGTCGACAGTCATATTCACATTAAGATAGTGTTGACCTGGCGCGTAGGTCGACAGTCGACAGTCAGAATCCCATTAAGATAGTGTTGACCTGGCGCGTAGGTCGTAGGTCGACAGTCAATTTTATGCTCAGAAAGTGTTGATCTGGCTCGTAGGTCGTAGGTCGACAGTCAAATTTATTTTCAGAGAGTGTTGACCTGGCTCGTAGGTCGTAGGTCGACAGTCAAATTTATTTTCAGAAAGTGTTGATCTGGCTCGTAGGTCGTAGGTCGACAGTCAAATTTATTTTCAGAGAGTGTTGATCTGGCTCGTAGGTCGTAAGTCGACAGTCAGATTCACATTAAGATAGTGTTGACCTGGCGCGTAGGTCGACAGTCGACAGTCAGAATCCCATTAAGATTGTGTTGACCTGGCGCGTAGGTCGACAGTCGACAGTCAGATTCACATTAAGATAGTGTTGATCTGGCGCGTAGGTCGACAGTCGACAGTCAGAATCCCATTAAGATTGTGTTGACCTGGCGCGTAGGTCGACAGTCGACAGTCAGATTTATTTTCAGAGAGTGTTGACCTGGCTCGTAGGTCGTAGGTCGACAGTCAAATTTATTTTCAGAGAGTGTTGACCTGGCTCGTAGGTCGTAGGTCGACAGTCAAATTTATTTTCAGAGAGTGTTGATCTGGCTCGTAGGTCGTAGGTCGACAGTCAGATTCACATTAAGATAGTGTTGACCTGGCGCGTAGGTCGACAGTCGACAGTCAGAATCCCATTAAGATAGTGTTGACCTGGCGCGTAGGTCGTAGGTCGACAGTAAATTTTATGCTCAGAAAGTGTTGATCTGGCTCGTAGGTCGTAGGTCGACAGTCAAATTTATTTTCAGAGAGTGTTGACCTGGCTCGTAGGTCGTAGGTCGACAGTCAAATTTATTTTCAGAGAGTGTTGATCTGGCTCGTAGGTCGTAGGTCGACAGTCAAATTTATTTTCAGAGAGTGTTGATCTGGCTCGTAGGTCGTAGGTCGACAGTCAAATTTATTTTCAGAGAGTGTTGATCTGGCTCGTAGGTCGTAGGTCGACAGTCATATTCACATTAAGATAGTGTTGACCTGGCGCGTAGGTCGACAGTCGACAGTCAGAATCCCATTAAGATAGTGTTGACCTGGCGTGTAGGTCGACAGTCGACAGTCAGATTCACATTAAGATAGTGTTGATCTGGCGCGTAGGTCGACAGTCGACAGTCAGAATCCCATTAAGATTGTGTTGACCTGGCGCGTAGGTCGACAGTCGACAGTCAGATTTATTTTCAGAGAGTGTTGACCTGGCTCGTAGGTCGTAGGTCGACAGTCAAATTTATTTTCAGAGAGTGTTGATCTGGCTCGTAGGTCGTAGGTCGACAGTCAAATTTATTTTCAGAGAGTGTTGATCTGGCTCGTAGGTCGTAGGTCGACAGTCAGATTCACATTAAGATAGTGTTGACCTGGCGCGTAAGTCGACAGTCGACAGTCAGAATCCCATTAAGATAGTGTTGACCTGGCGCGTAGGTCGTAGGTCGACAGTAAATTTTATGCTCAGAAAGTATTGATCTGGCTCGTAGGTCGTAGGTCGACAGTCAAATTTATTTTCAGAGAGTGTTGACCTGGCTCGTAGGTCGTAGGTCGACAGTCAAATTTATTTTCAGAGAGTGTTGATCTGGCTCGTAGGTCGTAAGTCGACAGTCAGATTCACATTAAGATAGTGTTGACCTGGCGCGTAGGTCGACAGTCAGAATCCCATTAAGATTGTGTTGACCTGGCGCGTAGGTCGACAGTCGACAGTCAGATTCACATTAAGATAGTGTTGATCTGGCGCGTAGGTCGACAGTCGACAGTCAGAATCCCATTAAGATTGTGTTGACCTGGCGCGTAGGTCGACAGTCGACAGTCAGATTTATTTTCAGAGAGTGTTGACCTGGCTCGTAGGTCGTAGGTCGACAGTCAAATTTATTTTCAGAGAGTGTTGATCTGGCTCGTAGGTCGTAGGTCGACAGTCAAATTTATTTTCAGAGAGTGTTGATCTGGCTCGTAGGTCGTAGGTCGACAGTCAGATTCACATTAAGATAGTGTTGACCTGGCGCGTAGGTCGACAGTCGACAGTCAGAATCCCATTAAGATAGTGTTGACCTGGCGCGTAGGTCGTAGGTCGACAGTAAATTTTATGCTCAGAAAGTGTTGATCTGGCTCGTAGGTCGTAGGTCGACAATCAAATTTATTTTCAGAGAGTGTTGACCTGGCTCGTAGGTCGTAGGTCGACAGTCAAATTTATTTTCAGAGAGTGTTGATCTGGCTCGTAGGTCGTAGGTCGACAGTCAAATTTATTTTCAGAGAGTGTTGATCTGGCTCGTAGGTCGTAAGTCGACAGTCAGATTCACATTAAGATAGTGTTGACCTGGCGCGTAGGTCGACAGTCGACAGTCAGATTCACATTAAGATAGTGTTGAACTGGCGCGTAGGTCGACAGTCGACAGTCAGAATCCCATTAAGATTGTGTTGACCTGGCGCGTAGGTCGACAGTCGACAGTCAGATTCACATTCAGAGAGTGTTGACCTGGCGCGTAGGTCGTAGGTCGACAGTCAGATTTATTTTCAGAGAGTGTTGACCTGGCGCGTAGGTCGTAGGTCGACAGTCAAATCTATTTTCAGAGAGTGTTGACCTGGATCGTAGGTCGTAGGTCGACAGTCAAATTTATTTTCAGAGAGTGTTGATCTGGCTCGTAGGTCGTAGGTCGACAGTCAAACTTATGTTCAGAGAGTGTTGACCTGGAGCGTAGGTCATAGGTCGACAGTCAGAATCTCATTAAGACAGTGTTGACCTGGCGCGTAAGTCGTAGGTCGACAGTCACAATTATGTTCAGCGAGTGTTGACCTGGCGCGTAGGTCGTAGGTCGACAGTCAGATTTATTTTCAGAGAGTGTTGATCTGGCTCGTAGGTCGTAGGTCGACAGTCAAACTTATGTTCAGAGAGTGTTGACCTGGAGCGTAGGTCATAGGTCGACAGTCAGAATCTCATTAAGACAGTGTTGACCTGGCGCGTAAGTCGTAGGTCGACAGTCACAATTATGTTCAGCGAGTGTTGACCTGGCGCGTAGGTCGTAGGTCGACAGTCAGATTCACATTAAGATAGTGTTGACCTGGCGCGTAGGTCGTAAGTCGACAATCAGAATCCCATTAAGACAGTGTTGACCTGGCGCGTAGGTCGTAGGTCGACAGTCAAACTGATGTTTAGAAAGTGTTGACCTGGCTTGTAGGTCGTAGGTCGACAGTCAAACTAATGTTCATAAAGACTCGGGTAGAAATCCGACTAAAGGCCGTCGTTGCACTCCCATGAGAAAAAAAAGAAAAGTGTTCCACTCCATTGTGAACAAATTTTGTTTCCACTCCCGTGCCAAGGTCCTGTAGGACAGGGTGCTGCCCGTCATTTACGCGGCAGACTAAAGGCCGTCAGCTCCCGTGCGAAAAAAAAAAGTGTTCCACTCCATTGTGAAATTGTTTCTTGTTTCATTCCCGTGACAAGGTCCTGTACGACAGAGTGCTGCCCGTTATTTACGCGGCAGACTCGGGTAGAAATCCGACTTAAGGACGTCAGCTCCCGCGCGAAAGAAAAAAATAAAAAAATGTGTTCCACTCCATTGTGAAATTGTTTCTTGTTCCATTTCCGTGCCTGTAGTACAGATTGCTGCCCGTCATGTACGCTACAGACTCGGGTAGAAATCCGACATAAGGCCGTTGTTTAGCTCCCGTTCGAAAAAAAAAAGAAAAAAAGGAGAAATCCGACTTAAGGCCGTCAGCTCCCTTATAGCGACTTCGGCCCCAGCGCTAATTTCCCCAGCCATACCCAGAGTGCTGCCTAGAAAGAGGCGAGCACTTCGCCGTACGCGCAGGTAACCGGCGGGAATAACAACCACTCTCTTAAGGGTAGAGACCTAGGACTCCCGTATAGTGAATTCGGCCCCAGCGCACATTTCCCTAGCCGTACTCAGAGTGCTGCCTGAAAACGACGGCAAGTACTTCACCGTCAGCGCAGGTTATCGGCGGGACTGTCACAAGGCCTAGCACTTCGCTGTGTACGCGGGTTCGCAAGTGCGGGAGCCTGCGCCTAGTTCTTTGGGCACCAGCGGAGTGCTCCCCTGACACAAGGCCTAGCACTTCGCTGCCTACGCGGGTTCGCAAATGCGGTGCCCGGCGCCTTTTTCTTCGGGCCGGCAGCGGAGTGCTCCCCTTACACAAGGCCAAGCACTTCGCTGCGTACGCGTGTTCGCGAATGCGGGACCCGGCACCTTTCTTCGGGCCGGCGGCGGAGTGCTCCCCTTACAGAAGGCTAACCCTAATCTAAAGAAAATAAATAAAGTGTTCCACTCCATTGTGAAATATTGTCTTGTTCCACTCCCCGTGCCAAGGGCCTGTAAGACAGAGTGCTACCGGTAATTTACGCAGCAGACTCGGGTAGAACTCCGACTTAAGGCCGTCGTTGCACTCCCATGAGGAAAAGAAAAAAAGTGTTCCACTCCATTGTGAATTTATTTTTGGTTCCACTCCCTCCCGTGATAAGGGCTTGTTGGACAGAATGCTGTCCGTCATTCACGACTTAAGGCCGTTGTTGCACTCCCGTGTGAAAAACAAAAAAACAAGTGTTCCACTCCATTGTGAATCTTTTTTTTTGTTCCACTCCCGTGACAAGCTGTGTGAAGTTAGCTAAACATACGACATTCGACATTCGACATTCAAAAGTTGGAAAAAAAACGAATGTCGTGCTGAGCCAAGATTTATGCGAGCACTCGGCTGCTAGGAGAAATGTGAGCCGGGGCCGAATACGCTATAAGGCAGGTCCCGCAGTCAACGCGCGCTTACGGCGAAATGCTGAACCTTCTTTTACGCTAGCACTCCGCTGCTAGTAGGGGAAATGTGCGCCTGGGCCGCATATGCTATACGGCAAATCAGGCCACACAGCACATTTTCCCAGCAATATGCGGAGTGCTGCCTTGAAACTAGGAGAGCACTTCGCCGGCAGCGCGGGTTTTAACGGCGGGACTGCCTTGTAGCAAATCAGGGCTCAGCACACATTTCCCCAGTCATATGCGGAGTGCTGCCTTGAAACAAGGGGAGCACTTCGCCGTCAGCGCGGGTTCTAACGGTGGGACTGCCTTGTAGCAAATAAGGCCGTTGTTCCACGCCCGTAAGACAAAAAATAAAAGTGTTCCACTCCATTGTGATATTTTTGTGTTCGACTCCCGTGACAATGGCTTGTAGGCCCAAGTACTCCCCGTAATACACGCGGCACACTCGGGGGGAAATCCGCCTTAAGGTCGTTGTTCCACTCCCGTAAGATTTTTTTTTCAACTTTTGAATGTCGAATGTCGAATGTCGTGCCAGCACTACTAGCAGCGGAGTGCTAGCGTAAAACAAAGCTCAGCACTTCGCCGTAAGCGTGGGTAGACTGCGGGACCTGCCTTAAAGAGTATGCGGCCCCGGTTTACATTTCCCCGACTAGCAGCAGAGAGCTCGTAATACACGCAGCAGACTCGGGTAGAAATACGCGTTAAGGCTGTTGTTCCACGCCCGTAAGAAATAAAATAAAAGTGTTACACTCTATTGTGATTTTTTATTTGTTCGACTCTCGTGACAAGGGCTTGTAGGCCTAAGTGCTCCCCGTAATACACGCAGCAGACTCGGGTAGAAATCCGCCTTAGGCCGTTGTTCCACGCCCGTAAGAAAAAAACTAAAAGTGTTCCACTCCATTGTGATTTTTTTTTTGTTCGACTCCCCTGACAAGGGCTTGTAGGCCCAAGTGCTCCCCGTAATACACGCGGCAGACTCGGGTAGAAATCCGCCTTAAGGCCGTTGTTCCACTCCCGTGAGATCTTTTTATTTTTTGAATGTCGAATGTCGAATGTCGTGCCAGCACGACATTCGGTTTTTTTCCAACTTTTGAATGTCATGACTATAAGGCCTCTAGTACCGAGTGCTCCCTTTAAATTACCCGGTAAATTCGGGTAGAAATTCGACTTACGGCCCTAGTAGCTGTCCCGTGAAAAAAAAAAAAAAAGTGTTCCACTCCATTGTGAAATGTTCGGGCTTCGACTTCCTTGATTAAGGCCTCTAGTACCGAGTGCTCCCTTTAAATTACGCGGTAAACTCGGGTAGAAATTCGACTTACGGCCCTGGTAGCTGTCCCGTGAAAAAAAAAAAAAAAGTGTTCCACTCCATTGTGAAATATTCGGGCTTCGACTGCCTTGACTAAGGCCTCTATGACGGAGTGCTCCCTTTAAATTACGCGGTAAACTCGGGTAGAAATTCGACTTACGGCCCTAGTAGCTGTCCCGTGAAAAAAAAAAAAAGTGTTCCACTCCATTGTGAAATGTTCGGGCTTCGACTGCCTTGACTAAGGCCTCTAGTACCGAGTGCTCCCTTTAAATTACGCGGTAAACTCGGGTAGAAATTCGACTTACGGCCCTAGTAGCTGTCCCGTGAAAAAAAAAAAAAAAGTGTTCCACTCCATTGTGAAATGTTCGGGCTTCGACTGCCTTGACTAAGGCCTCTTTGACGGAGTGCTCCCTTTAAATTACGCGGTAAACGCGGGTAGAAATTCGACTTACGGCCCTAGTAGCTGTCCCGTGAAAAAAAAAAAAAAAGTGTTCCACTCCATTGTGAAATGTTCGGGCTTCGACTGCCTTGACTAAGGCCTCTATGACGGAGTGCTCCCTTTAAATTACGCGGTAAACTCGGGTAGAAATTCGACTTACGGCCCTAGTAGCTGTCCCGTGAAAAAAAAAAAAAGTGTTCCACTCCATTGTGAAATGTTCGGGCTTCGACTGCCTTGACTAAGGCCTCTAGTACCGAGTGCTCCCTTTAAATTACGCGTTAAACTCGGGTAGAAATTCGACTTACGGCCCTGGTAGCTGTCCCGTGAAAAAAAAAAAAGTGTTCCACTCCATTGTGAAATGTTCGGGCTTCGACTGCCTTGACTAAGGCCTCTAGTACCGAGTGCTCCCTTTATATTATGCGGTAAACTCGGGTAGAAATTCGACTTACGGCCCTGGTAGCTGTCCCGTTGACAAAAAAAAAAGTGTTCCACTCCATTGTGAAATGTTCGGGCTTCGACTGCCTTGATTAGGGCCTCTAGTACCGAGTGCTCCCTTTACATTACCCGGTAAATTCGGGTAGAAATTCGACTTACGGCCCTGGTAGCTGTCCCGTGAAAAAAAAAAAAAAAGTGTTCCACTCCATTGTGAAATGTTCGGGCTTCGACTGCCTTGACTATGGCCTCTAGGACCGAGTGCTCCCTTTAAATTATGCGGTAAATTCGGGTAGAAATTCGACTTACGGCCCTGGTAGCTGTCCCGTGGAAAAAAAAAAGTGTTCCACTCCATTGTGAAATGTTCGGGCTTCGACTGCCTTGACTAAGGCCTCTAGGACCGAGTGCTCCCTTTAAATTATGCGGTAAATTCGGGTAGAAATTCGACTTACGGCCCTGGTAGCTGTCCCGTGCCAGCACGACATTTGATTTTTTAATGTCGAATGTAGACTGCAGGGCCTGCCTTATAGCGTATGCGACCCGGGCTCACATTTCCCCTACTAGCAGCCGATTGCTCGCCTAAATCAAGGCTCAGCACTTCGCCTTAAGCGCGGCTAGACTGCGGGACCGGCCGTATATCATATGCGTCACCGGCGCACATTTCCCCTACAAGCAGCGGAGTGCTAGCGTAAAACAAAGCTTTGCACTTCGCCGTAAGCGCGGGTAGACTGCGGGACCTGTAATAAAAATAAAAGTGTTCCACTCCATTGTGATTTTTTTTTCGACTCCCGTGACAAGGGCTATCGGCCCAAGAGCTCCCCGTAATACACGCGGCAGACTCGGGTAGAAATCAGCCTTAAGCCGTTGTTCCACTCCGTTGAGATTTTTTTTTAATTTTTGAATGTCGAATGTCGTATTCGTTTTTTTCCAACTTTTGAATGTCGATTTTTTGAAATTCGTTTTTTTTTCAACTTTTGAATGTCGATTTTTTGAAGTTTTATTTTTGAATGTCGAATTTTTTTTTTCAACTTTTGATTGTCGAATGTCGAATGTCGTATGTTTAGCTAACTTCACACAGCTTATCTTAATGTGAATCTGACTGTCGACCTACGACCTACGAGCCAGATCAACACTCTCTGAAAATAAATTTGACTGTCGACCTACGGCCTACGAGCCAGATCAACACTTTCTGAGCATAAAATTGACTGTCGACCTACGACCTACGCGCCAGGTCAACACTTTCTGAACATAAATTTGACTGTCGACCTACGACCTACGCGCCAGGTCAACACTATCTTAATGTGAATCTGACTGTCGACCTACGACCTACGAGCCAGATCAACACTCTCTGAAAATAAATTTGACTGTCGACCTACGACCTACGAGCCAGATCAACACTCTCTGAAAATAAATTTGACTGTCGACCTACGACCTACGAGCCAGATCAACACTCTCCGAAAATAAATTTGACTGTCGACCTACGACCTACGAGCCAGGTCAACACTCTCTGAAACTGTCGACTGTCGACCTACGCGCCAGATCAACACAATCTTAATGGGATTCTGACTGTCGACTGTCGACTTACGCGCCAGGTCAACACTATCTTAATGTGAATCTGACTGTCGACCTACGACCTACGAGCCAGATCAACACTCTCTGAAAATAAATTTGACTGTCGACCTACGACCTACGTGCCAGATCAACACTCTCTGAAAATAAATTTGACTGTCGACCTACGACCTACGAGCCAGGTCAACACTCTCTGAAAATAAATTTGACTGTCGACCTACGACCTACGAGCCAGATCAACACTTTCTGAGCATACAATTGACTGTCGACCTACGACCTACGCGCCAGGTCAACACTATCTTAATGTGATTCTGACTGTCGACTGTCGACCTACGCGCCAGGTCAACACTATCTTAATGTGAATCTGACTGTCGACCTACGACCTACGAGCCAGATCAACACTCTCTGAAAATAAATTTGACTGTCGACCTACGACCTACGAGCCAGATCAACACTCTCTGAAAATAAATTTGACTGTCGACCTACGACCTACGAGCCAGGTCAACACTCTCTGAAAATAAATCTGACTGTCGACTGTCGACCTACGCGCCAGGTCAACACAATCTTAATGGGATTCTGACTGTCGACTGTCGACCTACGCGCCAGATCAACACTATCTTAATGTGAATCTGACTGTCGACCTACGACCTACGAGCCAGATCAACACTCTCTGAAAATAAATTTGACTGTCGACCTACGACCTACGAGCCAGATCAACACTCTCTGAAAATAAATTTGACTGTCGACCTACGACCTACGAGCCAGGTCAACACTTTCTGAAAATAAATCTGACTGTCGACTGTCGACCTACGCGCCAGGTCAACACAATCTTAATGGGATTCTGACTGTCGACTGTCGACCTACGCGCCAGATCAACACTATCTTAATGTGAATCTGACTGTCGACTGTCGACCTACGCGCCAGGTCAACACAATCTTAATGGGATTCTGACTGTCGACTGTCGACCTACGCGCCAGGTCAACACTATCTTAATGTGAATGTGACTGTCGACCTACGACCTACAAGCCAGATCAACACTCTCTGAAAATAAATTTGACTGTCGACCTACGACCTACGAGCCAGATCAACACTCTCTGAAAATAAATTTGACTGTCGACCTACGACCTACGAGCCAGATCAACACTCTCTGAAAATAAATTTGACTGTCGACCTACGACCTACGAGCCAGGTCAACACTCTCTGAAAATAAATCTGACTGTCGACTGTCGACCTACGCGCCAGGTCAACACAATCTTAATGGGATTCTGACTGTCGACTGTCGACCTACGCGCCAGATCAACACTATCTTAATGTGAATCTGACTGTCGACCTACGACCTACGAGCCAGATCAACACTCTCTGAAAATAAATTTGACTGTCGACCTACGACCTACGAGCCAGATCAACACTCTCTGAAAATAAATTTGACTGTCGACCTACGACCTACGAGCCAGGTCAACACTCTCTGAAACTGTCGACTGTCGACCTACGCGCCAGGTCAACACAATCTTAATGGGATTCTGACTGTCGACTGTCGACTTACGCGCCAGGTCAACACTATCTTAATGTGAATCTGACTGTCGACCTACGACCTACGAGCCAGATCAACACTCTCTGAAAATAAATTTGACTGTCGACCTACGACCTACGAGCCAGATCAACACTCTCTGAAAATAAATTTGACTGTCGACCTACGACCTACGAGCCAGATCAACACTCTCTGAAAATAAATTTGACTGTCGACCTACGACCTACGAGCCAGGTCAACACTCTCTGAAAATAAATATGACTGTCGACCTACGACCTACGAGCCAGATCAACACTCTCTGAAAATAAATTTGACTGTCGACCTACGACCTACGAGCCAGGTCAACACTCTCTGAAAATAGATTTGACTGTCGACCTACGACCTACGCGCCAGGTCAACACTCTCTGAACATAAATCTGACTGTCGACCTACGACCTACGCGCCAGGTCAACACTATCTTAATGTGAATCTGACTGTCGACTGTCGACCTACGCGCCAGGTCAACACAATCTTAATGGGATTCTGACTGTCGACTGTCGACCTACGCGCCAGTTCAACACTATCTTAATGTGAATCTGACTGTCGACCTACGACCTACGAGCCAGATCAACACTCTCTGAAAATAAATTTGACTGTCGACCTACGACCTACGAGCCAGATCAACACTCTCTGAAAATAAATTTGAATGTCGACCTACGACCTACGAGCCAGATCAACACTCTCTGAAAATAAATTTGACTGTCGACCTACGACCTACGAGCCAGGTCAACACTCTCTGAAAATAAATTTGACTGTCGACCTACGACCTACGAGCCAGATCAACACTTTCTGAGCATAAAATTGACTGTCGACCTACGACCTACGCGCCAGGTCAACACTCTCTGAACATAAGTTTGACTGTCGACCTACGACCTACGCGCCAGTTCAACACTATCTTAATGTGAATCTGACTGTCGACCTACGACCTACGAGCCAGATCAACACTCTCTGAAAATAAATTTGACGGTCGACCTACGACCTACGAGCCAGATCAACACTCTCTGAAAATAAATTTGTCTGTCGACCTACGACCTACGAGCCAGATCAACACTCTCTGAAAATAAATTTGACTGTCGACCTACGACCTACGAGCCAGGTCAACACTCTGAAAATAAATTTGACTGTCGACCTACGACCTACGAGCCAGATCAACACTTTCTGAGCATAAAATTGACTGTCGACCTACGACCTACGCGCCAGGTCAACACTCTCTGAACATAAGTTTGACTGTCGACCTACGACCTACGCGCCAGGTCAACACTATCTTAATGTGAATCTGACTGTCGACCTACGACCTACGAGCCAGATCAACACTCTCTGAAAATAAATCTGACTGTCGACCTACGACCTACGCGCCAGGTCAACACTGTCTTAATGTGAATCTGACTGTCGACCTACGACCTACGAGCCAGATCAACACTCTCTGAAAATAAATCTGACTGTCGACCTTCGACCTACGCGCCAGGTCAACACTATCTTAATGTGAATCTGACTGTCGACCTACGACCTACGAGCCAGATCAACACTCTCTGAAAATAAATCTGACTGTCGACCTACGACCTACGCGCCAGGTCAACACTATCTTAATGTGAATCTGACTGTCGACCTACGACCTACGAGCCAGATCAACGCTCTTTGAAAATATATTTGACTGTCGACCTACGACCTACGAGCCAGATCAACACTTTCTGAGCATAAAATTGACTGTCGACCTACGACCTACGAGCCAGATCAACATTCTCTGAAAATAAATTTGACTGTCGACCTACGACCTACGTGCCAGATCAACACTCTCTGAAAATAAATTTGACTGTCGAGCTACGACCTACGAGCCAGGTCAACACTCTCTGAAAATAAATTTGACTGTCGACCTACGACCTACGAGCCAGATCAACACTTTCTGAGCATAAAATTTACTGTCGACCTACGACCTACGCGCCAGGTCAACACTATCTTAATGGGATTCTGACTGTCGACTGTCGACCTACGCGCCAGGTCAACACTATCTTAATGTGAATCTGACTGTCGACCTACGACCTACGAGCCAGATCAACACTCTCTGAAAATAAATTTGACTGTCGACCTACGACCTACGAGCCAGATCAACACTCTCTGAAAATAAATTTGACTGTCGACCTACGACCTACGAGCCAGGTCAACACTCTCTGAAAATAAATCTGACTGTCGACCTACGACCTACGCGCCAGGTCAACACTCTCTGAACATAAATCTGACTGTCGACCTACGACCTACGCGCCAGGTCAACACTCTCTGAACATAAATCTGACTGTCGACCTACGACCTACGCGCCAGGTCAACACTCTCTGAACATAAATCTGACTGTCGACCTACGACCTACGAGCCAGGTCGACACTTTCTGAAAATAAATTTGACTGTCGACCTACGACCTACGAGCCAGATCAACACTTTCTGAGCATAAAATTGACTGTCGACCTACGACCTACGCGCCAGGTCAACACTATCTTAATGGGATTCTGACTGTCGACTGTCGACCTACGCGCCAGGTCAACACTATCTTAATGTGAATGTGACTGTCGACCTACGACCTACGAGCCAGATCAACACTCTCTGAAAATAAATTTGACTGTCGACCTACGACCTACGAGCCAGATCAACACTCTCTGAAAATAAATTTGACTGTCGACCTACGACCTACGAGCCAGGTCAACACTCTCTGAAAATAAATCTGACTGTCGACCTACGACCTACGCGCCAGGTCAACACTCTCTGAACATAAATCTGACTGTCGACCTACGACCTACGCGCCAGGTCAACACTCTCTGAACATAAATCTGACTGTCGACCTACGACCTACGAGCCAGGTCGACACTTTCTGAAAATAAATTTGACTGTCGACCTACGAGCTACGACCTACGCGCTAACTTCACACACCTACGTAACTTCCTTGTTCTTTGTTTGTTAAACAATGTCACGCAATGTGTGTATGCAGTCCGTTACGGGTGGAAAAATGTGTATGTGCGTCGATAAAGGTCACTAACAGGTATATATTTTAGGTTGTGTGTGTGTGTGTGTGAATAAATGAATGTATATTGTTTTATGGCGCATCGACAGCTAAGGTCATTTAGCGCGCATTTAAATTTTATTATTCATGTTCCCTGGGTGAACAAACCAGTACTAGGCTAGAAAATGTGCCTTGCCCAAGGGCACTCCACCATGACCGAATTGCCGCGACTGGGAATCGAATCCGGGACACCCGGTTTCGAAATCCCCGACGCTAACAACTCGACCACAGCGGATTCCGTGTGTGTGTGTGTGTGTGTGTGTGTGTGTTTCTTTTAGGGCTTTTACGCCGTTTCATCATAACTTGAAGTTATATCACGGTGACATATCGTTTACCCTTGATCGTTGGGTAAACACACGTAAACAATATGCCTTTCCAAGGGGAACTCCACCATGACCGTCGCTGGCGGGGATCGAACCCGGGGCCACCGGTACCCGGAATCCACGACGTTAATCACTCAGACACGGATTCAGTTAAACCTTTTCCAACATATAGAAGCTTCCTGATCATTTTCCAACATGTTGATGCTTCCTGATTCCTCTGCTTAGGACGACACCTTCTCCTTTTACCACAATGTCGCCTCGCTGCAGGTTGATTGATCGATTGATTGATTGGGGTTTAACGCCGTTTTAAACGATTTGTCGGTCATATCACGGCGGCCAGTTCATCTACTCATATATTTCTTGGCTTTCTCATACCAGTACTTCATACAACATTCTTCCCAAGAAACTGGCTGCTTTTCCACATAGACTGATAGCCCATTGGTGGAAGACGAATGACGCTTGTCACAATGACTTTTGTCAAACGTCGGAAAGAATGTTGGCCGAGCTGGGGTTCGAACTTACAACCCCTGGATTGACAGCCCGCGTCGCTACCGACTGAGCTACCGGGGCTCGGCGCCTCAGTGCAGGAGTTCGTGAGCTCGATCCCGGCCGAGTTATACCAATTATTTTAATATTGGAAGTAATGGCCTCCTTCCTTGGCGCTCAGGGTAGCATTACGACTGGTGTCATGATAAATCCACCAGTAGTACTTGTAACTTACCTAGAACGCCGTGATATAACTTAAAAGTTGTTGAAAGCGGCGTTAAACACCAAACAAACAATCACTCATTCTGTCCATTTTCTTACCTAGCCATTATAAGTTAGACGTCGGCCTATTCAATTCAGGCAACAACAACCGATAACTATTAGTGAATCAAAGCGCTGAAAGCGCTGATTGTATAGTGGCATATGTAAGTTGAAAATATATGGCATAGTTAATATGGACAAACATGGTTGACACAATAAAACATCGACCTTTAAACAAAACAAACGAAATATTTTTGAAACAACACAGATTGCCTGCCAATAATCAATACCTCATGTATCAAAGTTTGACCCTTATCTTGTATAAACAAAATAAATCACATAGACAAAATATTGACAAACTTGAATAGATGGTATCGACATAATAATTTGTTTGACAATTGCGTATTTTAAAAACTAAAATAAACATTTTTAAAAATTAAAAGTGCATTTATAAAAAGCGTAAATACAAAAGCCGAACTATTTTAGTCTTATGCTAGACATGAGCCGGCCATTTATCACAAGGGACTATATTAATTTACCTTCTTAGGGAGATACGTAGTGATTAGAAGTGTTGCGCCAGAAATGAACCAGAAACAATGCAAGTGAATGAGTTTTCTATATTGTGTGCCATATTTGTTTGGTGCATACTTATTGGTGTATACTTTGCTTTGCGTGTGACGGGTGATGTCCGGGTCAGTTACGAAGGACATTCTCACTGACATGTTCTGTGTTCGCATGTAAATAAAGTTTCTGTCCGGTTCTGTTCTGTTTAATATATATATATCGGATTCGCTAATGATAGTAATTCATAAATTGTCATTTCGATTATTATTATTATGATGTACTTAAGTTTGAAGATTTACAAAAGTTCATCCTCACTACATAGTATAACATTTTGTAATGTTGATATTTTTTGTTAAAAATATGTTTAGTGTAACACGAAAATCTGTAAAGTTTACGTGTAATAAACATGTGTTCTGTTCTCCTCTGTTCTGTTCTTAATCTCAAGGTGAAAACGGTAAGTGAGTGTCAGAAGAGTTGCAAGGCTGATATAAGTGGTAGGTCATACCTTATTTGCTTGGGGGAGACAGGGGCATGGTCATTTAGGTTATATTAATAATCAAAGTGAAATGGTGCAATCAAGTATGGCTCCGGGCGATATTTGAAATAATACGGAGTCCCAAAAGTGACATTCAGCATATTGTTTTAGTATGCAAATTATCCGTTTTATTTCGTGAAAACGGAATAACTATTTCGTAAAAACGAAATAATCATTCGATACTTTTTTTTAAATATGCAAATTAGCCGTTTTATTTCGTAAAAACGAAATACTTAAAATGAAATAATAATTCGATATGCAAATTAGCCGATTTATTTCGTATTAACGAAATAATCATTTCGTTTAAACGAAATACTTATTTCGTAAAAAAGAAATAAGTATTCGATACTTTTTTTTTAATATGCAAATTAGCTGTTTTATTTCGTATTTACGAAATAAACGTTTCGTTCAGACGAAATATTTATTTCGTAAAAATGAAATAATAATTCGATACTTTTTAATATTCAAATGTACGTCAGCTCTAAAGCGACACATACGAACTTTATTTTTATCTCGTGCGCCCGAGAAAGTATGCACGACTTAGTATCTGGTGCGCACGAGATAGTTTCTCGTTCGCACGACATAGTTTCTCTATTTTTGGTAGACTTGCGCATGCGCAGAGGCTGCCATAGTCATAGTGAGTTTGAAGTCACGTGATGTATATGCCCTTCACCACCAACAATTAAGTGCAATTTTTGGTTTGACTAATTTACGAATGCTCACAAAAGCAAACATAGAGTAACGAAAAAAAATCCGATTATTCAAGCTTATAATAGAAAATAACAAGTCTTGTAAGTGTAAATATCATATTTAAAGTGTACACAATTATTTAGATATCACTACGCCTATATAGCACTGCACCGCGCAATTACCCTTTGTAAATTGTAACCCTTTTTTCCCTCTCGGCAGAGATGTAAACATCCACTCGCCCGCTAGCATAAGCGAGTGGAATGAAGGATCGGCTAGTACGAAATTCTAGGCGCTAGTCCATACATATT
The DNA here is from genome assembly GCA_031761405.1 of Serripes groenlandicus. Classification (NCBI taxonomy): domain Eukaryota; kingdom Metazoa; phylum Mollusca; class Bivalvia; order Cardiida; family Cardiidae; genus Serripes; species Serripes groenlandicus. The sequence continues at coordinate 46,609,595 of JASEVX010000003.1, forward strand.
CGTTCATGTCCTTATTCATAAAGATAGTATGCATTGCTAAGCCTTTTCTTTCTCTTTCTCTCAGTCCATCTATTCCTTCGACAACGATTTGCATTTTGGATAGGTGCTTTCGACAAGGTCCGCGTCTAAAGAAACAAATTTCATCAAATGATTTGAGCGCTTTAAATCACTTGTTTATAAAGCGTTTAGAATACTTTGATTATAATAGGCAGAACGAATAACGAATAAATCTTGCAAGAAATAGTTACAACATATTATTCTAAATTTGTATTACACAGTTCAAAATTAGATTTTGACAGTTTGTTCGTTATGATTTTGACGCGATTCAAGATTTTGACGCGATTATTTCGTTCATAGAGTTGATTACTAACAGATGACTAAGTTGATGATGGAAAGAACATTAACAAGTTAAGTTAAGCTAAAACATGCACAGGCAGGCGAGTGTTTCATTAGGATAAGTGCAACACTAAATTCCCAATCCTGCTTTCCCTTTAACAAATCACAACCCACCCCACAATATAAAAACTCTGCAGCAGACGAATTAAAAAAAATCTGAGCAAAGATACAGAAAATCACATTTATTGGAAGTGTAATCATATAGTTGAAAACATTGTTGCAAAAGGAGAAAGCTTGTTATGAGCAATTTCTTCTTCTGCATCAATGTTTTCAAAAGTCGTCGGCTGCAATTACGTATGCAAGTGGGAAAGGTTTAAATAAGAAACACTTTTTCAAATGATAGTCAGTTGGCTATTCTAGTATATAATGTCCGTCTTAAATAATAATGACAAAACTTTCAAAAAAAAATAAAAAGATTTTTTACAATTTAATTGAAAACATATTTAATCAAAGTTGGGAAAGTTGTCCCTTTCCGTGCTTTTTTTATGAGAGTTCAAATCACAAGCAAAACTTATGGGACAGAGTTGACAAATAACACATTGACACAATTTCAGATTTAGGCTTTGTTTCTGTCAAACTGCTGAAGAAGACAACACTGAGACACACATTTTGATTAAAAGTTTATTTAAAAAAAGGAATAATTTTATTTATGATAAACAACATTACAATGATGGTGTAGAAAATACATGTCAACAATACATTTTTCAATTTGTACATTCATTGCACAGACCAAATATTAGCAAGTTTGAAATTATGGACCTCTCAGCACATTTTTTTTCTCAATTCATTACTTCTTGGCAGGATTTTACTGCTAAAATTGATGATTTTTTTTTTTTGGGCCGGATTGCTCTAGCAATTCCGGTCTATAGATTGGCGATGTCTGTCTCTCCGTCTGTCTGTTCGTCAACATTTTGGTTAAAGTTTCAGGTTGAGGCAAAATCTCAGCACTGGAAAGGGTTACACACTTGAAACTTTGCCTGAAGGTAACCGGTAAAATAAATATTCATATATGCACTTCTGTATCTCTTCTTAAACGATCGCAATTCTACCTTCAGTACTTTGTACTTTGATTTTATCTCGTGCCCACGAGATACTAAGTCGTGCGAACGAGATAAGTATGTTATTTATAAAACTGTGTGTGTCCCTTTAGAGCTGCCGTACAAATGTTTTATTTCGTAAATTGATACTTTTTTTAATATGCAAATCAGCCGTTTTATTTCGCATTTCCATAACCCATGACATTTCATAAGCTTTATAAGTGAACGTGTTACCGAGTTGCAACGTGGTTGTCTGATGGTTTTGATTGATTGGGGTTTTAACGCCGTTTTCAACATTTGTTCAGTCATATCACGGCGGCCAGTTCACCTAAACATATGTTTCCTTGTTTTCTAACACCAGTACTCCACACAACATACTTTACAGGCACGTGGCTGCTTTTTCACATAGACTGTTAGCCCATTGGTGAAAGACGAAAAAAGCTTGTCACAGTGGTTTTTGTTCAACATCGGAAACTATGTTTGCCTTTGTGATTTATCCACATAAACGGGCTGCGTAATTGATATATGGTTAAAGCTTGTTTCGCAATCTATGTAAATTGAATAAATTTAAACTAAATGGATTGAAACGAAAAGAAAATCTTTACAAATTGTTTTAAATATTAAACAGGATAATTCCCGTTATTACTCTTTTCAGACGTGCTCTTGCTACAGAGGTATGCGACTATATCGCAATGTTTTAATTATTCTACCGTCGATCGTGATTTTTCACAGAATAAAATAGTGGTTCCTATAATGGGTTTTGTAGAAAATAAATGTGATATTTTTTCTTCATATCACTTTCAACTTTTTTTATTTTATTCTTCTGTTCGTTCAGAATTACATTTTTTAGTGACTTTACTTAACTTTACTTGTCTACATACAAGACACTTTACGTATGGACATAGTCTCCTGAATCGTCACTGTACGCAAAACGCAAAATGCAATAAGATCCCTTAGCGCTAGGGGAGTCTCAATTTTACTAAGCACATTTAACCCTTTCCCAAAGAAAACCAACATTATGGACTCTGCGTAATGCAGTCCGCGCAGGCTTATCCGGGCCGACACTTTCCGTCACAGGGGGATAGAGTTATAGAGTAATCATTCCTGAAACAGAAAAAAACATAGGAGGCGAAAAGTGTCTGTCCGGGTTAGCCTGCGAAGTATACTTAAGCTGATCCGGGTCGATACTTTACACATATTCCACAATGTTGGGTTTCTCGTGGAACGGCTAATTTAATCCACTTGTAGACGTATTCTGACGAGTCTACAACAGACGAGCAATGTCTGCCGTTTGCCACAATATATTCTTCAACTCTTTTTTAATAACTTTGCAGTCATTTATATATGGAGATCTTTCACATTTTTGCCTAGATTTGTTCAATGTGGTTTTCTGCAGAATTGTTGTAGGTGGGAAAGGATTAATCATGGAAGTATTTGATCCATTTCATGCCTGCAAAGATTCGGTGGTGGTCATACCAAATACTTTTTAAATGGTTATTGATTCCCTCCCTGGCGCTTAGGGCTGAGGGCACATACTTACGACTGGTACGCTGGTGTCAGGATAAACTTATCCGCGGTATTCGACATTTAACCAGGAATGACGGTGATATTACTGAAATACTGTTTAAAGCGGTATAAACACCAAACAAACGAATGCCTTTAAATAGTTGTGCCAATGTTGACTATAAATGTATATTATTATTTTCGAAAAGCGTTTGCTATGTTTGTACAAAATATTTTCTTTTGACACATTTAAATAAACAATTTTTATGCATTGTACGATAAAATGCAATGTCTGATTCCATTATGAAATATAACTTACCTGTGTAACCTCCTGAAAAATATACTAAAGACTTTAACATTGGTAGTACATAATGGATGCCCTCCTTGACGCTTAAGGTTGCGGGGTTAGCATTACGACTGACAGGCAGGTGTCAGGATAAATGGACCAGTAGTACTGGTAGCTAACACAGTAAATGCCGTGATATAACTGAACAATTGTTGAAAGCGCCGTAAACACAAAATAAATAAATAAATAAATCCAGAAAAAAAACCTATAGAAAAGAAGCCGCTCTACTTTTGTACTAAATGCCAACAACATTGGAGCTGTTGTTACAAACTAAAGGAGTTAAAACAGACAGTACGTTAACATTAACATCATCATAAACAGTTTAACTGCACTTCTGATGCGAATGTCCTGTAAGTATTGAATAGTGCTTTTACCGCTTTCAACATTGTCTCAGTTATATCACGGCGTTTCAATTACCAGGGTCCAATTCCACCATATTTCATATTTCATCATTTTTGTTTCCCTAATAAAAACGCTAACATATTTAATTTCTTGAAACAGAAACCATTCCACCATTCATGTTTTATAAAATATTAGGGAAACAACAATGGCACAGGAACTCCTTTCTATATGTGGTATACCTTGATTGCGTTTTATCATAACGCCAAGTGCCATCATCAAAGAACTTGTAGTGACAAAGAGATACGCTGTATATAATTCATTATAGATACATGTAGCTACGTCTATTACATCAAACATAATGAACGTTTTACGGAATTATCCAAGGTTTAACCCTTTCAATGAGGATTTTTTTGGAATGACTTGTACAGATTCTTCTTTTCTGAAGAGTCCATAGCTAATTCCAGGGAAATCATTATGAACATGTTGAGCTGAGCAGCCAACAGTGGCACAGGATTCACAAAATCGGCTTTATCAGTCACAGGTTGAACACGACCAGTTGAACGAAGGGGTTCTATGTGACTTTTAATATTTAGAAAGGCATTTCTAAAATTTGGCGCGCTTTTCTTCCTTGGCGCTCAGGATTGTGAGGTTAACATTGCGACTGACTCGCTGGTGTCAGGCTAAATGGACACCAGTAGTACTGGTAATTTACTCGTAAAAAGTCGTGATACAACTGAAAATGTTAAAAGATGTCGTAAATGTTTTTACGAAAACAAAAGTAAACAATTAATGTTTTAGTATATTTGGCGCACTATCGTTCTTCTTGACCGGCATGCCGAAAGAGCAGGCACTCAGCCTTGCTTGATGCCATCGCCATGTGCCAGTAGTGCAGTCTTTTATTTATACCATCAGTTAGTATACAATAATGCATTGATTTGGGTTTAGTGCCGTTTTTAACAATATGTCAGTCATATCATGTATTTCCTGGTTTCTTTACTCTACACGATAGTCTTTCCAAGCAACCCGGCCGAGTAACTCAATTGGTAGCGTATCTGACTCGTGATCTGGAGGTCACGGGTTCGATACCCGGTTGCGGCGACATTCTTTCGGGCGATGTTTTCCATTGCCTCTCCCCTCTGATCTATGTGAGAAAGTAGTCAGTGGCTTCGAAAGAATGTTGTGTAAGTACTGGTGTGGGAAAGCCAGGAAAACATGGGTAGGTGCACTGACCGCCGTGATATGACCAAAGCTGTTGAAAGCGGCGTTAAACTCCAAACAAACAAAACAAACAAACAAAACTTTCCAAGCAATTGGCTGCTAGTTCACATAGACTGTTCACCCATTGGTGAAAGGCGAATGACGCTTGTCGCATTGACTTTTACCAGAAGTCGGAAACATTGTTGGCCGAACTTGGGTACGAACTCACAACCCCTGGATTGACAATAGATCAGTGTACGTTATTGTTGTTATAAAGAAGCATTATACACAATTGTTGTATTTGTATTGTATCTTTGTCTTGTCAGTATCTTACACCAATGTGTTTTATTGGTTGTCTCTTTGAAAGGTAACTATAGTCCTGGTCCATTAAACCATATGATTAAGCACACAAATTGTTTCTCTGTAAACTGTCTAGCTAACACATGCGACAATGGAAGGCAGTGGTGAAGAGGTAGAGCGTAATACTTTCGTAACAAAAGTCCCGGGTTCGAATCCCGTGATGAGCGGGTTCTGCTTTTGGGATTTCCACACAAACGACGCAAGTACTGGTCAAGTCCCTAGGAAGCAGGTATCGAATGTGATAGTTAAACCACGGCGTATCCTTGGTGAGTTACCAGTACTACTAGTCCATCTATCATGACACCATAAGTGGGAGCGCGAAGAAGGGACAGCCATTAATACCAACTTAAAGTATTTGGTATGACCCGGCCAGGCATCGAACAAGCGACGCCCCGCACCACGGAGACGTAAATTAACCCTTTAACTGCCGGGAATGGTTTTGTGGAGCCATTGCCATCAGTATAAAGCCTGTCCATCCGGCGTATCAACGCCGACTGACCTGACTCTATACTCTTGGCTGCCCAACTCAACATGTTATTCAGGACATTCCAGAAATTGGCTATGAACTCTTTCGAAATGCAAAGTCCAAAACAGTATTGAAAGGGTTTGAGTTGTTACCAAATGATGGTCCTCTATTCCCAAAGACTGAATCCGTAAATATGGAACCCAATTGGTTGCTTACCTGACCAGTGAAGGTCAGATGTGTATGTCTTTATTGGAAAATTCGGTGACTTTGTGACTGTTCAATTCAGACATTATCATCTATTTAACGAAATTTCGAATTAACTGGAAACATCATTATTAAAACATTTTTAGTTGTGTATTAGGATATAAAATGCATAAAACCCTGATAGACCCTATGTTCCACACAGGTTCCCGGCGTGGAGTTTCGTCCCTACAGCCCCGATGCTTTGCGGAAGAATTGCCGATAAAATGTTGCTAGTTTCGGGAACCTTCATTAATCGATAAAATGGGCGAAGCTATGTCATCGGGCTCGTTCTGTATGTATTCGCGGAGTGGCATATTAAAGATTGAGGTATAAACGCCGAAACCTATCCGAAGTAGCCGAATGCGCCGTGGAAGAATGCCGACTGTTCCGGAATTAGCTCCCGAATGTTTCCCGATCGTGCGGAAAGGTTGCAGTAACATTCAAATCCAAGCTGAAATGGATGCCACATGCTTGTCTTGGCATTGTATTTGAGACAGAGAAGAAGAAAACATCATCGATGGTGGGTCAGCCCCTGTCTCACAGACGATAGGAGGCTTCAGTACACTGATGCGGGAAATCCGAGATGAAGATGTCACCTCCTTCAAAAAGTATTTGAGGATCACGCCAACACTGTTTGAGGACATACTCGAGTGTCTAACGCCTCGCATTGAAAGAAAAGGACCCAGGTCCCGTAGCGCCCTTCCTGTTGGCCTTAAGCTTGCGATAACGATGGGGTACATGATATATGGGGACACGTACGCCTCCTTGGCATATGACTTCCAAATTTGCTACGGAAAGTGTATGTCATTTTGTCCCAGAAGTGTGTACTGCCATGCTACAGGAGTATAAGGACGAAGTTCCGACCATTCCCAATACTCCAGAGGCCTGGAAGGTTTCCAGAAGTGTAAAGGAAGGACACGGAAGGTTTCCAGAAGTGTAAAGGAAGGACACGGAAGGTTTCCAGAAGTGTAATGGAAGGACACGGAAGGTTTCCAGAAGTGTAAAGGAAGGACACGGAAGGGTTCCAGAACATCTCGAAGACATGCCGAAACATCCCGATTTTGAGAATTTCGCTTTCGGGATACCTAGTGGACGGCAGGTCTTAACCCTTTCCCTCATACGACAATTCTGCAGCAGACGACTTTGAACATATTTTGTCAAAACATAGAAAATCTCCATAATTGAATGGATAACCTATGACTAAAAGTGGAAAACATTGTGACAAAAGGAGAAATTGCACGTTTTGTGCAATTTCTTCTTTTGTCACTATGTTTTCAAAAAGCCGTCTGCTGCAGAGGCGTCAGAAAGCGTTTATATGAGAGAAAGGGTGAAGGGTGTACTGAACTGAAAAGTGGATTTTTTATAATATTTAACTTTTGTTGTAACATTGTTTTTTTGAAAGTTGGATGATGTATGGATAATAAAACAAAACACAGCAAAATGGTATGTTGCTGTGCTTAATTTTATGCTAGATTCATTCATGCAAGCCTTATGATATGCATGTTTTTTGCTATTTCAGCACGTGGAAAAGAAACCACGTTTTCATGCAAATTACCAATATTTGAAAGATGATATGGTAATTGTTTGTCTTCTTGTGGTTTAAATCTCATTCTGAAGTTATTTTATCCATATCTTTGGACGTTCACGTGATAAGTTGTAATTAAACCTCAAAAATAGACGCTATGTTGCCCTAATGAGAACCCATAGCAGTCAGGTGTAAGAATAGACAAGTCCATAACTTTGAAATAAGGAAAGAACGTATTTATAATATTTTAATTTTTTTTCCCGTGGTATAAGTGAAATAATGAGAATTTGTTTAGATTTATTGATGCATTTGAATGTTATTGAGTAAAACGTTAGATTTATAGAAGTAAAATGCGTTATACCATGCTATTCTAAATAGTAAATTCCCCAAGTACATCATGTACGACTGGAAATCGGAACTTCCGTTCGTGACACATTATATTGACAACGATAATGAAGCTCATATCGGCTCATATCGCTGCGTCTTTACGCTTCACTTAATCGAATATTTTAATGAACCGTTTAGCCAACTGCAGACGCATTTGTCCGTGTACGCCTTCGAAGCAGACCGTTTTCAACCCATTCAAAAATACAACAAATCTGTAGCAAACGACTTTTGAAAACATTGTTGACAAAGGAGTAATTGCTCATGATGAGCAATTCCTCCTTGTATGTCACAATATTTCCAACGATATTAAATAGTTGTACTTTCATGTATATATATATTCAATGATACTTTTGTCTAGATGTTTTCAGCGTCGTTTGCAGCAGATTTGATGTATTTTGGAATGGGTTGAAAGTCGTCTGCTTCGAAGGCGTTCACGGACAAATGTTGAATACTTAAATAGAGTTGAAAACATTGTAACAAAAGTTATCTACTGCAGAGGCGTTAGAAAGCATCTGTATGTCGGAAAAATGTAATATTTAGACAATTGTCTTTCAAATTTAAGAGATTAAAAAACAAAACATATTGGTAAAACGAGAAAATACTGATTTTGTTTAATTGATTCTTTCATGTAGAGAGTTTGAAGTTTAAATCTGATAAATAATAAACAATTGGTAAGATGGTTGGAAAATGGGTGCACATTCTCCAACCTTCAAACAGGTTTAAACAATCATGTATGTAATTGTCTATTGGTATAGTAATACAAAGTTGAGAATTAACCCTTTCCCTCATATAGACGCTTTCTGACGCCTCTGCAGCAGACGGCTTTTTGAAAACATAGTAACAAAACAAAAAATTGCTCAAAACGAGCAATTTCTCCTTTTGCCACAAAGTTTTCAACTTTTAGTCATAGGTTATCCAATCAGTTATGGAGATTTTATATTTTTTGAAAAATATGTTCAAAGTCATCCGCTGCTGGATTGTCGTATGAGGGAAAGCGTTAATAAAACCAACGGCAAAAAAAATCATTGTTGTTGCTAAGGAGAGCTGTCATATGTATTGATTATTATTGAACCGTGTATGGAAACAAATCATACAGCAACACACGTGGTGTTAGAACGTATCCTGGAATCGAATCATACAGCAACACACGTGGTGTGAGAACGTATCCTGGAATCGAATCATACAGCAACACACGTGGTGTGAGAACGTATCCTGGAATCGAATAATACAGCAACACACTTGGTGTTAGAACGTATCCTGGAATCGAATAATACAGCAACACACTTGGTGTGAGAACGTATCCTTGAATTGAATAATACAGCAACACACTTGGTGTGAGAACGTATCCTGGAATCGAATAATACAGCAACACACGTGGTGTTAGAACGTATCCTTGAATTGAATAATACAGCAACACACTTGGTGTTAGAACGTATCCTTGAATTGAATAATACAGCAACACACGGTGTGTGAGAACGTATCCTTGAATTGAATAATACAGCAACACACTTGGTGTTAGAACGTATCCTTGAATTGAATAATACAGCAACACACGTGGTGTGAGAACGTATCCTGGAATCGAATAATACATCAACACACGGGGTGTGAGAACGTATCCTTGAATTGAATAATACAGCAACACACGCGGTGTGAGAACGTATCCTGGAATCGAATAATACAGCAACACACGGTGTGTGAGAACGTATCCTGGAATCGAATAATACATCAACACACGTGGTGTTAGAACGTATCCTGGAATCGAATCATACAGCAACACACAAGGTGTGAGAACGTATCCTGGAATCGAATAATACACCAACACATGTGGTGTGAGAACGTATCCTAGAATCGAATAATACATCAACACACGGGGTGTGAGAACGTATCCTGGAATCGAATAATACAGCAACACACGTGGTGTAAGAACGTAACCTGGAATCGAATAATACAGCAACACACGTGGTGTGAGAACGTATCCTGGAATCGAATAATACAGCAACACACGTGGTGTGAGAACGTATCCTGGAATGGAATAATACAGCAATACACGTGATGTGAGAACGTATCCTGGACTCGAATAATACAGCAACACACCCGGTGTGAGAATGTATCCTGGAATCGAATAATACAGTAACATATGGTGTGTGAGAACGTATCCTGGAATCGAATAATACAGTAACACACCCGGTGTGAGAATGTATCCTGGAATCGAATAATACAGTAACACACCCGGTGTGAGAACGTACCATGGAATCCACTACCTAGAGGAGTTGGTTCCTTATTTAGGGGGTGTCACAGCCATTGCATGCGAACCATACTATAGACTGTCCCTCCCGGCGGTGTAGTGGTAATGTCGCCTGCCTCATGAGCGGTAGACCTGGGTTCGATCCCAGATCGGGTCCTACCAAAGACTTTAAAAAAAGGTAACAGTTGCTTTCTTTCATGACGCTCGTATTGTAGGGGTTGCATTATGACTGAGATACCGGTGGTGGAATAACGTAACTGTGAGTACGTGTGAATTATCCATAAAAAAGTCGTTGTATGAATGGACTACTTTAGAAATCGACGTAAAACACTAATTGCCACTGCTTTGTTAACATTTGCTGGAATTTGCGAATGATGCCATTAAAATTGCGTGTTATTACTCGTGGTGTAGAGTTCGGTGATAAGCCGAGTACGAAGGGGCGTAGTTTGACTGATTTAGATGTGTAGGTTTAGTTCTAGTCGGTGTGGAAAAGCAGCTAGTTGCTTGGGAAGAATGATGTGTGGAGTATTGGTGTGAGAAAACCAGGAAATGCATGAGTAGGTAAACTGGCCGCCGTGATATAACTGAGAAATTGTTAAAAACGGCGTCAAACCCCAATCAATCAATCAATTAGTTCTAGTCGGGTTTTGAGATATACCCCCGGGTTTTGCTGTCCGCAGACTACACGTCCTGTAGGAAGTTACGACCCTCGAGCGGTCCGGCGGTTGAGACAAATGCACCGAATATAACGCTGGTCGACGTGAATTGAGAAAAATCTTGTTTCATCACCTTATTGGCATCAGAATAACGTTATTATGCCGTTCACAGAGTTACACTAATTACCTCCCTTGTATGTCATTTCGATACGCAATTGATGAGCGTTTCTATAATTTAACCCTTTCCCTCATGCGACAATTTTGCAGTAGACGACTTTGAACGTATTTTGTCAAAACATAGAAAATCTCCATAAATGGATAACCTATGACAAAAAGTGGAAAACATTGTGGCAAAAGGAGAAATTGCGCGTTTTGTGCAATTTCTTCTTTTGTCACTGTGTTTTCAAAAAGCCGTCTGCTGCAGAGGCGTCAACAAGCGTCTATATGAGGGAAAATGTTAACAACCATGTTTTGTTGAAGTTTATTTTTTATATATCATAATAGCTTCTTGATTTAATAATGTGTGTTCATGTAGCTGTTTTAGGCAATTGATATATATGATGTTCCACATATAAGCCGTTACGCGCGAAAACCAACATTGTGGACTCTGCGTAAAGTATCGACCCGAATCAGCCTGAGCATGCCGCGCAGGCTAACCCTGACAGACACTGTTCGCCTCCTGCGGATTTGCTGTTTCAGGAAGCATTACTCTATACCTCTATCTCCCTATGACGGAATGTGTCGGCCCGGATTAGCCTGCGTGGACTGCGCAGGCTGATATAGGTGGATAGATTACGCAGAGTCCATAGTATTGGTTTTCTCAGGCTGACAATATTACTGTCCAATTCAAAGCAATGTGTTATTTATATAATATGTATTAGGGAAGCCAAAAATATGGGCGCCATTTCAAATGAATTCTGTTATTAAAATGTTTCTCAAACGAAAACATTACCATCATACTTATTATAGTAAATGAACCATACAAAGAGACAATTTGTAGTGACATGGTTTATTCTTGTTTTTTCCACCCAAATTATCGGACTTAAACAGGATCGCCTAAGTTAGCACTCTTAGAAAAGTGAAAAAAATATCTTAACGTTTTACCCGGAAAATGATCGCAATTTCAGTTTAAATTGCATATTTGAGCCGTCCCACGAGAAACCCAACGGTATTGTTTCCACGCAGGCTGATCCGGGCCGACATATTCCGTCTCAGGAGGATAGAGGTATAGAGATAGTATTCTCAGGAGAAGAAAAGCGTCTGTCCGAGTTAGCCTCCGCGGCATGCTTAGGCTGATCCGGGTCGATACTTTACGCAGAATCCACCATTTTGGTTTTCTCGTGCGACGGCTCATTTTATAAATGTATTTTTTTAGATGTCAACACTTCTCAATATGAGTTAAGCATGCTTGTCTGCCCTTCATTACGAACGGAAACGTTGATTAGACTCTCGCGGTTAATATGTTTACTTGTTGCAACTTAACCCTTTCCCACTTTCAGACGTTTTCCAGACGCCTTCGCAGCAGACGACTTTTGAAATCATTGTGACAAAAGCAAAATTCATTGTAATGAGCAGTATTTCCTTCTGTCACAATGCTTTCAACTATATTCAATTATTTTGCTTTCATTTATAGATTACCCAAATGATGCTGTTTCGAATGTCGTCTGCTGCAAATCTCGTGTATGTGGGAACGTGGTGAAGGAGGGCGGGGTTTCTCGAGTGGTCTCTCGTTAATGCCTTTCGTGACAGACCGTCTGTAACATAATTAAGCCATCGCTATTATATCTCAGTTTTACCATGGCTACATATTGACAACTGCTGGTGATCACAATAAGTACTGACACATTAAGGCCGACTTAAGGTCGAATTTTACAAAAATTCATCCGCGGAACTAGAAATGATGGTATATACCCTCACCAAACTGCATTTAATATGTGACAGTAAGCTTAAATTCATCGTAAATTCATAAAAGTTAATGAAACTGATTGTAAATATCTATAGGATAAACAGGATCCGTTTGATTTGATTTGATTTGATAATATTTGGTATTTTGACTTTGTTTGCTAGTGAAGGTAGAGCATGTGGAAATCCAGTTTTGGCCCAGCCCGAGTGTGTTCGAAATGACAGGAACCATCTTTAAAAAGTGATTTCTTTCTAACATAATACACGAATCCCATCTTTTTGGATTATTTATAGACAGGTAACTCTATGCAATGATAAGGGGCGGCCTTCATTTAACCCTTTCCCTCATATAGACGATTTCTGCCGCCTCTGCAGCAGACGACATTTTGAAAACATAGGGACAAAAGAAGAAATTGCACAAAACGTGCATTTTTTCCTTTTGCCACAATGTTTTCCACTTTTTGTCATAGGTTATCCATTAAACTATGGAGATTTTCTATGTTTTGACAAAAGTCGTTTGCTGCAGAATTGTCGTATGAGGGAAAGGGTTAACCGAGATGTGTTTAAAGTCTTCTGCTGCATAATTGTCGTATGAGGGAAAGGGTTAAGAATTAAAGAAAGTCTGTCAATTGCGGTTTGAAACTTTTTGATTTACATGGAAATAAAGAAGTAATTTAAATAGCACAACTCACTTGGACCTGGCCCCTGAAACTATAAAACTCTGGAAACGTTCTCTGTGCTCAGAAATGAACTCCGTGTTCCAAATCAGACGTTTGATTGGTCAATTTCGAGAATGCTTATGCTTCTGACCACCGTGTTTAGTATAGAGTAAACATGTGTAGTTTGGGAGCCTACATTTAACATACATGTAGTCCTTTCTTGGTTTACATGTGAATTTCATTCATTGACCCTTACAGAGAGGACTAGATAAGGGGGAGTAAACTGGTCTTGACTCCACAATATTACTCTTATTACTCAGCTTAACCCTATGTTGTGGGTACTCAAAAGATCTTTTGAGTACCCACAACATAGGGTTTGAGTGTAAAATAAGGATTTTAGAATATGAAAATGCCCCTTATCTTGAGATTTTAGATTATTCTCTCTTATTACTTCACCAAATCCTATGTTGTGTGTACTCAAAAGGATCGTCGCGGAGAGCCGATTCATTTAAGTTCCCACAACATAGGGTTTGAACGTCAAAAACAGATTTTAGAACACATCTAGATCTCTATGACCTCAGCTAATGTAATCTAGAATGTTGCAAGATATGGTGGAATGAATAGCAAAACTTTAGTATGGTAATAGTTATATGCTTTAGTTGAAAGTAAAATAAATAATACATAACAAACATAGCTTCTCCAGAACTTTAATGTTTCGCTTGAACATACTGTTAGAACATGCACTCAAATGTTTGCGGTGAATATAATTGATAACATGTGAATACTTTCACTCGAAACTAATGTGTTATAGAAAAACATGCAATCGTGATTATAATGATGATAAAAGGATGATGTTGTTGAATGTGTTGCTATTAATGGTGATGATGATTAGGATGATGGTGATGACGATGATGGTGGTGATGATGATGGAGGTGATGGTGATTGTGGTGGTGATGATGATAACGATGATGTGACGTTGACGACGAAGGTGAAAACATGCAGCTCAGAGGTCCAGATAAGGAGGGGTATTCAGCTCTTTCCCCCACAATTTTTCTCTTATAATTAAAGCAAACCATATGTAGTGGGTACTCAAAAGAATCGTCTCACTGAGACGATTCTTTTGAGTACCCACAACTTAGGGTTAGGTGGTAAAGTAAGGATTTTTGAACAAGTATGCAAAACGCCCCTTATCTAGAGCTTTACATGACTTTAGCATGATATTTCTTTAAAGCTAATGCCAAACAGAAATGAAAGAGTGAAAATGTGAATAATGTTCAGTTACTTTTTCAAAAGATAAAAATTATTCGAACAGGAAAAATTGAACCGTTCTCCAGGAAAACTAACCAGAGCTTAGTTATGACACATGTCATGATAAAGGTCTTTTCCCCATGATATCTCTCTTATTACTCAACCAAACCCAATAGTGTAGGTACTCAAAAGAATCGTCTGACCGAGAAGATCCTTTTGAGTACGCACAAAATAGGGTTTGAATTTCAATTAAGGTTTTAGGACAGGTAAAATGCCCCTTTATCTAGGACTCTGTGGATGTAGATGAAAATATACACATGCCTTCGTGAAATCCAATCCAAATGTACCCTGAAGTTCACATACTTGTTGAATATTTCTGTAACTAATATGCAAACTGTATAGATCTTGAATGATCAGGCTGGACGGATGAACAGATTTGAATTGTTCATTACTGATAATATATGTCACATAATTTCGATTTTCACGCAGAACGCCTCAATTACTGTTATAGGAAACTCGCCACCCTGTTCACGTTTTTGCCATATGCAGTCAATTTTGGCGTCACAAAGACACGAGACTCAACATAAATAGTAACCCTCTCTGACATACAGAAGCTTTCTGAGGCGCCACTGTTTTTTCAACTCTGTTCAGTGATTTAGTTTTAACCATTTCCCTGATATAAACGCTTTCTAACGCCTCTGCAGCAAAGGGCTTTTTGAAAACATAGTGACAAAAGAAGAAATTGCACAAAACGTGCAATTTCTCCTTTTGCCACAATGTTTTCCACTTTTAGTCATAGGTTATCCATTCAATTGTAGAGATTTTCTATGTTTTGACAAAATATGTTGAAAGTCGTCTGCCGCAGAATTGTCGTATGAGGGAAAGGGTTAATGTATAGAGGTTAACCATAGTATCAACCATCTGCTGCAGATTTGTTGTTTGTAGGAAAGGGTTAACCCTTTCCCTCATATAGACGCTTTCTGACGCCTCTGCAGCAGACGGCTTTTTGAAAACATAGTGACAAAAGAAGAAATTGCACAAAACGTGCAATTTCTCCTTTTGTCACAATGTTTTCCACTTTTTGTCATAGGTTATCCATCCAATTATGGAGATTTTCTATGTTTTGGCAAAATACGTTCAAAGTCGTCTGCTGCAGATTTGTCATATGGGGTGAATTAACCACGGATCCAATGTTATGATGATATGTTATCTGTTTATCATTCTTTTTGGCGTTAGTGTAGTTAAAGAATGGACTTCTGTTGGCTTCGTACGTCTTCTCATGATTTTTGGTTTCACGCCATTCGCAAAAAACTTCGAACGGACACTACCGGGTCCATTTCTTTTCTTAACAGGCTTTCTCTCATCATCTTGTATCAAGTTCGTGGTGGAGCCACTTTGAGTGCTTGTACTTGAGATCTCCACAGAGTCACTTATAACACTGATCTCCGGACTCCTATCAAATTCTGATTTAAAGCCCGAATTATATTCTTCGAGAACCACGTCCCTTGCTGTCGACGGCACGTCCGATTCAATATCACTGCTTGGCTCACGAATCTGTAGTCGGCTAAGCGCCTGTGACGCCCCGCCCCCTTTTAGTTTTGACAATTTGAATTTTATTGTTGGACCTCCGTTCGTCACATCACTCCCATACTTTTTCCGCGCACTACTTATCAAACCTTTCAGTGTACCATTCTTTAACTTGTTTTTCAAACCGGTTTTTAACCGTTGCCACTTCTCTGTTTGTTCAAACTTCCTTTTACGAAGCTTGAGTTTTTCTCTGGACTGTGCGTGCTGGTAGTACACGGTAAAGTTATTCACAATGACCGGGACCGAGAGAGCGATCACAAGGACACCGCTTATAGCACAGAATCCACCTACGGCATACCCAAGCCCCGTCTGTGGATAGACGTCGCCGTAACCAACGGTTGTCATGGTAATTAACGCCCACCAAAACGCGAGCGGTATGTGTGTAAAATGCGAGTCTTCGTCCGAGAAGATTTCCATGTAGTATTCCAAACAGGCGAATATCACCACACCAATTAGGAGTACAATTAACAACAGAAGCAGTTCCTTTGTACTTGCTCGTATTGTAAATATGAGAATCTTAAGAGCAAGAAAATGCTTCATGAGAACAAATATGCGAAATATTCGCAACACTCTGGTCGCGAAGAGCACGCGTATGATCATGAAGATCGATTTGGGGTCCGGGTGAAACAACACGATGGATATTCCAATGTAGTACGGACACAGAGCCAGTAGTTCTATTATCACAAGAGGACTCTTGAAGAATTTCTTTTTATCAGGCGTTGCTATTAACTTGACGATGAACTCGATGAAGAAGAATATGTTGCAGGCGTTGTCAATGAGTAATAACACGTCGTTCGGGGTGATGTCCGTGAAGATTTCCATCTCCTTTCGGAGGTCATCGCTCGTAATGTTCTTGTTGAATTTCGTCGCCTGGACGAACACTGAGCCGAAATAAGGCAGCGTCTCGATCACAAACACAACTATGGACAGCAACACGAGGGTTAACGATAAAACGGCATATGCCTGGAAAGAGAAAAATAAAATGTGAATGATAATTGTTGGACAGGATCACGATGGTAATGATAACACGGCATAGGACTGGAAAGATACAAATGTGAAAGATAATTGTAGGACAGCATCAAGATAGTAATGATAAAACGACATAGGACTGGAAAGATACAAATGTGAAAGATAATTGTTGGACAGGATCACGATGGTAATGATAAAACGGCATAGGACTGGACAGATACAAATGTGAAAGATAATTGTAGGACAGCATCAAGATGGTAATAATAAAACGACATAGGACTGAAAAGATACAAATGTGAAAGATAATTGTTGGACAGGATCACGATGGTAATGATACAAGGGCATAGGACTGGAAAGATACAAATAGGAAAGATAATTGTTGGCCAGCAACACGATGGTAATGATTGAACAAAATAGGACTGGAAAGATACAAATGTGAATGATAAGTGAAGGACAGCATCCAGATGGTAATGATAAAACGGCATAGGACTGGAAAGTTACAAATGTGAATGATAAGTGAAGGACAGCATCAAGATGGTAATGATAAAACGGCATAGGACAGGAAAGATACACAGTTGAAAGAAAAGTGTAGGACAGCATCAAGATGGTAATGATAAAACGACATAGGACTGGAAAGAATGTGAAAGATAATTGCTGTACAGTGGCACGATGGTTAACGATAAATCGGTTAAGGGCTCGAAAGATAGAAATGTGAATGATAAATGTTGGACAGCATCACGATGGTAATAAAACAGCATAGGACAGGAAAGAGAAAACTGCGATTGATAATTGCTGGACAGTAGGACGGTGTATGATTAAACGACATAGCCCTGGAAATAGTGAGTTCTGAGGCAGTGCATGATACATGTTTATTTCTTGCTCTTTACGCTTTCCAACATGCAGCAAATGAGCTGCAAACGACTTTGAAAACATGCCCGCAAAATATTGAAAATCTTATCAAATGGGTTATTGATTAGGTGGACCACTTTGTAGCAAAAACGGAAATTTCTCAGTATGAGCAATTTCTCTTTTGGTCACAATGTTTCAAAAAGTCGTCTGCTAAAAGGCGTCATAAGGCGTCTGTATGTGGGAAAGGTTTAGTGAGTAGTTATTGGCAGAAACCACAGGCATATATCTTGATAATCTCAACGTTTCAAACTAAATTGTACAAGAAATAAAATTAATATTCTATTTAGTTCAGATGAAGGAACTACTTTTCTCCCTACAATTACCTCTTTAGAAAGCAGCACGATATGGCCAGCGATAATACGTCATAGGCCAAGAATATGAATATTGTGAATTTATTAGTAAAATATTATTGTTTATTGCATTCTCTTACATTGGTAATTGATATATATTACTGGTGTATATATTGATAAACTATATAGTTCACACTAAGTTTTATCAATGAGCAAATATGCTACATAGTTCAGATGAAGTAACTACTTTTTTCTCCCTTTAGTGATCAGGCTCCGAGATTACGAAACTCTGAAAACGTTCTTTGTGATCAGGAATGAACTCTTTGCTCCATGTAAGCATTCTGATTGGTCGATGTCGAGAGCGAGTTTGCTTCTGACCAATCAGATACGTGATGCCGAACTTTGAGTTAATAGTTTTGGAGCCAGCACGATGACCAACAATAAAACGGCATTATGTTTAGAAAAAGAAGAAAGCATTTATTAGGAAAGAGCTACGTTCTCCTCTTTATGAACACCGTTCACATACAAGTCAAATACTATTTCACGGATAAATTTAATCATTCATTTTCAACTTATCAAAAATTGATTTTACTCCGAACAAGCATTAATCAGTGAATGTGATCTTCTCTGCATACAACTTCTTCGTGAGGGTAAAATTGTTCATAGAAGCTATAAGTTTATTTTTAACACATTAATATTATTGTATTACGAAACAAGCTTTCAGTTTATATTAATCACGCTCTGGTTCCTGGAGACTAAAGCAGTACTCACGCTGTATGGAAACTGTCAAAGGCAGAACCCGCTCATCACGGGAATTGAAGCATTCAACCTTTGGTACAAGAGGCCGACGCTTTACAACTGCACGCGCCAGTGTCTTCCACCAACACCATTGAGGTGGACCAAGGGGGATGAAACATTGACTGCATTGACAGAAAAGCAACAAGCAAGAAAATGAAGGGTAAATTCTGCAATAATAAATTGATCTGCAGCTTTGAAGTATTTTCTATTGTCTTTGTCAATTGTAAAAATATTGAATTCGAAGCTTACTCAGAGCAATTAATTTTAATTTTCAGCATGGAATGTTTTATTTGTGTCTTTTGTGTAATGCCTACTCAATGGAATAGATTCTGATAATTCACCGGAACAAACACCTCCTTGTACAAACCATTTCCTTCTTCAGAGGTCTTCGCAAACATCAAGCAACAAAATAAGGAAGAACAAAAATCATGGAAAAATCCATTTATAGCTATCTCTGCCTGTGTCGTTTATTTGTTTGTATGTTGTTTAAGGATTTCCCTCCAGTTATATCACGGAGTCTCTAAGGCACGTTACCAGCGGCTACTGGTCCATTTGCTAGTTCGAACCCGCGACCTCTTGCACCCGAGGCGGACGCTCTTCAACTACACCACAGATGCAATCTAGGTAAGGACATACACTTGACATTATATTAGGATCTGTTAAATGCCGCATTGGCACTCATGGCTACAGGGATAGAAATACTAATGGTGTCTCGGTGTCAGGATATATACTACCGGAAGTACTTGTAACTTAGGAAATACCGTGGTATGAATTAATTACTGTTGAAAGTGACAGAATAAAACACCATAAACAAGTAATCTTTTAAATAAGTTGGTAATTCACCCTGCATGTGTGATGTAGTCTTTGTTGATCAATTGCAACAACAATGTAACGTATAAAATTTCTCTTCCGTTCCCTGTTCTATTGTTTACCATGGGCTTTGATAAATCACTGTACTATACTGGTATAAAACAAACAAAGAGTTATTGATATTTCCGGATCGTTTTGCATTCCATGCCTATGGAGATCCGTTGGGTTCGTTACAATGTCCCTAGTGTATCTACAACATCTGCCATTACAATCGTATTCCATATTTTTAGCTTATTACTTCTTTTTTTAAAAGAAAATCCACAAATCATCCTGCATGTTTTTGTACATATTGTACCAAGGTGGTGCACCTATGTACTCAAACCTATATTGAAATATGATACTTCTTCTTCTTATACAAAACAATGTAAGCTCATAAAATAAGGCGAGAGCATCACTACATACATGTACAGGTGTCTTATATATCGGCTTGCAAATGCAACCGCAGATGTATAATGACTAGTGCCTACAGTTGACTCTCTGTAATTCGCATCAGAAAAGGACTCCGATATTGCTTCAAGCTATCGACGTGTTCGAGAGATCGCTGGAGATATCCTTAATTAATCTAGGTATTGTCAGCTTCACGATTCATTTATATTAATGTTTTTACTTTGAAAAGCAAGACATTGATAACAGACTCAGAGTATTAAGAAAACAGCGATGCAGGAGTTTTGTTTGCGCGTATGAGCAAGCAAAACTGCTGCTATGCTCTTTTCAAAAGATAGATCTGTTCCTGGAAACGTTTCGAGTTAAACGATATTCGAACTATCACATGCTCCAACTATCGCGAGAAAACTGCATATTCAAATTTGTTTTAGAAATCTTACCATTTGCATTTAAGATAAAAAAAAATGTCCCGATTGACACATACTTTTCTTAAATCTGTCTTTAATTGAATGTGTTTTCATAATTTACAAACAATCAGGTTCGATCTCTCGGCGAGACATACCAACAACTTTGAAAGTGGTATAAGTTGTACCAACCCTGTCTTTGCGCTAATTATTGCGGGAACAGTTCTAAGTATGATGAAGTGCTGGAAGTGATAATCTAAAATTGCGTACACTGTCGATCGGCAAAATTATGGAAAATCTCAATAAGAGAAAGTTTAATTATTGAAAAATTAAAAAGTTAAAACGTTATGGCAAAAGAAGAAATTTCTCATTTATGAGCATTTTCTCCTTTTGCATCAATATTTGTTGTCAAAGTCGTCTGTTGCACTGGCGTCAAAATGCGTCTGCGAGCGGGAAAGGGTTAATATAGATCCAAGGTCATAGAAGATCTTTAGCGACCATTGTAAAAAAGCATACAGACACCAAAGACGTGTGATCAATGAAGTTCAGAAGGTGTACGTATATCTTAAGGACTCAGTTCAAAGGCTAGCACATGATAACGAACGGACCCCCTTGAGTACCAGTTACCAAGTTTCACGACATTGCGTCTACAATGCCCATCATCGATAATATCTCTCTCATTTGTTATATAACACTTGACTTCACGCCTTATCGTACAATTTGTGCGAAACCATGCAGGAAATGCAGGCAAGCTTAACGACATCATGTAGAGCTATACGCATATTGTAATAAGTTTGACGATGAACCATACGTGTTCAAGTCTATGAAGTACTATTGGCCCATTCATCCTGACACCAGCCAGTCAGTCGTTATACTAACCCTGCAACCCTGAGCGCCAAGGACGGCAGCCATTTCTACACTTTTAAAAGGTAGGGGATCGAACTTACGACCTCCCGCACCGATGCGGGCGCTCTACCACTAAACCATAGATGCGGTAAGATTAAAGATAAGACAGACCAAATAACAAGTGATTTCTTCATAATGTTTCATTTCGTGTCAGAACGTGCTTCGAAGTTAAATCAGAAATTAGTTTTACAATATTGTTTATGATCGCATAGCCTATATAATTGAGTCGCTTCACTCGAAAACCGACTCTCACATGATAGCGAGGTCAATGGGAAAACATTGGTTAGATAGCAAGGTATGGGGGAAAAACATTGGTAAGGCAGCGAGGTCAAAGGGAAAACAGTGGTAAGGCAACGAGGTCAATTGGAAAACATTGATCAGGCATCGAGGTCGCATGAGAAAAAATTGGTGCGGCAGCGAGGTCAATGGGAAAACATTGGTCATGCAGCGATGTCAATGGGAAAGCATAAACTAGGCATCGAGGTCGCAGGGGAAAACATTGGTAAGGCTGCGAAGTCAATGGGAAAACATTGGTCATGCAGCGATGTTAATAGGAAACCATAAACTAGGCAGCGAGGTCAATTAGGAACACATTGTTTAGGCATCGAGGTCATTGGAAAACATTGGTACGGCAGCGATGTCAATGGGAAAACATTGTAACGGAAGCGAGGTTAATGGGAAAACATTGGAACGGCAGCGAGGTCAAGGAGAAACAGTGGTCTTGCAGCGAGGTATATGAGAAAACATCGGTCAGCCAGCGTAGTCGCTAGGTCAATAGGAAATATTGGTCAGGCAGCGAGGTTGCTGGGCAAAACACTGGTCATGCAGCGAGGTCAAGGAGAAGACTGGTCATGAGCGAGGTGATTGTTGAAAGCACTTGTCAAACAGCGAGGTATATGTGAACTCATTGGCTAGAAAGCGAGGTCAAAGGTAAAACATTGATCCAGCAACGAACACAGGGGAAAACGTTCGTCAGACAGCGAGGTCAAAGGGAAAACATTGGACATTCATCGAGGTCGAAGTGGAAAACATTGGTCGGACAGCGAAGTCACGGGGGTAAACATGGATGAAGCAGCGAGTTCTTGGGGGGTGATTATGGGTCAGACAGCGAGTTCAATGGGAAAGTACTGGTCAGACAGCTAGTTCAATGGGAAAGTACTGGTTAGGCAGCGAGGTCGAGGGGATAAACACTGGTCAAGCAGCTCGATTTCGCAAGTCTATCTTTGTCTTTTCTAGTCGGAAGGTCCCGAATGTCTACGTCTATAAATGAGGAAAACGACTGAAATTCTCAAAGGAATGCAACACTAATAGTACCGCGTTTAAATGAGTTTCACTGTGTACCTAATGTACATTAACTCTTTCAGTGCCGTATACATATAAGTAGACTCTTCCATGTTCAAAATCGGTTGGACCTATTTTTCATTTTATAAAAGATTTTGAATGTTATGATGAAATGTGACGAGCTGTCCAACATGAATTTGTATTGTTTTCAAAAAAACTTCTTCAAACTTGCCATTTGGTCCTGAAACAGTTAAGATAAAGTAGTTGCTGTTTCGTTCGAAAGATTCTTTCTTGTTTTGCCTTTAGCAACGTGGCTATTAGAATATAGTTTTGAGATGATCATTACAATATACTCTCACGAAAGATCTCATCACTATTAACTCGTTTAGCGCCAAAGGGAATATTGAGTTTTTTTCCAAACATGCAGATTTAGGTGAGTCAGCTCGTAACGAGCTATCTCACCTGAAATCAGCATTGTTGCCTTTTATTTACCAAAATAGTCCAAAACTGTCATAAATTGAGAAATGAACACACCCGATTTTGAACATGGAAGAGTCTACTTTAAATAATTCGGCGTTGAACGAGTTAATGATATAACATTGCTGGTAAATCAATGCTCCATATTCTATGTAAATTCTGACGATAAATGATAATGTTTACCATTGGGAGAGTGTCATTTTATTGTACTGTGAGTAGTGTTTACTGATTTGAAAATAAAGTATAAAATCTCTACTAATTTTCAAATCAGTATTTTTTACACATTTTTAAGATTTCGAATTCGGAGAGTAAGCAAATATTTTGTAGGACGTTAACCTGGTAAAATGGATATCTGATTCTGAAACTAACCGGAAAATAAATCATTACGCGAATTAACAAAAACCAAATTACGTACAAACATTTGTCAATTTTATTGTTGACAGCCTTGCAGGTATAAATGCAATAATCGATTAATCGTAGTGAACATTATTGGCACAATTGCGATGGATGCACACTTTCCAGTGAAAACCGGAAGTTGACGGGTCACGTGCCATTTGTTATGAGCAGACGACTCATTAATAATTCAATAAAATCAATCCTGACGAATGGAAGTAAGCGCTAAAACCGTTTTTAGATAAAAAACGAGATAAATGATATTTCTTCTGCCTGCTATTGGTGTCATTCATTGATTAGTTTTACAATGAAACAACCTAATACGTTCGTTACCACACTGTTGACCCTTTCCCATTTACAGACTCATTTTGTCGCATCTGCAGCAGACAACATTTGAAATTATTGAGACAAAAGAGAAAATTGCTCACGATAAGCATTTTCTCCTTTTCCTAAAATGTTTTTAATTCTATTTGAGGATTGTTCTATCATTTATAAAGAATGTCCACATTTTCTGTTAACATTTTCCTATCTACAACAAATCTGTCTGTCTCTGTCTCTCTGCCTCTCTCTCTGTCTGTCTCTGTCTGTCTCTGTCTGTCTGTCTGTCTGTCTGTCTGTCTGTCTCTCTCTCTCTCTCACTGTCTCTCTCTCTCTCTCTCTCTCTCTCTCTCTCTCTCTCTCTCTCTCTCTCTCTCAGTCCCTCCGTCCCTCCTCTCTCTCTCTGTCTATGTCTCTCTCCTCTCTGTCTCTCTCTGTCTCTGTCTGTTCTCTGTCTGCTGTCGTCGGTGCTCTCGTCTGGAGTCTCTTGTCTGTCTGTCTGTCTGTTCTGTCTGTCTGTCGTCTGTCTGTCTGTCTGTCTGTCTGTCAGCTCTGTCTGTCTGTCGTCTGTCTGTCTGTCTCTGTCTCTGTCTCCTCTCTCTTCTCTTCTTCTCTCTCTCTCCTCTCTCTCATCTCTCTCTCTCTCTCTCCTATCTCTCTCTCTCTCTCTCTGGTCGTCAGTCTCTGTCTCTGTCTCGTCTCTGCTGTCTCTCTGATCTCTCTGTCTCTGTCTCTCTCTGTCTATCTCGCATCGTCTCTCTCAGTCTCGTCTCTCTGTCTCTCTCTGTCTCGCTGCTGACTCTCTCTGTCTCTCTCTCTCTCTGTCTCTCTCTCGTCTCTCTCTCTCTCTCTCGTCTCAGTCCTGTCTCTCTCTGTCCTCGTCTCTCTCTGTCTCTCTCTGTCTCGCTCTGTCTCTCTCTGTCTCTCTCTCTCCTGGCTCTCTGTCTCTCTCTCTCTCTGCTCTCTCTCTCTCTCTCTGTCTCTCTCTCTGTCCTCTCTCTCTGTCTGTCTGTCTCTCTCGTCTCTCTTTCTCTCTGTCTGACTCTCTTGTCTCTTCTTCTCTCTCTCTCTGTCTCTCTCTGTCTGTCTTCTCTCGTCTCTCTCTCTCTCTCTCTCTTCATCTGTCTCGCTCTCTCTCTCTCTCTCTCTCTGTCTCTCTCTTCTCTCTCTCTCTTCCTCTCTCTTTCTCTCTTTCTCTCTCTCTCTCACTCTCTGTCTCTCTCTCTTGTCTCCTCTCTCTTCATACTCTCTCTCTCTCT
>JASEVX010000003.1:46635151-46779308 GCA_031761405.1 Serripes groenlandicus
ATATAGAGAGAGAGAAAGAGAGAGAGAGAGAGAGAGAGAGAGAGAGAGAGAGAGAGAGAGAGAGAGAGAGAGAGAGAGAGAAACAGACAGACAGACAGATAGAGGAAGTTGTAGTAGAGTTGAGGGATGGAAAACATAATTAAATCCACGGTAAATTAATTCCGAAGACTAGAAACTGTAACTGGTGAATCGTTGTCAGGACAGGCATTCGATTCTAAAATAGAACACATAATTGTGTCATAGAAACCTGATGTAAACATGGTTTCAAGGCTATGCCTCCGTCTCTTTTCATTTATATTGTGCACGTTGTTAATACTTGTTTTGCTCCCGAGTGAGATTTGTAATTGAAATAGTTTTTATATGTCGTTGGTGAGATAATAAGACTTGATATTTCTCGACTTGACAAAGTTATATCAACTTTAACTCTTTAAAAATAAACGCGTTAAAGTGTACATTTCTAACTTTGACAAGCAATATCAACTTCTACTCTTTAAAAATCAACGAATTCAACTATACATTTTTAAATTTAACAACCAATAGCGCTTGTTACGGTTTAGAAATCGAATACTTCAACTGTACATTTTTCAATTTAACAACCAATAGCTACTTTTACTCTTTAGAATTCAACGAACTCTTAAGAAATTAACGATTTCAATTGTACATTTCTTAAATTTGACCAAAAGCAACTTTTACACTTTATAAATCAATACGATTTCAATTGTACATTTCTTAAATTTGACGACCTATAGCAATTTTTACTTTTTAGAAATCAAAACGATTTCAAGTGTAAATTTCTTAAATTTGACGACCAGTGGCAACTTTTACTATTTAGAAATCAACGAAGTCAAGGGCATATGTCTCCGTTTAACAACCAATAGCAACTTTTACTCTTTGTAAATCAACGATGTCAAGGGCATATTTCTCCATTTGACGACCAATAGCAACTTTTTCTCTTAAGAAATCAACAAAGTCAAGGGCATGTCTTAATTTTACAATCATCGACAAATGCGTGATATTCTCATCATAAACAGTAACAAAAAGAAGCTTTAACCCTTTCCCTCGTATAGACGCTTTCTGACGCCTCTCCAGCAGACGGCTTTTTGAAAACATACTGACAAAAGAAGAAATTGATCAAAACGAGCAATTTCTCCTTTTGCCACAATAATTTCCACTCTTAGTTATAGGTTATCCATTCAATTATGGAGATTTTCTAGTTTTTGACAAAATCTGATCAAAGTCGTCTGCTGCAGAATTGTCGTATAAGGGAAAAGGTAGAACATTTCCCTTTTCAAACAGAAAAAAATACAGGAGTGGCTCTTACTGAATTAAAACTCATTAAGCAAATTAATAAACACTATTTTTTCAATAATGTTAACGCCGAACCTCTGGCGGTGGCGAATAATAGGCCTAGCACGATCCGATCGTTGATTTAGTATTGTGTTTGCCTCATTCCAGACCATTGTAACTTCATCTGTGTACAAAATATACTTACAACCGTTTTGATGTTGATCGCAGATTGGCCAATAGCTCGGGAAAACTGATATCCATTCATGTTATCGCTTTAAACGATATTCATTTGACCCCATTATGTCGAGGACGTCAAGGAGAAAGAATACAACAGGCAGCGTCTTCTTACATCTGCGAACAATGGAGACTCGGGCGGGTCTGTGTATTCGCACATACGCTCATCAGAGTCTGACCTTTCCGCGTGAATGTAGTATAAATCGAGATGTTGTTCTCGGTGTGGTTGGCGCATTGTTTTACGCCGTTGTCAACATTATCTCAGTCATATCAAGGCGTCGTGGCCTTGGTAATTTACCAGTACCAGAGCTCTTTATCTAGAGCAATTCGTCCATGTTCAAAAATCTTTATTTGAAATTCAAACCCTATGTTGTGGGTACTCAAAAGAATCGTCTCAGCGAGACGATTCTTTTGAGTACCCACAACATAGGATTTGGTTGATTAATAAGAGATATATTGTGGGGAAAAAGACCAGTTCACTCCCCCTTATCTAGTCCTATGCAGTACTGTAAGTATTATTTATCCTGACACCCATGCATTTGTCGCAATGATATCCGCGTAACGAGTAGCGGCGCTCAGGACGGACGCCATTACTACATGGTATGACCTGTCAATCTAGGGGGTTGTTAAATCGAACCCTAGCTCGGCCAACATTCTTTCAAACGTTTGACAAAAAGCCATTTCTACAAGCGTCAACTTTCAAATATCCAGATCTGAGTATATGTTTAGATTATTCTAAGAACATTATTTCTTTACCTAATTTATTCGAAAGCTCTTAGGTTATGAAATGCTTATGATAGTCCGGTACAGGATCACTTGAAGAATATTCATGTAAAAATACATCTGGCGGCCATGTTTATTGGGCATTTTTAAAATATTCTCAGCTATTTTGGTAGTAGACCCTCTAATGATCATTCGGACGAATAACTTTTCAAAATCGGACTGGTATTTTAAGAGGAGATCACTTTTAAAGAGTGCAAAACGTATTGATTAACGTTGCACTGTCCTGGTGGTGGTCACATGCATTGGTTTATTCGTTTTCTTTTAGGCTAGGTCGATAGAGGGACACGGTAGGATCATTCAAATACCGAGACAATCCAGAAAAAGTGTCTGTCTGGGTTAGCCTGCGTAGCATGTTTAGGCTGATCCGGGTCGATACTTTACGCATAGTCCACAATGTTATTTCTAGAAATATGTAAACGAAAAATGAATCAGTAGTTTCAGAAGAGAAGACTTTCAAACAATGTCCAGTATTTCGTCATACGTTTACCGTAGCAACCAGAATTGTTCATGGTATTTTTTAATTACTTTAGTTGTCAGAGATTCGGTTGTGGAACATTCTTGTAATGTTTGTATGAAATCGGCACAGTAGTGTGAGAGGACAAGTCATCTAACACACAACAAATCTGCAGAAGATGAAGGCGAACATATGGAAACAGTATATTCACGAAGGTATCATTATTGAATAGATTTGAAAACATTGTTTCAGATGAAGACTTTTCTCGTTATGATAAAATCCCTCCTTTTGCAACGAAAATTTCAAAAGTCTTTCGCTGAAGATGCTTCAAAATGTGTCTGCTATTTTGAAAGGGTTAAAGAAATTGTCGGCGATGGGCTGTCGAGTGGAAACATGGTGATCACCATTTTAAAATAATCTCATGTGTCAGCTAAAATACATTAAAAATTAATACGTGTTGATAACAGTCCATTAAACACGTAATAGCACTTTGATCCTGTGCTATACAGTTCCGGTTCTATACATAGTACAGCATCCTCGGTACCAAGGCTATTCATAAACTATATCATATTATTTATGAGTAGCCTGGGTACCGAGGATGATAGTACAGGTTAATATGTACAATCTATACATTCAAATATCATGCATAACATTTATTTGAGCCGTACCGCAAGAAAACCAACATTATGACCTCTGCGTAATGTATCGACCCAGATCCGCCCTGCGCAGTCCACGCATACTGATCCGGGCCGACACATTCCGTCTCAGGGGGATGAAGGTAAAGAGTAATGATTCCTGAAACAGAAAATCCACAGGACGTGAAAAGTGTATATCCGGGTAAGCCTGCGCGGCATGCTTTGCCTGATCCGGGTCGATAATACGCAGAGTCCATACTGATGGTCTTCTCGTGGAGCATTATAACACACTTGTAGCAGACGACTTTGGAAAAAAGAGAAATTATTCATGATGAACAATTTCTCATATTGCCACAGTATGTTTTATTGATTGATTGATTAGGGTTTAACGCCGTTTTTAACATTTTCTCAGTTATATCACGGCGGCCAGTTCACCTACTCATGCATTTCCTGGTTTTCTCACACCGGTACTCCACACAACAATCTTCCCAAGCAACTGGCTGCTTTTCCACATAGATTTAGCCTATTGGTGGAAGACAGTATGTTTTAACTATATTCACTAATACAACTTTCATTTTTAGAAAGTTTCCAAATTGTTCCTCAAAGTTTTTAAAAGTCGTCTGCTTCAGATTTACTTTACAGGGGCGTAGCTTTGCAATAATCAATGTTTAGGCCGTCTCGTGAGAAAATCAATACTGTGGACCCTGCGTAAAGTATCGACCCGGATCAGCCTAAGCATGCTACACAGGCCTAATCGGATAGACACTTTTCGCCTCCTGTGGATTTTCTGTTTCAGGAATCACTACTCTATACATCTATTCCCCTAAGACGGAATGTGTCGGCCGGATCAGTCTGCGCGGACAGCGCAGGCTGATCTGGTCGATACATTACGAAGATGTTTATCGCCGCAGCTGCATTTTAGGCATTTTGAGAAAAAATGTGTAGGCACGTGCCTACATTGCCTAAAGGGAGCTACGCCCCTGCTTTATATCGCAAAACAGTGCGCCAATAAAAGATTTCACCAAGAACGAAAAAGATATCGGATGATTAGGATTTTATTTATAAAGGTAGTGGAAACAAATGGTGTAAAACAGACTAATACTTTACCCGTTGAAAACGACTACAACATGAAATATATTGAAGGAGGTACAATGTTTTCATCGGATAATTATATACATGATATGTGATATTAAATTATATATAATAATAATATATACACCAATTTAACCCTTTCCCTCATACGACAATTCTGCAGCAGACGACTTTGAACGTATTTTGTCAAAAAATAGAAAATCTCCATAATTGAATGGATAACCTATGACAAAAAGTGGAAAAACATTGTGGCAATAGGAGAAATTGCACGTTTTGTGCAATTTCTTCTTTTGTCACTATGTTTTCAAAAAGCCGTCTGCTGCAGAGGCGTCAGAAAGCGTCTACATGAGGGAAAGGGTTAAACACGGTTAAACGACGTTCTGACAAAAGTAGGCATCAGCTAGCTATACCTATGATTTCCTACAACGTTTCTAAAAAAAAAAAAAAAAAAAAAAAAAAAAAAAAATAAAACATTTTTTTTTTTTGACTTTTTGAACTAAAGGCAGATTAATATTTCATAGAGTATTAGCTCTTTTTCCAATTCAATTTTTCTAAGTACTCAAAGTACTTTGCGTATCAAGTTCCATCGCCAATGGTAACAATGTAAACATATCGGATGCTTAACGGAAGTCCATCGTTTGCGTACTCCGGTTACAATTAACGTGTTTCTAAATATAGAAACGTCATTAATTACCTCGTCTGCCACTGTCACCAGGGAGGGTCACTGTAGATGACACAGGTTTGTCATTATTAAACCCTTTCCCACATAAAACAAACTTTCAGCAGTCGATATTTCAAAAACAAAATCTAACAACATCTAGATATAACCAGAGACATATATATACATGTCTCTGATATAACTAAAAACTCTCAATTGAAAAATGATATATAGTTGAAAACGTTGTGACGAAATGAGAATTGCTTCCTTTTGCCACACTGCTGCCAAACGTCGTCTGGTAGTGACGTCAGAGTCCGTTTGCGTGTGGATAAAGGTTAAATCGGCAGCAGACGACTTTGAACATATGTTGTCAGATGGATAACCTATGACTAAAAGTGGAAAACGTTGTGACAAAAAGGAGAAATTGCACGTTCTGTGCAATTTCTTCGTTTGTCACTATGTTTTCAAAACGCCGTCTGCTTTAACCGTTTCCCTCTTACGACAATTCTGCAGCAGACGACTTTGAACATATATGTTGTCAAAAAATAGAAAATCTCTATAATTGAATGGATAACCTATGACTAAAAGTGGAAAACATTGTGGCAAAAGGAGAAATTGCTCGTTATGAGCAATTTCTTCTTTTGTCACTATGTTTTTTAAAAAGCCGTCTGCTGCAGTAGCGTCAGACATCGTCCATATGAGGGAAAGGGTCAATCCAGAACACTGTTGGTTACAGAGGCAATACTGTAATTACAATAGGAACGGCGTAAGCATTGATTATTTCCGTTTACTTGCATGCTCTGAATGCGCGTTGATTGGTTGATTGATTGTTTGGTGTTGGTTGCCGCTTTCAACATTTGTTTAATTATATCACGGCGGTTCCTGGATAAGTGACCAGTACTTCTGGTCCATTTATCCTGACAGCAGCCATTCAGTCGTAATGATAACCCCCGCAATCCTGAGCGTCATAGACGGCAACCAATACTAACAAAGTATTTTGCATAGTCTTTGGTGGGGTCCGACCGATCGAACCCGAAACCTTCCTTACCGAGGCGGACGCTCTACCAATACACCACATATGCGGTGTTTGTGCCCGTGTCTCACTCTTAACATAACGAAGGTTGAATATTAGTTTGATTGGTTGGTTAGCTGATCGATTGGAGTTGAACGCCGATGTACATGTATTAGTTTTCTCTAACAGCAAGTTTACAAGCGTGTGTTTCCTGGCTTTCTCGAACCTGTACTCCGAACAACATTCGTCCAAGGTACCTTGTCACATACAAAATTTAGTCCACGTGTGGGAGAATGAATAGCCTAGTCTGGGTTCGAACTCGTGACTCTTTGATTGATAGCCCGCGTCGTTACGGACTGAGCTATACTAAAACGGCGTTAATTATTACGCCTCCGTAGCAGACTGCTTTTTCAATATTTCTCCCAATAATTTTCAATAATGTATCAAAGCACGATTATGAACTGTTTCAGCTTGAACTCATGAAAACATCAGTCGGCCAACATAACTCGAAAAAAGAGCTGTGTGAAGTTAGCTAATCATACGACATTCGACATTCAAAAAATATGAATGTCGTTCTGGCACGACATTTGACATTCGACATTCGTCAAAAGTTGAAAAAAATACAACACGCCACCACGACGTGTTTTTTTCAACTTTTGAATGTCAAATGTCCAATCTATCGTGACGTTTATGTTTACCGGATATACGTTCTCAGCCATTTTGTAAACATTCGCGGCTGATAACAAAAATAGTGATTCGGTCATGTTATATTACACACGTTACATATTAAGAAAGACGTAATAGGTATATTAGCTCGGATACAAGCATTGTCATGTGATAAACCTTTATATGAACTACAAGCCTGGTATAATAAGTTGACTGGTGTTTAATGGTATTTTAACCTTTTTTCACTTGTTTTATCAGGACATTTCTTGAGTTTAAAGGATCATAATGAGCAATTTCTCCTTTTACCACAATGTTTCCAACTTTATTTAAATATGTTAATACATTGTTTTTTTCATTTAGAGAGTTCTTTATTTTACTGTTTGCTTTCACAGCCGACTGCTGCAGATTTGCTGTATGTGGGAAGGTTTTGAAGGACATTGTGGTTCAAAACCTAACTTACCGATCAGTTTAAAATAGAGACATTTCAAACACACACAAAAAAAACGTGTCATAAGGGTAATAATGTCAAACGCAGGAAAAACATTCCAAACAATACAAAAGCACACAGGTTGTTAGATCGAAAGATACCCCATTTACTCGAAGAATTGTAAATGGAAAATCGAAGGTTGCCATTGTATTTGTTACAAGTCAATCCGGAAAAACAACACTAATAATAAGGTATTTTCGAACTCTGAACGGGGGTTATCACCACAACACGAAACAAACGGAATTTTCTGTGTCTAGAGTACCATATCGATAGGCATTGCAAGTGAGGCATGCTGAATGTGGCGTGTAATATCGGTGTTTAACCCTTTCCCTCATATAGACGCTTTCTGACGCCTCTGCAGCAGACAGCTTTTTGAAAACATAGTGACAAAAGAAGAAATTGCTCAAAACGAGCAATTTCTCCTTTTGCCTCAATGTTTTCCACTTTTAGTCATAGGTTATCCATTCAATTATAGAGATTTTCCATTTTTTTACAAAATATGTTCAAAGCCGTCCGCTGCAGAATTATCGTATGAAGGAAAGGGTTAATGATGATCTCAATGGTGTTTCAGTCGTATCACGGTGGTCTATTCGACTATGTATGTGCCTTCTCTTACTCTTGGTTGGGTGCATTTAAAGTCGTTTTCTGATGATGTGTTTTATGTAGGGTTTTCATATTTAACTTCATTGGTGTTTTTCTATATATTTACATAACGCGACAATTCAAATTGGAAATAGGCTAGTAGTTTTAAATTCCTCAAAAATCTTCAGAAGGATTGTAAGCCGGAATTTGCTGAATGGTTTGAACGATTTTGCTATTATTGTAGGATACCAGTTAGGAAGAAGCATGGAAGAAACACTACATGTACATCAGAGTATGAAAACTACAAACAACCG
Organism: Serripes groenlandicus; assembly: GCA_031761405.1. Taxonomy (NCBI): domain Eukaryota; kingdom Metazoa; phylum Mollusca; class Bivalvia; order Cardiida; family Cardiidae; genus Serripes; species Serripes groenlandicus. The sequence goes on from JASEVX010000003.1 coordinate 46,643,356, forward strand.
GACATTTTAATTCTTTCCCTACCGAATATCACAAAGTTAACTCTTCCATGTTGAAATTTGGACGGCTCCATATTTCGTCAATCATAAAATTTAGTAAAATTTAATAATATTTAACTGGTTTAATGGCAGATTGCGCACAAGCTTTTAGTTTTTATTAATCACGTTCGATGTCTGCTTGCTGGAGACTTAGCCAGTACTCGCTCCGTTTGTGTGGAAAAAATCCCTAAGTCAGAAAAGAACCCGATCATCACGGGACTCGAACCCGGGACCTTTGGTATAAATACAATTGAATAGTCTTAAAGATTGATAAACGAATAACGAAAAAGTGAATTGCAAGTTTAGTCTGTACGGATGCACAGTCTAATCTAGGTCCACAACGTTCGTGAGATAATCTTAAGGCTTGCTTTAACTCTGTTGCAACCTAAAGGCAATTAAAGGCTTTTGCAATGATGCTGTCTCTCCTGAATTATCCAATTATCAACATGGTATAGTCGACTATTTGTGAAATTCAGCAGTGAAATAGTTAACGAAAGTACAGATCTAAAAGGTTAAAGGATCCATGTGTTGGGTCTACTTACAAAATTACTTGCCGTTTGTTCACAGGCGTCCGAATTTCCATTACAGAAGGAAGTGGGCGAAAACACACTAAACCTCGTTAAAATACTCAAAATGTCTCTCTAGTTTGTCCATACGCTATGATAAAAATGATCGTAATGATAATTTGGATTTTCCCCATTTTCTTCTGTAATGGAAATTCGAATGCCTTTGGTTTGTTGTACAATATAGATTTGGTCAGACAACGTGGAATCTATGTCTTTATTGCTTGCAAACAGGCACACAGTAGTAGGTCTCCTTTGGTGGTAGGATCAAAGGTACCACCTCAGCAAGTTCAGTAGTTCGACTTTCTTAGATTGATTGTGTTTTAACGCCGTTTTGAACATTGTGAAGTCATGGCACGGAGGCCAGTTCACCTACCCCTGTGTTCCCGCCTTTTTCACACCAGTACGCCACATAACAGTCTTTCAGCCCATTGATAGATTACGAATGTCTCTGGTCGCATTGAATTTTCTTAATCGTCGGAAAGAACTTTGGCCGAACTGGAGTTCGAAATCACAACCCATGAATTGACAGCCGACGTAGCTACCGACTGAGCTACCAAGGCTCGGCAGTTGGGTTTATGGCGATACCACATCAGTTAGTTAAGTAAGTCGATTGTCTGAACCCTTTCCCGCATAAAACAGAACTGAAGCAGACGACTTTTCAAACATGTTAAAAAATATGAAAAATTCTATAAATGAAAGTATAATTATTGTTAAGGTATGAAAACATTGCGACAATAGGAGAAGTTGCTTATTATGAGTAATTTCTACTTTTGGCATAAACTGTTTTCAAAAGGCTTCTGCTGCAGAGGCGCCAGAACAAGTATATATGTTTGAGAAAAGAGTACAGCATACATGTTATATCCAACAAATCTTTTCACTCTGAAAATAATTAAAAAAACTTAACCGGCCCATACTCTCCATATTGAAAACTGTTAACCCTTTCCGTCATATAGACGCTTTCTGACGCCTCTGCAGCAGACGGCTTTTTGAAAACATAGTGACAAAAGAAGAAATTGCACAAAACGTGCAATTTCTCCTTTTGCCACAATGTTTTCCACTTGTTGTCATAGGTTATCCATTCAATTATAGAGATGTTCTATGTTTTGACAAAATACGTTCAAAGTCGTCTGCTGCAGAATTGTCGTATGAGGGAAAGGGTTAAATGTTAAAAATAACAAATTGTTTGTTTTACTCCGCTTTCTACGCTGTTTCCAGTTACATCACGGCGTTTATTTATCCTAACACCGGCGGGTATGTATGTGTTATGTGACTATGAGCTTGTATGCTTAATGGCAATTATAATTTATGTTCTGTTCTGTTCTGTGTATGAATCATGGCTTAATTCAAGCCCCGATACAGACGAGTGTTTGCCCGATTGCAGCCGACAACATTAGATAAGAAAAGGCAGTTGAAAAAATAACATTAACTTATAATAAACAATGTTTCCCCTTTTTTTTACAGAATACAGAATACAGAAATTTTATTTGTAAATAAAGGCCTCAGGCCCATAATACAGCATACAACTTTTTTTCTTTCTTGAAAGTGATGTTTGATAAAAGATGGCAATACATACATGTGTACAAGTGGGTACATCATTCTCACAATTGATGTAGATCAAGATTTACGGCAATGTTTTGATTGTCGACCATTTTCATAATTTTTGAAACGAAAATAGCTACTTTTCTTAGAGTCACAACATTGTTAGTTTTTAACAAGAAATAAAAACCCTCGCGCTTTCTGTTACCAGTGTACCAGTTAAAAAGGAACTTGTTTCTTTCTTCTTCGAATCTTGGACAAATGTAAAATGCGTGATACTCGTCTTCTAAAATTATAACATCTTTTGTCAATAAACAGTAAAAGCATATTCGATCCTCTCTGTTTATGTTATGATGACGACCCAATTCAATATTAAGTTTATGACTAGAGCATCTAAATCTAGCGAGAGCTTTTCTTAACTGGAACGATAGGTCCATATTTAAATATGATTCGGGGTTTAGTAGGGATTTAAAATATTTATAAGTGTTGCATCTCGGGGATTCATTTATGTCGGCATGCCAATTTTGTGTAACACAGTCCTTGATGCGCTGTTTGAAACTAGATAAGAATACATTGCAGTTACCAACTTCTTGAGAAATCCAGACATTACCAAAGCCATACGTGTATAATAAATCTTTTACTTTTGACGCCCATGTAACTCTTCCCGCATCGTCAATGGCTTTTAACATTAAGTAACAATTTCGTGGGTACCGGTGTTGCGGCATATGCAATAGTTTTAACCAATAAGATATTATTTTTGTAAAATATATAACACATAACGGATATCTTCCACATTCTCCTAGGACCATACTATTGTTGACAGTCTGGTTAACCCCTAAAAAGTATCTGCAAAAGTATAGTTGGACCTTTTCGACGACATCAGAGTATGAATGACCCCATAGCTCGGAACCGTATGTAAGGATGGGAACAACCATACTGTCAAATAATTTGAATATTTCATGATGTTGAAAGTTACCATAGTTGTATTGAAAGCGTTTAATAGTAAAAATAGCTTTTCTACTTTGTGCACATAGCTTTGTCTTTGCCTTGGACCATGACAGTTTAGGGCTGAATACAAGACCCATATACTTATAGCAGGATGTAACTTTTAAGATTTCGTCATTTAATTTCCATTTTTCGTAGTTTCTTAACGGCCCACCATTTCTAAAAACCATAATTTCAGTTTTCTTTAAGTTTACTTTCATACCAGTGTCGTTGCAATACTGGGAAATAACATTAAGTTGTTGTTGTAGATTGTTTGCGGTGTCTGCACAATTTGCTACATCGTCTGCGAAAAGGAGACAGTATATTTCTGGGACGTTGTTTGTGACAAATATGCCATTACTGCATTTTTCTCTAAGATCTGTACATAGATCATTTATATAAATGCTAAATATAAGTGGCGAACATAAGTCCCCCTGAATTGTTCCAATATTGCAAGAAAATGACTCAGAGATGAGATTACGGTCAATCTTAACTTGCGCCCTTGTTTTACTATACATAGATAAAAGTACATGTAATATTTTACCAGTTAAGCCCTTACGTACTAAGGACGAAAAGAGATTGAAGTGATTTACAGAATCAAATGCCTTTTGGAAGTCTACATATAATACGTAGAAGCGACCGCCAGTCTTAGAGGTATACTTTTGAATAATACTCTGTAAACAGAACATGTTGTCAACTGTAGAATAACCAGCTCTAAATCCAGCACAATTTCACCACAACCAACTTAACCCTTTTGCGAAGTCAGACATCTAATTTTCTTTATCGTGCACTTTTTGATCAGACGTGTTCATGGCAGATGACTCTATAAGTATCATATGAGGTAATTCAATGAGTTGACAAACATCAGTCTATTGGATCCACGCCCGTTTTGAGATGAGCGAACCCTTTCCTACACACGACAATTCTGCAGCAGAGAGCATTGCAAACCTCATCGTTAAACATGTAGAGAATCTCTTTAAAAAATGAACTGCAGAACCATTGGATAGAGTTGAAAACATCACGGTAAAAGGAGAGAGAATGCTCATCAATAAAACAAGTCTCCTTTTGCCACTATGTTTTCAAAATGATTCAGCTGAATCGTCGTCAAAATGAGTCTGCAAGTGTGAAAGTGTTAAACTATTGACAGGGAACGGTGCTCGTAACAAAGAGCAAACTGACAATTGAGCAACGTCACCCGAAAACCGACATTATTGACTCTGCGTAATGTATCGACCCAGTACGCGCAGGCTAATCCGGGCCGCCACATTCCGTCTAAGAGGGATAGAGGTATAGAGTAATGATTCCTGTAACAGAAAATCCACATGAGGCGAAAAGTGTCTGTCCGGGTTAGCCTGCGCGGCATGCTTAGGCTGATCCGGGTCGATACTTTACGCAGAGTTCACAATGCTGGTTTTATCGCGGGAACGGCTCATATCCGTTCTCAAGCGTACCTTTCAGGAAATATAAATTGCGAACCGGATAAGATCCGCCGCAAAGTGATATCTGGATCTAAACATGGCCAGTCCGAAGGCCTCGAACGTCGGTTTTCACGTGACGCGTTGCGTTTTAAAATGGTAAAAATCGATGTACTATATTCAAATTATACAGCAGGTTAAACAAACACGCAACACTCAGTTACAAGCAATTACCATTTTTGAATGAAACATTCATAATGTAGGACAAGTTTGTTTATGTATTCTTCAATTGGTGCGTATTTAGTTCATGTATTGATTCCCTTGAGCCATTTAGTAAACCCGGTGGGTAATTGGTTCATTGTGGAGTTTTATGTATCCAACTCGCAGTCGTACTTTTGGTGCACCTGCAGCAGCGTACGCCATTTTGAAAACATTGCGACAAAAGAATAAAGTATTCTTCATGATACTTAATTCTTCTTTTGTCACAATGTTATCCATTTAATTCAAGAACTGATAAGCATTTTACATCGATTTCCAAGATGACTTCGAAGTCGTGGATTCAAGGTTTAAATACGTGTACTTCTATTTATTTCATACAAATACACTATAAATGTACTTCTGTTTATTTCAAACATACACACTATACATGTACTTCTGTTTATTTCATACACGCACACTATAGTACTTCTGTTTATTGCATACAAACACACTATACATGTACTTCTGTTTATTTCATACATACACAATATACATGAACTTATGTTTATTTCATACAAACACACTTAAATGTACTTCTGTTTAATTCATACAAACACAATATACATGTACTTCTGTTTATTTCATACTAACATACTAGACATGTACTTCTGTTTATTTCATACAAACACACTATACATGTACTTCTGTTTATTTCATACAAACACACTATACATGTACTTCTCTTTATTTCATACAAACACACTATACATGTACTTCTCTTTATTTCATACAAACATACTAGACATGTACTTCTGGTTATTTCATACAAACACACTATACATGTACTTCTGTTTATTTCATACAAAACACACTATACATGTACTTCTGGTTATTTCACACAAACACACTATACATTAACTTCTGTTTATTTCATACAAATACACTATACATGTACTCCTATTTATTTCATACACACACTATACATGTACTTCTCTTTATTTCATACAAACAAACTATACATGTACTTCTGTTTATTACATACTTTTATTGATAATTGAATATATAAGTCGGACCATTGCATTCGAAAATGGGTAAACTTTGTATATACATATTTCTGCCGAATTACGAGAAAACCAACATTGCGTAAAGTTTCGACCCGGATGAGCCTGAGCAGAATAACCCGGACAGAAACGTTTCACCTCCTGTATATTTTCTGTTTCATGAATCATTACTCTATCCGCCTGAGACGGAATGTGTCGGCCCGGATTAGCCTGCGCGGACCGCGCAGGCTGATCTGGATCGATGCATTACGCAGAGTCCCTAATGTTGGTTTTCTCGTAGAACGGCTCATATGATGTTTCCGTAAACGTATAAGAACAAATAACACTCGGTTGGGCTGACTGACCCTCCTATTTTTGTAGTCCGGTTTATAACCGTGATCTATTACAGTGCCAATCGTGGAATATTTATCACAAAACTTGCAATGTCGAGATGGGTTAAATTCATTTAATGGCAGCGAGCATCATAACTTCATTTGTAACAGAATGTTTTCGGATATAATTCCACCTGTTTGCAATAGATTCATTTGCTAATACCTGCAATAGTATTAGCTATGCTATTATACAGCGTTTCGGCTTCAGTTTATTAATTTAGTATCTTCTCATGTGAATAATTAATAAAGGCTGTATGCACATCACACGAATCAAACAAACAAAGTCGAGTCATATACACTATGTACATAGAAACAATAAAATGTCGGGCAAAATACACGATGAACATAGAGATTTTAAAATATCTGACGATGTATACTTTGTACACAGATATTAAATGTCGGGTAATGAACACTATATAAATAGATATTTTAAAATATCTGACGATGTATACTTTGTACACAGATATAAAATGTCGGGCAATATACACTATATACAATAGAGATTTTAAAATATTTGACGATGTATACTATGTACACAGATATAACATGTCGGGCAATATACACTATATACATAGAGATTTTAAAATATTTGCAATGTATAATATGTACACAGATATTAATTGTTGGGTAATGTACACTATATACATAGAGATTTTAAAATATCTGACGATGTATACTTTGTACACAGATATAAAATGTCGGGTAATGAACACTATATACATAGATATTTTTAAATATCTGACGATGTATACTATGTACACAGATATAACATGTCGGGCAATATACACTATATACATAGAGATTTTAAAAATATGTGACGATATATACTATGTACACAGATATAAAATGTCAGGCAATATACATTAGAGATTTTAAAATATTTGCAATGTATACTATGTACACAGATATAAAATACATAGAGATTTTAATTAACATATTTTCAATGTATACTATGTACACAGATATAAAATGTCGGGTAATGTACACTATATACATAGAGATTTAAAAATATATGACGATGTATACTATGTACGCAGATATAAAATGTCTGGCAATATACACTATATACATAGAGATTTAAAAATATATGACGATGTATACTATGTACACAGATATAAAATGTCGGGTAAAAATGTACACTATATATATAGAGATTTTAAAATATTTGACGATGTATACTATGTACATAGATATAAAATGTCGGGTAATGTACACTATATATATAGAGATTTTAAAATATTTGACGATGTATATATACTATGTACATAAATATAAAATATCGGGTAATGTACACTATATACATAGTAATTTAAAATATGTGACGATGTATACTATGTACACGTAATTTAATGTCGGACCTTGTACACTATGCACCCAGTAATCACTATCGAACCCTGTACACTGTGCTAACACACATGGATATCGGACCGTGTACACAGGACTTAATATCGGCCCTTCATGCCGGGTCATGTACATGATGTAAAGCGAAATTAAATAGGACATTGTACAATATATACAAACAACTTATTGTCGAGTCTTGTACACTGTAAACACAGAACCCCCATGTTCATATCGGGTGACTCCATTTTCCATGTATCAAGAGTGTTGGGACTATTGTATAACTCAAAGGTAAACAATGCTGATTTCGGGTGAGTTAGATTGTACCGAGCTGTCGCATCTTTCACTGAATTGTTTTCAAAATATTATGTTGCAATTGGCCAAATTTCCAATAAACCAGACCTTAACTTCACTGCAGTAGCAGACGTTCGTATAAGTCTGATTACTACCTAATAAAGGTCGTCTCAGATTGACCTTTGCTACAACCAACCAATCATAGGGTCGCCTACATATTGGTTTTGTATCAACAGGGGAAATAACCAATACAATAAAACGAGATTGAAAAGAGGTAATTGCCGAGATTTCCGATTGTATAGAATATTTAAAATGGGGTCAATTCGAGACGACTTTTTATGCGCTGTCGTCAGATCATTTATTGGTTCTCTCTTCTAGAGACACTTAAAGTCGGTCTTCGTTTCTGTCCGTTTGTTTGTAAAATGTTTGTTTGTTTGTTTGTTTGTGGCAAGCGTAGCGCCAAAACTATTCAACGGATTTCGATCAAACTTGGTAGGGATGAAGGGTCTAGGCTCTAGTTGTTCCTTTTGGTAGTATGGTCGCCATAGAAACCGTTGCTATGGAAACGGGCGAAAACTATCTCTTCCCACAGTTTTTCGAATTTAGAAACCACTCGGTGTGCGTTGTGTAGCCCATCAGTTGCTACATCGAATGATCGTCCCGATTTTTTATCCGTCTCTTCGTTTTCTTAATATTTGAGTTGCCGTAAGGGATACCATTTCCGCGGAAAACACAGACTATCAAAACTAAATATATCGACACAAAAAGAAATGGTTTCCTATTACCTGATCGCTGATTGGCTAAAAATCCGGACACGACCAAATATCGACCAACCAGAGAGCACTTCACATAACCATTACAACTTCCGTTTCCCGTACTTTTACACGAGGAGAAGAAATATTCAAGTGAATTTGACGCTGTTCTCGCGACAACTCGATAGCTTGTTTCATTATTCGTACGGTGTCGTGATAGTAGAGATAAGAGAGAACCATCGTCGCAGTATGCTTGTACTTAACTCTTTCAGCGCCGAAGTGTTTAAAGTAGACTCTTTCATGTTCAAATTCTGGCGTCTTAATTTATAATGTAATGTAATTTTGGACTATTTTGATAAAGAAAATGCAAACAATGCTGATTTTAGGTGAGACAGCTCGTCACGAGCTGACTCACCTGAATCAGTATTGTTTGCAAAAACATCAATATTGCCTTTGGCGCTGAAAGAGTTAAAGCGAAATACTATGGTCTGATTTCAATGGGATTGCATATATTTTAAAGGCAGCTACATTTAAAAGTACACCAACCTTTGACCTGATACAGATTCCTTTTCATGCTTCAACAAAAGTCGACTTTTGACAAAGTTGTGGAAAAAGGGAAAATTAACCATAAGTATATTTTTATTTTCCTGCAAACTCTCTGTATTAAAGCGGCATTCGTCTTCCATCAATAAGCTAAATAAACCTGTTGGAAGGTAGTCAGTTGCATGAATCTTCGCACCAGTATTCTCGGACAACTTGCTATTTCCTTGCCATCTATACGTCGTTAAGTCCATTGTTGGATGTAAAATGGCACTGGTTCACAACGACTTACGTCAACGGTCGTATCAATCTCATTTTAAACAGACCTAAACTTCGCTCACCCGTATACAGATATGATGACTGCCTCATACAGGTCATCTCAGATTGACCTTTGCGTCAGCCAATCAAATTGTCGCATACAACATCGTTAGGTATACGATATGGTAAATAACCAATGCCAATTGGTTGTAGGAGACGATTTTATTGGATGAAAATGGGGACCTGTTCATGAATATGTAAAGTGTATGGAATCAATACGATACGACATGTTATGCGATCAGTTCAAAGTATACCTACAGCGAAGTATTTAGTTCTGATTTCAATAGGATTGTGGCGTTATTCAACTTACAACACCTCGGGCATCTAGCTTCCTTGCCCTTTAGATTGTGTTAATCCCATCGGTTCAATTAAAAATACTACAGGTGCAAGAGGCTTGATTTTCCTATCCACACCACCATTACTTTTCATAGCTTAATATATCATTACTTGTCTATGCATTCTAATAACATTACATTGTACTTAAATGTAAACATATTAATCTGCATATGTGTATATAACTACTCTATTGTAAACTTTACCATGAACAGGAAAATAACTTAATAAGCTAGAATTAGCTTCCATTCCTTTTGTATTTTCTCTTGTGTTAAAAATATATTTTAAATCATTGAAATAAAATCTGATTAAATTTAATTGGTTGAAGAAACATTACACTGGATCACAACGAATAATATCAATGGCCGTATTGAACTGACAACCTATTGGTCAACAGTCCCTCGCCTGATAGACGGTCAAGATAAAGGTTAATCGAATATTGTTCTCGTGAAATAATTTCATCGTGAGAATTTGTATTTGAAAATAATTGTCCCATACTCTCAGAACATAACCTTCAATTACCGCCAATTGAATATGTAGTGTCATTGGCGTTTACCCATTTCCACATACAGACGCGCTCTGAAATCATGTGCAGCAAAAGATTTTAGTAAACATTATTGCAAAACGAGATATTGCAAATAATATGCAATTTCTCGTTTTGCCATAACGGTCTTAATTATACTCAAATAATTATACTTTCCTTTACAGAGATATCCACTATATCTTCCTCGATATGTTCCAAAGCTTCTGCTGCAGATTTGTTGTATTTGGAAACGGATTAAATCACTTTACCTTTTAAATGACTTAAATCTAATGTTTTATCCGAGTATATCATTGTTTCTCTATTACAGACTTTTTTCAATTCCTGATTTGCTTAGGAAACCACGGTGCATTAAGCCAATCAAAATGCCCTACAAAATACTTTGAAGACATAGCTATCTTAGTAAATGAAGAATGTTTTTTATATAAGCAATTACTCTATTTCTCATAATAATTTCGTCTTGGAATTTGGTAGATGTTGAATGACAAATTCAGCACATCATGTCCACTTAATAAAAAAAAAAAGAAAAGAAAGTGATACTGTTTAACCCTTTCCCATATACATACGCGCTCTGGTATCTCTGTAGCAGAAAATGTTGTGACAAAGGGAGACATTGCTCATCATGAGGAATTCTCATTTTGTCCCAAGGTTTTTAACTCTATTCAATGATCATATTATCATCTGCAGAGATTTCCTGTAATTTTCAAAAGACGTATGTTGCAGATTTGTTGTATATGGAAAAGTTTTAAATCGTTTTCTGTTTTTAAGTGTCTATAATAACTGTTACAGACAACATGGGGCTATCAAAACCCATGATCTTTTAGAAAAATATGCATTATTTTTTTTTTTTTCAAATTCCAATTTGCTTAAAGATACCAAAATGTATAAATTTAGCCAATTAAATCGCAAGATAAAATATAATAATAAAGACATAGCTGAATCCATTCTGGGAACATGAAGACAAATGTAAATATATTGAGTATTTACACTTTTTTCTCATTATAATTTCGTCTGGGAAATTGGCAGACTGCGCTCATCATAAACATTTTCTATCAGCTTGAAACTTCAGTTTCGGCCTATAATGTTTTGATTGTAAAAATGAAAAGAGAACTACACATACACCCTTTCCCACATAATGACGCACGAGGACGTTTCGGCATCAGACAATATTTGAAAGCATTGTGGAAACAGGAGCAATTACTTCTGACGAGCATTTTCTCGTTTTGCGATAATGTTTTCAACTCTATTCAATGATTATACTTTTATATACAGAGATTTTTCATATTTATGCTTCAACATGTTTTAAAAGTCGTCTGCTGCGTACAAGTTGTATGCCGGAAATGGTAAGAATGCGATTCAAGATACGGGTAATTGTGTCCTCTTTGGGTAAGCGACTTCTGTATTGCCCGCAATACTTTTGATTAACCCTTTCCTACCTATAGACGCATTTTAACGCATCTGCAGCAGACGACTTTTGAAAACATCGTAACAAAAGGAGAAATTGCTCAAAACGAGCAATTTCTCCTTTTGCAACAATGTTTTCAACTTTTTTTCAGTAATTAAACCTACAACTACAGAGATTTTCCATACGTTGGAGTAAACAATTCCAAGGTCGTATGCTGCATATTTGCTGTATGTGGAAAAGCGTTAACCCTTTCCCTCATACGACAATTCTGCAGCAGACGACTTTGAACGTATTTTGTCAAAACATAGAAAATCTCCATAATTGAATGGATAACCTATGACAAAAAGTGTAAAACATTGTGGCAAAAGGAGAAATTGCACGTTTTGTGCAATTTCTTCTTTTGTCACTATGTTTTCAAAAAGCCGTCTGCTGCAGAGGCGTCAGAAAGCGTTTATATGAGGGGAAGGGTTAATTGAAGAAGAACGACTTATATCGCTGTCTAATTTCCATATTTCTGATTGATCGATTAGGGTTTAGAACTGTTAGCAACAACTGTTCAGTCATCTCAGGGAGGCAAGTTTAAAAGCAAAACGAACCACCTTCTAATGAAAGCTAACAATAATGCATTTGCGATCAGTTAAGAAATATCGTTCGACATGTTCATTATGAATGCGATAACTTGACGTTGGTTCCCCTCATACACACATCATTAATAATGAGTCAAATCAGATTTGGACTCATACAATCTTCTTGTCGCTACCAACGTAGCAGTAGCACCAACAAATCTAGAATCGATAAGTGGCGACAAGGGAAGACCATGCTCAGACTCTGTTGGGAACCTACTCATCTTGGTCTTCGATTGTCGCCAATTTTGAGGGTCGGTTTTTAGGGAAGTTTTAGACAGGGAATTGCTATTCCGAGGTGGTCTTAAGCACAGGTTCGACTTTGAAAGAATTATGAAAGAATCCCGAATACGTCCATATATATCTCTCTATATATGGAGATAAACACAAATGGGAACATGCGTATTTCTTCTGTAAAATAATTATGCGTTTTTGTCTATTAATTAACAGTACAATTTAAGTAAGTATCATTATTCAGAAAATAACGCTCAACATGGATAACCTCTAGGAGAACCTTCAGGGAAAAAGATATATATATAATTCAGCCGTCCCGCGAGAAAACCAACAGTGTGGACTCTGTGTAAAGCATCGTTCCGGATCAGCCTAAGCATGTCGCGCAGGCTTACCCGGAGAGACACTTTTCGCCTCCTGTGAAATTTCTGTTTCATGTATCATTACTCTATACCTCTATCACCCTGATACGGAATGTGTCGGCCCGGATCACTCTGCGCGGACTGAGCAGGCTGATATGGGTCGATACATAACGCAGAGTCCACAATGTTGGTTTTCTCGCGGGACGGCTCAATCATATACATGTACTCGTATATACGTGATTCACGTCGGGCGATTTTGGGGTCTTATTGATTGTATCTGTGACGGAATCGTATAAAGGAATATTGGCAGGGACTATACTGCTAGTTTCTATTGTCAAAATTAAATACATTAAACCCTATTGTAACATAAACGCGAACGGTGAAGAGTCCGATGAGACTGTGCGTGTGTATAAATAGACTGACTTTAGTCTAAACTGAACGCATTATTCAATAAGACCCTAAATAGCGAGACGCGGCTCATACTTGTTGGATATTCTTACCAGAGCTTTCCGGGAACTGTACGGGTCCATTACAGCCCTCCATAATCTAGGCTTGCACCTGGTGAACAACGACGCGGACGGTGAGACATACACGGCGTAAAATTTATTCCGCTCGTCGGCCTCGAACTTTTCTAGCATGTCCAGGGTTTCTTCATAGCTGATATAATTCACCCAACAGCACTGCTCTATATCCTTATCCTCTAGCTCCCAGTAATCCAGCTCAGCTTTGGCCGCCGGCCCACACACGTCGATCGGCATGTGAAGTTTTCCGATCCGGTAGTAGTTCAAAATAGACGGAAACATTTGCGGGTTTCTGTCGAAGAAGAATTCTCGCTTGCCCTGCGCTTTTGCCGACTCGGCCACGGAGTAGAGCCGAGTCTCCGGCTTTTTGAGCAGCGTTGAGAGCTGGGTTTCGTGCCTGACACCCCCGACATTGAGGACGATAATATCGTCGTCTTTCATCGGTCTGTTACTGTTGATGGGGGAATCCGTTTTCACTTTGGCTTGGTCCGCCTTCACCAAGTTCCCCACAATATCCGTAATTTTCAGTTTATCCATCCCTGTTGTCCTCGTACACTCGGGTTTTATTCGATTCTATTAGGTCATAATCACTGATATAATTAGACGGAATATTCTAATAAAAACTTCAGACAAGAACGTACTAACGATGAACGTAAAAACATCGTGTCAGAAAGGCATCTCTTTCTAATTAAATCCCACGTTCACGTTCGTTTTCTCTTTGATTAAATCCCAAAACGCGCGGAAAATACTCGGTCAAAAATAATCTCTGATATTCTTTTCATTTCTCACTCGTTTCTAATTCAATCAGACATAAACGCACGGTTTAATGAGGTCGATTTCGTTTGGTCACATCCAACGCTCTGTCCGTTCTCATTAACGCAGACGTGGAATCAGAAATGTCGTCTGCTAGTTGTGAGAAACAGAAATTAATATTGAACAGCTTCGTTTATCGATAATGTTCAGTCAAGCGTTAACCCATTCCCACCTGCAGGCGCATTTTGACGCAATAGCAGTAGACGACTTTTGAAAACATTGTGGCCAAAGGTGGAATTGCTCATGACGAGCAGCTTCTCCTTTGGCCTCAATGTTTTCATTTTTTTCAATATTTATAAGTTCCATTTATGAGGATTGTTTATGTTTTAGCTTAGATCATTTCAAAGTCGTCTGCTGCAGATGTGTTGTATGCGAGAAAGCGTGAAGCAGATACGTGTTCGTGTCCTCGAGGGATTCGTCGTTTACCCTGTACAGATAACATCTGATGCATTTGCAGCAGACGACTCTTCCTTTCTAAAATGTTGTAGGAAACGGAGACAATGTTTCTAATTGCCAACATTTTCATTTTTACCCATAATCCCGTAACGCATTCAACTCTGTTACTTCCAATTTCGAGCCGTTGCATATTTTTTCCAGAGATGGTTTTCGAAGCACACGGCTGGCAGGTAAACGAAATAGTATTCAATGCTATCTTGCTCTTGTTACAAGATGCAGTTTACTTGACATGTTATATGGATCTTGTTAAAATGTATAGTTTACTTGACATGTTATCTAGATGTTATTGAATCATTTAGCTTACTTGACATGTTATCTAGATGTTATTGCATCATTTAGTTTACTTGACATGTTATCTATATATGATTGCATCATTTAGTTTATTTGACATGCTATCTTAATATTATTGCATGGTGTAGTTTACTTAACATGTTATCTAGATTCTATTGCATGGTGTTGTTTACTTGACATGTTATCTAGATCTTATTGCATGGTGTAGTTTACTTGACATGTTATATGGATCTTATTGCATGGTGTAGTTTACTTGACATGCTATCTGGATCTTATTGCATGGTATAGTTTACTTGACATGTTATCTAGATCCTATTGCATGGTGTTGTTTACTTGACATGTTATCTATATATTATTGCATGGTGTAGTTTACTTGACATGTTATATGGATCTTATTGTATGGTGTAGTTTACTTGACATGCTATCTGGATCTTATTGCATTGTATAGTTTACTTGACATGTTA
The DNA here is from genome assembly GCA_031761405.1 of Serripes groenlandicus. Taxonomy (NCBI): domain Eukaryota; kingdom Metazoa; phylum Mollusca; class Bivalvia; order Cardiida; family Cardiidae; genus Serripes; species Serripes groenlandicus. The sequence goes on from JASEVX010000003.1 coordinate 46,658,805, forward strand.
TCTATATATGCTTGCATTATTTAGTTTATTTGACATGCTATCTTGATCTTATTGCATGGTGTTGCTTACTTGACATGTTATCTAGATCTTATTGCATGATGTAGTTTACTTAACATGTTATCTAGATCGTATTACATGGTGTTGCTTACTTGACATGTTATCTAGATCTTATTGCATGATGTAGTTTACTTGACATGTTATCTAGATCTTATTGCATGATGTAGTTTACTTGACATGTTATATGGATCTTATTGCATGGTGTAGTTTACTTGACATGTTATCTAGATGTTATTGCATGGTGTAGTTTATTAGTTTACTTGACATGTTATCTATATTTGATTGCATGGTTTAGTTTACTTGACATGTGATCTAGATCCTGTTGCATGGTGTAGTTTACTTGACATGATATCTAGATATTATTGCATAGTGTAGTTTACTTTACATATTATCTATATATGATTGCATGGTTTAGTTTACTCGACATTTTATCTAGAGGGTATTGCAATGTTTTAGTTTACTTGACATGCTATCTGGATCTTATTGCATGGTGTTGTTTACTTGACATTTTATCTAGAGGGAATTGCATGGTTTTAGTTTACTTGACATGCTATCTGGATCTTATTGCATGGTGTTGTTTACTTGACATGATATATAGATCTTATTGCATGGTGTATTTTACTTGACATGTTATCAGGATCTTATTGCATGGTGTAGTTTACTTGACATGTTATCTAGATGTTATTGCATGGTGTAGTTTATGTGTCATGCCATCCTGAGTGTGTTACCATGTGTAGTTTACTTGGTATGCTATATGGGTCTTGTTACAATGTGTAGTTTACTTGGTATGCTATATGGGTCTTGTTACAATGTGAACTTTATTTGTCATGCTATCATGAGTGTGTTACCATGTGTAGTTTACTTGGTATGCTATATGGGTCTTGTTACAATGTGTAGTTTACTTGGTATGCTATATGGGTCTTGTTACAATGTGAACTTTACTTGGCATGCTATCCGGAGTGTGTTACAATGTGTAGTTTACTTGGTATGCTATATGGGTCTTGTTAAAATGTGAACTTTACTTGGTATGCTATCCGGAGTGTGTTACAATGTGTAGTTTACTTGGTATGCTATATGGGTTTTGTTACAATGTGTAGTTTACTTGGTATGCTATCCATAGTGTGTTACAATGTGAACTTTACTTGGTATGCTATCCGGAGTGTGTTACAATGTGTAGTTTACTTGGTATGCTATATGGGTTTTGTTACAATGTGTAGTTTACTTGGTATGCTATCCGGAGTGTGTTACAATGTGTAGTTTAGTTGGCATGCTATCCGGAGTGTGTTACAATGTGTAGTTTACTTGGTATGCTATCCGGAGTGTGTTACAATGTGTAGTTTACTTGGTATGCTATATGGGTCTTGTTACAATGTGAACTTTACTTGGTATGCTATCCGGAGTGTGTTACAATGTGTAGTTTACTTGGTATACTATAGGGGTCTTGTTACAATGTGTAGTTTACTTGGTATGCTATCCGGAGTGTGTTACAATGCGAACTTTACTTGGTATGCTATCCGGAGTGTGTTACAATTTGTAGTTTACTTGGTATGCTATATGGGTTTTGATACAATGTGTAGTTTTCTTGGTATGCTATCCGGAGTGTGTTACAATGTGTAGTTTACTTGGTATGCAATATGGGTCTTGTTACAATGTGTAGTTTACTTGGTATGCTATCCGGAGTGTGTTACAATGTGTAGTTTACTTGGTATGCAATATGGGTCTTGTTAGAATGTGTAGTTTACTTGGTATGCTATCCGGAGTGTGTTACAATGTGTAGTTTACTTGGTATGCTATCCGGAGTGTGTTACAATGTGTAGTTTACTTGGTATGCTATCCGGAGTGTGTTACAATGTGTAGTTTAGTTGGTATGCTATCCGGAGTGTGTTACAATGTGTAGTTTAGTTGGTATGCTATCTAGATAGTATTGCATGGTGTAGTTTACTTGTCATGTTATCTATATCCTGTTACATGGTGTAGTTTTCTTGACATGATATCTAGATATTATTGCATGGTGTAGTTTACTTGACATGTTATCTATATTTGATTGCATGGTTTAGTTTACTTGACATGTGATCTAGATCCTGTTGCATGGTGTAGTTTACTTGACATGATATCTAGATAGTATTGCATAGTGTAGTTTACTTTACATATTATCTATATATGATTGCATGGTTTAGTTTACTCGACATTTTATCTAGAGGGTATTGCATGGTTTTAGTTTACTTGACATGCTATCTGGATCTTATTGCATGGTGTTGTTTACTTGACATTTTATCTAGAGGGAATTGCATGGTTTTAGTTTACTTGACATGCTATCTGGATCTTATTGCATGGTGTTGTTTACTTGACATGATATATAGATCTTATTGCATGGTGTATTTTACTTGACATGTTATCAGGATCTTATTGCATGGTGTAGTTTACTTGACATGTTATCTAGATGTTATTGCATGGTGTAGTTTATGTGTCATGCCATCCTGAGTGTGTTACCATGTGTAGTTTACTTGGTATGCTATATGGGTCTTGTTACAATGTGTAGTTTACTTGGTATGCTATATGGGTCTTGTTACAATGTGAACTTTATTTGTCATGCTATCCTGAGTGTGTTACCATGTGTAGTTTACTTGGTATGCTATATGGGTCTTGTTACAATGTGTAGTTTACTTGGTATGCTATATGGGTCTTGTTACAATGTGAACTTTACTTGGCATGCTATCCGGAGTGTGTTACAATGTGTAGTTTACTTGGTATGCTATATGGGTCTTGTTAAAATGTGAACTTTACTTGGTATGCTATCCGGAGTGTGTTACAATGTGTAGTTTACTTGGTATGCTATATGGGTTTTGTTACAATGTGTAGTTTACTTGGTATGCTATCCATAGTGTGTTACAATGTGAACTTTACTTGGTATGCTATCCGGAGTGTGTTACAATGTGTAGTTTACTTGGTATGCTATATGGGTTTTGTTACAATGTGTAGTTTACTTGGTATGCTATCCGGAGTGTGTTACAATGTGTAGTTTAGTTGGCATGCTATCCGGAGTGTGTTACAATGTGTAGTTTACTTGGTATGCTATCCGGAGTGTGTTACAATGTGTAGTTTACTTGGTATGCTATATGGGTCTTGTTACAATGTGAACTTTACTTGGTATGCTATCCGGAGTGTGTTACAATGTGTAGTTTACTTGGTATGCTATAGGGGTCTTGTTACAATGTGTAGTTTACTTGGTATGCTATCCGGAGTGTGTTACAATGCGAACTTTACTTGGTATGCTATCCGGAGTGTGTTACAATGTGTAGTTTACTTGGTATGCTATATGGGTTTTGATACAATGTGTAGTTTTCTTGGTATGCTATCCGGAGTGTGTTACAATGTGTAGTTTACTTGGTATGCAATATGGGTCTTGTTACAATGTGTAGTTTACTTGGTATGCTATCCGGAGTGTGTTACAATGTGTAGTTTACTTGGTATGCAATATGGGTCTTGTTAGAATGTGTAGTTTACTTGGTATGCTATCCGGAGTGTGTTACAATGTGTAGTTTACTTGGTATGCTATCCGGAGTGTGTTACAATGTGTAGTTTACTTGGTATGCTATCCGGAGTGTGTTACAATGTGTAGTTTAGTTGGTATGCTATCCGGAGTGTGTTACAATGTGTAGTTTACTTGGTATGCTATCTAGAGTGTGTTACAATGTGTAGTTTAGTTGGTATGCTATCCGGAGTGTGTTACAATGTGTAGTTTAGTTGGTATGCTATCCGGAGTGTGTTACAATGTGTAGTTTACTTGGTATGCTATCCGGAGTGTGTTACAATGTGAACTTTACTTGGTATGCTATCCGGAGTGTGTTACAATGTGTAGCTTACTTGGTATGCTATCCGTAGTGTGTTACAATATGTAGTTTACTTGGTATGCTATCCGTAGTGTGTTACAATGTGTAGTTTACTTGGTATGCTATATGGGTCTTGTTACAATGTGTAGTTTACTTGGTATGCTATCCGGAGTGTGTTACAATGTGTAGTTTACTTGGTATGCTATCCGGAGTGTGTTACAATGTGAACTTTTCTTGGTATGCTATCCGGAGTGTGTTACAATGTGTAGTTTACTTGGTATGCTATATGGGTTTTGTTACAATGTGTAGTTTAGTTGACATGTTATTTGGATCATGTTATTTTATTGTCTTAACCATTTCTGTAAGTATATTTGTCAATATCAACAATGAGGTGTTTATGCGTTAGTTGAAAATTAAAAATATGTTCTGCTCTGTTCTGTTTATTACAGTTTTAATTACTAATGAGAAAAGACAAAAGTACTGGCTCCGATCAGTATATTTCTTTGTTTACAATTACTTTCAAAGATATTTACCTGCAAAAGTGGCTTTATTTTTAGACAAATCGCGGGTTCTTTCCAATATACATAAATTCTGCAGTAGACGACTTTAAAATAATTTAGGCGGAACTACGGAATTTCAAATTCATTGAAATGTTGTTGTTGTTCTTGATATAATTGAAATGATTGGCGAAAAAGGAGAAATTTCTCATTAAGAGCAATACATCCTTTTGCCACAATGATAACAAAAGTAGTCTGCCTCATATGTGTCATAAATTCAGCAAGTGGAAAAGGGTTAACTCTTTCAGCGCCAAAGGCAATATTTAGCTTTTTGCAAACAATACTGGTTCAGGTGAGTCAGCTCGTAACGAGCTGTCTCACCTGAAATCAGCATTGTTTGCCTTGTAATTATTCAAACATTACGAAACTCTTATAACATATGAAATAGAGTCGCCCGAATTTGAACATGGAAGAGTCTTCTTTAAACAATTCGGCGCTGAAAGGGTTAAGTTCATTATTCGGTGATGGATTAATCCACTAGTATTTATATTACACACATATCTCCCTGTCATCTCAAACAGTAGGACAGGCATTGGACTTCTACCTATTTACTTTTTGGAACGGGTTGTTTCGTCTGATCGGCATTCTTGTTAAAAACTAGTAGCAAAAGCTCTTATATATCTGGTTACTGCCTATAATAGGTCGTCTTAGATTGACATTTACGTCATCCAATCATAGTGTACGCTTGAAAAACCGTTAGGTATCGTCAGGGGAGATAACCCATATTTATAAACGAGTCAGAAAAGCGATTAGTGGCCTAGTGTTCCCGTTTTTATAACAACCAAGTATTTGATTGGAGAGAGAACCGAGCGTTGGTGTTGTATGGTGCGATTTCATTGAACTGAAAAACGAAAAACTGTCATTAACATAGCGAATTGTTTTGGTCTGATTTTAAAGATTTTTAGTTATATAACGGCGTTAGTTAACAGTACTATTGTTCCATTTATCGGTACTACTGTTCCGTTTATCTGTACTACTGTTCCATTTATCTGAACTACTGTTCCATTTATATGTACTACTGTTCCATTTATCTGAACTACTGTTCCATTTATATGTACTACTGTCCCGTTTATCTGTACTACTGTTCCATTTATCTGAACTATTTCCCGTTTATCTGTACTACTGTTCCATTTATCTGAACTACTGTTCCATTTATCTGGACTACTGTTCCATTTATCGGTACTGCTGTTCCATATATATGTACTACTGTTTCATGTATCGGTATTACTGTTCCATTTGTCTGTACTACTGTACCATTTATCTGCACTACTGTTCCATTTATCTGTACTACTGTTCCATTTATCTGTACTATTGTTCCATTTATCGGTACTACTTTTCCATTTATCGGTACTACTGTTCCATTTATCGGTACGACTGTTCCATTTATCTGTACTACTGATCAATTTATCGGTACTACTGTTCCATTTATCTGTACTACTGTTTCATGTATCTGTACTATTGTTCCATTTATCGGTACTACTGTTCAATTTATCGGTACGACTGTTCCATTTATCGGTACGACTGTTCCATGTATCGGTACGACTGTTCCATTTATCGGTACAACTGTTCCATGTATCGGTACGACTGTTCCATGTATCGGTACGACTGTTCCATGTATCATTACACAAGCGAGTCAGTCGTAATGCTCCACAACTCTTATCGCGAATGAGGGAAAACCATTACTACCATTTCAAAGTATTTGGTATGACCGACTGGAGATCGAACCCGTCAATTGTTTCTGTGTAAATAAATAGTTAATATGTTCATTACAAGGGAGATAACTGATCGAGAGTTGCTAAATGTCCCTGTCATAGTTATCTACCTTGAACAGTTGAATGGTTCTCTATTCCTCAGAAGACCTACCCATACCAGCTTACCTTTTCCTTCAACTCTAGAAGCACACACACACGTTTCAATCTGCAAACAAGAAACTGCAGCACAAGGACAACCTTGTACAAACAACAAACAACAACGGTCAACACACATCCACTCTAATTTCGTGATTAAAGTGAACAATGTGTACAATTCAATTTCATTATCCAGATGTGACAAAATGCGGCTGCAACATACGATCTTTAAAACAATTTAGAAAATGAACAAATGCTCAAAATATTTCTTAATTTCCAACCTTGTTATTGAAAATGTAACTAAATTAAACTATAAATTGTGTAACTGTTGTTATTTCCCCAATCATACGACGCTTAACACGTTCCAACCTGTAGACGCTTTCTGACGTATCTGCAGTAGACGACTTTTGAAAACATTGTGGCCAAAGGTGAAATTGCTCATAATGAGCAATTTCTCCCCTTTGGCCACAATGTTTTCAACTTTATTCAACAATTAAGCTTTCTTTTATGGAGATTTGTCAGGTTTTTGTCACTCTGTTTTCAAAGTCCTCTGCTGCAGAATCGGTGTATGTGGGAAAAGGGTTAAATGCTTTATGAACTACCTCTACGAACACTCACAGACTGACCTTCGGAGGTTCTCTATTCACTGACGCGACCGCCTCGATGGTGTAGTTGGAGCGCGTCCGTCTCGGGTGCCGAAGGTCGCGGGTTCGATTCCCGACCGGCTCATACCAAATACACTAAAAATGGTAGTAATGGCTTTCACTCCTTGGCGCTCAGAATTGATGGGTTAGCATTACGACTGGATGGCCGGTGTCAGGGTAAATGTTCCAGGAAACGCCGTGATATAACTGAGAAATCGTTGAGAGCTGCGTAAAACACCTTACAAACAAAGCAAAAAACCTTTACGGAGATCAAACAAGACCCCAAAACGCGAAATGTGGCTCATTTAGACCTCATATTACACTGATTCTGCTTGGTAATTGTTTGTAAGCGGCGCTGTGAGAAAACGAACTGTAAAAAATGTAAAAACGAAAACACAAAACAATCTTAAATCTCTGACGCACAATGAAGAGCCTTGTCAAACAGGGCCGCGGCGTAGGCTGCCCATGATCTTATGATTTCCAGCTTGCAATGTCCCGACGGTCTTTTTTCTCTGGCGTGGATTAAAATTTAGGTAAGGGATGATGTTTAATTATATATACATCCGAACCAGTTTAAAATACGAGAATATGTGTATCTATTTCAAGTGCATATGCACTTATAACACACGTGTAAAACAAGTTTTACAAATTATCGAAGCGTATTGAATAAATAGACGAGATGCTTTACGTCCAATCAAATATTTTTTCCCATAAATGCAAAAACCTCTGCAGCAGGTGACCTTTAGTACATCTGGACAAAAAAAAAAAATGTAACAAAAGGAAGAAATTGCTCATGATGACTGGTCGTCGATATATGACAGATTGTTTTGTTGAAAATGGCTTCTAACCCCAACAAATCAAATATCAAAGTATTATTGACACGTTGATTGATATAGTCTGGTGTAATTCATATCATAACGACAGCAGGTAAGATAATAAACCTATTTACCACGAAAAATGCATAGTTTACCAACTATGCTTCAAAGCGTGTGTGTGTGTGTGTGTGGCGGGGGTGTAACGTAGTATGATGCACTGTTGACACATCTATGCAAGTCACTTGAAATATGTGATCTCTCTTAAGTTTAACTCCTTCCAGCTTTTGACGCATCAGCAGACGACTGTTGTAAATATTGTAGCGCGAAGGGAAATTGCCTTAATGTCGATTTGTCTTTAAGTCTTTCGTTGCCAAAGGCAATTAAAGGCTTCTGCAAACAATGAAGATTCGGGTGAAACAGCTCATAACGAGATATCACTCCGAAAACTTCATCGTTTGACACTTAGACATTACATTTTACCAAATTTCCTTTTCTACAAAAATTGGAGCGGTCCAATTTTTTCAACATGGAAGAGTCGACTTTGTGAAATTCGGCAGTAAAATACGTAAATGATGTCAAAGAGGATCGTCATAAAGGCCTAAATCGCTTAACGAGGTTCGTGTAATCTTACGAAAAGTGTTCAGAAGCATCTGGCGATTTGGGGTCTTATTGTATATACAGTCTATTCACGTTACCGACGCGGGTTGTCAACCTCCAGCCCTGCTAACTTTATTTACCAACGTTTGACAAAGTCAATGCGACAAGCGGCATTCGTCTTCCCTCAATTAGCTAACAATACACATAGAAAAGAGCCAGCTGTTTGGTGATAGTGTTATGTTCAGTACTGGTGTGGAGTTCTACGCTTCATGTCGATATGTCTTTAAATATTGTCAAAACGGAGCGTCATTAAGACCCCAAACCGCTAGACGAGGCTCGTGTTTTCTAACGATTTTTTTTTTAGAATCGACTGGCGATTTGGGGGTCTTGCTACATATACAGCCGAGTCCCGGTAGCGCAGTCAGTAACGACGCGGTCTGTCAATCCAGAGTGTGTGAGTTCGAACCTGAGCTCGGCCAAAACTCATTCCAACGTTTGACAAAAAGCAATGCGACAAGCCAACAGTTTTTGTTGAAAAGCAGCCAGTTGCTTGGAAAGACCGAGAAAGTCAGGAAACACATGTGTTGGTGAACTGGCTGCCTTAATATGACTGAGAAGAATGTTAAACTATGAAGTACTGACCAAGATCCTACTTCTGTAAACAATAAAACTAATTAGAACTGCAATCGAAAGGATGATAGTACCACATATCACAGCGAGTATTTTAAGCCATTTCGGAAATCAATTAAATGAAGTTGAATAATATATTATCTTATTTTTCAATCCCGTTTACTGCCTCGGTGGTGTTATGGTAGAGTGTCTGTCTCGGTACGGGAGGTCGCGGTATCGATCTTCGGCTGGATCATACCAGCGACTTTATAAATGGGAGTAATGGCTGCCCTCCTTGACGCCTAGGAGAAACGTTGTTCAAGAATCATAGCCAATGCTTTTGCAGGTAAAATCAAATGCATTGCTAGCTTTACATATAGGACCACCTCGATGGTCTTATGATAGAGCGTGTGCCACGGTGCGCGAGGTAGTGTGTTCGATCCCTGGTCGGTCATACCAAATACAAAAATGTTAGTGATGTTTCCTCTCCTTGGGGTTCAAGGGTTTGGGGTTATCATTAAGCCTGGTGTTAGGATATATGGACCATTAGTACTGGCAACTTACCCAGGAAACGCCGTGATATAACTGAGAAATGGTTGGAAGATACATAAAACACCTTACAAGCAAAAGCAATCCCTTGCGGAGATCAAACGGCGGCGCTGTAAGAAAACCAACCGTAATCGATTTTCGACCAGTATATAACCAGATCAGCAACAGTATCCACGCGGTCTGATCGCTACTGTACTTTTCCTTAAGCACCAATTATTAAGGAAATAGGAAAACAACAACAATTACCAAAATGTTTCAAATACACAAAGGTTGTGTTAATGATGTGTCGGTACCGCTATTTTTTATAGTTTTATTTGTTAATCCGTTGATACATTCGTGAATTATTCATCGTAAATGTCGTAACAAGAAAATAACGCATTGTTTTTTAATTTACTCTTTCGGCACAAATGGCAATATTAAGGTTATTGCAAGCAACGCAGATTCCGGCGAGACAGCTCGTTATAATCAACATTGTTTGCATTCTAGTTGCAATAATAAATAGGTTCCAAAAATTCGTTTAACATTTAGCACATTTCAATAAATGCCATCACGCCATAATGATCCGAGAGCGGGAAACCACTCATTAAGATAGCATCCAACGGCGTGAACACTCGTATGACGTCCTTGACCCTATGACCTCTGTGAAACACGTGATCGACCACCGTATTCCGTATGACTTCACTTTTACCGTGGTACGGGTTGTTATTGTGCGTGCAAAGTGAACAAATCCTCAGCGGGATAATGTCGAACACCAGAGCCATACGTCGGAATTCATTCGGCATTACGGGATTGATTCGAGGCCCGGTAACGTCTCCCACATTGAAATCCCCCATTAACAAGAGTGGTGAGACGTGGCGGAATCTGTCAATCAGTTGACCGCGTTCAGAAGCGGCTTGTTCGACGTAGGAATTATAAACCCCATTGACCCATAATTCAGGTTCGTAGTAGAAGCGGTTGTCACATGCTAGGTGAGTACATACTAATTTACCCATGTCTGGAGTATCAGCATCCAAGAACCCTCTTTCAATGACCTCTTTTGTTTTGGGATGAAAGTCAACATATCTGGTGTTTATGAGGGGGGTTTTCGATAGCAAGATAAGTCCTGGCTCGTTGATGTCACGCATGCCAATCTGTGGAATTCCGTAGCCGACACACTTGGCGTATGTCTCTTTTACTTTAGTAAAGCCACTGATAGCACATGACACACATTTTTGAGAAAGTCGAGCGTACGGGATGAAGCAAGTCATAACCACGCAGAGGTAATTTTCAGAAAAGCTCCGACGTCTTCGAATACATCTATTCCTTGCAATACATGTTATCAAACTCTTTACGGCCATGTAGCTACAGGGCGGGGGTCTAGGTACTATCTGCGGAGGGACCTGGCCTTTATAATGCAATTTGCTGAATGAAAATGGGTACACCTTCAGCAAACTTTTTGTCAGAAATTCGACGTCCTCTCCAATCCATACTTCTTGCAGGCACACGACATCTGCGTTCAAACGCCGGAGTTCATCAGCAATGGCATAACGTCGTTCGATTCGGTTGTTGGGCAGGGTAGGTAATAGAGGCATATCCAGTAAAGCTGTGTTGTATGTTATAGCTTTCCGCACGGGGCACATCTGAGCCTGGGAATGAACACTGAAGAACATCAACGAAATGGCAATCCACACTATACAATGATGTAACTTCCTGTCCATTCTTGAACCTGTTTCAGGCGTACTCGAAAACCCCTGCAATAGGAGAAAATAATGTTGTCGCTTTTTATCTTTAATTCTACACAATAAATCCTCGTATAAATGAATTGATTTAAAGGACAAACATCATTATTTAAATTGTTATTGTTTTATATATATATCTTTCGCTGCCAAAGGCAATTAAAATATTTTGTAAACAATAGAGATTCAGATGAGACAGCTCATAACGAGCTCTCTCTCCTGAAATCTGCATTGTTTGCCACTTAAACATAAAACATTTACCAAATTTCCTGTTGGACGAAAAGTGGAAAAAAATCAACGTGGAAGAGTCGACTAAGTGCAATTCGGCAGTTTGAGTATTTCTGTATTCTTTATGTAATTTTAGTTAAATGTATTAAATTATTTATTAATTGATTCAATTCAAAGGTTAATTACAGTATGGTATACGTTTTAATACAAATACAAATTTGTATTTCAGTAATGTAGGCCTCCGGCCCAATCAAAATAATATACATGAACATAATTAAATCCATGTTAGTGGCACCGTATAAAGAACATATTAAAATATAGATATAATTTAATATGAAATACATTTTATAATTATATTGGACACTTGTTCATCGCAAAATGAGTTCATGCCCTTATTGTGTCCTTAAACAACATAGTAGTTGTGCACGAATTACATGTACTCCAATCGTCTTGGAAATATAAAAGCCGAAGTTCATTGTAAACTAGACATTATAACAAACAGTGTGACATTTTCAAAGCCGTTTTTGGAAGAATCTTAAACATACAACAGTGAAGCATGCAAAATAACACTACAAAACATCATATTGAGGGCTTGACGTGAAACGGTTGTAACTAAAACCCTATTTTGAAAACCCTGGTTACGGGGCAACTTTGACCCCTTTGTAAACAATGCAAATTAAGGTGCCAGTGCTAAGAACAAGCAATGGCACCTAAATTTCCATTGTTTACCAAGACAAAAATTATTTAAAGCTTATAAAGACTTCATGGCGAGGTGATTAACCTTGGTAAAAAAAATACCAATTTTAGTTACAATCTTTCATCCCAAGCCCTCGATATACTCAGTGTGCTCGTAAGTGCACTTTAATTTTAACATTTCATTTCGTATCATAAACGTCACGTGACTAGTACGGCATGATGGCACACAGAGCATTTAAGCTATGCCTTTAATATTTTGTATCGCAAATGTAACAATCAATTAGGATAGTGTTTGGCTCAGCTGAAGGACATTGTTGCGCAATACAAAATTGTATTCAGTCTAACACTGGAAGGTATAACAATATACCTTATGAGATCAACGATTCTGTACAAAATGTCCGAGTTAAATTGAGAATAAGGAACACTTCTTTTTTCATTGCACCATGTTCAATGATATAAGAGGAGTTCACATCAAGCCGTTTAAAGATTTACAATCATTTACATATGTTTATAATCAATTAGAAATACAAAATTTATCTCAATATATTATCAAAGCTCTGAAACGGAGAGATCTTGAAATAGCTAAATGATTAATCTTCATTCAATTCATTATTGTAATGTATTCATAATTGTATGTTGTAATTTTGACAACAGTTTTGGGTATGTCTCGTTATTTCAGACCATAGGTGACTCAAATATCTTTAAGCGTAACTTTACAGAAAGTTTAAAAAAACGCACTACAGAAAATACGTACCTACATCGCAAAAAGGCGGATAAATCAATCATTACAAAACACTTTTGAATACAGAACGATCTTTGTCAAGTTATCAATGTATCTCATTTGCAGAAAAGAAGACTATCGAATTTCGGCTGCTCTGGACACTATTTAATAATTGAGAAAGGACAGCATTTTAATATTGATCGTGAATTTAAATACTGTTTATATTGTCGTAAATATGATATTTATGAAGATGAACTCCACTTTGTTCTAGATTGTAAACTTTATAGCGACATAAGACTAGAATGTTTCATGGCCTGTTGGTTAAATAAAGCAACTTGCCTACAAACTTTCTATAGCACTATGACTGACTGCAATGTAAGTAGTAAACATTTAATCAGGGCATTCGACAAAAGGGAATAATTCATTAATTTGAATGGTGTTGAATAACCTACATATTTAAGTTGTTTCATAAAAACAGTATAACGGAAAACGAAACCATGATATCCACGACTATTGAGATAATTGTAAATATCTTTAAAACATGTATATGTAGATATAAATATATATTGTAAATGTTATTATATTCTTTAACAAGAAAATCAAAATAACAACAATTTGTATTTTGGGCTGGAGGCCTTATATTACGAACACAAATTTTCATTTCATTCATACATGTATAATTGTATCATGTTTAAATTAGAAAGTGTATACAAAGCAATGGTATTTTTTAATTCATTAATATGGTTTGGTGTAAGCTATCATGTTTGCCATGTCAATTTGTCAATACATACGTAAACAGGCCGGAGGCCTAAATACTTTAACAATAAACTTTACTAAAAAGTATATATGTACCTTAATCAATACATGGTTACAATAAAATATAATACAATATAAATATGTTATTGAGTTAAACAAACAATATGCTTACAGCACAAGATAAAAGCAAAAAAGATTTTACAGAAGAATTTGCAAATATTCAACAACGTGAAAAGTATGAGAAAAACTTGACCTTTTATTTTATATGCATGTAAACCATATTTATACTGCGAGTACTAAAGCTAGACACGTGAGCAAAATGAAGACATAAAGAAACAAACATTAAATATTAAAACAATTTTCAATAGACAATTAATTTGTCGAAAATTACATACATGTGCTAATGCAATCATCATTTCAATATTTTAACAAAGGATAAAATATTCAATAGATAGATTTTCAAGATTATTATAACAGTGTTAAATGAGAAAAGTATTGTAATTATAAAAGTAAACCCTTCTACACTATACAACATGTTCCCTGTTAAGGCATTTATCCTTGTTATTAGTCGCCGGGCAGAAGCCCGCGACTTCTATTTTTAATAGGTTTTCGGAAATGACATGGGAGGGGGAATTATTATTAGAAAGAAACACATTTAGATGTCTTGAACATATTACAATTGTGTTTGTTTAAAAACACTAAGTAATGACACATCTAAAATGAAATAAATATTCCGATGTTTTAGGTATTTTCAGTTTCTTTGTTTTGACTCGCATTTATGTTTTTTTGTTTAATTTACGAGACAAAACAGTCCCTATTGCTAGACTGATATACTTTATTTTACACTATATACTCCTACACACCTTTACGTCGCACAGTCTAATTTGTTTACATACGCGCACCTCGCAGATCTCCTTTGCAAGAGAGCCGCTCTGTACACTCACTTACAAATAGTAAATCATAGGTGATTAAAATGTTATTTGGTTCGAACAAGCCGAGATAAAACTGGTTTTAATATAAAAATTACTTTGCACGAACACTCTCTGCCTATAAAGAGAGTTTCAAGAACGACACCTCTGCCAATAAGAAAGAATCGGGTCTTTCGTACACAATTATTTCGTCCTTGACAATTTTAAATGTGTCATTTAATTCCCTAAAGGCATATTGCTTCCGATCTGCATATTGTTATGCATCATTGACACAAGGGCGCTCATCATAATATAATTTTAAAACATGAGTAGTTTGTTATTTTCATTATAAAAAAGGAAGGAAAGAATTAAAATAAATTAACATGTTGTATGGCTCAGTTTATGTTCGAATTTAAGTTAAATTATACAACAATTTCACTGAGATTTAACTGTTTAGTTGATATTATATTTCGAAGGTGGTCTAATTTATAAATATTGGACTACATTTCAACATTTGTTAAAGTATGATATAATTAGGATGCCAAGCTAATATCATTTTGAGAAAAAGAGAAAACTCATGTCTTCAGCGATTTAACCCTTATCTCATTATTTTAAACGTAGATTGCTGCAAAGGTGTCCACTGTTGACTTTAACAGAGGAAAGGTAAAATGACGTGCTATTGCATGCAAATCCTAAATTGTCTGTTTTGTGGTTTTATTGAAAAATAAAAAATTTAAATATTCTGACAAACATAGTGTATGTGGAATTCACAAATCTTATAATTATTCCTTAATGAAAGCACTGTATACATACTAAGACTAATGATTACTCATTTCCATTACTGTTATGATAAATAATTAGTTGGTTGTGTGTTTGGTCAACCTACTTTGGAATGGAGATCATAAACAATGAAAGGCTTCAATTATCATTCACTTCGTTGACAAAACAATGCCAGTTATGATACATTTTCACTTGACCCCACCCCTGATGTTCCAATATGCCCCTCAGTTGATAACTGTTTATTCAACTACTATAATATTAGTGTTATGCATAGCTGCACTATGGATATCCGGCGACATTGATGCGTTGCATCAACTTTCTCTTGTTAACCACATAAATACGCTTTCTGACGGCAGCAGACGACTTTTGAAAACATTGTGGCACAAGGAGAAATTGCTCATAATGTGCAATTTCTCTTTCTGCAACAATGCTTTCAACTCTATGAACTTTTTCAAAAAGTGTGCAGGAAAGGGTTAAGGTTACCTGAAGCATATTCGTTATATGTGGGGAGTGATTTTAAATACGTAAAGGAGCCGCCCCTGGCGACTTGGGGGGGTGGGGGGGGGGGGGGGGGGTGGGGGGAAGGGGACTTACTGACTCTTCGTGACGGATCAAATAAAGTTGAATTGACTTACAACAAATGAGGTTACACATCTAGTTTTACTCTTAAAAGATGAGCCGTCCCGCGAGAAAACCAATATTATAGCCTCTGCGTAATGTATCGACCCATATCAGCCTGCGCAGTCCGCGCAGACTGATCAGGTTCCGTCTCATGGGGATAGAGGTATAGAGTAATGATTCCTGAAACAGAAAATCCACAGGAGGCGAAAAGTGTCTCTCCGGGTTAGCCTGTGCGACATGCTTAGGCTGATCCGGGTCGATATTTTACGAAGAGTCCACAATGTTGGTTTGCTAGACGGACGGTGTATGCTCGGTTTTGTAGTGGTAGAGCGTCCGCCTCGGGTACGGGAGGTCGTGGGTTCAATCCCCGGCCGGATACTTTAAAAATGATAGTAATTACTGCCCTCCTTGGCGCTCATGTTTGCGGGGTTAGCATCACGACTGACTGGCTGCATGGTGTCAGGATAAATGGACCACTAGAACTGACAACGTCCGTGAGATAACTGAATCTCATTTTGTTTGTAAAGAGTTTTACGCCAATAACCTGAGCGCAAAGGAGGGAAAGTCATTTCGGCCATTTTTAAAGTCTTCGGTATGACTGTGCCGGGGATCGAACCTGAGTCCCGGTAGCTCAGTTGGTAGCAGTCCGGGTTTATGAGTTCGAATACCAGCTCGGCCAACATTCTTTCCGACGTTTGCGAAAGTCAATTCGTGACATGCGTCATTCGTCTTTCACCAATGGGCTAACTGTCTATGTGGAAAAGCAGTCAGTTGCTTGGAAAGTATGTTGGATTGAGTACTGGTGTGAGAAAGCCAGGAAACGCATGAGTAGGAGAACTGGCCGCCGTGATATGACTGAAAAATTGTTGCAAACAGCGTTAAATCCTAATCAATCAATCATCAACCCATGCCATACAGGAATTTTACCCCGCTTTCAACCGTATAACTGTTAACGCGGCGTTTCCTGTGTAAATTACTAGTATTGTTGTAAAGCTGATCCAGATATCAGCCCATTAGTCGTAATTGTATGAGCCGTTCCACGAGAAAACCAACATTATGGTCTCTACGTAATGTATCGATCCAGATCAGCCTGCGCAGCCCGCGCAGGCTAATCCGGACCGACACATTCCGTCTAAGGGGAAATGGAGGTATAGATAAATGATTCCTGAAATAGAAAATCCACAGGAGGCTAAAAGTGTCTATCCGGGTAAGCCTTCGCGGCATGCTTAGACTGATCCGGTTCGATACTTTACGCAGAGTCCACAATGTTAGTTTTTCTCGCGGGACGGCTCATATCAGCTCATAAGTCGTAATTATATCACCACAACCCTGAGCAGCGAGGAAATAAATCTCTATCACCATTCCAACATATCAGAATTAAATATGACCCGATCGCGGATCGAACCCGGGTCTACCGCGCTCAAATGTGACGCTTTAACCAATACACTCCAGAAGAGTTGCGGTAGTAAATGCGCGAAAGGAATAAACTGATTACAATTAGGATGTTTATTTTTTCCAAAACTATATTCAGCTCTATATCGTTATGATACGTGCGATTTTTTTTCCAGCTGTTTTTCCTATGATGTTTTTAAAGACATTACGGCTGACTGGCTGAGCTCTGTCAAGATAAATAGACCAGTAGTACTGGTAACTTACTCAGGAAACACCGTGATATAACAGAACAATGGTGAGAGCGGCGTAAAACGCCCAAACAATAAATTTAAAAGCAAACGAGTCTTAACCCATTACTTCACACAGACGACATTTGAACATGACTTTTGAAAACATTGCAATAAAAGGTGAAATTGCTCAAAACGAGCAATTTCACCATTTATTGCAATATATTCAACTCTTTATCAATATAAATCTTTAAGTTTTTCTCGATTGTTGAAATTGTTCGTCTGATGATTGTAAAGCACACAACCTTTGAAAAGTCATGTAGTGTAATTGGGTTAAAACATCACATCAGGTAAACTGTTAAAGTAGGATTAACCCTTACCCTCATTCGACATTTCTGCAGCAGACGACTTTGAACGTATTTTGTCAAAAAATAGAAAATCTCCATAATTGAATGGATATCTCCATAATTGAATGGATAACCTATGACGAAAAGTGGAAAACATTGTGGCAAAAGGAGAAATTGCAATTTCTTCTTTTGTCACTATGTTTTCAAAAAGCCGTCTACTGCAGAGGCGTCAGAAAGCGTCTATATGAGGGAAAGGGTTAATACCTTGCGGCCAGGATGCACCAAAGTCAGCCTGCACTGGTACGCAGTCTAATCAGGGTCTATTGCCCACATACAACAACAGATCAGTTGCATGTATACGGTTTATCAGGGAATTCTCTACCAGGCAAAGTCCTATATTTAAAAGAGTCACAAAACAAAGTTGCAGAATGGAGAAAGTGCTCCTTAAGAGTTCTCTAAGAAAAGACTTTGTAAATAATAAGCAAAAATATGGAGAGAACAATTATTGAATGCATAAGTTATAGAAAGTTTAATTATAAAGGATATAATGCAAGATACACAAAATACATTAAACAGAAAAAAAATAAACGAATATTGTTTGTATAATATGGTAATTCTCTACCAGGCAAAGTCCTATATTTAAAAGAGTCACAAAACAAAGTTGCAGAATGGAGAAAGTGCTCCTTAAGAGTTCTCTAAGAAAAGACTTTGTAAATAATAAGCAAAAATATGGAGAGAACAATGATTGAATGCATAAGTTATAGAAAGTTTAATTATAAAGGAAATAATGCAAGATACACAAAATACATTAAACAGAAAAAAAATAAACGAATATTGTTTGCATAATATGGTATTCAGCTAAATAAAATAACAATAAGAAATAAACCCTACCATCCACAGAATATAGGTTCCACTACAAACCAACAAACACGAGACTTAAGTCTACACTCATCTAGGGGCAATTGAGAGCAGGGACACCCGGTCTAACCAAGCTCGAGGATCACGGAGAATTACCGAACATTGCGAGTACAGTTGATGTAACAGCCCGCTTACACCAGGAATACACAAGTGCGGCTATTACGTCATTGACGTCAATATCATGTCAATAGACGTAGCCGCGGGTGGTTTCAACTACTTTTAAGTTTAATTTTAAAACTTAGACTTAGACTAGTGTATTCTGAATGACCCACTTTTTGGCCAGTAGAAGAAATGTGTGATGATTTGAAAAAAATGAAAATAGTTTATTTGAAATGTGGTGTCAAAGGTGTTTCGGTTATGTACTTACAACGGTTTCCGTTCGCCGTAAATAATCTGCAGCAGACGTATTTGAAACTATCTCGGAAGCAATTTGGTTAAACTGTTTAACCCTTTTCCCACTTACACCAAAGTTGAAGCAGATGACCTCGAAAACATGAAGGCAAAAAATGTGGAAAATCTCTATAAATGAAAGTTGAATTATTGAAAACAGTTGAAAACAGTTTGGTAAATGAAAAAATGCTAATTATGAGTGATTTCTCCTTTTGTCGCGATGCTTTCAATAGTCAATGTTGTAGAGGCGTCAGGCTGCGCCTTTATGTTTAAAAGGGTTAAATAGAGTCGAAATCATTGTGGAAAAAGGAGCAAATTTCTCCTTTTTTCAAAATGATTTCAAACTTCTCACTGCATATGGGTACAGCAAATACTCGGGTGAGTCTGTATTGCCTTCCAGACTCGTATGACTAAAAATCTTGCTTTACGGTTTATAAATATATATACAGTATGTTTGTAAATATAACAAGTTAATTTAGAAATATAATAAATAAGTAAACTGTTTATTATTGTGTTTGAACAATTAATAATATAAATTCATTATTTAACAATAATTATTTGTTAAAATAGACACGGCCCGATGTGCTTATAAATCACCAGAGAATATATGCTACATTGTATGTATCATACAAATATGCATGAATTATAAACATGAATGTGATCGGACGTTCAATTATCTGAAAAAATAATTTCAAAATTAACAGTCTGCAGTATGTGTAACCTTTCCCTCGTAAATAAATCCTTATCTAACAATTCTGAAAACATCATATAGACGAATATGAAAATTAGAACAGAGTAGAAATCATTGTGAGAAAAGTGGATATTGGTTGTTTCAGTCAATATATCCGTTCCCCAAAATGCTTTCACAACTCTTCTGTGTGTATTTCATATGAGCCGTTCCACGAGGAAACCAACATTATGGCCTCTGCGTAATGTATCGACCCAGATCAGCCTGCGCAGTCCGCGCAGACTGATCCGGGCCGACACATTCCGTCTCAGGGGGATAGATGTATAGAGTAATACTTCCTAAAACAAAAAAATCTACAGGAGGCTAACATTTCTGTCCGAGCTAGCCTGCGTGGCATGCTTAGGCTGATGCGGGTCGATACTTTACGCAGAGTCCACAATGTTGGACTTCTCGTGAAATTATGTATGAATTACAGAATTAAAAATGTCTTACAACTTATTATAATCACTCTCGACAGTCTGCTTCCGCTTGATTATCAGCCTGTTATTTTGCCTTGTGTACATTAATGGAGAACGGTAGGCGGGAGTCCCAAAATGTTATCCCGTCCTTATGGAAATCGAACCGCTGACCTGTATGGATCATGGGGTAGGCGCTCTATCTCTTATGTAACCCCCCCCCCCCCCCACACACACACACCCTTCCCCCACCACATTCCCCCCACCATTACAAGTAATCACAATCAATACAAGACGAATGTTTGACGCTAAGCCGCCATTTTTACAACCAAATTACCTCCCTTTAAGCAATACAAGGATATTTACCTTGTGATTCGTATGAATAAGATTAAAAAACATTGGAATTATATGGATGAAAACTTTTATTTAAATTAGTAACAACATCAAAATATAATTTAAGCCAAGATAAATGTGTACACATTTCATTAATTGTTTGTAGATACCCTAATGTATAGGTATGAATATAAGATTTATAAAGTTATAAACAAATTTTCATTTCAACGTACTAAGTCTGTGAATCAAACAGAAACGCCCATTTCAATATATCAACATGTTAAAGTAAATTTAAGTATGAACCGTTTTTGTATGTACTGAAACTGGAAACGTCCGTTTGTGTATAAGTATATTTCCAATATTTGCAATTTTATATTGAGACTAGCTAACCCGGCACGACGTAAACTTTCCTCTACCAAATTGGTTGTTGTATGTGGGAAACGGTTAGCTGCTGAACATGTATTTAAATGTTTAACTGTGTTAAATATTTGTATTCCCTTTAAATTGTTTATTTAAATCGTCATACATGTGTATTATTAGACAAAGGTGTCAGACCAAATGGGAACTTAGTTAAATTGTGCGTATATACTTCAAATTACCTCCCTTTAAGTATTATCAGGATTTTCTTTCTTGTGATTCGCATTAATAAGTTTTATAAACATTAACATTTCAACTAGACGGCAACATTTATTGTGAAACAGATATTTCTGTGGTTTATATATGTTCATGTCTGCACTTCTTCATCTAGAATTACTGCGTAATATATGATAGCATGCAAGGAACGGAATGGCATTAATGCCGAGTGCGAGGGTAAACAACGCCAAACAACAACAACAAGACACAGATTACATTTACTGCGTGCCTCCTCTTGATCATGGTTCCCGGTATAACATACTATCGAACTAAAAGAGCGTATGAGGCAGGTAACCAATTCAGTTTACTGTTTAGACAAGATACAGTATGAATTTCGCTTAAATAAAAATGTACATATATTCAATTAATATACTGGCCTTTGTCTTTTGTTTTTAATTTGTAAAACTCACACATGTATATAGAGTGTAAAAGGGATGTTTTAAAAGTCATTAACTTAAATTAATGTACTTAGTAAGGACAAAGAGAAATCAAGATATGTGGTCACGCTGGCAGGTCTAAATATTCTCCTTGTTCGAAATTTCTAAGCATCCCTACAGGAAGCCGTCTCCTGGCGGCTTGCAATCAAATTAGCCGTCCCGCGAGAAAACCAACATTATGGACTCTGCGTAATGTATCGACCCAGATCAGCTTTGGGAAATGAATGTTGTTAAACAAGTTCCAGAAGAAACGACTATGAACTAGAGTAAATATTCGTGTTCCCATGGTGACAGAATGCCAAGATAAACGTTTGACATTTCTTAAACTATGTCATAAACCTACAAAAAAGATAAAACAAAATGTTACCAGTAAAGGAATTGGTTATACATCTGATAATTTACTGTACATGTATCCCCAATATAGGTTCAAAATATTCTTCTCAATTGCGTTGCTAAGGAAACAAAACACTATTTTATGCACAAAATATCTTCACGTTTTCTGTTTCAATAGATATATAAAATTAATGAATTTCTCAAGCAAAGCAAGATAAACTCAATGAAATATTTTAAAAGTACTTCCAATATATAATGTATATAACTCAACAAAATATACCTAGCAACAAACTTGAAACATAACAATTTTAAAAAGTAAAGATTGGTGAGAGCCTCTATACATTCTCACCTGTCTTCACTCTGTGCATAGATCCTATACAAATCTGAGGGCGTTGGCGATTTGGACTGATTGATTGGGGTTTAACGCCGAATTCAACAATGTTTAAGTCGTATTACAGCGACCAGTTCAGCTACTCATATGATTCCTGGTTTTCTCACACCAGTACTCCACACAAAATACTATCGAAGCAACCGGCTGCTTTTCCACATAGACTGTAAGCCCTTTGGTGAAAGACGAATGACGCTTGTCACAGTGACTTGTGTCAATTGTCGGAAAGAATGTTGGCCGAGCTGGGGTTGGAACTAACAACCCCTGGATTGACAGCCCGCGTCGCTACCGACTGAACTTCCGGGACTCGCTGGCGATTTGGAACCAGGAGTCATGGGTTCGATCCAAAATCGCGGCGCAAAAATTATAGTATAGTACCCTTGGGCAAGGTACATTTTCTCGCATAGTACTGGCTTATTTACCCAGGGATCCCAAAAAAGTGAACTGTTGCCGTGATATAAGTGAAATATTGTTAAAAACGACTGAAAACCCCAATAAAACAAAAATCTTAAATTTCAAGAGAGGTAATTTATGTTTATTTTATTCTTCTAAATAACTAAGGGGGGTAATTTGTATTTTTAAGTGATGAGGTTTTTAAAAACTCATTTATGCAAAAAAAAAATGATTAAGCAAATATTCATCTATCTATTTCTTTAATGCACATAATTTGAGATGGCTGCATTTTTTTAAAAATAGGTTGTAAATATTGCGTTTTTCATAAAAAAAACTCAACTTTGCACACTGTATTCGGAATTTCTAACATTATTTTTCGGAATAATTCAATGATGTCAACATGTTGAATAAGTTTAAGCAAAATCCTTGACCATGCGTATCCCAAAAGTGCAAATGCTTACAGAGAATGGCTATTTAAAAATATGAAACAATATAGCAAACATTTCAAACTCAGTTTTCATAGCAAATAACCCCGAATCAACTTATTTCCCATATATCCTGAAAATGGCCTTGCATGAGAACCAATAGTATGTGCGTGTAAGGACAATATGGCAATAGTGATTCTACCAAAGAATGAGAAAAACCGGAATGCACCAAGAAATCACCTAAGGTGATACCCCCTTTTCTCATTTTCTCACAATGTTTTCATTTCTTATCAAAGAGAGTACTTTCATTTATGAATAGATTTCACCATTTTCTCTAGATGTTTTAACCCTTTCCCACATACAACAAAGCTGTTGCAGACGACTTTGAAAACATCTTATCAAAAATGTGAAAAATCCCCATAAATGACAGTTTAATTATTAAATAGAGTTGAAAATATTTTGACAAATGGTGAAATCATGAGCAATTTCACCTTTGCCACAATGTTTTCAAAAGTTGTCTGCTGCAGAGGCATCTGCTGCAATTAATGTGTGTGAGAAAGGATAACAGAGAGTTTATTCAAAATATCACCAGAAGGTCATAGACCCATGTGGTAAGTAATACAACAGTGAAACATACAAACTAATTAAACACAATATTGGTATATACAATTCATTGCATATACACGCTTGTTTGGATGTACCTAAGTACATAGCAAGTGGAGCACATTTACCAATTTACAAGTACATACATTCGCAAGAGGTAACACGTCGTGTCATAGACGGAGAAGGTGTTCTTCAAACGTTATATCATATCCTCATCACCATTGTATATATACACGCTTAACAGGCAATACATATTAATATAACACAATATAATACAATACGATACAATACAATAAAATACAATACATATTAATATAACACAATATAATACAATACGATACAATACAATAAAATACAATACATATTAATATAACACAATATAATACAATACGATACAATACAATAAAATACAATACAATAAATTAAAATAAAATAAAATAAAATACAACATAACATAATATATAACATATAACATAACATATAACAAAAACATATAACATAACATTTAACATAACATAACATATAACATAACATATAACATATATATTAAAATAATATGATACAATATGTCCAATACAGGCAAGCGGCATATTGACAAAAGTATGACACATTCACATCAATAAATGAAAATTATTTCAGTACATAAAATGTAAAGACATGACAACATATATATTCACAACTTATTTGTACATTTTACATTTTACATTACCATTACAAACCATATCTTAATTGAAAAGCTTTCATTACATATGTACATACATTTCTTAGTGCATTCATGGAAGCTTCAGATGAGCATTTACCGCATTCGATCTCCATCTGTCTCTCTATGTCTGTCTCTGTCTCTCTGTCTCTCTGTCTGTCTCTTTCTATCTCTGCATGTCTCTCTTTCGTATAGATAATCATACCATGTCACGCTGACATTGTAAATATATATGACTGTTGTTATAACACTCATGTACCTGTCGGTTTGAGTATTAAAGTTATGTTATATTATGTTATGTTACACGCTCCTTCGCTCCGTAACTTGACTAGCTAAACCCAAAGACAAGTACACTCTACTGCAAAAACATGTTCCTTTAACCCTTTCCCTCATATAGACCCTTTCTGACGCCTCTGCAGCAGACGGCTATTTGAAAACATAGTAACAAAAGAAGAAATTGCACAAAACGTGCAATTTCTCTTTTTGTCACAATGTTTTCCACTTTTAGTCATAGGTTATCCATTCAATTATAGAGATTTTCTATTATTCGACAAAATATGTTCAAAGTCGTCTGCTGCAGAATTGTCGTATTAGGGAAAGGGTTAAAGCTACTTCTTCAATTCTGTATTTCTGATGAAATTAATAGACTCGTCCTAAAACAACATGAGCTGAAGTGTTACAAATGGGACCGATTTAAAGACCACAACGAATCGTCGAAGAGAGCCTCATTCGGATTTCATCTGAGTTCACAAATAATACTAACACATGTATGGTGACGATTAATTTTCTTAACTTTCTAGTTTTTAATAAGTTAAAAATAGATTGACAATTTGCTAGCATGACTTGGAGCAGTTGAAATTGTTAAATAGCTTTTCCAACAGTGTCTGTTTTTTGTTGATTTACTAGCATTTCAAAATAGTTATGTACGAAATAATCTTCTATGTATATTATATTTTCAACTATTTTAGATAACTCTTCATTCGTCTTCCACTACTACGTTAATATCTGTCCATATTTTGATATTTCTTAAACCTGTATTCCTAATGTTATTATGTTTATTTGCGTTTTGTCTACTAGACAATGACAAATCTGATAATGCTTCATTGAGATGTCATCTTAACTCTAAAGGATTGTTTTCACAAATAATACTCCCACATGTATGGTGACGATGAATGTTCTCTTTTTCCTTTGTTTGTTTGGTGTTAGGCAGATTACTGTTTGTGTTTTAACTCTTTCAGCGCCGAATTGTTTAAAGTTGACTCTTCCATGTTCAAAATAGGGCGTCTCCATTTCTCAAGTAATAAAAGTCTTGCCTATTTTGATAACTAAAAGGCAAACAATGCTGATTTAAGGTGAGACAGCTCGTTACGAGCTGACTCACCTGAATCAGTGCTGTTTGCAAAAACCTCAATATTGCCTTTGGCGCTGAAAGCGTTAATTCTCAAGGTACGTTGAATTGTTTTCACAAATAATACTCCCACATGTATGGTGACGATGAATGTTCCCTTTTTCCTTTGTTCGTTTGGTGTTAGGCAGATTACTGTTTGTGTTTTAATAAGTTAAAATAGATTGACATTTTTCAAAAAAAGTTTCTATGTATATTATATTTTCAACTATTTTAAATAACTCAACTGTTACATAGGCTAAGCCATTTATTATTTACGATAATTGTGACTATTGTCATTCGTCTTCCACTACTTGGCCACTACTGGGCTAAACAGTATATGCGAAAGTACCTAGTGTATATTACAGTTGCGAGAAAGCCAGGAAACACGCATAAGTTATATCACGGTGACAATTCAACTATGCATGATCCCTGGGTAAACCAACCAGTATTAGGCTAGGAAATGTGAACATGCTTAACGTTGAATTGTTTTCACAACTAATACTCAAACGTGTATGTTGACGATGAATGTTCTCTTTGTTTGTTTGGTTTTAGGCAGCTAACTTTCTGATTTTTAATAAGTTAAAAATAGATTGACAATTTGCTGACACATCTTGTAGCAGTTGAAACCGTTATATAACTTTTCCAACTGTGTTAGTTTTTGTTGATTTATAGCTTTTCAAAATATTTATGTACGGAATTATCTGCTATGAATATTATATTTTCATCTATTTTAAATAACTCATTACTACCTGTTACTAGGCTAAGCCATTTATAATTTCCGATAATTGTGACTGGTGTCATTCGTCCTCCACCACTTGGCCACTCCTGGGCTAAACAGTCTATATCCGAAGGTAGCCAGTTACCTAGTGTGTATTACAGTTGCGAGAAAGCCAGGAAACACGCATAAGTTATATCACATGGACTATTTACGATCCCTGGGTAAACCAACCAGTATCGGACTAGGAAATGTGAACATGCTTAACATTTGCGAGAAAGCCAGGAAACACACATACGTCGATCTAGCTGTGAAATCGGCCTTTATTTATACTTCACTCAATCATGTATTTTGTTTATTTCACAATTGTAATGAAGACTGGCGAAGGAGGTCCGCGTCTCGATGAAAAGCTGCAAAAGGTACTCACCCCAAAGATCTTGAACAGTAATTAACAGACTGTATTTTATGTAGGGCAGGATTAAATCATTTTCTTATTTTTCAATTTCATGTAATTTACTGGAAGATTGCACAGATGGCTCATGGAAAGGTTCATTTGGATTTCAAAAGGTACGGAGAACATTCAATGTTTTGATATTTCTTAAACATGTATTCCTTCAATATCAACATTATTTTAGTTGTATCAGGGCGACAGTTTCACTTATTCATGATCCCTGGGTAAACAAACCAGTACTAATCACGGAAATGTGCCTTGCGCTAGGTCATTCTACCATGACCACAGCCCCGAGACTGCGGATATAATAATCAGCAGATAACTTTGATGTCATCGCAAATATCTCTGCTACTTAGCAACCAAAAAACACCAGGCAACAGGGTCTGATCTCTATGCTTGGTCACTAAACTCCTTTAAAATGGTTTGACGTTTGCAAAAAGTCAGGGAACACGTATAAGTTATATCACGGCGACTGTTCACTTAAACTTAGTTTAAACTTATTTATTTTAAATCGATTGCGAAACAAGCTTTAAGCTTATATTAATCACGCTCGATGTGTGCTTCCTGGATACTTAACCAGTACTCGCGCCGATTGTGTGGAAAAATCCCAAAGTCAGGACCCGCTCATCACGGGACTCGAACCAGGGACCTTTGATGTGAGAGGCCGACGCTCTACCTCTGCACCACTGTCTTCCAGTTCACTTATTCATGATCCCTGGGTAAACAAACCAGTACTAGGCTAGGCTATGATTTGTTTGACCTAGTATACACCCTAAACAACATGTGTTTATCTTAGTATAAATGACTCTAAGTAACATGTGTTTACCCTAGTTTATGCGACTCTAAGCAACATGTGTTTACCCTAGTTTATGCGACTCTAAGCAACATGTGTTTACCCTAGTTTATGCGACTCTAAGTAACATGTGTTTACCCTAGTTTATGCGACTCTAAGTAACATGTGTTTACCCTAGTTTACACAACTCTAAGCAACAACTTTTATCCTAGTTTGCACGAATCTAAGCAGCATTTGTATATCCTAGTGTACACGACTCTAAGGAACATTTGTTTATCCTAGTTTACATGACTCTAAGCAATATTACTTTGACCTAGTGTACAGGACTCTAAGAAATATTTCTTTATCCTAGTATACACGACTCTAAGAAACATTTGTTTATCTTAGTATAAATGACTCTAAGCAACATGTGTTTATCTTAGTTTAACTGACTATGGGTATGCGAGGTTGTGGGGGTCGATCCTAGGCCGGGTCATACTAACAACTTCAGTAAAAAAGAATCACTGCTTGGTGCTCAGGATTGTCGCCGAGACATTAAGACTGACTCGATGGTATCAGGATAAATGAACTGGTACTAGTGGTAGTGGTAACTTACCAGGAAACCCCGGGTTATAAATGAACTAGTACTAGTGGAAGTGGTAACTTACCAGGTAACCCCACGTTATAAATGAATACTTGCTGAATGCGGCGTTAAAAATATACACAAATTTAACTTCAATGGACGCTCTAGTTCTTACTCAAAAATGTTATAAAACCCTTCTATCGTTCTGCTTTCTGGTATGACCTTCCCGGGGATTGAACCTTGCCTCCCATTGCTCAACTCCTCAGGTGGGTTTTAACGCCTTTTTCAACATTGTTTATTAATTTCGCGGTCGCCTGTTTACCTAGCCTTTCCAGGCTTTCACAAACGAGTGCAGCACACAATATGCTTTTCAAGCAACTAGCTTCTTTTCCATATAAACCGTTAGCCCAATGGTTGATGACTTGGGCGCTTGTCACATTGAGATCATCAAACATCGGAAAGAACGTTGGCCGAGCTGGGGTTCGATAAGACATTGACTGTCCGCGTTGCGACTGACTGAGTTATATGGGTCTGGTCAAGCTATCAAGGCATGCTATCTAACCAAGACACAACTTGGTGATATTTAAATTTGAAAGCGATGTAAAACACCATACGAACCATACAAGAACGCCAACGCTCGTCTGCTTTTTTCTAAGTCAAACAAAGGACATTACTGCCAGAGCTATGTGACTTGGTATAGACATGCGTATTGTTCTAAGTAATATGTGTACCAAGTTTCATTTTAAAAAGTTGAGGCAATGTTAAAGTTTTGTGACGACGCAGACGACGCAGATGCCACAAACGACGCAGACGACGCGTACGCCACAAACGACGCAGACGACGCGTACGCCACAAACGACGCAGACGCCACAAACGGCGCAGACTCCACAAACGACGCAGACGACGCGTACGCCACAAACGACGCAGACGCCACAAACGGCGCAGACTCCACAAACGACGCAGACGACGCGTACGCCACAAACGACGCAGACGCCATAGACGATACAGACGCCACAAACGGCGCAGACGCCACAAACGACGCAGACGCCACAAACGACGCAGACGCCATAGACGATGCAGACGCCACAAACGACGCAGACGCCACAAACGGCGCAGACGCCACAGACGGTGAAGACGCCATATACGATGCAGACTCCACAAACGGCGCAGACGCCACAGACAACGCAGACGGCACAGACGATGCAGACGCCACATACGATGCAGACTCCACAAACGGCGCAGACTCCACAGACGCCATAGACGCCACAGACGACGCAGACTCCACAAACGACGCAGACGACGCAGACGCCACATACAACGCAGACGCCACATTCGACGCAGACGCCACAAACGACGCAGACGACGCAGACGCCACAGACTCCACAGACGCCACATACGACGCAGACGACGCAGACGCCACATACGACGCATACGCCACATAAGACGTAGACGACGACGAATCCAAGGGTATCACTTTTCTTTGAAAAACAGATAAGCTAATAAAACTTAACGTGACCCTGTAGGATCATACTAAACACTCTGGAAATGAGCCGTCCCGCGAGAAAACCAACATAATGGCATCTGCGTAATGGATCGACCAGATCAGCCTGCGCTATCCGCGCAGACTGATCCGGCCGACACATTCCGTCAGTATAGAGTAGTGATTCCTGAAACAGAAAATCCACAGAAGGCGAAAAGTGTCTATCCGGGTATGCCTGCGTGGCATGCTTCGGCTGATCCGGGTCGATACTTTACGCAGGGTTCACAATATTAGTTTTCTCGCGAGACGGCTCAAATGTTAGTAGTTCTGTAACGGTTTTTTTCAAGTGGTAACAAGAGCGTCTCCTTTAGTTTAATGCGTCATACCGAACAATTTAGTAACAGTTTAATTATTTTATGTTATGCCTATCGATGGATTATAGAGATATCTCAGTGAAATAGAAACTGGTAATCCACTTTTTTAATCAGTGAAATTACCATTTTCAAACAGTGAAATTACCATTTTTTGACGGAACTAGAGAAATATGCCTCTAAATAATAAAATGTAAATTAAAATGATAACTTGATGCAATGTCTTCAAATTATTTTCACGTTAATCTCAACAGAAAATACTTGACTATTTTTTTCAGGTAGTAATACAAACTGCGCTAAAACGGTGGGGCTCACAACAGAGAAAATCTGGAGGCACCGTACGGGATAAAATATACAAAAAAAAGGGTAAAAAGACCTTTTATGGCCTAAAATAAAAAGAAAATTTGTTTTGTTTCAGTGAAAGATCGATTTTT
The DNA here is from genome assembly GCA_031761405.1 of Serripes groenlandicus. Lineage (NCBI taxonomy): Eukaryota > Metazoa > Mollusca > Bivalvia > Cardiida > Cardiidae > Serripes > Serripes groenlandicus. The sequence goes on from JASEVX010000003.1 coordinate 46,689,590, forward strand.
ATTTCATCTTGTGAAGAAAAATAAAAACATAAAATCTTCACTCGATGAAATAAAAAGATGAAATAAAAATCGATCTTTCACTGAAACAAACAAATATCCTCTTTATATGTAACAGGTGTTTGTGTAATTTTGTGTTTAATTGTTCTGTTTAACTGAGAAAAAAGAAATACATATATAACACATAACAATCCATTCAGACTTCTTGTTTTAATGAATTCATTACATTAAACAACGAGTAATCTGCTTCGTCTAGATGCGCCTGCAATTTTCAACGTTGAAGTCAGCATTCCGCATCGAGGTTCTAACAAATACCGTCATGATGGCTGCTTTCTTGCACCGTTTGTCCTTTTTCTTGAATAGCTTGTCGCATCGCTTCATTTTCCTTTCTAGTCGGTTCTTAAACTTTTTAAAATGTCCTGCAAATTAAGGAAAAAATACAATTACACCATGGGATACTTAAGAAAGCCGAGCCCCCGGGAGGGACCCTAGCTGTCGATCTAGGGGTTGTGAGCTCGAACCCCAGCTCGGGAAACATTCTTCCCGACGTTGTACAAAGGGCAATGTGACACGCTTCATTCGTCACCCAACAATGGGCTTAAGGTCTACGTTGAAAATCACCCAATTGCTTTGAAAGACTGTTTAGTCGAGTACTGGAGTGAGAAACACGCAGATATTTAAAATGGTCAAAGTGATATGACTGACAAAATTGTTGAAACTTGCAAACTCAATCCAATCAATAAATCAAGAAAGCATCTTAATTTTGTTTTTACCCTTTCCCATATACAATAAATCTGTATAGGCGACTTCGAAACCATCTAGGCATTAAATATGTAAAATCTCAATAATTGAAAGCATTGTTACTGAATATAGTTGATAATATTGTGGCCTGTGGCAAGTTCTTCTTTTGCCACAATGTTATTTATTATTTATTATTTATCTATTGGGGTCTTACGCCGCTTTCAACATTATTTCAGTTATATCACGGCGACAGTTCACTCATTCGTGATCGTTAGGTAAACAATCCAGTACTAGGCTAGAAAATGTGCCTTGCCCAAAGGCACTCCACCATGACCATAGTGCCGCGATTGGGGATCGAACCCGGGACACCCGGTTTCGAAATTCCCGACGCTAACCACTCGACCACAGCGGATTCCTCAATCTTAGTTAACGTTTTGCTGCAAATGATCTGCTGGTGGAAATGTGTTAGATAAATAAAACACTTCGGACTTGTTCATAGGATTCTCACTATTTGATATAACATAAGTAGTTTAAAGAACCTTTTCCCACCTGCAGACGTATTTTGAGACATATGAAGCAGACGACTTTTGAAAACACTGTGCCATAATTCTCATAATGTTTTCCAATTTATCAATTAATAATGCATTCAATTAAAGACTTTCCATAGTTTTGACCAGGTGCTTTCGATTCAAAGTCGTCTGTTTCAGTTGCTGATATGTGGGAAAGGGATAAATAATATATAGTAACAAAATATATCCGTTGGTGTTTTCTTATACTTTATTATAATCCGAGGTATTATTCCAAACTAAATGTTTAAAACTTGTAAACAAGCTATCTTGAACAAACATTGTGACTTTAAAGCAACATTTTCGATCGATATAGACCAAGACCCGCCTGCACACACACAAGCGTGAATTGTTGATAGATTATTGCTATTAAATATGAAAAACAACTGTTGAACCAATTGACGCTGAAACGAAGTCTATTGATATGACCAAATCAGGATCGAATCCTGGGGGTGTATCACTTTGTTCTGACATATCGAGTAGTACTGACAAGCTTTAATTTGATTGGTTAATTAATTTCGTCTACTTACGTTTACTAATGGATCCGATCACGTGATCTCTATTAACGTACTTCCGGAAATCAACAGCTAAAACCGTTTCTGTCTGCATCCCTGATATGTAAGTGCCTTTTCCCGCTATAATATATAGAAATACATACGTTAGCATAAGTAATGAAATAAATGGCAGCTATAATTGTAATCATGAAACGTTTTATTGGTTTATCATTATAGTGTATGTATTAACTGTTTAAGACCCGTGTCCAGCTGACCGGACGTAACCTTTAACCCTTTCCCACGTATAAACGAGTTATGGCGCCTTTTCAGCAAGCGACATTTGAAACATTGTAGCAAAAGAACAAATTGCTCATAATGAGCAATTTCTCATTTGCCACAATGTTTTCAACTTTTTGCAATGGTTTTACAAATCGTCTGCTGCAACTTTGTTGTCAGTGGGATAGGGTCAATCGGGACAATAATTATTTGACACTGATCTGTCCATCGTTTGATTGCCCTTTCCGATGTACACCAGGAATGCAGCAGATGACTTTGGAAACATCTAGTCAAGTATATGGAAATAAAAGCACTGCATTGCTGACGGCCTGGGGCCTGTTGTAAGGTTGGATTTTCGACGCACGGGCCCTACGGCCCCCGGTTAATCCGCCACTGTATATTTCACGTGACTTCTTTCGTGGGGTGGGGGGAGTCGGGCATGGGCCCTATGGGCCCCGCTAAATACGCACGGGCCCTACGACCCCCGGTTCGTCCGCCAGTGTATTTTTCACGTGACTTCTTTCTTTTTTTCCGTTCCTCTTCGCGAATGTTAATAATGTTAACAAGCGTCCATATTTGACCTCTCGGCGCATTAATTTCTAAAGCATTTCTTAAGCTTATATTGGAGTACTCACGCCTTAAGTTTTTCACTGTTTTTCCAGCAACATTAAAATGATATTTATGATCCTAACCTTTTAAATGCAGTTTTGTTGAATCCATGATGAACTATTTTTCTCGCGCAGTTTTTCATGCGTTGTTTGGTGCTAACAGCAATTGGCTGGCTGCCAACTCCGAAAAAAATGGTATTACTACTCAATAACATGAAAATAAAATTATTATCAAATGGCGTCTGCTGTAGATGCGCCAAAATACGTCTGCATGTGGGAGAGAGTTTAATTTCGGACAATCTTAAACCCTTACAAGTAACCTGCTAGTTAAGAATTCGGTTGTTTTGACCATCAGTACTGCCAATACTTTGATTTGCCGGTTCTTTATGAAATCGATACCCGTTGTGATTCATTTCGTTCTTTTTAAGACTCAACTCTCCGATGATTGACACCAGGTTTTTTGTGTTGGGTTTTACGCATATTTCATCATTATAACAGTTATATCACGGCGACAGTTCACTTATTCATGATCCCTGGGTAAACAAACCAGTACTAGGCTAGGCTAGGAAATGTGCCTTGCCCAAGGGCACTTCACCATGACCAAAGCGCTGTGGCTGGGTATCGAACCTGGGACGCCCGGTTCCAAAAATCCGACGCTAACCACTAGGCCATGGCGGATTCCTTGATTGACACAGATAATTGGGGTGATTGGAATAATCTCCATGTTGCTTGCTTGCTGGGAAGAATGCTTTTAGTACATGCATAAGCCAGCGATGAGGCACACATAATGCGAACTGCCCGCCGTGCTTTAACTAAAATACCGGTAAAACGGCTTATTTTTTTTATTATTAATAATAATAATATTATTATTATTATTATTATTATTATTGCATAGAAATTAAAGATTTTGTATCAAAATGTGAAATCGCTCATTATGAACAATTTCTCCATTTGCCACAATGTTTTTAAACGCCGGGAAGTGCTTAATAACCTGCCAACTTGTCCTTATAGACATATTCGCACATGTAACACGAATATGTTCGTGAAGCGCAAGTATTTCCGTCACTTGGTCCTACCTTTTAACAAGCTCCAGGAGTATACGTGAACCTTTCCTGTTTTCAGCACGTCGAAAGCAATGTAGACGTGTGTGTCATTCTCGTTTCTATATACCAGTCTATCCGATCTCTTTGGGAGGCATAACCCTTCTATGATGTGAATCCCGGAAGGCGACTGCGCCGACGGAAGTGACGTCACGATGAGTGGCAAAAGTAGCAGAAGTAAAATTCCGTAACGTAGCATCTCTGCTTAAATGGCTGACTGAAATATAAGTATGGTTTATTAGATTTATAATGTGCATTTGTTGATAATCATTATACTTATTGTATTCCAATATGCCTATACATGTTCTTGACGTCAATATGCATGCGAAGAAAAGAATCAGACAAAAAACTCCGTAACGAAACAGCTCAGGTAATATTGAGTTAAAGATGAACCGAATTACGACAAAACCAACATTGTGGACTCTGCGTAAAGTTCGATACATTACGCAGAGGCAATACTATTGGTTTTCTCTTGGAACGGCCCATATGTTTAGTAAGTCAGGTTGCATCGTTTTTGATTTTCATCATTATTATATATAAATGTACGAAAGTCCTGCGTAGTTGACGCCGCGTGGAAGCGCGGCGTCAGAATGGGAGAGGTTTTAATTTTGTACCATGGGGTGACGTGATCGAAAAGGGAGCAACCAACATTATTATTGTTAAGAAAAACTGTTATATGTTTGGAAAAAAACAACCTTTATGAATAAATAAATTGTATAAAATGATTTAAGAAACAGCAAGATACAAAATACGTATGTCTTCTACCATTATTACAAAACTTTAGACACATGCAATGGGTATTTAATAACTTTCCCCTAACTTCCTAGGCTACGCTTTTTTTTATAGTTTGGTTTACGACCCGATTCATCAAAGCTCAGAAAAATGTTTCTGGTCATGTTTTTGACTATTTACGATATTGAGATTTTTAAATAAATGGGTAATTTTTAAAAAATCAATGATGATTCATTTTAATTACTACATATTACAGTATAATTCTAGAAACTGAAAAAGAAACGTTAACCCGACTATGCAATAGGCAGGGCCGTAACGTGACCTATTCTATTATTTGTAAATGCAGCATGTCATCGCTTGGCGATTTTGGTCATTCTTATGTAATAGACGACAAGGTGTCATCGGTTCCCATAGAGTAATTAAGTTAAGTTAAAAAAAAGGTTTAGGAGAGTTTAAAACATTGTGCTGCAAAGTTCGTTGCTTCATGTGCGTCTGCGTGTCGGAAAGTGTTAAACATGTACGTCGAGCTGTTAATCAATTCCGTGATATAGACGCTTTCTGACGCCTCTGCAGCAGACGATTTTTGAAAACACTGTGTCATGATGAGCAATTTCACCATTTGCCACAATGTTTTTAACTCAATGTAATCATTAAACTGTCATTAATGAAGATTTTACACATTTTTGAAGAAATGTTTTCAAAGTCGTCTGCTGCAGATTTGTTGTATGTGGGAAAGGGTTAAACGTATTTTTTTAAATACAGTTGTGTATACCCTTGATGTAGGGAACCGTTTTGCGCCTGAACATGTAAAGAAATCATTGTAATGGTAAATGGAAAATTGTTCAGTAGTATAAATTATAGATAAATCAATGTTTTCTCTGTACCGAAATTTCGTGCCATTTTAACTTGTTACCGTATATATCTTCAAAGTAGAAACGCTTTATGGGTAAGAACGTTATGAGGTATTTGGAAGATTTGTATAATTTAAGTAGTTAGGTTCTTTGTATGATTGATACCCGTATATGTATAGGTTTATGTTAACATGTATAAACGCCAGTTTTCAAAGTAGCATAAAAAGGGAGGTTAATCTGTGATTATATGTACCTTGAGCATATCAGTGTAAGTTCCCCTTTCAATAATTGAATACATAATTAGTTTATTGACCACGAACAATTAAATGCATCAATCGGATCACTGAAATCTAACATAGATAGGCTTATCCTCATAAAATATCGACACACACCAGTCTCCCTGTGTACACCGACCTTCGAGCATTCATGAAGGTAGCGTTTGTTAGTTTACTTGTATCAAGCCGCTTTCGACATTATTTCATGTTATAGTACGGCGTTTCCGGGGTGGTCCATTTATCCGGACACCAGCGACTCAGGCAATATGTGTATCCCACAATCCACAGCAACAAGGAGGGAAAGCCCTAACTTCCATTTTTAAAGTCTATGGTATGACACGGCTGGGGATCGAACCCGCGATTGACCGTATTCAAAGTGGACTCTCTGCCACTACATCACCGAGGCAGACTGAAGGTACCGTATCTTCACATATTTAAGTGCAGTGGGTAAAACATGGAGCAATTAAAACATGGTGGTTCGATTGTAGGTTGGGATCGGAAGACACACCTTTTGTTTGTGTGCATTGTCGAGATAATGAAACTGTTTCTGTTTTAGACTGCAAATACCTCGCTTTTGATGTATGAAGCAAATATTTCAAAATTCTAATTTAATATTTATTTAAATAGTTCTTGCTATGAACATAATTTCCTACATAAAGTGCCTATAATTGGATGAAATAAATAACTTGGTCTACTACATATACCATGTTTATCTGGATACATTTACATGATGAATTAATTGCATTCATGTTATATGCAACATATTGCGAGCCGGTGTCTTTGAATTTCTATCAAACTTTTTGAACTTGACTTTTTAACTTAAATTTATTTCAAATGATGTATTATTCAATAATAATCCTTTGATAATTTATTTTCACCAAACCGACAATTAACTAGGTTTTCTATACAGCTATATCCATATCGTCACATCTAACGTACATTTGATACCTTTACAATGACAATTTGAAAAGCAGAAATTGCAGTTTTTTAACCCTCTTTTCTCACATATAAACGCTTTCTGACGCCTCTGCAGCAGACGGCTTTTTTTTAAAAAAACATAGTGACAAAAGAAGCAATTGCTTAAGACGAGAAATTTCTCCTTTTGCCACAATGTTTTCCGCTTTTAGTCATAGGTTATCCATTCAATTATATTTTTTGACAAAATATGTTCAAGGTCGTCTGTTGCAGAATTGTCGTATGAAGGAAAGGGTTAACCCTCTTTTCCCAGATATAAACAATCTGCACCAAACGACTTTAAACGCATCAAGGCTCAAGTACGAACATCTTTATAACAATTTGATCAATGAAATAATGTTTTCAAATGTGTTTATAATTGGGGAAATGTTATGCCTTAGATCCTTACGACATTTGAAAGCATAATGGAATAAAAAGTTATTTCTTTGTTTGTAAAAACGTTTTTCGAGTGGTCTATTACGTTTCAGAAATACTCTACGAGAACCAGACCGTCTATTACGTTTCAGAAATACTCTACGAGAACCAGACCGTCTATTACGTTTCAGAAATACTCTACGAGAACCAGACCGTCTATTACGTTTCAGAAATACTCTACGAGAACCAGACCAAGTGCTGTTTTGCCAAGGGTAGAAAATTGTCACATTATACCACATTTATTCGATCGAAATGTGCACTGTTTGCCAGAGGCTTCCTGAATACCTTTAGCAAACAGTGTAGATTTAGATCAGGCTGTGCGTATGCCGCAAATGCCCTGTAGATAGTTTTCTCTGTAGAGTCGATCATTTTAAATTACTTTCACTTTTTCAAATGTTACAGTTTTGTAAAATGATTTCAGAGTTGATGGCATTACCCTCGGTGACTAAAAGACAGAACAGAACAGAAGTTTATTTACAACACAAGCATATAAGCTCATAGTGCATAACATACATGGTAAGGAAAATAATAATCATTCAATTAGTGCTTTTCAAATAAAGTATATATATATAGATACATGTATTAGTTGATGTTTATCTCATTAAGTTGATGTTCCTTGAATAATGATTCTTGTTTAACCACGTTAGATACTAATATGTATCTAAATTAAGAAAACCAGACAAATTATGATTAACATACATGAATGACAACATATTAATACAATTTTGTCGACAATAATGGTGATGATGATGATGATGGGGATGATGTCTCCACATGCAGACGCATTTTGTCGCCTCTACAGCATAACACTTTTTGGGGTGAAATGAGCAATAAGTATTTATTGGCAATTTCCCCCTTTTTACCAAAATGTTTTCAGCTTTATAGAAAAACATACTTTCATGTATAGAGATTTTAGTGGTTTTTTTTGTCAAATGTTTTCATAAACGCCTACAACACATTTGTCGTATGTGTGAAAGGGTTAATACAAAGTAAGACGTACGTACCTCTATATATTTCACATGCTTAAAAGTCCCCTTGTTTCCTCTCAAATATAAAATATGTTTAACTATTCAGTATATTAGTTCGATGAATATAAATATATATCCCATAGACACCTATGCAAATTCCGCTGAGACAAAATTAATCGAACGTTCGGATTGTGTAAATAAATATAAGCTGTGATAAATTCCTTTTTAACCCGATACCAAACATTTACATACATGTAGTCAGCGATAGGTAAAACATGGGGGCAATTAATCGAAAACACGGGACCGGGTGGCGATTGATTTATCGGTTATCGATTAACCATCAATCAACAATCAATAGCTCAATTGTTGTTGATATCAAAAGGGAGCGATTTAAACAAAAGCTGCCCAATATACTGTTTACGAATGAACAGGAATTCGACGGACGTTAAAATCTCAAATTCGAGAGAAGGTGTACTCTAATTGGTGAAAGAAGCGGTCATATAACCCTTCTTTCTTACATACAACAAATCTGCAGCAGACGACTTCGAAATTATCAAAGAAAATATATGGAAATGATGTATAAATGAAAATATAATTATGATATACAGTTGAAAACATCGTGGAAAAAGAGGAAATTGGCAATTAAGGGCGATTTATCCTCAAAGTCACAAAGAGCGGCCATTACACCCTTTCGTACAAATAACAAATCTGCGCAGACGATTTCGAAATTATCAAAGAATATATATATGGAAATTCTGTATAAATGAAAATGTAATTATTATATACAGTTTGAAAACATAGTGGCAAAAGAGGAAATTGCCAATTAATGGCGATGTTTCCACATGTCTCATTGTTTTCCCAAAGGTGTCTGTTACAGATGCGTCAAAAAGCGTCTGCAAGTGGGAAAGAGTAAATAAGTCAACCATATAGTAGTTGGGACATGTTTTTGAAGCTATCAAGATTATTTGACAAAACCTACACTTATATCATATCATACTAGATTTGTTTATGCTTTGTTCTTACATATTAATTTGTCTTTCTTTATGATTGTTTTATTCCACGTACATTAGACGTTACATATAATGGTTCGACTAACCAATACACTATAACGATTGTGATAGTCTATATATTGATATCACCCCTTTAAGATTATTCTATTCCTCTAATAAAATTCTATCCCGAACAAGTGTCTATCTTTTGTCATTTGTATCACATATTGTACTCGTACGAGTTATGTCAATGAGTTTATATGGATTAGTATAAATGCTCTTAGTCTCTTCTAACTATGTTTTAGAGTGGTTTTGTACTTTCGTATGTATTGCTCTTTTTAATAACATAATTAAACATATTATCATCATCATTCTTATCTTTATTGTTATTTGTATTGTTATTGTAATTTTATATCATAAATGACGTCGCCAGCATGAAATAACGTCATTCTATATTTTTCGGTATATAACTAGTGTAATAACAATGCTACGTAACGTCATAATGAAAAGCATTGAAAATTACCGCGCTATATAGCGACGTTATATATATTTTGCGCTAATAATCGTCGAATTGGAAATTATGATATAAATAGAATATAACATTCGTGGTCATTCAATACAAAATTTTAGAAAACTCATTTAATAAAATTTCGTATTGAATGACCACTCATGTAATATCATCTATATAATTATCATTGTTGATATAAATATAATTACAAGAGAAAGTTGATGCAATGCATCAATGTCGCCGGATATCCATAGTGCAGTTATGCATAACACTAACATTATAGTAGTTGAATAAACAGTTATCAACTGAGGGGCATATTGAAACATCAGGGGTGGGGTCAAGTGAAAATGTATCATAACTTGCATTGTTTTGTCAACGAAGTGAATGATAATTGAAGCCTTTCATTGTTTATGATCAATCTCCATTCCAAAGTAGGTTGATTATACACACAACCAACTAATTATTGATCATAAACAGTAATGGAAATGAGAAATCTTGCCAATCATTAGTCTTAGTATGTATACAGTACTTTCATTAAGGAATAATTATAAGATTTGTGAATTCCACATACACTTTTCAAGATGTTTGTCAGAATATTTGAATTTTATTATTTTTCAATAAAACCACAAAACAGACAATTTAGGATTTGCATGCAATAGCACATCATTTTTAAAATTGTCAAGGACGAAATAATTGTGTACGAAAGACCCGATTCTTTCTTATCCGCAGAGGTGTCGTTCTTGAAACTCTCTTTATAGGCAGAGAGTGTTCGTTCAAAGTAATTTTTCTATTAAAACTAGTTTTTATCTCGGTTTGTTCTTTTCTTCATTTGTTTCGAACCAAATAAACATTTTAAATCACCTACGATTTACTATTTGTAAGTGAGTGTAAAGAGACGGCTCTCTGCAAAGGAGATTGATCTACGCAGTTGGTATTCGCGAGTCACGCTTCAAGCAGGTGCGCGTATATAAACAAATTATACTGCGACGTAAAGGTTTGTAGTTATCGCCTTTTGAGTACATGTAGTATATAGCGTAAAATAAAGTATACCATTCTAGCTAATAGGGACTGTTTTGTCTTCGTAAATAAAACAACAAAACATAAATGCGAGTCAAAATAAAGAAACTGAAAATACCTAAAACATCGGAATATTTATTTCATTTTAAACAAACACAATTGTAATATGTTCAAGACATCTAAATGTGTTTCTTTCTAATAATAATCCCCCCTCCCATGTGATTTCAGAAAACCTATTAAAATCAAAGTACAGAAAGTACTGGTAACGAATTATTTTGAACATGTATTGTAAAATCAAATTTATGAATGCAATTGATCATGCTATTGCACAATTTAGTCTATTTTATTATTATTAATATTTTTGTCCAGAGATTTTTTTTATCAGTTGACAGTTTTAGTAAATGTAGCATTTCAACGGCGATGCGAGCGTTTAACATGCACACTAACTCTTTCACTGAGCTCTGCGTAAAGTCTGTCAAAACACCCATGGCATATTTGTGAGATTTACATTGTTAGTTTGATTTGTTTTCGTCACCAGGGGCGGATCCAGGATTTCGGCTTATATTATAACTATGTTTCATGTGAGTGAATTAATTATTATAAATCTATAATGTTTCAAAAATCGCATAAAATAAGAATTAAAAAAAAAAAAAAAAGAACAGTTCCAATTGGGATCCGAACTCGCGTCAATAAATAGTCCATGCTTAGAAGTTCTACACGCTCTGCATTACACCACGGTACTTTGATACAACGTATGAGCGTTGATTTCGTATATATATTAAGCTCACTGAATGCGCGCGTATGTAAACCATGATCTATAATTAGCTCTGCGTAGTGGCATATTTGTGAGATTAACATTGTTCTATACAGCGTGGGGTCGACTTCTAGTGAATGGGCATACGACTAAAATTCATACTCGTGCCTTATACGTACCTGCCGACAAATGAAATATATATGCGCGTACTGTTAATTTGATATTTTCTAGAAAATTGATTATCTATGATGATTCGATAGTATAATTATGACTTCACTGTATTGAAATAACACGTAGAAGTCATTTTAATATCGAAAAAATACTAGGACTATTTAGGTGCAGCGAATGTGTATTCTAAGCGGAAGTGTAGTTTAACCGTGACTTCCGGGAAAAAAAAACGATCGCGTTAACTGTATTATTTTTTGAGAAAAAATAATTCGTTAAATAGAAGTCGCGGGCTTCTGCCCGGCGACTAACAAGAGAAAGTTGATGCAACGCATCAATGTCGCCGGATATCCATAGTGCAGTTATACATAACACTAACATTATAGTAGTTGAATAAACAGTTATCAACTGAGGTGCATATTGGAACATCAGGGGTGGGGTCAAGAGAAAATGTATCATAACTTGCATTGTTTTGTCAACGAAGTGAATGATAATTGAAGCCTTTCATTGTTTATGATCAATCTCCATTCCAAAGTAGGTTGATTATACACACAACCAACTAATTATTGATCATAAACAGTAATGGAAATGAGTAATCTTGCCAATCATTAGTCTTAGTATGTATACAGTGCTTTCATTAAGGAATAATTATAAGATTTATGAATTCCACATACACTTTTCAAGATGTTTGTCAGAATATTTGAATTTTATTATTTTTCAATAAAACCACAAAACAGACAATTTAGGATTTGCATGCAATAGCACGTCATTTTACCTTTCCTCTATTAAAGTCAACAGTGGACACCTTTGCAGCAATCTACTTTTAAAACAATGAGATAAGGGTTAAATCGCTGAAGACATGAGTTTCTCTTTTTCTCAAAATGATATTAGCTTGGCATCCTAATTATATCATACTTTAACAAATGTTGAAATGTAGTCCAATATTTATAAATTAGACCACCTTCGAAATATAATATCAACTAAACAGTTAAATCTCATTGAAATTGTTGTATAATTTAAACTTAATTTCGAACATAAACTGAGCCCTACAACATGTTAATTTATTTTAATTCTTTCCTTCCTTTTTTATAATGAAAATAACAAACTACTCATGTTTTAAAATTATATTATGATGAGCGCCCTTGTGTCAATGATGCATAGCAATATGCCTTTAGGGAATTAAATGACACATTTAAAATTGTCAAGGACGAAATAATTTTGTACGAAAGACCCGATTCTTTCTTATTCACAGATGTGTCGTTCTTGAAACTCTCTTTATATATGCAGAGAGTGTTCGTTCAAAGTAATTTTTCTATTAAAACCAGTTTTATCTCTGTTTGTTCTTTTCTTCATTTGTTTCGAACCAAATAAACATTTTAAATCACCTATGATTTACTATTTGTAATTGAGTGTAAAGAGCGGCTCTCTGCAAAGGAGATTGATCTACGCAGTTGGTATTCGCGAGCAAGTAAACAAATAAATTAGACTGCGACGTAACGGTTTGTAGTTTGTAGGTTTGTAGTTATCGCCTTTTGATTACATGTAGTATATAGTGTAAAATAAAGAATACCAGTCTAGCTAATAGGGACTGTTTTGTCTTCGTAAATAAAACAAAAAAACATAAATGCGAGTCAAAATAAAGAAACTGAAAATACCTAAAACATCGGAATATTTATTTCATTTTAGATGTGTCATTACTTAGTGTTTTTAAACAAACACAATTGTAATATGTTCAAGACATCTAAATGTGTTTCTTTCTAATAATAATCCCCCCTCCCATGTGATTTCCGAAAACCTATTAAAAATAGAAGTCGCGGGCTTCTGCCCGGCGACTAATTATCGTTATCATCATCTCACCAAATATAATGTTGAAAGGGGCGCAAAACACCACTCAAACGAAGATATTTCGTTAGAGAACAATTAAATAAAAATACTTCAAGTGTAGAACAATATTATATACTGCTCGTTAGGCGTTTAATAACGCGTGTATCTTAAGCTAAGTTAACCCTTTCCCCACATAGGGACACTTTCCGATGCCTCTGCAGTAGACAAATATTGAAAACATTGTGGCAACAGGAGAGATTTCTCATAATAAGCATTTTCTCCATTTGCCAAAATATTTATTTTTTTAAACACTATTTGGTGATTACAAGTTCTCCTTAGTTTTGTCTAGATGATTTTGAAGTCGTCAGCTTAAGATTGGATGTATACGGGAAAGGGTTAGCTGTTCTTTATAGCCACACGGAAGTAGAACAAGAATGTCTGGCTTTGACTTTTATGTCAGTTTTATTCATCTTTTTTCTCACTGAGTTCTCACTGATTACAAATTGGAAACAAATAATTACAAATCTATCAATAATTCACCATCTTGTCACGAAGTTCACGTGTTATGGAATATCCACAACAGCAGACGAATTAGGTATCGCGCGGAACAGACAGCGAGCGTAACACATTCAGGCATATATGACGCAGATGGAAGCCTCTTCAGGAGACGACATTTGAAAACACTGTGGAAAAAGTGAAAGACTGTGGTGCAGTGGTAGAGAATCGGCCTCTCGTACCAAAGGTCCCGGGTTCTAACCCCGTGACGAGCGGGTTTTGCCTTTGGGATTTTTTCCACCCAAATGGCGCGAGTACTGATTTGTCTCCAGGAAGCGATTAATATCAGCTGAAAGCTTGTTTTGCAATCGATGTAAAATAAATACGTTTAAACTTAAAGGAGAAATTGTTCATAATGAACAATTAATCATTTGCCACAGTGTGTTTCAACTCTATTCAATAATAATTGTTTCATTTAATGATATCTTCACTATATTTGCCTAGATGTTTTGATAGTTGTCTGTTGCAGATTTGCTGTATGTGGGAAAAAGAGGGTTAGAAATAAGTAGGACTGCTTCAGTCCCCATTCTGGTCTTGGGTTGGGTTTTACTTGTAATCCCAGGTGCCAGTCTCGTTTACAAAGCTAAAAATAGCATTTGACTATTATATTTGTCAATGGCTAAGTTCATGACGAACTCAAGGTGGGTAGGGTCAGGGGGCACGTGTATCGATGGCGCATGCGCAGATACTCGGTTCTCGTGAACACACATCTCCACTCTGGAGTCAAAATTTAAAATGGAAGCCTCCGTGTTGTATCCACTTATTTCATTATCGACACTAGAAAGTTCGTTTTCTTTTTGTCTTAATTACGGATCGCAATTATTTGCAAGGCCCAATTAAACAAATCCTTATTTATCTGCCTTACAATAAAAAACATCACTGATTACAGAACTCAGAGGTTCGTATTTTAGGATTATTTACACACCAGCATCAAGAATTGCCACTCTCCGCCATTTTGGAACTCTTTTAACTCTCGCTTGAAGCAGGGTTGCACATAGTCGTGGTCAGAAGTTCATATGACGTCACTAGGGTTAAAACTCTTGCCGTTCATGAGGAACCCGTGTAACTCTAGTCGGAACTCGGGTTCGTCGTGAACTACGCCTATATATAGTTAAATGCTATTTTTAGATTTTAAACGAGACTGGCACCTGTGCTTGTAAGGAACATGTTATGAAATCAAGATGCCCACGATGACCAGGATCGCTTACCCGAGAATGTACCCCGTTAGCCAAAAGAGCAGTATTTGCGAGACGTTACAATATTCTGATCACCGTGCCGAGCCCCGGTAGCTCAGTCGGTAGCGACGCGGGCTGTCAATCCAGGGGTTTTGAGGTCCGAGCACAATTAAGCTTGTCCAACATTCTGTCTGACGTTTGAGAAAAGTAAATGTGACAAGAGTCATTTGTCTTCCACCAATGGGCTAACAGTTTATGTGGAAAAGCAGCTAGTTGATTGGATAGACTGATGAGCGGAGTACAGGTGTGAGAAAGCCAGGAAACACATGAGTAGGTGAACTTGTCGGCGGGATATGACTAAATAATTGTTGAAAACGGCGTTAAACCCAAATCAATCAATTAATCAATCGTCGTCGTAATGGGTTTCTTTACCCTCGCCTTTCGGCATAAAGCCATTTTGCAAGCTGCCACTGTTATCTCCTTTCAACATTTTTATAGGGACTATTATTTCAGGATTTCTATAATTTTCTAATAATTTCTTCTATTTCTGACTTTCGATATTTACTTTCCAATTGCTTAACATTTCTCTCGTATTCTGTTTAAATAATTGTACATAAGATTAATGTTTTAAAAAAAAGTGTTTCATTAAAATAACTGTATGTATATCACTAGCTTTCCTTGAAGATTAATATGTTTATATCGTTCTATGTATATGGCAAATATTTTGTGTGAAAATGAGTGGTCCAACAATGGTTTGATAGGGGGCCTCTGATTGGCTCAATTTCAATCCGTTTTTTGGTCAAGCTCGCCTCCCCCCTCTCAATCAAGCTTGATTGAAAGGAAAAAGCCGAGTCCGACCAAATGTTTTGACAAGCCAATCATTAGCTCCCTCTCATTTAGTAAATCGAATTTCACCCTTTGCCCGTAAAGTTGCATAAGTTGCGTTAAACCCAAATCAATCAATTAATCAATCAATCCGATCACAGTAACTTTATACTGTCCCATTTAACTTTTATCCCACGTACAACACATCTGCAGCAGACGACTTTGAAAATATCTAGACAAAACTATGTTACAAATAAGTAAATGAAAGTGTAATTATTTACTAACCCCCCTTTGGCCACATTGTTTTCAAAAGTCGTCTGCGGCAATTGCGTCAAAATGCGTCTGCATGTGTAAATGGCGAAGAGAGTCACATGAGGAACGTTACAGTGGACATTTTACCCTCTTTCTGATGCCGCCTGGCTGCCACGTCTTTCAATAACTCAATATGGCTTGAACGGGCTTTTTTAAGGAACCATTCTGCTGAATTATATTAAAATCAGACCAGCAGTTTCTAAGAAGACGTTTCAAAAGAAAAGTTTTGACACCCCATTTCTGTTGCCGCAACAACCAGATGTATGAATATAATACACTTCGTTGGACAAAGAATGAAGGACCACCAAATAACATTTCTGTGAAGTTTGGTCACAATGGACCCTGAGGTTTAAGAGAAGGGGCTATTTAAAGAAAGTATTGACAACGCCGGACACTGGGTGATCACAATAGATCACCATGAGCTATTTGTGTTGAGGTGAGCTAACTAGATTAAACTTTGCAATGGCATTTTCGGTCTATATTTCGTTCACAACACTTGCTTCTACAATGTACCCTATTTAATGTTTATTAGTCGCCGGGCAGAAGCCCGCGACTTCTATTTTTAATAGGTTTTCGGAAATCACATGGGAGGGGGGATTATTATTAGAAAGAAACACATTTAGATGTCTTGAACATATTACAATTGTGTTTGTTTAAAAACACTAAGTAATGACACATCTAAAATGAAATAAATATTCCGATGTTTTAGGTATTTTCAGTTTCTTTATTTTGACTCGCATTTATGTTTTTTTGTTTTATTTACGAAGACAAAACAGTCCCTATTAGCTAGACTGGTATACTTTATTTTACACTATATACTACATGTAATCAAAAGGCGATAACTACAAACCTTTACGTCGCACAGTCTAATTTATTTGTTTACATATTCGCGAATACCAACTGCGTAGATCAATCTCCTTTGCAGAGAGCCGCTCTTTACACTCAATTACAAATAGTAAATCGTAGGTGATTTAAAATGTTTATTTGGTTCGAAACAAATGAAGAAAAGAACAAACCGAGATAAAACTGGTTTTAATAGAAAAAATTACTTTGAACGAACACTCTCTGCCTATAAAGAGAGTTTCAAGAACGACACCTCTGCGAATAAGAAAGAATCGGGTCTTTCGTACACAATTATTTCGTCCTTGACAATTTTAAATGTGTCATTTAATTCCCTAAAGGCATATTGCTTCCGATCTGCATATTGTTATGCATCATTGACACAAGGGCGCTCATCATAATATAATTTTAAAACATGAGTAGTTTGTTATTTTCATTATAAAAAAGGAAGGAAAGAATTAAAATAAATTAACATGTTGTAGGGCTCAGTTTATGTTCGAAATTAAATTTAAATTATACAACAATTTCAATGAGATTTAACTGTTTAGTTGATATTATATTTCGAAGGTGGTCTAATTTATAAATATTGGACTACATTTCAACATTTGTTAAAGTATGATATAATTAGGATGCCAAGCTAATATCATTTTGAGAAAAAGGGAAACTCATGTCTTCAGCGATTTAACCCTTATCTCATTGTTTTAAAAGTAGATTGCTGCAAAGGTGTCCACTGTCGACTTTAATAGAGGAAAGGTAAAATGACGTGCTATTGCATGCAAATCCTAAATTGTCTGTTTTGTGGTTTTATTGAAAAATGATCAAATTCAAATATTCTGACAAACATCTTGAAAAGTGTATGTGGAATTCATAAATCTTATAATTATTCCTTAATGAAAGCACTGCATACATACTAAGACTAATGATTGGCAAGATTACTCATTTCCATTACTGTTTATGATCAATAATTAGTTGGTTGTGTGTATGGTCAACCTACTTTGGAATGGAGATTGATCATAAACAATGAAAGGCTTCAATTATCATTCACTTCGTTGACAAAACAATGCAAGTTATGATAGATTTTCACTTGACCCCACCCCTGATGTTCCAATATGCCCCTCAGTTGATAACTGTTTATTCTACTTCCTAAATGTTAGTGTTATGCATAACTGCACTATGGATATCCGGCGACATTGATGCGTTGCATCAACTTTCTCTTGTACCTTTATTTATAGATGTTTTTCCTTTCCCACATTAAGACATTTCTGATGCCTCTCGAGAAGACGACGTTTGGAAACATTGTTGCAAAACAAGAAATTGCTCATCATGAGCAATTTTTCCTTTTGCTAAAATGTTTTCATCTCTATTCTAAAATGAAGTAAGTGTTCATTCATAAATATTTTCCATATTATTTCCAAGATGATTTCAAAGTCGTCTGCTGCATATTTGCTGTATGTGGGAAAGGGTTTAACGGAGGAAAGCAACATATACGTACAACTTTACACGTATTCTGTTCAAAACAACTTGAACTCGGTCCTCTTTTTTTAACCATTTCCCTCGTGTAGACGCTTTCTGACACCTCTGCAGTAGACTGCTTTTAAAAAACATAGTGACAAAAGAAGAAATTACTCAAAACGAGCAATTTCTCATTTTGCCATAATGTTTTCCACTTTTAGTCCAAATAGGTTATCCATTCAATTATAGAGATTTTCTATTTCTTGACAAAATATGTTCAAAGTCGTCTGCTGCAGAATTGTTGTATGAGGGAAAGGGTTAAAATTCCGCATGGAAGCCAAGATTTTTTTACTCCCAATGACTATGGCTTGAACAAAAAAAAAATACCGCCTCGGTGGTGTATTGGTAGAGCGTCCGCTTCGGGCAAGGGAGGTCAATGGTTCAATCCCTAACCGTGTCATACCAAAATACTTTTAAAATGATAGTAATGACTACCCCTCCTTGGCGCTTAGGATCGCGGAGTAAGAATTACGACTGACTGAATGGTGTCAGGATAAATGGCCCAGTTGTACTGGTACTTTACCCAGGCTGAAACGCCGTGATATAACTAGAAAAATGTTAAAAGCGGCCTAGAACATTAAATAAACAATCAACAAATGTCAACTTGGAAACTGTCTGTCAAATTATCTTGGAATCAGATTGGCAGTTTTAGAGGAGAAAAACCTTTAATTGTATCGTCTTCCCCCATTTTCTGATTCCGCAGTACAACCAAATTCTACGTAGAACATTGATTATATTTTAATACAGAACCACTTAAGGTACATTCCTATGCAGGTTCGGTTTAGGAGGAGATGTCGTCGAAACTATAAGTTAACGACGGACGGACGACGGACAGGGTTCGATCCCAATATAACATATTGAACCTTCGGAAGTTAAAAAAGAAAATAAAGACCTGACATGAAAAATGTCAGCGTACCAATATACTAAGTTTACTTTGGTTATTAGAAAGGTTGTTGTTGGTTTTGTTTATCCTCGCAACTATTAGAAGGGTATCAATTATGTAATATTTATATAAACTGACAAGCTAGTAGACTGGTTTCTGAATCAGCCCGCAATGTTATTATCGATATGGAGCCTATAAAAATAAATAATGAAGCGGATCGTGTGTGCACACCCGTCTATGGTTAAATAGAAGCATTGGATAGCGACTAGAATTAAGTACACTTACATTAGGAATCAATTAGTGAACATCTCTTATCAGCATTATACCCCAATCAACAAATAGGCAGCAGACAATTTGGGCAAACGTATGGTAATTCTCGGTAAAGAAAAGTATGATTATTTATTAAAGTAGAAAATATTGTGGTAAAAGGAGAAATTTTCGTCTTATGGAAAAGTCCATGAATTTCATACGCGTGAAAGTAGTACTCAATACTTGCTCTTACTTTTGAAATGTATCACGATATTTGAAATAATGATATATTTATATCGTCTTTGTTTTCTTATGTGGTTCTTATATTCAAAGAGAATTTGGAAATAAAATGAAACATTGTATTTTAAAACATGAACGCGGAGAGATTTATAAATCTCAATGAGTGAACTGCTACAGGGAGAACTATTTCCGATTTAAGCTCCAGATACGGTATTTGAATTTTCAATCACGCATTGAAAATGTAGATAAAAACAGAATTGAAAATATTTTCTTTGTGCCTTGTCGGCCATATAAATATAGTATAAAGAATTAAAAAGCAAATATGTGCGTCATAAAATGCATTTAAAATGAGAGTAACACATTTGCAGAGAAATCGTGAGCGTCGAATTCTATTTATAAATACGACGGTATGGGTGCGGACGCGATCTGCGGACAAATACATTATAGAGGGAAAATGCGGACAAATGCAATATAGAGGGAAAATGCGGACGCTATAGAATATAGAGCAAATCTGCGGACGCTATGATTTGTTGTAAAAAATGTTTAATTAAAGATGGGCAAATGTGTATAATTTGTTAACATATGATCATATCCGGGGTTTTCTTTTTAAATATATAATGTGTTTGATTGCTTTTATCAGTGATATAGATTAACCCAAAAATCGAGATCATGCTGAAATGGAATCTCTTTGTAAAGTATTTTAACGACTTTCCTCTTTATATCATATCTATAGATATCAATAACGAGAATTGATGGATTGATTTTCCGACAAGTAAATGTCTTTTGACGCATCTGCAGCGGACGAAATTTGAAAACATTGCAAGAATAGAATAGGTTGCTAGTAACTAGCCATAGGTTTTGCTTCAATTATATCCCCTCCTTTACAATCGATTGAAGGGTTATGGGTTCTAGTTATTGTTTGGCCTCTTCATTTTCTACTTTGTAACTTTCAATAGTTTTTCCATGTGCCATACTACGAGGCAAATGATCCATGCAACATTCTATTCTGTAGGGTACTTGGAAGGGGCAGAACAATTTAAATAACAAATAAACAATACGTATATATATATATACAACACTGTTTCTAGTAATTATATATATATACAACAATAATACTAATCTATAACAAATAAGTTAAATGTTTTTTTCTTGCTGTGTAAACAGTAAAAAGCAACATATATTGAAAACATTGTGGGAAAAGGAGAATTTGCTTATTTAAACAATTTCTTAATTCCCATAACCTTTCTTTACCGTCGTATAAACCAAATTTGTATTTGAAGGCTGTTATAAGTAAAAAACTTAAATGTTGCCAATTTAATCACATATTTTATCATTATAATAGCCAAATAATTAACAAAAGTTACAATTAAAGTTCCGCATCTGTTGTCAACATATCCACAGGTGCATTAACACAAGATTTGTGAAACCAACTGTGCATATATCACATTGTACCATGACGGTATCGACACATCCCGGCAAGTTACAAATACATAAATGTATATGATAGGTTTATTGGGAAAAGGGGTTACATTTATAATATGTTTGGAATGACACTCGTACACAATGGTAATTAACAGTGAATGGTCACGCATCCTTAATTAATTTGGCAAGCTTAAACACCCTTTAAAGGAAACAGCGGCCAGCTTAGGTGTATACTGTAGAGTAAAATGCGGACGGCAAAGGTATTGGTTTTCTCTGGAGCATTTAACCCTTTTATAATGCAAATGAATTTAAAAGCCTCTGAAGTCTGAAGCATGTTTCTTTTAAAGTGCTCATATAAATATTAGTACTGCCTTTTTCGACAATATTTTCTACATGATTTCAATTACTCTTTCATTTGGATAGATGTTTCTTTTTTTAGCTCACCTGAGCACGAAGTGCTGAAAGTTAGTTATTGTGATCTCCTTTTCTTCTACCAAACTGATTGGCAGATTTTCAAATTATTTTAAAGAAGTGTTCCTTGGCCGCCAGGGAGCGGGGCTTTTTTGCCTTATATGGCTATAGTGTAAACTCAAAAAAATCTTCTCCTCCAAAAGTGTCAAGCCGATTTTCAAATAATGTTGTAGAAATGTTCCTAGGGTGACCCTCTATCAGATTCCTTCCAGCCAAGTTGATTGGTCGAAAAACATGGCCGCCAGCGGGCGGGGCTTTTTTTGCCTAATATGGCTATAGTAAAAACTTCAAAAATCTTCTCCTCCGAAAGTGTTTGGCCGATTTTCAATTCTTTTTGTAGAAATGTTCATTGGGAGACCATCTATCAGATTCCTCCAAGCCATGTTGATTGGTCGAAAAACATGGCCACCAGGGGGCAGGGCTATTTGGCCTTATATGGCTATAGTGAAAAATCTCTTGTTAAGCAGGAAGCTTTTGAGTAAGATTTTAGAAAACCCTTGGTCAATTGTGATTTTTTTTTGTAACAAAAATTGGTAAATACTTAAATGAGTGAGTCGGGGTCATAATGGTTATCCATTTTTATGCCCCCGGAATCACCGATTCGGTGGGCATCTAGTTGTTTGGCCTGTCTGCACGTCTGCACGTCTGTCTGCACGTCTGTCTGCACGTCTGTCTGTCTGACTGTCTGTCTGCACGAAAAAAACTTTAACCTTGACCACTACTTTTGAACCATAACAGGTACGGCTACCATATTTCACATGTGTATTTCTTGTGACATGACCTTTCTGTCAGTACCAACATTTTTGACCTTGCGACCTTGACCTTTGACCTAGATGTTGCCATTCTCGAAAAAAACTTTAACCTTGGCCATTACTTTTGAACCATAACAGGTAAGGCTACCATAATTCACATGAGTATTCCTTGTGACATGACCTTTCTGTCAGTACCAACATTTTTGACCTTGCGACCTTGACCTTTGATCTTGTTGTTGCCATTCTCGAAAAAAACTTTAACCTTGGCCATTACTTTTGAACCATAACAGGTACGGCTAACATATTTCACATGTGTATTCCTTGTGACATGACCTTTCTGTCAGTACCAACATTTTTGACCTTGCGA
The DNA here is from genome assembly GCA_031761405.1 of Serripes groenlandicus. Classification (NCBI taxonomy): domain Eukaryota; kingdom Metazoa; phylum Mollusca; class Bivalvia; order Cardiida; family Cardiidae; genus Serripes; species Serripes groenlandicus. Next base: position 46,712,447 of record JASEVX010000003.1, read on the forward strand.
CCTTGACCTTTGACATAGATGTTGCCATTCTAAAAAAAAACCTTTAACCTTCACCACTACTTTTGAACCATAACAGGTAAGGCTACCTACCATATTTCACATGTGTATACCTTGTAACATGACCTTTCTGTCAGTATCAAATTTTTTCACCTTGACCTTTGACCTAGATGTTGCCATTCTCGATAAAAACTTTAACCTTGACCACTACTTTTGAACCATAACAGGTACGGCTACCATATTTCACATGTGTATACCTTGTGACATGACCTGTCTGTCAGTACCAACATTTTTTCAACTTGCGACCTTGACTTTTGACCTAGATATTGCCATTCTCGAAAAAAAAAATAACCTTGACCACTACTTTTGAACCATAACAGGTACGGCTACCATATTTCACATGTGTATTCCTTGTGACATGACCTTTCTGTCAGTACCAACATGTTTTACCTGGCGACCTTGACCTTTGACCTAGATGTTACCATTCGGGGGCATCAGGGTTTCACAAACACATCTTGTCTTTACACGTCTTTTGAAACTTGGAAATTAAATATAATATTCACATGTATGTCTCATGATTTATTTTTTATAGACAACTAAAATGGCATTTAATTTTAACGGATGCGTCATTTATTCTTTTACCCGAAGTTGTAATATTTATAAACAATGCAGTTTATAAATCACACATCTATGCAAATGCAAATGTTTGAACAGTTTTATGTACCCAAACAAATTTAGTGCCTTCAGCGCTTTGATTCATTTTGGCATAATATTTTCAAACTTCGCATGATGCCGATTTGTCGGCACGTGGGAAGGGGTTAATTTACACTTGATAGGATTTTCGGAGCGGAGTCGTCTACTTTGGAGACATGGTAGTAAATCAATTAAATATCTGGAAGACTGGTTTTAATACAGAGCTGAACATTGTTGGTATGGGAGATATTGCTCGTTTTGAGCAATTTCTCATTCTTGGATACCGCCTCAGTAGTTAAGTGGTAGAGCGTCCGCCTTGGTGGTTTAGTGGTAGAGCGTCCGCCTCGGGTGCGAGTTCGATCCCCGGCCGGGTCATACCAATGGGACTTTAAAAATGGTAGTAATGGATGCCCTCCTTGGCGCTCCGGGTTGCGGGGTTAGTTAGCATTACGCCGACTGCTTGGCGTACGGATCAATGGACCAGTTACGACTAGTACTGGTAACTAACCCAGGAAACGCCACGATATAACTGAACAAATGTTGAAAGCGACGTTAAACACCAAACAGCCAATCACTGTTGTACAATGCTTCAAAAGGTGGTCTGGAGCAGAAACATAACACGTCGTCTGGATCACGGATTGCGCTGGTACCCACTACATGCTTTCCGTTATTGCGCGGATGCATCAGCACCAGTGCATATATTGGTTCTGAAAAAAACCTATAACTGGTGCAATGGGCTTGCGCATGCGCCGTGTTAATTGTCTTGATCGCGCATGCGCCGTATTTTACCGTCAACTCTCGGATATTTCCGTAGCAGTTCGTCACTAGACTGGTTCTCGTTCGAGTTTGCAATAGAAGATTAGTGAACCAGTCTATTTATATGCGAGTAGTTCTTTTAATAACACCCACCGCTGCCACCATTTGTAACATGTAACCGGCGTTAAGCCATCTCGGGTCACCTATCCAGGCAATAACAGCGATGAACGTTGCTTTACTTTACACAAAGGTCAACCACTCTACCAACGTCGCTATAAAGGCCGGCTTCCACAGCAAGGCTGAAGAAGTGATATGTATACATATACCTATACCCCGTTCCCGTTACATTAGGAAAATGGGAATATTTTCATGAATGCGAAGTTATTGTGCTAAATTTTGCGATTTAAGTTAAGGGGAAAAAAGGAAGCGCATGCGCAGACAAATGGTCACAATAATTTTGGGAGATCAAAACACATTGGGAAAAGGTCTTCGTTTTACGTATTTAACTAAAACACTATTGTTATCATATATTTGTATCATATATTTAAAAGCAGGTTTCGTGTTTTTCGAATCAAACAGTATTTCTTAAGCCATAACATGCTGATTCCCGTGCCAATTGCTGCATCTTGTAGCAACTCTTGTTACTATATTGTGTTGATAATGGAGCATCTAGAGCACCAGAAGTATCAGAATAAAAAAAATATACTATTTGTTTGCATGGTTCTTACCGCCGATTGCAACAATTTATCAGTTATATAACGGCGTCTGCTAGGTAAGTTACCAGTACTACTAGCCCATGTATCCACACATCAGCGAGTCAGTCGTAAAACCATTATAATTAGCTCTTGAATATTAACCCATTCTTTGATCAAAACTCTTTTCCACATACAACAAATCTGCAGCAGACGACTTTAAAAACATAGTGACTCAATCAGGAACAATCTCAATAAAAGATAGCTAAATTGTTAAATAAAGTTGAAAACATTGTGACCAAAAGGAGGAATTGCTCATCATGAGCAATTTCACCTTTGGCCGCAATGTTTTCAAAAGTCGTCGGCTGCTATTGGGTAAAAATGCGTCTGCAGGTGAAAAAGGGTTTAATGTCTAAGACTTCAAACGGGTACATTTGATTGATAACATGGGTTTGTCTTTTATTCAATAGTTGTGTACACTCCTTATTAGAGATCGTGTACGCCTAAGTCAAGTCTGAATTAAATCATACTTTCTGGACTTTGGGATTAGCAAAGATCAAGATCAGCCTGCGCCTTCACGCTGTGTGATAATGATCTACGGAGAGAGTCGTAACTAGAAGCTTCAGAAAACAATAAAATGCTCCAAAATTGAAAGCTAATCTTTATCGTCATTGGCCTTAGAGGTTACAATACACCAAATAAGTTCCTTCTTTGTTTCCATGTAAATCGACCAATTTTTGTCCTCAATTGTCACACTTTCTAAGCGATTATCATGTAGAACTAAACACCATATATCATTGAAAAGAGTTACCTCTAAGCTTTAAAACAATCCAAAGAAAAATAATTTACCAGGCAGAAAGTTAGAAAGTTGTTTCCTTCATTTTGGAACAAATCGGGCACGGACAAAACCGGTGTTTAGCATTCTCTACTTTCACTTTCAAACAAGGTCAAAATACTAAAAGTGATCAAATCAATAATTTCCAGTGCATCCTATACACTTTTACAATGCTTTTAAACTCAATGTCATATATTCAATGCATTCTGGTGATGGTATACACTCATTCCTACTATTTGGGTAGATCAGCATGTCAGCGGATGTATTTGGCGTAATTTGACATAGAAACAGGTTTAAAAATAAGCAAAGTATCAGTGGAATACATAAGCAAATGGTATTAAAATATGAACACTTCCGTGGTAATATAATTCTGTTTGCGTAACTGGGTTTTATACGCTAATTTCAACATTATTTCAGTTATATCACGGTGACAGATGGGTAAACAAACCAGTACCAAGCTAGAAAATGTGCCTTGCCCAAGGGCATTTCACTATTACTGTCGCAACTGGGGATCGAGCCCGGGACGTCCCGTTCAAAATCCCCGACGTTAACCACTCAGCAACGGCGGTTTCCCATTATCTAAATATAAAGTCGTCATGGTATTAAATAAGCGAATCGTCTGTGGTATTAAATAGACATATCGTACGTAGTATTAAAATATAAACTAGGCATGGCATTTAAATAAACAAATCGCAATTGGTTTTCTAATTAGCAAATCGTCATTATCTTAAAATAAGAAAAGAGTAGTTGTTAGTCTTTAAATATGATAATCAGCATTCCCTATACAACTAAACGCCTGCTTTCGTGTCATTCAAAGGTTCTCGTCACGTCTGTTGCAGACTTTTCTTTCTCCGTAGCTTCGTTTTGTAGTGTCCAAGGAAATGTTGTCTAGGGAATTTCTGTTATCTAGGTTTCTTTTTTATTTCCTGGAAACTTTTAGCTCAAAATGTCGTATTAGTGCTGGCAGGGACGTAAATAAGATCAGTCTTATCGACGGCCCTGTTGCTGGGAACGGATATACAGACCCTGATACAAATTATCACGATATTCATAAAGTAATCTTGATATTTCTTACGCAGTATTTATTTATCAGTGGTCTAGAGGTAGAGCGTCCTCATCGGGTGCTGAAGGTTTTGAGTTCGATCTCCGGCTGGGTGATATAAATGGTACTAATGGCTTTTTACCTCCTTGGCGCTCAGGTTATGTGGTTATCATTATGACTAGCTCGCTGGTGTCAGGATAAATGAAACATTAGTACTGATAACGCCGTGATATAACTGAAACTTTGTTGAAAGAAACGTAAAACCCCCATATAATTATCCCTTTCCCTCATATAGACGCTTTCGGACGCCTCTGCAGCAGACGGCTTTTTGAAAACATAGTGACAAAAGAAGAAATTGAAAACGTGCAATTTCTCCTTTTGCCACAATGTTTTCCACTTTTAGTCATTAGGTTATCCGTTCAATTATGGAGATTTTCTATGTTTTGACAAAATACGTTCAAAGTCGTCTGCTGCAGAATTGTCGTATGAGGGAAAGGGATAAACACATTATACACGCTATTCTGTTTATAATGTTCTTTGTGAAAATACACTTTTGTTACTGAAAAAAAGTTTCCTCAAAATAAATCCTTAATTGTTTGTTTGTAGTTTAATTTCACCAAGTATGTGGCAGTTCCAGGCACTTACGGAAACAATCTCGAGACAACAGTTAACATGATCGCGATTAAAGTTCCAGGAAACTCTCAGTTATCGAGATAGTCTTGTCAGAAAACACAGAATTGTGAGGATAGTCTGTGAAAGTATCGCGATAGAGTTATCTCGTTGAAGAAATATGCCAACATAACTATCTGAGCCGTCCCGCGACAAAACCAACATTGTGGACTCTCCGTAAAGTATCGACTAAGATCAGCCTAAGCATGCACCGCAGGTTTACCCGAAGACAACTTTCGCCTCCTGTGGATTTTCTGTTTCATGAATCATTACTCTATACCTCTATCACCCTGAGACGGAATGTGTCGGTCCGGATCAGTCTGCGCTGACTGTGCAGGCTGATATGGGTCGATACATTACGCAGAGGCCATACGGTTGGTTTTCTCGCGGGACGGCTCAATTCTATCAAAATGACACCACAGCTACATTTTGTCACGTCTCTTGCAGATAACTTTTTCAACTTTGTTCGTGCAGAATTTGGCAATTCCGTTTAATTAATTGATCCGTAACGTTTGTTTGTTTTTATTTGAATCCCATTGAAATTTCATCGCCCTGTCATAACTGATTGTATAACATACTTGTATTTGACGTCGATTGTTATGCAAATTATATCTATCATTTCTCGATGTCTGCTCCGTGGTAACTCAATACAGACTCAATAATAGGATTTCTTTGTGCAGATGGTTTCGCGTAATATGCAAATGAAAGCTCCTGATACATCACCGAGCCGGTCATAACAATTTTGACTTTGACCGTTAACCTTGAAAATAAACAGGCTTCTAGACCTTGCCATATACTAACTGTATATCGAGTTTGGTTAAGATCGGTCAAAAGATGTTCAGTGTAGAGTGGTCACAAGGTTGTTGATATGGGAAAATAGTCAAGTCAAATTTTGACCTTGATCTTTAAACCTATGACCTTGAAAATAAATATACCTTCCCATATACTCACTGTATACCAAGTTTGGTTAAGTTCTGTTGAAGGATGTTCAGTGTAGAATGGTCACAAGGTTGTTGATATGAGAAAATAGTCGGTCCAATTCTGACCTTGACCTTTAACCTATGACATTGAAAATGTAGGCTATAGGCTTCTAAACCTTGCCATATACTAACTGTATACCAAGTTTGGTTAAGATCGGTCGAAGGATGTTTAGTGTAGAGTGGTCACAAGGTTGTTACGGACGAACGAACAAACAAACGAACAGTCTCGTTACTATATCCCCTCGCAAACTTTGTAAGCCGAGGGGATAATAACCCATCCGCCTTTAGCGAGGACGAAAGAACAAACGAACAAACGGACAGTCCCGTTACTATATCCCCTCGCAAACTTCGTTAGTCGAGGGGATAATAACCCATCCGCCTTTGGCGAGGATCATTTCAAAGATGTCTGCTGCAAGGGTGTCAGCAGTTGTCCGTGTTATAGATAAGGGTTGGGTAATAAAACGGCTTGACAAGAATCTTTGATGTATCACAAGAAAGAACACAATTAGATAAAGATGTCTGTTTTCTTTTCACTTTTAATGAATTATTTTACTGAGCGAAATATTTTCAAATACATGCAAAATAACTGACATTTAGAGCCTAGATTTTCAATAAAAGGCTTCCTGAAATAACACAGAAAACATTAATTAACCCTTTCCGACATACAGCAAATCTGCAGCAGACGACTTTGAAATAATCGGGAGAAACGGTTGCAAATGGATGAGCAATTTTCTTCCTTTGACTTAATGATTTTAAAATTCGTCTGGAGGAGCAGATGTCCAAGAAAGGTCTGTATGTTGGAACAGAACTTGACATTTTGAAAGCCGTCTGCTTCGAAAGGTTCGGACAGAAAACTTGCGACTTTTGTCAAATTGGAACTATGGAATTGATGCAGTTCTGTTAACCTTGTTGGAAAAGAACACAATGGTCATTGTTATCTATCGCTCAATTTCCACAATATGTTCAAAAGTTGTCTGTAGCCAATTGCAGATAAAGGGTTAAAGGAGACTTAACCAGGAACTACCCTATTTCTTTGTCATCTACAAATTCCTTTCCTACTTGTAGACATATTTGATGCATCTGCAGCAGACGACTTTTTAAATCATTCTGGAAAAGGAGAAATTGCACAAAATGAGCAATTTCGTCATTTGCCACAATGTTTTTTTGGTATTAAACTTTCATGGAAACAGATTTTCCAAATTGTTACTATGATGTTTCTAAAGTCGTCTTCTGCAGATTTGCTTTATGTTGGAAAGGGCTACTCAGAGCTCATCTACAATATCCCTCCCATTCCTCAATGAAACCATACATTTCTGGTACTTAATTAACCCTTTTCCAACATACAACAAAATCTGCAGCTGACGATTTTGAAAGCATCTGGGCAAAATATGGACAATTTCATATACCCTTTCCCACATACAGCAAATATACAGCAGACGACTTTGAAAAACATCTAATCAAAAATACGGAAAATCTATAGAAATGAAAGTATAATTACTGCAAAGAGTTGAAAACATTGTGGCAAAAGGAGAAATTGCTTGTTTTGAGCAATATCTTCTTTTGTCACAAAGTTTTCAAGATTCGTTTGCTGCAGGTATTATTATTCAAATATTATTATTGAATAACTTTGAAGAAATTGTGGCAAAAGGTAAAATTGCTCATTATGAATATGTATTATAATATGATTAATATCTGGCAGTAGCTGTCTGTATCCTACAAAAATAAAATTGCTGTGTCCAATTACATCAACTAAGTGATAAGTAATCCCTGGTAATACTTAACCCTTTCCCTTATACGATAATTCTGCAGCAGACGACTTTGAACGTATTTTGTCAAAACATAGAAAATCTCCATAATTGAATGGATAACCTATGACTAAAAGTGGAAAACATTGTGGCAAAAGGAGAAATTGCACGTTTTGTGCAATTTCTTCTTTTGTCACTATGTTTTCAAAAAACCGTCTGCTGCAGAGGCGTCAGAAAGCGTCTATATGAGGGAACGGGTTAAGAGCATATTCCATCGTTTGTATCTCCCTAACTCTTTGTAAAACATTAATGGTGGAATGTATTCGACTAAATGACTAAGTTGACATAAATAATGACCCTGCTGACTAATGATACTTGTTAAGAAATGAAATGTTTTGGCAGTTTCATTTAGGGGAAAAAAAATGATGCTCGATTACTTAGCGCCGAGAAAGGTTGGTGGCATTGGAACCTAGAACCATTCCACTCCACACACCATTATTCCAAGGGTAAAAATATTGCTAGTTTGATACGTACCAACTTCTGCTTTTTAAGTCCCTTGGTGAATTGATTGATTGACTGATTCGGGTTTAACGCCGTTTCTAACAATTTCTCACGGCGGCCAGTTCATCTACTCATGCATTTCCTGGTTTTCTCACACCAGTACTCCACACAACAATCTTCCCAAGCAACTGGCTGCTTTTCCACATAGACTTTAGCCCAGTGGAGGAAGACGAATGACGCATGTCGCATTGACTTTTGTCAATCGTCGGAAAGAAAGTTGGCCTAGCCGGGATTCGAACTAACAACCCCTGGAGTGACAGCCCGCCCCTTGGTGAAAGACAAATGAAGACAAAAGAAGCTAAGTCACATTAATTTTTGCCAGAGGACAAGATAAGAGGGAGTGAACAGGTCTTTTCCCCACAAAAATTCTTTAATTACTCAACCAAATCCTATGTTGTTGGTACTCATTAAAATCGTCTCACTGAGACGATTCTTTTGAGTACCCACAACATAGGGTTTGAATGTCCAATAAGGATTTTAGAACATGAAAAATGCCTCTTATCTAGAGATCTGTTTTGCTGTTATTAATCTTAAAGAATGATGCCAAAGCTAGGATTCCCAGACAGTCAACTAGACCCTTTATCACATACATACCCTTTTTGAAAACGTTGTGGCAAAAGAAGAAATTGCTCATAATGAGCTCTTAACTCTGTCCCACTCTTTCTCACCATGAGGGGAAGCGTAACAACAAATCTGCAGCAGACAACTTTGAAAACATTGTAAAGAATCTCCATTAAAGATAACTTAATTGTTAAAGAAAGTTGAAAACAATGTGGGCTAAGGAGAAATTATTCATCATGAGCAATTTCACCTTTGGCCATATAACATTTTCAAACGTCGTCTGCTGCTATTGTGTCAAAATGCGTCTGCAGGGGGGAAAGGGTTAAGGAAGTCTTTCAACTGCAAACTGGATAATCTATTTACAAGTATTACTGATGACACGATACAATGTCCCCTGATGGTAGTCCCATTTTCTCCTATTCTGTTCATCTCTATTTACTGTTTTGATGTTTTGCCTTTCTCTGATCAGAAAGATGTGAACAATCTTGGTAGAGGGTCATCTAAGGCACCTTTGTGCTATTCTTTTTTTTCAAATCTAGCCAGTGCTTTTGTACAAGAAGATTTTTAAAGTTTTTACTATATACCAGTATATACATATCTATATTAGCCTCACCACCTGGCGGCCATGTTTTTCAACAGATCAGAATATTTTAATCATCTTGGTAGAGGGTTAACCCTTTCCATCATATAGACGCTTTCTGACGCCTCTGCAGCAGACGGCTTTTTGAAAACATAGTGACAAAAGAAAAAATTGCACAAAACGTGCAATTTCTCCTTTTGCCACAATGTTTTCCACTTTTTGTCATAGGTATATATATATATCCATTCATTTTTGGAGATTTTCTATTTTTTGACAAAATACGTTCAAAGTCGTCTGCTGCAGAATCGTCGTATGAGGGAAAGGGTTAACCAAAGAGCATTATTTCTTTGCCAAATGACTTCGAAATTAGGCCTATACTTTTAGACAAAAAGATTTTTACAATTTTTTATTATACACATATAACAATGACAAACCTCATCCCCAGGTGGCAATGTTTTGGAACCGAACAGAATAATATGAACAATCTTGGTAGAGGGTCCCCCAAGGAATATTTGTGTCAAATAATATTCAAATTGGACCAGTACTTTTTAAAATGTTGGCATTAAATCCTTTTAAATTCTTTGTACAACTTTGAAAAAGAACACCCATTGAAGGATCATTCCTACTATGTTTAATTTAAATACCATTTAAGAGGAAATGGCATTTAAAGAAAAAGTTGACGACAGGCGTCGTCTACACGACCGGACGATGGACATCAGGCCATCACAATAGCTCACTATGAGCACTTTTTCAAGTTTTTGCTTAGATGAGCTAGACACAGTACATCTAGAATGAAGATGATTTTGCTGGAAGCTTAGGGACGCATACAGGATGGTGCAACTTCTCATTTCCCAAATACAACAATCCTGCAGACGACTTTAAAAGTATCTAGGCAATCATACAGAAAAGCTATATAAATGTAGGTATAATTACTGAAAAGATGTGAAAAACATTGTGTCAATAGAAATTGTTCGTTTTGAACAATTTCTTCTTTTATCACAAAGTTTTCAAAAGTTATCTGCTGCAGAGGTCTCAGAAAGCGTCTATATGAGGGAAAGGAATAAAGATACCGAAGAGTGACAAAAAACATTGAGGGTAAACAGAATTTACTTGTTTCAATGTGTAAGTTGCCAGCATTCAGATGCCTCAAATACAACAAATTAACTGTTTCCCACCTGCAGACACATTTTGATGCAATATCAGCAGACGATTTTTGAAAACATTGTTGCCAAAGGTGAAATTGCTTATGATGAGCAATTTCTCCTTTTGCCACAATGTTTTCAAATTTATTAAATAATTAAATTTTCATTAACAAAGATTTTCCATATTTTTATTCAAATGTTTTTTTTTAAGTCATCTGCTGCAGATTTGTTGTAAAGTGAGAAAGCATAAAGCTTTGTTTCAGGATGATTCCCAGAGAAATTAGGCCATGATCTGATAAAGAAAACAGACCATCACACAGTCGACTCCACTTTATCAAAATTGAGATAACCCATTGCTTTTATTGCTTTATACTGGTCTGGAATCTCCATCATTGCATGTAAAGCAAAAGTTGTCTCCGGTTTCCGACATCGAGATGTTATCCCGTGATAGTTCACAAACTGAAAATTATCGAATTTCCTCTTTGGCAGTAAATTGTCAAACTCTTCCATTGTTTCCCAAGGCCCATCCCCTACACCAATGACCACGATACTTAATGGATGATACGATGCTTCCACTATTGCTTCTATCGTTCTTTCTTCTTCCGTAACTTGTCCGTCGGCAATTATTAACAATATATGATACTGCTTCATTTGTTTCACTATTTCAACCGCTTTATGAATTAAAGGTGCAAAATTCGTGGGTCCACTGAGCTGGACTCTAGCCGATAATTTGTTATAATATTCGAGAACCTCCGAAAAACCCTTGCAAGGCATTTCGTCGTCCTTAAATGGAAAGACACTTTCGTCGACAGTATTGCTATCACCGAAACCGAATGCAGGAATGAGTCGATCAACATCAAAAGGCTCTAAGGTGTTCCCCATTATATTGATGACTTTTTGATATGGATTGTGAATTTTCCCTGCGAGTGTCCTGTGGAGGCTATGCCCACTGAATGTTTTTCTACCCTGCCATTCGTTGCTTGCAGTAAAATCAACGCCCACGATAAGGCCGCATTTTTCTAACCCTGCACGAGCACATGCTTTACTCACTTCCTGAAAGGTTGAAAATTGGTCTATAATCGATAAAAAGTTACGATTATTATTATTATGCTCCAGCCCCAATATGGCCAATATGGAAGGCGATTTCTGTAGTCGTTTCCGGCGCTGCCTCATTTCTTCTGGTGGAATGTTTTCCTTTTTGTTGTGGTTCTGTAGAATATAGCTATAGTACAGAACAATTCCAACAACGATTGAGATGATGTATGCTACGATCGCATAAAAAGTCATCTTCGTCCGCTCATAGTCATGTTAACACTACCGTTTCCTGAAGTGAAACAAAACAATTTGATTAATTGATTGATTGATTTATTTTTTAAATACTTTTTTCATATCACAGTGGCCCGAGTTCACATATCCATTTGTTTCCTGTCTTTTTAACACCACAACTCCGCACAACAGTCTCTCCAAGCAACTGGGCCTGGCTGCTTTTCTAAAAAGACTGTTAATCCCATTGGTAGAATATGAATGATGCTCGTCACATTGACTTTTGTCAAACGTCAGAAAGATTGATGGTTGAGCTTGGGACAACTTTGTTTAAAATATACTGGCATTAAGTTTCAATACTTTTTTTAACCTAATTCCTTTTCAAAAGAAGAAACAGCACATCATGAGCAATCACTATGTTTTCAATTATTTTCAATAATTATACAATGTTCTTTCATTTATGAAGATTTTCCATGTTTTTGTCTTCTGCTTCAGAAATGTTGTTTGTGGGATTAGTAAACAATTATCAATTATATTTTCCAAGCCATAAAATCTGATGTAAGTAAAATAGCAAAAGTGTTATATATGCAATATTTCCATGAAAAGCATTTCATTTTTTTTTTTAAATTATAAACAATATAACAATGTTTTTATCTTGAAATTGCTCACAACAATGAAATGTTGTTTAACCCTTTCCCTCATACGACAATTCTGCTTTTGTTTGTTTGTTTGTTTGGAGTTTAACGCCACTTTCAACAGCTTTGGTCATATCACGGCGGTCAGTGCACCTACCTATGTTTTCCTGGCTTTCCCACACCAGTACTTACACAACACTGACAATTCTGCAGCAGACGACTTTAAACATATTTTGAGCAATTTCTTCTTTTGTCACGATGTTTTCAAAAAACCTTCTGCTGTAGAGGCGTCTGAAAGCGTCTATATGAGGGAAAGTGTTAAGAAACAAAGTTTTTAGTTTCTAAGTGGTAAATATAAGTTAGCAAAAAACTAGAACTATCACTGAAGATAATAAATAGCCCCTAAACAGCACCTTGACCTACACCATAACTTAATTAGTAAAAGGGCCATAACTCCTCTTGGTATAGAGGCTTCATGTACAATTTTATTGAATTCCACCCAGTGGTTTGTAAGAAATAGTCCGGACAAAATATGGCTTCCGACCGACCGACAGACAGACAGACATACTGCCCGACACAGTGACTCCTATATACCCCCTCTTCTTCGAAGGGGGTATAATAAGAAAAGTAATAATATATAAACTATATATGCACACTTTCAAGCAATGAACTTCAACGAGTTAAATTATACCCAATATTTCATCCTCTTAGCTAGAGTTTGCTCACAATAATGAAATGTTATTAGATATCTAAAATAAAACAAAGATTGAAGTGGCACATGTTACCAAAGATAACTTTTAAACCCTTTCCCACATACAACAAATCTACAGCAGATGACTTTTGAAAAGATCTGAGCAAAAATGTAAAACCCTCTATAAATGATGGTACGTATAACCATTGAAAAGGGATGAAAACATTGTGGCAAATGGAGAAATTGCTTGTTTTGAGCAATTTCTTCTTCTATCAGTGTTTTCAAAAGCCGTCTGCTGCAGAGGCATCAGAAAGCGTCTATATGTGGGAAAGGGTCAAAACAGACCATGTACATTATCACCATCTGGTAGATTATTTTACAAATTCAATACTTATGAATATTTAATGATCAAATTTCTCCTTTTGTCACAATGTTTTTAACTCGAGATCTATTCAAAAATCTTTCTTTCATTTACAGATATTTTCTATTTAAGTTATTTTCAATGTTGTCTGCTGCAGACATTTTTTATGTGGAAAGGATTAATGAAAAACAAATCATTTGAAATCAGAACAGTATATAATTTCATCACAGTATATTTCTTCTATAATGGACATATAAGGGAAATTAACTAAGCACCATTTAACCACATAATGCAACTTGCCGCCACTGCAACAGACGACTTGGAGAGGGACATTATTAGATTAAATATATCGTCCCATAATCCAGTTTCATTGAAGTGCAATTATAATTATTTTGTATATAAATATTGGAAATAAAATATGTTTAAACTAACAGACGACTTAACCCACCTGCAGACGCATTTTGACGCAATAGCAGCAGACGACTTTTGAAAACATTGTGGCCAAAGGTGAAATTGATCATGATGTGCAATTTCTCCTTTGGCCACAATGTTTTCAACTTTATTTAACAAATAAGCTATCTTTTATGGAGATTTTTCAGGTTTTTCTTCACTATGTTTTCAAAGTCGTCTGCTGCAGATTTGTTGTATGTGGGAAAGGGCTAAAAAACCTTTATGAAACTATAAGAAATTGCTAATAAAGATCATTTTTCTCTTTTTGTCACACAGTTTTCAACTCTTTTCAATAACTATATAATGTTATACAATCAATCATACAATATATTTTTAATATATTTCTCAAGATATTCTCAAAGTGTTTTGCTGCAGGTTTGTTGTATGAGGGAAAGGGTTAGTTCATCAGTATCAAAGAAAAGGTTTAACCCTTTCCCTCATACGACAATTCTGCAGCAGACGACTTTGAACGTATTTTGTCATAACATAGGAAATCTCCATAATTGAATGGATAACCTATGACAAAAAGTGGAAAACATTGTGGCAAAAGGAGAAATTGCACTTTCTGTGCAATTTCTTCTTTTGTCACTATGTTTTGAAAAAGCCGTCTGCTGCATCAGAAAGCGTCTATATGAGGGAAAGGGTTAAGACAATCCTCCATTATGTTAGGCTCTTACATATAAAGACCATTCAAATCCAGACATCATAATAATACCTTTTGAAGGAAACATTTTACTTTTTACCAACAGACACTCTGAAGTCCATTTACCCTTCCCTTCCCGACATATGGCAAATCTGCTTTTAAACAATGGTGGCTAAACTAACGAAAATCTTTATAAAAATAGGTGAAATTACTGAATAAAGTTGAAAACTTTGTGGCAAAAGGAGAAAATATATATTTTAATAAAGCTGTCTGCTGCAGATCATATCATAAAGCACAATGTCCTATAGAGGATCTCAAAAGAATGGGGAATATTCCCCTGTTAATTCTCGGAAATAAATGGGGGGAATTTGAAATAGTTACTGAAAGCATTGATGAATCTATATGTGGGACAGGGTTAAGAGGGTCATGTCTCAAGAACCCTGACCTTCAGTGCAGATACATATCAACCTGCACCACTCAACCAATTTGATCTGCATGTTCCCTATGCAGTTGTACAAGCATTGCAAGGGTTAAATTAATTAAGCCTCTCAGGATTGGTTGATTGGGGTTTAACCCTTTCCCTCATGTGACATTTCTGCAGTAGACGACTTTGAACATATTTTGTCAAAAAATAGAAAATCTCTATAATTGAATGGATAATCTATGACTTAAAGTGGAAAACATTGTGGCAAAAGGAGAAATTGCTCGTGTTAAGCAATTTCTTCTTTTGTCACTATGTTTTCAAAAAGCCGTCTGCTGCAGAGGCATCAGAAAGCGTCTATATGAGGGAAAGGGTTTAATGACGTTTTCTACAACTTTTCAGTCATAATCACTATACCAGTTCACCTACCCATGTGTTACCTGGCTTGCTCACACCAGTACTCCACACAACAGTCACACCAGTACTCCACACAACACTCACACCAGTACTCCACACAACACTCACACCAGTACTCCACACAACACTCACACCAGTACTCCACACAACACTCACACCAGTACTCCACACAACACTCACACCAGTACTCCACACAACACTCATACCAGTACTCCACACAACACTCACACCAGTACTCCACACAACAGTCACACCAGTACTCCATACAACACTCACACCAGTACTCCACACAACACTTACACCAGTACTCCACACAACTCACACCAGTACTCCACACAACACTTACACCAGTACTCCACACAACCCTCACACCAGTACTCCACACAACCCTCACACCAGTACTCCACACAACTCACACCAGTACTCCACACAACACTTACACCAGTACTCCACACAACACTCACACCAGTACTCCACACAACACTTAATTACACCAGTACTCCACACAACACTTAATAACACCAGTACTCCACACAACACTAACACCAGTACTCCACACAACACTTAATTACACCAGTACTCCATACAACACTCACACCAGTACTCCACACAACCCTCACACCAGTACTCAACACAACACTCACACCAGTACTCCACACAACAGTCACACCAGTACTCCATACAACACTCACACCAGTACTCCACACAACACTCTCACCAGTACTCCACACAACACTCACACCAGAACTGCACACAACACTCACACCAGAACTGCACACAACACTCACACCAGTACTCCACACATCACTCACACCAGTACTCCACACAACACTCACACCAGTACTCCACACAACACTCACACCAGTACTCCACACAACAGTCACACCAGTACTCCATACAACACTCACACCACTCACTGTACTCCACACAACACTCACACCAGTACCCCACACAACACTCACACCAGTACTCCACACATCACTCACACCAGTACTCCACACAACACTCACACCAGTACTCCACACAACACTCACACCAGTACTCCACACAACACTCACACCAGTACTCCACACAACACTCACACCAGTACTCCACACAACACTCATACCAGTACTCCACACAACACTCACACCAGTACTCCACACAACACTCACACCAGTACTCCACACAACACTCACACCAGTACTCCACACAACAGTCACACCAGTACTCCATACAACACTCACACCAGTACTCCACACAACACTCACACCAGTACTCCACACAACACTCACACCAGAACTCCACACAACACTCACACCAGAACTCCACACAACACTCAACCATTGCAAACTCCACACAACACTCACACCAGTACTCCACACAACACTCACACCAGAACTCCACACAACACTCACACCAGAACTCCACACAGCACTCACACCAGAACTCCACACAACACTCAACCATTGCAAACTCCACACAACACTCAACCATTGCAAACTCCACACAACACTCACACCATTGCAAACTCCACACAACACTCAACCATTGCAAACTCCACACAACACTCACACCAGTACTCCACACAACAGTCTTTCCAAGCATCTGGCATCTTTTCCACATAGACCGTTTGCCCAATCCCATTTATTTTTGTCAATAAGAAAATTGCCCGAGATATGGGTTCTAACTCACAACCCAGTGTACTGAAATGATGGATGGCTACCGACGGAGCTACCTGGGCTAGACTGGAAGCCTCTGCAAGTAAGCAATTAAGCCATTATTGCTGCAATCATTTCAAAATCTCAAAAGGCTCAGATTTCCGTCTGATAATTGGCAAAACTTAAGAAAACAGGCATTATCTTCTTTTAATCCTTTCCTACATACAGATCTATGCTTTCTGATGGCTTTGCAGCGGAAGAATCTTGACAATATTGTGCCGAAAAGAGAAATTGCTCATAAAATAACAATTCCTACTTAAGTCACAAAATTATTTCAACTCTTGTATACTCAGTAATAGAGATTTTCTATTTTCTTTACTATAGGGTTTATGAATTATAGTCTGCTGCAGATTTGTTGTATGTGGTAAAGGGTTAAACAAAGAGACTTTTTTACAATTTCCAGGAATTCTGAGTAAAATGTAGATTCTTAATTACAGTGTACTTGATATGATATTTGAATCCTTTACCACATTCTACAAATCTGCAGAGGACGTATTATATATATATATTTCCCTCATATAGCATCGCTCACCTGAGATAATTGCCAACCACATAATCAATCACACTTACTCATTTTGTGGTCAGGTAAGCTATTACAAGTATCAGTGTTAACATGGTTTTTATTCAATTTGGCAGTGACCTAGGTTTTGTCCGAATATGACCTATATTTGAACTAGATATCATCAAAACACCCATTCTGACAAAGTTTCAACATGCTCAAATAAAAACGTGATGCATTCAGTGTTAACAAGATTTTCCTTTAATTTGGTCTTAAGTGACATTGTTTCTGACTCAACATATTAACCCATATTCACACTTGGCCTAGATATCATCAAGACACACATTCTGACAAAGTTTCAAGCTGCTGAAGTACAATAGGTCATCTCTCGAGTGATGGCGAGATTCTCCTTCAATTTGGCCTAGTGACCTACATAGTTTAGACCTGGACAAAGACCTATATTTGAACCTAGTTTTTGACCTCACATGACCAAGTTTCGAACTCGGCCAAGATTTGATGAAGATGTAACTATGTTCTGATAAACTTTCATGAAGATTGGATGTAAAATATTGCCTGTAGAGTGTTTTAAAACAAGGAAAATTGTTGACAACGCACGATGGACAAATTGTGATCACAATAACTCACCTTGAGCACATTGTGCACAGGTGAGCTAAAAATCTCTATAAATAAACATAAAATGAATGAAAGGAATAAGTCAATTCTTTATCAAAATGTCTGTCATAAAAAGAAGAAAATTGCAAAATTGAAAATTTGATACACACAATTGAATGCAATATTGAAAAAAGATCTCGAGCCTCTTTCCAACAATGTTTTCAAAAGTCATCTCCTGCAAAAGTTTACAGTTGTTTAATTCACAATCTGCCGCAGACAACTTTGAAAACGGTTTGGCAAATTTAGGAAAAAGCTCATTTTAAGTGTAAGTATAATTATTAAATAGATCTGAAAACATTTTGGTAAAACGAAAAAATGCTCGTTATGAGCCATTTCTTCTTTTGCCAAAATGTTTTTCAAAAGTCGTCTGGTGGGAAAGGGTTAAAAATATTGATTGTATGTAGGTGAGCGACTCTTTCTCTGAAACAGATGTTCAACTCAGGATTCCTAGAGAACAGATTGCTTCTGTAAATGCTTCGAGAAAATGAGGGAAATTACTCTTCATAATCAAAAAATACTTTTAACTCTATTTATAACCCTTTCCCTCATACAACAATTCTGCAGCAGACGGCTTTTCGAAAACATAGTGACAAAAGAAGAAATTGCACAAAACGTGCAATTTCTCCTTTTGCCACAATGTTTTCCAATTTTTGTCATAGGTTATCCATTCAATTATAGAGATTTTCTATTTTTTGACAAAATATGTTCAAAGTCGTCTGCTGCAGAATTGTCGTACGAGGGAAAGGGTTAATCATTATACATATACATATATATATATATTTAGATTGTGGAGGAGCTGGTTGTAACAGCTTGCACATAGAGAAACTAATAACCCTTTTCCCTGATACAACAAATCTGCAGCAGACATCTTTGAAAACTTCTGAGCCAAAATATAGAAAACCTCTATAAATTGATAGCTTGTTTTGAGCAATCTCATTTTGCTACAAGGTAAAGGCAAAAAGTGGAAAACATTGTGGCAAAAGGAGAAATTGCACGTTTTGTGCAATTTCTTCTTTTGTCACTATGTTTTCAAAAAGCCGTCTGCTGCAGAGGCGTCAGAAAGCGTCTATATGAGGGAAAGGGTTAAAAGAACCCTATAGATAATGGGCGTTTTTCTTGTTTGGTTGCTCAATAATTATAAACTGAAGTTGGCTGCTAATTAACAGAGGTGACCGCTAACACAAGTTTGACTGTTCTGTATTGGCAAAAACATGAAAAATTATTTCAATGAGAGTTAAATTATATGACAATTAGTTAAAACCTTAATTTGTGGTAAAAGGATAAATTGCTCTTCATGATCAATTTCTCCTATTGCCACACAATGTTTGGAAAATTTTCCCAAAATAATTTCAAATGCTCGTTGTTGAAGAAGTGTTAACTCTTTCTCACTTCATGACTTTTGAAAACTTTGTAGTAAAAGGTGAAATTGCTCATTATGTGAAATTTCTCCTTTTGCCACAATGTTTTCAAAAGTCTGCTAGCGTCTGTATGTTTGACAGGGTGACCACATGACACCTATAGGTCTGTCATGTATCAATTATTCACACAGTACATAAACTTTGCAACACCTTTCACAAAGTCACATGCCTCAGAACTGGTCACTATATAATGACTTTGATTCATTGTTAATTTCTGCCATGTAAATCAAGATTTTTCATGGCAACCTTTCATGACCTAGCTGCAGTTAACCCTTCCCTCATATAGACGCTTTCTGACGCCTCTGCAGCAAAACGTGCAATTTCTTCTTTTGCCACAATGTTTTCCACTTTTTGTCATAGGTTATCCATTCAATTATGGAGGAGATTTTCTATATTTTGACAGAATACGTTGAAAGTCGTCTGCTGCAGAATTGTCGTATGAGGGAAAGGGTTAACCATTCCCATATATAGATGCTTTCTGACGCCTCTGCAGCAGACGACTATTGAGTTGTTGTTGCAAAATGAGAAATTGCTCCAAGTGAGCCATTTCTCCTATTGCCGCAACTTTTTCATTTCTATTCAATGTTTATCAAAAAGACGTCTGCTGCAGAGGCGTCAGAAAGCGTCTATATGAGGGAAAGGGTTAAAGTCTTCTGCTGCAGTTGTTTGTTGGAAAGGTTTTTATAGTTTGTTTGTTGGAATGGTTTTTAATGCCAATTTCAACAGTATTTGAGTTATATATCAAGTATTCTCTAGGTAATTTACCAGTACTACCGGTATTATTATTAGCCCCGGTTAGTCTGACACCAGCTCATCAGTTGTAATGCTATTCCCAGAGCCAAGTAGGAAATGCTATTTCTCAGAGGTCAAGATAAGGAGGGGTATTCAGCCCACAATTTCTCTCTAAATATTAAAGCAATCCCTATGTTGTGAGTACTCAAATGATTCTTTTGAGTACCCACAACATAGGCTTAGCGGGTCAAATTATGATTTTAGAACATGCAAAACGCCCCTTATCTAGAGCTCTGATTACTACTACAGTTAAACCTGTGCAAAAGACCACCTGTCTATAACAGCCACTCTTTTAATTTCCCAATTACTCATTTTCTGCATAAATCACCCTGTAGTTAAAGACCATCTGTTTAACAAAGACCAGATTGTTCTCTTCCAAAGGGTGGTCTTTAAATACAGATTGGACTGTATTTTAAAATCTTTGGTATAACCTAGTAAACCAGGGATATGTTTCAATTAATTTTTTATTCAGATATCTATATATATCCAATAAGATATCTGTAAAAATCTTGTAACAGCTTAAAGGTTAACGGCTGGCCGGGCTTTGTCACTAATACAATAAATAAATTTGCAGACAAATTTGAAGAAAAAAACCCTGAACAAAAATATGGAAATCTTCTTTAAATTTAAGCATTCTTATTGAATAGGGTTAAACAACAGTCCGACTCACTCACAGTGGCCAAGGGAGAAATTGCTCATTAGGAGCAATTTCTCCTTTTGCCACTCCTTTCAAAAGTTATCTGCTGCAGATACTTCAAGATGCATCAGGCTATTTCTAGCATATATGACAGAACCACAGCTGTTTTGTTCTCAGTTCTTGTCATATAAATATTTATTCTATATTCATAAGTATGGGGAAAAGAATGGGCACATTTGAAGCGAACTTTAAAGTAATTGTTTGAACTGTGTTTTACTATATCAGGCCATTCATTCTTTATAGTGATTGACAAAAGTCATTTTGACTAGCTAGACGTCTTTCATCAATGGGATTTGTTGATTGGAGTTTTACGCCGATTTCAACATTATTTCAGTTATATCACAGCGACAGATCTGTTATTCATGATCCCTGTGCAAACAAACCAGTACTAGGCTAGGAAAATGTGCCTTGCCCAGTGGCACTCCACCATTTTCGCCGTGCCATGGCTGGGGCTCGAACCTTCACCAATGGGACAAATAGTGTATGTGGGAAAAGCGTAGTAAATCCCAAACTAATCAATTAAAACACTGCCTGTCAGAATATATCAACGGTTTTCCAGGGTAATTTTTCAGTACTCAGAGCTCTAGATAAAGGGTGTTGTGTATGTTCTAAAATATGTTATTGACCCTCTTACCCTATGTTGTGGGTACTCAAAAGAATTGTCTTTATGAGACCATTCTGTATAGTACCCACAACATAGGATTTGCTTGGATTATAAGAGGTATTGTGGGGAAAACAGCTGTTTACTCCTCCTTATCTGGACCTTTGAGTTACACTACTGGTCTTATATAATTATCCTGTCACCGACAAATCAATGGTAATGCTAGCCACACCAGTCTTTAACCCTTTCCCTCATACGACAATACTGCAGCAGACGACTTTGATCATATTTTTCAAACAAGAGGGCCATGATGGCCCTGGAATCGCTCACCTGATTTTTTTTTCACTTTAGCTATATAAGCCCCGCCATCTGGCGGGCATAGTTTCCAACCAATCAACTTGGCTTTAAGGAATCTGATAGAGGGTCACCCTAGGAACATTTCTACAAAATTATTTGAAAATCGGCCTGACACTTTTGAAGGAGAAGATTTTTTAAGTTTTCACTATAGCAATAAAAGGCAAAATAGCCCCGCCCCCTGGCGGCCATGTTTTTTGACCAATCAACATGGCTTGAAGGAATCTGATAGAGGGTCATCCAAGGAACATTTCTACAAAATTATTTGAAAATCGGCCCGACACTTTTGGAGGAGAAGATTTTTAAGTTTGCACTATAGTTATATAAGGCAAAAAAGCCCCGCCCCCCCTGGCGGCCATGATTTTCGACCAATCAACATGGCTTGAAGGAATCTGATAGCGGGTCATCCAAGGAATATTTCTACAAAATTATTTGAAAATCGGCCTGACACTTTTGGAGGAGAAGATTTTTAAGTTTTCACTATAGCCATATAAGGCAAAAAAGCCCCGCCCCCCTGGCGGCCATGTTTTTCGACCAATCAACATGGCTTCAAGGAATCTGATAGAGAGTCACCCAAGGAACATTTCTACAAAATAAGTTCAAAATCTGCCAACCAGTTAGGGAGAAGTAGAATTTTGAAGTTTTTTTCGTTTCGTTGCCATGGAAAATAGTTTAAATATTTTGATTAATGTCTCTTATTTTAAGTAATATATCCTTTCCCAAATTCATAAAATCTGCAGCACTGATAACTTTGCAAACATCCAAGTTCAAATATAGAAAATGTATTCATTGAAAAGTGTTGAACACATTGTGGCAAATGAAGAAATTGTTTGTTTTGAATAATCTCTCATTTTGTCACATTGTTTTCTATAGTCATCCGCAGAGGTGTCAGAAAGCGTCTGCCGGTGGGTAAGAGTTAAAAGCTGTATATGACACAAAGTTATGCTCCAAGTGAGCAAACCATTAAGCTTAAAACACTCCAGGAAAACCAACCCTATATAGGGCATAATTGCGAACAGTGTAGACCCTAATTTACTCCTCATTCCCACTTGCTGATCGACGCATTTCGATGCATTTACAGCAAAAATGACTCAGCTTCCGGAGCATGGGATGTTTTTCGTGAGCAACGTCAATTTGTTTACTCTGTCTGGGAATAAAATCATTCACAATGACAAAAGGCTCCAGTGTTTTGAAGTTGAATATAACCAGCCATGTCTTAAGAGATTTGGTGCTCTTAAAGACTCTCTGTTTAACTGGATCATACATTGGCTTACATTTAAGTGGGGCAGCACTTTCAGCTTGTTTTTTCTTTGGCACAAAATATACATAAACATCCATATAACATTATACACGTAATGAAACATCTGGTGAGAATAAATATGCATACCGTTGGCTCAGCACAAAACAGTTGTAACTGATTCTTAAATTAAATTCAGTTACCTGTACAAACGTTATGCCATCAAATTATATGATGTATACAATAAGATGCCCTTAACCCTTTCTATGCGGATGACTAATGAAAACATTGTAACAAAAGTAGAAATTGCTCAACAATATCAATTTCAACTTTTTTCAGTAAAATATACTTTCATTTATAGCGATTTCCCATGTTTTTTTTGCATGATTGTTTTCAAAAGTCGTCTGCTGCAGATTTATTGTATGTGGGAAAGGATTAAATTACAGGATCTGTTTAACTTGTACTTGAGAAATGGTCCAGGCAAATCAATTCAATCCAATCCTATCTATTCAGTGATAATTAATTGACCGAGGACTTCAAATTTAAAACATTATATGGTTCACTGCACTAGCAAACTAGGGTAGATAATTAAGGTAGCAGAGTTCTAGATAAGGGGAGTGAACTCAGGCTCCAATTCCACTATATTTTCTGAGCGCTTAGTAATACTTAAATTCTTAATTCTTAACCCTTTCCCACATACAACAAATCTGCTGCAGACGACATTGAAAACATATTGGCAAAACCATGGGAAATTTCTATTAATCCTTCCCCTCATACAACAATTCTGCAGCAGACGACTTTGAACATATTTTGTCAAAAAATAGAAAATCTCTAGATCGTTTTGAGCAATTTTTTCTTTTGTCACTATGTTTTTAAAAAGCCGTCTGCAGCAGAGGTGTCAGAAAGCGTCTACATGAGGGAAAGGGTAAATAAAGGTTACTATTAATGAATAAAGTTGAAAACACTGTGGCTAAAGGAGAAATTGCTTGTTTTGAGCAATTTCTCCTTTTGTCACAGTGTTTTAAAAAGTCGTCTGCAGAGAGGCATCAAAGAGCGTCTATATGTGGGAAAGATTTAAAAATTGATCATTTTTGTTTCCCTAATATTTTGCAAACTAATTGATTTTGGTTTTAACGCAGTTTTCAACAATGTTTCAGTCATATCACGACGGCCAGTTAACCTACTCATGTGTTTCCGGACAATCTCACACCAGTATTCCACACAACATTCTTTCCAAGCAACTTGCTACTTTTCCACATAGACTGTTAGCCCTATGGAGAAGATGAATGACACTTGATTGTAGTGACTTTTGTCATACATCGGAAAGAGTGTTGGCCAAACAGGGTTTCAAACTCACATCCCTGGATTGACAGCCTGCATCGCTACGTAACCGACTGAGCCTGAATGGTGGAATGAATTGATGTAAATGTGTTGACCCAAATAGTTACATTTCTGACTGACAATACCTGTTTGGAAATGAAATATTTTGGTTTGATTGATTATTATTATTTCAAAGATTGTCAAGTATGTAAAAGAACTGTGAAAACTGATAAAACCGGGTTCATTTTCTAAATGATAGATCTTTGGCAAAATAACAACCAAAGTCCTGTTAATTTTGATCATCACTCGTACTTAGTAACAGTAAAATGTTCTACTTTTTTGTTGATTGATTAATTAATTGTGGTTTTAACGCCGTTTTCAACAATTTTTCAGTCATATCACGGCGGCTAGTTCACCTACTCATTATGTTTCTTGCCTTACTCACACCAGTTCTTCATACAGCATTATTTCCAAGCAACTGGCTGCTTTTCCACATAGATAGCCCATTGGTGGAAGACAAATGACGCTTTGGCATTATTACAAGGAAATAAATATGATGAAATAGGCTCTTAAGTATTTAAGTACTACTTAGCATTAAAGTATTGTTGGTGGTCTTTTCCTAGAATAAGAAAGTAAGTGCTTATAAATAACACACTTTCTCTTTTTAAACAATACTGTTAAACTTAGCATCACATTTATACTTCCAATGCTGCTGAAACTAGAAATATCACTGAAGGTGATGAATACCCCCAGCTGGTGCCTGACAATATACATATGTATGAGAAATTCAAGGGGCCATAACTCATTTAAAAATATTTCCAGTGCAACACACCGACAATATGCACAACTACCCCTGTGAAATGAACAGTTACAGTTCATGAATTATTCATGAAGTATTCATGAACTGTTCATGTTCAGATTTCATGAAAAATTCATTAAAGTCCTTGAAGTTAAAATGAGACTTATCCTTAAAATGTTCATGATGTAGCAGTTCATGAACTATGCATGGTTCATGAACTGTCTGTGAAATACATTGAAGGTTATTTCATAGACTTTTCACTGCCAAACTCTCTTAAATAGTTCATGAATTATATATGAATCATTTAAGGACAATATATTTTATGCACAGTTCATGGTCAGTTCATGAATACTTGATTCATGAACTGTTCATGAAATTTCTTCTATATAACTTTATAGTCTCATTTTAACTTCATGTTCTGGAAATGAACTGTTCATGTCTCGAAATTCTGGAAAAGTTCATAAACCATTTAAGACAAGCAAATCTTGAATTGTCTTTGAACAGTTCTGGAATGTAATTCTGTAAACAATTCTGAAAGGGGAATGGTTCTACAATGGTAACCTGTACCAAATAGTCTGGGTGGACTGAAACCAGATTCTGTACAGAAGAAAATACAGAAAGTCTGTGCAGATTTTGTACAGAAAATATTCTGGTTAATTGAAACATAGTTGAACCAGAATTCTATAATAATATTTTTACATGAAGACATGGCTTCTTCCAAATGCAATACTTTAATAAATCACCAATATAACATGTTGTTTTATGACATAGCACAATACAATTTGATAATTTAATTTATAATGTAACATTTAAGACATTTATCAAATGTGCCCATCAAGTTGTTCATAAGAAATTACAAAATTCGTCTCTGTGCCTTTGAACCACAACATATTTCTCCCACCAAAATATGTAAAGGAAGTAGTAAACATTACTTTCTTCTTATTGAAGAGTTCCTGTATTTTATGCTAGAGTTAACTCCCTTGGTATATTTCAAATTGAAGTCAAGTTGTGTTTTTTGGTTATTCCACTTGTTTCACACTAAATTAAAAAGTCATTGTAGATTCTAATTTAATTAAATTAACTGAGTAAAAATATTATTTTAAAATCAGTGATGTTACTGTTTAATATAATTAACTAGTCACAGTGGTATATTGAAACTATATATAATTAGCAGGCTTGCAGTTATTATACTGCCAGATAGTTACTGTAAATTATGTGATTAATGGAATAATTATATATATACATGGCTGGCATTTCATGAATGTTTTACAATTTATAACAATTGTACATTTCCTTCAGTTTTTCTTGAAACTTTCAAAGGGTTGATTTCATGGATGTTTTAAAAATATAATTTTCCTTCAACTGTCCTTGAACCATTATTGAAGTAAATCCATGCACCTTTTAAGAACTCAACAAATTCTTCAACTGTTCTTAAACCAGTAATGAAGTCAATTCATGCACGTTTTAAGAACTCAACAAACTCTTCAATTGTTCTTAAACCGGTATTGAAGTGAACTCATGAACATTTTAAGAACTTTAAATATTCTTCAACTGTTCTTGAACCATTCATGTCAGTTTATGAACATATTTAAGAACTTTGACATTTTCTTGAATCAATCAAATTGGGCTTCAACTATTCATGAACTGTTCAAGAAAAGACTTCAAGGACTGTTCATGTCCATAAGTTCATGAACACAACTCAAGAATTGATAAAGAGTGGTTCATGAACAATCCTTAAAAGGTATGAAAAATTCATGATTTCATGAATTTCATTTCGCAGGGGTAGGCTTGGTATCAATCATTCTTGTGAAGTTATATTAAATTCTGATGAAGGGTTGCTGAGAAATAGTGTTCACAAAATATGGACATATATATGTAATATGTATGAGAAATTCAAGGGGCCATAACTCATTTAAAAATGAGAAATAGTGTTCACAAGAAATGCACAGACCAACGGACCGACCGACAAACAAACCGACCGACAAGCGTGACTCCTATATAGCCCCCATATACTATGTATCTGGGGGTATAATAATATGTTTTACCTTGGGATGTTTTCAAAGCAGTCAGACTTGATAATACTCCTATCTGGTATAATGTCTAACTTCTCCCATTAATAGATGCATTTTGAAATTTGACACATCTGCAGCAATTCAATTACTTTTCAAAAACGGTGTGGCTTATAATGTACAATGATTTCAACTCTTTTGATTTATCTTACAGATTTCATAAGTGGGAATGTGTTAACCCTTTCCTACATACATCAAATCTACAGCAGACGACTTTAGAAACATTTAGACGAAAACACAGAAAATCTCTTTAAATGAAGGTATGTATATATAATTACTGAAAAAAGTTGACAACATTATGGCAATTAAAAGGATAAATTGCTCGTTTTGAGCAATTTCTAATTTTGTCGTCATGTTTTCAAAAGCTGTCTGCTGTCAGAAAGCATCTGTATGAGGGAAAGGGTTAATCCATCAGGATTATACATCACAGATGAATTAACTGATCAATTAACCAGCATGGTTTGTAGTGTGATATTTACCTTAACCCTTAGTCTAATAATAGTCAATAGGTTAACAAATGTCACATGTTAGTTCTAATTAACCGGTTTATAATTGATCCATTAATTAAGTCCCTTTCAAAAAAACAGACAGTTTCCTATGCCTCTGCAGCAGAAGTCCTTTGAAAACATAGTGGAACAAGAGCGCCAAATGTCACAAAATACGCCTGTGCTGGGTTTTTTGAGACCAAGTATAGTGATAATTGGTTGTACATCAGGCAAATTTTGAGAGCGTACACTGTTAATACAGTTTTGGCCATTTCGAGGGACATATTAGTGTGGAGTGACTTGAAGATAACGTGGTAAGTTATCGAAACTGACCAAGATATTCTGCCCATCAACATATTGTCTAAATTTGGTGATGATCAAATAAAATGACAAGCGATATGGCTGATTATAGCACTTGTCCAAGATATTATGCCCATACACATTCTGACTAAATTTGGTGATGATTGGATAAAGGCTTCAAAAGTTATTGATCGGACAAGACCGATTTGAGGTAATTTCTATAATTAAAGGGCAATAACTCTCCAGTGAACAAAGCGATATGGCTGGTAATCAAACTTGTCCAAGATATTTTGCCAATACACATTCTGACCAAATTTAGTTGTGACTGGACATGCAAAGGCTTCTAAAGTTATTGAGCGGACAAGACCAATTTTTAGGTAATAATTTCTGTCATTAAAGGGCAATAACTCTCAAGTAACTCAAGCAATATGGCTGGTTATAGAACTAGTCCGAGATACTATGCCCATACACATTCTGACTAAATTTGGTGATGATTGGATAAAGGCTTCAAAAGTTATTGATCTGACAATATCTATTGGAGGTAATTTCTATAATTAAAGGACAATAACTCTCGATTGACGACAGCGATATGGCTGGTTATCAAACTTGTTCGAGATATTATGCCAATACACATTTTGAACAAATTTAGTGGTGATTGGATAAAGGCTTCTAAAGTTATTGAGCAGAAAAGACCAATTTTAGGTAATCTCTATAATTAAAGGGCGATAACTCTCGAGTGACCATATCGATAAGGCTATTTATAGAACTTGTCCGAGATATTATGCCAATACACATCTTGACCAAAGTTGGTGATGGTTGGACCAAGGCTTCTAAAGTTATTTGGCTGACAAGACCAATTTTAGGTTATTTCTATAATTAAAGGGCAATTACTCTTGATTGACTAAAGCGATATGGTTAGTTATCAAACTTGTCCAAGATATTATGCCAATACACATTCTGACCATATTTGGTGATGATTGGACAAAGGCTTCTAAAGTTATTGGGCTGACAACATACTGGACGCTGCTTTAATAGTTCTACGGAATTTCCACCAGGAACATTCATGACAGTACAGTGTCTTCCTATGTATTGACTGTTACTGAACCAACTGATGCATTAAGAGTATGCAATCTTTTATTAACCCTTTCCCTCATACGACAATTCAGCAGACGACTTTGAACATATTTTGTTAAAAAACAGAAAATCTCTATAATTGAATGGATAACCTATTACTAAAAGTGGAAAACATTGTGGCAAATGGAAAAATTGTTTGTTTTGAGTAATTTTTTCTTTTGTCACTATGTTTTCAAAAAGCCGTCTGCTGCAGAGGTGTCAGAAAGCGTCTATATGAGGGAAAGGGTTAATACAATCTATTAATGTTTGCATCTCCAAAACAGAGGGCATGCGTGGCACTGAAACGATCACCTGAGTGATAACTATGTAGCATAAGTGTAACTACCAATATCGGAGACAATGTAATCAAGAGCGTGAATGAGACTGCTAGGATTGGACACATGTAAATGAAACTTATCAATAAAGGACATGTGTTATGATATTAAATCTTTGAACAGTTTGTAAGAGGACCACCAAAGTATCATTCCTGTGAAGTTGATATCAGTCCAATGGTTTAGGAGGAGATTTTGTTTAAAGTTCTTTTTATCCCTATACTGCTGCATCATGGCAGCTATCGTTTCAAACCAAGCAATATATGGCTTGAACAAATTACAAATGTATCTTGAAATCAGACAAACACTTGAATAGAAAAGGAACTATTAAGTTTTGTAATTTTGCTCCTTTTCTGATGCCATCTGGCTGGCATGTTTTACAACCAATCAAATCTTGTAGAGGGTCACTCAAGGAACATTTGTACTATATTAACTTCGTTGGAATCTGACAAGCGGATTCAGAATAGAAGAATTTTACAGTTTATGCATATTACTTCCTTCCTGCTGCCAAAGCAACAAAAGTTGTGTTTATAATTTATATATTTGAACACATTTGAAAGAGGACCACCAAAAGAATATTCATGTGAAGTTTTGTTGAAATTTCCCAGTGAACTAGGGTGAGATATCATTTGAAGCTAAAAGTTCAATTTACCCCTATTCTGATGCCGCCTTGAAACTATGTTTTTTAACCAGTCAATATGGCTTAAAGAATTATGCGGTGGGTCACTGAGGGAACAAATAAGACAAGCACTTTCATAAGAATAGGGTTTTAAAATGTTGTCATTTTGCCTTTTTCTGTTGCAGCCTTGCTCCTCTTTTTTCAACCAACTGATATGGCTTGAACAATTTTCGTAGAGATCTACTCACTCGTCTCGGAAGGAACATTTCTATTAAATAACTGGAATCGAACACGAATTTTAAATATTGGCCATTTTACTCCCTTTCTCAGATACCGCACAAACAAGAGTTCTACACATATCTTTTAACATAATTAAGAAAAAAAACGCAAAAAGAATATTCCTTGTTCTATTTCCAGTGGATATATAAGGATGCGATGTTATTTGAAGCTAAACGTTCAATTTTCCCCATTTAGAGTGTCACTGAATGAAAAGTTTTGCTAAATCATCTTGAAATCAGACAAGCACTTTCACAAGAATGTAGTTTTAAAATAGTATCATTTTGCCCCTTTTCTTATAACGCCTTATTGCCGTATTTAACAATCAAACAATATGATTATATTTGTAGAGAGTTATCCAATAGTAGCATTATATCACATTATATTGGAATATAAGCCAAGCTAATTCAGAGGAAGATATTTTTAAAAATTGGTCAAATTTCACCCTTTCTAATGCCGCAGCAAGTTATCCGCAGAAAATAAATATACCACGCAATTTCTTCATTTGCCACAATATTTCCAAAAGTCATCTGCTGCATCACAAAGGGTCTGTATGTGGGTAAGGGTTGATATCTCAGTTATATCCTTATCCTTTATTACACTTACATATATTATTTACACATTCACAAACTTATTTGGTTACCTAGTTTAAATGGAATTTATTTTACTTTTTTTACTTTTGCCTGTTTGTATTCGTAATTCTGAATGAGTCTAGAATTGTTTGCACTACTTTTTTTTGGCGTACTGATATGAGAGAACGTGTTCTCGGTCATTTACATCACATAACTTAAAAATCTCATTTGTAACTATGGTAGCATTTCTATCGCAATTCTACCAAAAAATGAAATTCCAATTCCTAAAAATATTGAAAGTATGAGTGCCATAAAAGACGGGAAAAACTATGGTAAAAAAAGAAAAGCTTGCTGCATGGAGCAAAATCTTCTTTGGAATTTAATGAGTAAATCACTGAATAACATCTGTTATTAATATTATATATTTTTACCCTTTCCCACATACAACAAATCTACAGCAGACAACTTTGAAATCATCTAGGCAAAAATTTGACCACCTCTATAAATGAAAGTATATATAATTTGATTGCATTGACAACATTGTGACAAATGAGAATGTGCTCATTGTGAGCAGATTCTCCTTTTGCCACAATGCTGTCAAAATGCGTCTGCATGAGGGAAAAGGGTCAACTACATCATCATAGTACTTGCATATCATACAATCCAAAAAGTATCACACATTACAAATTCCAATCACTGAATTAGATCACAGGATACTTAAAATCAAGTGAAAACTATCAATCACACAGCATGTAAAAACTGTCAATCAAACAAAAGCATGTTAATATATATGCTAATCACAAAATCATGTAAATAATGTCTGTAACAAAATTAAGTAATATAAACTGTCAATCCCATAACAGTTTCCCATGATTAGGAATATTTGACGTTTAATATTTACCCCACCATTCAATACAACAAACATACTGTGTATATCCATCCCATTAATATCATATTTTACAGCATAAATAAGCACTTTACATCGTCCAATACAAAAAGTCCTATTCCATGGACCTTATCTGTATCGAGTTTTATTGACTAGATCTACTATACAAATCCAGTGTGCCTTACATTTTGTACCCTTTCACTTTATCAGAGCTATTTATATATGATATTTTCAAAGTTATTTTTTACTTCCTTCACCAACCTGACTATGTGTAGTCCCTTGTTTCACCAACATGACTATGTGTAGTTCCTTTTTTCATCAAACTAACTATGTGTAGTTCCTTCCTCCACCAACATGACTATGTGTAGTTCCTTGTTTCATCAACCTAACTATGTGTAATTCCTTCCTCCACCAACATGACTATAATGTGTAGTTCCTTGTTTCATCAACTTAACTATGTGTAGTTCCTTCCTTCACCAACATGACTATGTGTAGTTCCTTGTTCCTAACTATGTGTAGTTTCTTCCTTTACCAACCTGACTAAGTGTAGGTCCTTGTTCCTAACTATGTGTAGTTTCTTCCTTCACCAACATGACTATGTGTAGTTCATTGTTCCTAACTATGTGTAGTTCCTTCCTTCACCAACATGACTATGTGTAATTCCTTGTTCCTAACTATGTGTAGTTTCTTCCTTCACCAACCTGATTAAGTGTCATCAACCTGACTATGTGTAGTTCATTATTCCTAACTGTGTGTAGTTCCTTTCTTCACCAACATGACTATGTGTAGTTCCTTGTTCCTAACTATGTGTAGTTTCTTCCTTCGCCAACATGACTATGTGTAGTTCCTTGTTCCTAACTATGTGTAGTTTCTTCCTTCACCAACCTGATTAAGTGTCATTAACCTGACTATGTGTAGTTCCTTGTTTAACCAACCTGACTAAGTGTAGTTTTTTGTTCCTAACTATTAGTAGTTTCTTCCTTCACCAACATGACTATGTGTAGTTCATTGTTCCTAACTATGTGTAGTTCCTTGTTCCTAACTATGTGTAGTTTCTTCCTTCACCAACCTGACTAAGTGTCACCAACCTGACTATGTGTAGTCCCTTCCTTCACCAACATGACTATGTGTAGTCCCTTGATTCACCAACCTGACTATGTGCAGTCCCTTGATTCACCAACATGACTATGTGTAGTCCCTTCCTTCACCAACATGACTATGTGTAGTCTCTTCCTTCACCAACATGACTATGTGTAGTCCCTTCCTTTACCAACATGACTATGTGTAGTCCCTTACTTCACCAACATGACTATGTGTAGTCCCTTGCTTCACCAACCTGACTATGTGTAGTCCCTTGCTTCACCAACATGACTATGTGTAGTCCCTTGCTTCACCAACCTGACTGTGTAGTCCCTTGCTTCACCAACATGACTATGTGTAGTCCCTTGCTTCACCAACATGACTATGTGTAGTCCCTTTCTTCACCAACATGATTATGTGTAGTCCCTTGCTTCACCAACCGGACTATGTGTAGTCCCTTCCTTCACCAACATGACTATGTGTAGTCCCTTGCTTCACCAACATGACTATGTGTAGTCCCTTCCTTCACCAACCTGACTATGTGTAGTCCCTTCCTTCACCAACATGACTATGTTTAGTCCCTTCCTTCACCAACCTGACTATGTGTAGTCCCTTGCTTCACCAACACGACTATGTGAAGTCCCTTGATTCACCAACATGACTATGTGTAGTCCCTTCCTTCACCAACATGACTATGTGTAGTCCCTTCCTTCACCAACCTGACTATGTGTAGTCTCTTCCTTCACCAACATGACTATGTGTAGTCCCTTCCTTCACCAACATGCCTATGTGTAGTCCCTTGATTCACCAACATGACTATGTGTAGTCCCTTGATTCACCAACATGACTATGTGTAGTCCCTTCCTTTACCAACATTACTATGTGTAGTCCCTTCCTTCACCAACCTGACTATGTGTAGTCCCTTGCTTCACCAACCTGACTATGTGTAGTCCCTTACTTCACCAACATGACTATGTGTAGTCCCTTGCTTCACCAACCTGACTATGTGTAGTCCCTTGCTTCACCAACATGACTATGTGTAGTCCCTTGCTTCACCAACCTGACTATGTGTAGTCCCTTGCTTCACCAACATGACTATGTGTAGTCCCTTGCTTCACCAACATGACTATGTGTAGTCCCTTCCTTCACCAACATGACTATGTGTAGTCCCTTGCTTCACCAACCTGACTATGTGTAGTCCCTTCCTTCACCAACATGACTATGTGTAGTCCCTTGCTTCACCAACATGACTATGTGTAGTCCCTTCCTTCACCAACCTGACTATGTGTAGTCCCTTCCGTCACCAACATGACTTAGAATGTGTAGTCCCTTGCTTCACTGACCTGACTATATGTAGTTCATTTTTTTACCAACCTTACCTTGCTTCACTCACCAACCTGACTATGTCAAGTCCCTGGTTTCACTGAACTCACTGAACTGACTATGTGTAGTTCCTTGTTTTACCAAACCTGACCATTTATAGTCCATTGCTTCACCAACCTGTCTGTTTTGTCCCTTGCTTCACCAACCTGTCTATGTTTTGTCCCTTGCTTCACCAACCTGTCTATGTGTTGTCCCCAACTGTACAGCCAACCAGTCTACTGCTACATGTCAAATGTATTTTTGCATTTCCATTTTCAATACATGTGTAGAGAGATTTTAATGGTTTAACCCTTTCTCAATTGCAGACTCATTTTGACACAATAGCAGCAGACTACTTTTGAAAACATTGTGGCCAAAGGTGAAATTGCTCATCATGAGCAATTTCTCCTTTGGCCACAATGTTTTCAACTTTATTTAACAATTAACCAATCTTTTATGGAGATTTTTCAGGCTTTTGTGACAATGTTTTCAAAGTCATCTGATGCAGATTTGTTGTATCTGGGAAAGGGTTAGGGTTTAACCCTTGCCCACTTACAGATGCTTTCAGTCGTGTATGTTGCCACAATGATTTAAACCTGCAATTAACCCTTTCCCACACACAGCAAATATGCAGCAGACGACTTTGAAAACATCTGGGCATGCAAATATATAAATGGATCTCTATAATTGTAGGTATATATATAATTACTCGTTTTGAGCAATTTCTCCTTTTGTCACAATGTTTTCAAAAGTCGTCTGCTGCAGATGAGTCAAAATGCACAGGTGGGAAAGGGTTAAGCTGAATTTCCATAATTTGCCTCAATGATATCAAAGTAGTCTGCTTCAAATGTGTTGTATGTTGGAGAAGGGGTTAACCCTTTCCCTCATACGGCAATTCTGCAGCAGACGACTTTGAACGTATTTTGTCAAAACATAGAAAATCTCCATAATTGAATGGATAACCTATGACTAAAAGTGGAAAACATTGTGGCAAAAGGATAAATTGCACGTTTTGTGCAATTTTTTCTTTTGTCACTATGTTTTCAAAAAGCTGTCTGCTGCAATAAGGTGTCAAAAGCATTTATATGAGGGAAAGGGTTAAAAGGTTCTTCATAATTTTGTCATGCACATGCAGAAGGTGCATCTAAAGCCTTGTGAAAATCAAGTGGTACTCATTTTTTCATGACAGGTTGCTTAACCTTTTCCCACTTACAACAAATCTGCAGCAGACAACTTTGAAAACATAGTGATAAAAACCTGAAAAATCTCCATAAAAGCATAATTGTTAAATAAAACTGAAAACATTGTGGCCAAAGGAAAAATTGCTTATCGTGAGCAATTTCACATTTGGCCACGATATGTTTTCAAAAGTCGTCTGCTGTTTATTGCATCAAAATGCGTCTACAGGTTGGAAAGGGTTAAAGTGCTTCTGTCGATTGTGATAAAATGTTTACATTGGGGATTATATAATTCTGATTAAAACCCCTGCCAAAAATATCACAAATTGTCACAAGC
This sequence comes from Serripes groenlandicus, assembly GCA_031761405.1. Lineage (NCBI taxonomy): Eukaryota > Metazoa > Mollusca > Bivalvia > Cardiida > Cardiidae > Serripes > Serripes groenlandicus. Next base: position 46,748,279 of record JASEVX010000003.1, read on the forward strand.
AATTCTCACAATAATGCATCAAATTATTATTTTGTGCTCACGAAACTCACTCAGAGTATAAAACAATATTATTTCCCACAGATGTATTCAATGGGGGCATCATCCTGACAGAAGACATTAACCCTTTCTAACATATAGCAGATCTGCAGCAGATGACTTTGAAAATATCTAGGCAAAATGTGAAATATATATCTATGAATGCATAATTATTGAAAATAATTGAAAAAATTGTATCAACAAGAGAAATTGCCACAAGTGTCATTTTGTGGGAAATCTTACTTTTTTTTTATATGTCATTGGGTCTGTGATTGTTTATGTTGCACCTGGCATTTAACAGATAAATGTTTAATCATTCTGTTATCCTTGTCACCAATAAACAATAAACAAGAGGGCCATGAGGACCCTGCATCGCTCACATGAATAATGAAATTTGATTTGTCATAGAAACCACAATAACTCATTTTGCAGTCAGGTAAACTATAAAACAATAGGCCCATTAAGACGACCAGTATAGCTTCCTTGCCACCAAGCAAAACTAGAACTATCACTGAAGATGAAAATACCCCCAAAACAGCACCTTGACCTACACCATAAATTAATAAGTAAAAGGGCCATAACTCGGTAAAATAAAATGCAAATGTAACCCCTTTAGGATATGCACATCTCCTCATGTAAAATTTTATTAAATTTCACCCAGTGGTTTGTAAGAAATAAGCCGGACAAATATGGCTCCGACTGACCGACAGACAGACACAGTGACTCCTATACACCCCCTCTTCTTCGAAGGGAGTATGCCCATTATTATGCACCATGCCCTATTATTGTAGTCTGTATTTTTGTCAAATTAATATGACTTAGAACGTCACCAAAGAAATGCTTATGTACCAGTTAGTAATTCAAAAGCAGAGATTTATTTTCTGAGGAAATAGTTTTCTAAGTCTTACAATCTTGGCATAAAGGGTAATATATATACAGCCAGAGTCTCTGCTGACCATGTCTTTTCACCAATCGACATGGCTTGAAGGACTCAAGACGAGGGTCATCCAAGGAACACAATTATTTGAAAATCAGTTGGATACTTTCGGAAGAGAATATTTTTTAAGTTTTCACTATAGGCATATGATGCAAAACAGGTTTTTTTTACCAATCAACATGGCTAGCAGTTATCTGGTAGAGGATCACCTAAGGAACATGAATATCTGCAAAATATTTTTGGAAATCAGCTAGATCAACTCTTAGCAGTTTTCACTAAAGATTTATGACAGCCATGTTTTTCGTTTGACCAATCAAGATGGCTTGAAGGAATCTGATAGAGGGTCATCTAAGGAACACTTCTACAATACTATTTGAAAGTAGGACAGATTCTTTCAGGAGAAGATTTTTAAAGTTTTCACTATAGCCATATATAAAACAGCCCTGCCCCAGTGGAGGCCACGTTTTTTCGGCCAATCAATCTGCTTGAAGAAATCTGATAGAGGGTCTTGAGCAACATTTCTATAAAATAATTGGGAAATACGCTACCTGGTTTGGGAGGAGAAATTGTTTAAGTCTTTTTCTTTTGGTTGTCATGGAAGCGAGAAATCTACATGTATCAAACAAATTTGAAGGCATTAAAATGTGAAGTCTCAGCACAATTGACCCTCGGTTAAAAGAGGAGAAGATGTTGAAAGACGATACAAGATGGACGCCGGACAAAGGGCGATCACAATAATTCGCCTTGAAGGTCTACCCGAAACCTTTCCAACATACAGACATTTTCTGCAGCTGATGCTTTTTCGAAACATTGTGACAAAATGAGATTTCCATAACTTTGCCAATTATTGTTTTCAAAGTCAGAGGAGAAGAATACGATCATCTGAGAAACGTCTCTGTTGTGGGGAAAGGTTAAAGTCATCATGTGCTACTTTGTGCATGGATAGCCGTCAATTATATTCCGGTAAGGAAGAATTTAAATTAATGAATTTAATTTAACCCTTTCCCACATACAGACAATTTCTGACACCACTGCAATAGGCACCTTTAAACAAGAGGGCCAAGATGGCCCTAAATCGATCACCTAATTGATAGTAAATTAGTAGCAAATATTTAACTGCAAATATCTGGGAAAATTTTATCAGGGAGTGTAAATGAAACTGCAAAGGAGTGGACACTTCTCAAGAAACAGCTTATCAGTAAAGGCCATTTATATCTTGAAATCTAACAAGAACTTTAATAAGAATGGAATTATAAAGTTTTTGTCATTTTGCACCTTTCCTGATGCCGCTTTGCTGCCCTGTTTTTCAACGAAATCAAAATGGCTTCAACAGTTTATTTAGAGGGTCACTTAAGGAACATTTCTACCAAATTATCTTGCAATCGCACAAGTAGATTATGGAGGAAAAGGATTTTTAAATTTGGGTATTTTTCTCACTTTCTGATGCCTCAGCAACCAAAGTTATCAATGGAATTTAAATCTTTGAACAATTTTGAAAGAGGACCACCAAAGGAACATTCTTGATTCGTATTATATTTTCTTAAAATCAGACAAACACTTTCATAAAAATGGAATTTTCAAATTTTGTCATTTTGCCCCTTTTCTGATGCCGCCTGACTGCCATGTTTTTCGACCAATCAGTATGGCTTGAACAATTTTTATAGAGGGTCACCCAAGGAACATTTCTACCAAATTATATTTGAATCTGACAGGCAGATTCGGAGGAGAAGATTTTTAAAGTTTGGACATTTTGTCCCCTTTCTGTTGCCGCAGCAACCAAAGTTCTCATTGGAATTTTAATCTTTGAACAATTTTGAAAGAGGACCACCAAAGGAACATTCCTGTGATGTTTTGTGGAAATTGGTCAATTGGAATGGTAGGAGTTGGTTGTCATTTGTAGCTAAAAGTTCAATTTACCCCTTTTGAGATGACGCCTGGTTGCTATGATTGTGTAACCAATCAAAATGGCTTAAACAAATTAAATAGAGGATCATTACAGTAAGATTCGTATTATATTTTCTTAAAATCAGACAAGCACTTTCATAAAAATGGAATTTTCAAATTTTGTCATTTTGCCCCTCTTTTGATGCCGCCTGACTACCATGTTTTTCGCCCAATCAGTATGGCTTGAACAATTTTTATAGAGGGTCACCCAAGGAACATTTCTACCAAATTATATTTGAATCTGACAGGCAGATTCGGAGGAGAAGATTTTTAAAGTTTGGATATTTTGTCCCCTTTCTGATGCCGCAGCAACCAAAGTTCTCAATGGAATTTAAATCTTTGAACAACTTTGAAAGAGGCCAACCAGAGGAACAGTCCTGTGATGTTTCACGGAAATTGTCCTTGGAGTTTGGGAGGAGATGATGTTTTAAGCTAAAAGTTAACGCCGGACGGACGGACGGACGGACGACGGACGACGGACGACGGACAAAAAGTGATCAGAATAGCTCACCTTGAGCCTTCGGCTCAGGTGATCTAAAAACATAATGTAACAAATGGAGGAATTGCTGTTGGTGAGTAATTTCTTCTTTATTCAAAATGTTTTCAATTATTTTACTTTCATTTGCAGTATTTTTGCCAAGTTGTCTGCAGCAGAATTGTCGTCATTGTGGAAAAAGGTTTGAAAGTCAAGTGCTACTCAAAAGTATGGAAAGCGATCATTATTATATTCTGGCAAGGAAGAATTTAAAAAGCCAATTGAGAAACCTTTACCTACATGAAACAAATATACAGCAGACGACTTTGAAAACATTTAGTAAAAAATATAAGAAACTCTATAAAAATGAAAGAACAATGATTGAATAAAGTTTAAACTACTGTGGCAAAAGAATAAATTGCCACAATGGAATTAACTAGAATGGAGTGCTCCGCGGAGCATGTGTGTCACCTGCACCTGCTCATTGAAAGTGTGATGGACAGACAGACGGACGGACAAAAAAAAAATAATCCCTAAGTGCCTACCATGCATACTACGCAGGGCGACACAAAAAGTTGTCTGCCTGCAGATGCGTTAGAAAGCGTCTGTATGTGGGAAAAGGTTAATACAAATCAATCACATGATGTAAGTAGATCATTACCATACATAATTCATGCCACAAAAACAGAAGATTTGACAGTTCTCCGCTACATCTGTCCAACAGAGGTAATTCCGTGAACAGATTATCTCCCCTTTATTGCAGTAAGAAAACATTATTGTGAACATTTATTATCAATAATTCATATTAGACCCTTTCCCATATACAAGAAATCTGCAGCAGACGACTTTGAACATATTTTGTCAAAAATGTAAAATCTCTATAATTGAATGGATACTTTTATATAATGACTAAAAGTGGAAGACATTGTGGCAAAAGGAGAAATTGTTCATCATGAGCAATTTCTCCTTTTGCCACAATGTTTTCAAAAGTAGTCTGCTTTAGAGGCGTCAGAAAGCGTCTGTATGAAGGAAAGGGCTAATGAATGAATGAATGTATATTGTTTTATGGCGCATCGACAGCTAAGGTCATTTAGTGCATAATTAAATTTAATTATTCATGATCCCTGGTAAACAAACCAGTACTAGGCTAGAAAATATGCCTTGCCCAAGGGCACTCCACCATGACCGTAGTGCCACGACTGGGGATCAAACCCGGGACACCCGGTTTCGAAATCACCGACGCTAACCACTCGACCACAGCGGATTCCAGGAAAGGGTTTAAGACATATCTGCAGCAGACGACATGTTAGTAAGGTGTTGTAAAACGCTTCAACAGCATTTCAGTCGTATCACAGCATTTTCCTGCTGATCAACTTATCCGGACACCAGTACATCAATCATAATAATCCTATCTCGATCTGAAACCCTTAATTAGCATCAAGAAGGGAAGGCACACAATTTGGGAAATCTATAAATAAATACCAAACCATTATAACATTAACCCTTTCCCACATACAACAAACCTGCAGCAGACGACTTGAAAAGCATAACCAATTTTTTTTTGAAATTCCCTTTAACCCTTTCCCTCATACGACAATTCTGCAGCAGACGACTTAAAACATATTTTGTCAAAACATAGAAAATCTCTATAATTGAATGGATAACCTTTGACTAAAAGGGATGTTTTCAAAAAGCTGTATGCTGCAGAGGCGTCCGAAAGCGTTTATATGAGGGAAAGGGTTAAATGAAAGTACAATAATTGAATCGAGTTGAAAACACTGATGGTGACAAAAGGAAAAAATTGCTTGTTTTGAGCAATTTCTTCTTTTGTTTACATGTTTTCAAAAAGCTGTCTGCTTCAGAGGCGTCAGAAAGCCTCTATTTGAGGGAAGGGTTAAGTTGATATAATTAGGGCAACAGGAGCAATTACTCATTTTGAGTAATTTGTCCTATTCCCACAATATTTTTTCAAATACAAGAGCCCTGCAGAGCAAACAACGATGCTAGTCAAAAAAGGGGCATTATTGAACAAGAGGCCCATGAGGGCCGCTCTACTGGAATGGGGACAATAAAGGAAAGAGGAATAATTATCAGATAATAAATGGAGCCTCTATTGTGTTCACAAGGTATTTTATAAGAATTCCGACAATTCCAAGGACCATAATCCAGTCTTGCATACGCAGATTTGGCTCGTTTGAAAAGGAACCGAGCTCTCATGGATATCTAACTACTGTATAAGTTTGATTGAGATACAATCGAAACTGAAGACTTTATCGCGTTTACAAGCTCTATTATAGCAATTTTGACAATTTCAAGGGCCATAAAATAGTCTTGCATGGCCGGATCTAGCTGGTTTGCAACAGGAACCAAGCTCTCATGGATACCTAACTACTGTGTAAGTTTGGTGAAGATCAGATAGTAAATGGAGCCTCTATTGTGTTCACAAGCCAGTGAGTATTATAGCAACTTTGACAATGTCAAGGGCAGAATCCAGTCTTGCATGGGCGGATCTGGCTGGTTTGCGAAAGGAACAGAGCTCTCATGGATATCTAACTACTGTATAAGTTTGATTGAGATACAATCAAAACTGAAGACTGTTACTGTTACAAATACCACGTTCACAAGCAATTGTTTACCGATGCATGCACGGACGCACGCACGGACGCACATTCGACGGACACCATGCCACGGCATAAGGTTTTCTGGCCTTTGGCCAGTAGAGCTAAAAATGATTTAAGTCGTTATGTGACTTGATATAGATATTTCTTTGATAAACAGACAAGCTAATATTAGTCTGTGTCATATATGCATCAGAAAGCGTCTGTATGAGGGAAAGGGATATGAGAAGACATTGTTGGGAAAAGAGCAGTTTACTCTAGTTTATTGCCTTTGCCACTCCAAGAAATGAGTTAATATGTTTAACCCTTTCCCTCATATAGACACTTTCTGACGCCTCTACTACAGACAGCATTTTGAAAACATGTTGACGCAAAAGGAGAAAATTATTTCGTATTTGTTTTCAAAGTCGTCTGCTGCAGATTTGTCGTATGTTGGAAAGGGTTAATATTCCATATTCCTGTCATTGAATTTTACACCCCAGGAACCTCATGTCAAGAAACAGTGCAATTTTCCATTATATTGCAATTTCTCATAATGGAAAAGCTGTCAATGCCAAATAATTATTCTTGCATTTGAAATGCCCATAAATGTAATGTTTTATTATCATTGTGTTTTGTAACTCTTTCCCACATACAACAAATCTGCAGCAGTCAACGTACAACTTTTGAAAATATCTAGGCAGAAATAGAGAATTTCTGTAACTGAGAGTATATAATTTCTGCATACAGTTGAAAACACTTTGGCAAAAGAATGAATGAATGTATATTGTTTTATGGCGCATCGACAGCTAAGGTCATTTAGCGCGCAATTAAATTTAATTATTCATGATCCCTGGGTAAACAAACCAGTACTAGGCTAGAAAATGTGCCTTGCCCAAGGGCACTCCACCATGACCGTAGTGCCGCGACTGGGGATCGAACCCGGGACACCCGGTTTCGAAATACCCGACTCTAACCACTCGACCACAGCGGATTCCTTTGGCAAAAGAAGAAATGCCCATCATCTTCTTTTTTTCCTCAATGTTTTTAACCCTATACATCATACGACAATTCTGCAGCAGACGACTTTGAACGTATTTTGTCAAAACATAAAAAATCTCCATAATTGAATGGATAACCTATGACAAAAAGTGGAAAAGATTGTGGCAAAAGGAGAAATTGCACGTTCTGTGCAATTTCTTCTTTTGTCACTATGTTTTCAAAAAGCCGTCTGCTGCAGAGGCGTCAGAAAGCGTCTATATGAGGGAAAGGGTTAAGGGAGGTTATCTTCAGAGACATTAGATAGTGTCCATATGTTGGAAAGGGCTTATTGATAGGCCTATAATGTCACAATGTATTATTTTCCTGATTACATTAAATTTCCATCTTTTTTTTCCCTCAATGTTTTCAAGGAATGGTTATATTCAGAGACATCAGATAGTTTCCATATGTTGAAAAGGGTTAAATGGCTTATTGATAGGCCTTGTCACAATGTATTATTTTCCTGATTACATTTAATTTTCACAATGTATTATTTTCCTGATTACATTTAATTTTCACAATGTATTATTTTCCGGATTACATTAAATTTTCTAGAATAATTAAGACCTGCAACACCACATGACAAATGTCCCAGCCCCCACCCCCCCTCAATTACACAATTAAACACTTTCCGTCATACAGACGCTTTCTGACGCCTCTGCAGCAGATGCTCTTTTCAAAACATTGTTGACAAAAGGTGAAATTGCTCAAAACAAGCAATTTCTCCTTTTGCCACAATGTTTTCAACTTTATCTAATTATTATACTTTCATCAAATGAGAATTTTCCTATTTTTGCCAGGATTTTTTTCAGTCATCTACTGCAGATTTGTTGTATGTGGGAAAGCCATGATGTTATTATACGAGCTGCAGAGGTTTATGTGTTTGTGTTTTACAACCCTCTCGGCAAGGTTTCAGTTAAGCTTTTTGAAAACATAGTGACAAAAGAAGAAATTGCTCAAAACGAGCAATTTCTTCTTTTGCCACAATATTTTCCACTTTTAATCATAGGTTTTCCATTCAATTATAGAGATTTTCTATGTTTTGACAAAATATGTTTTAAGTCGTCTGCTGTAGAATTGTCATATGAGGGAAAGGGTTATATGGAGGCATTTTCTGTGTGAGTTACCAGTGTTGCTGGTCCATTTACCCTGCAACCAGCAAGTCAGTAGCAATGCTATAATTAATTAACCTGTGACAGTCCTCAGAGCGCCATGCATGCAAGTTACTAAGGCAAAGCCATTAACTAACTACCATCCTCAGTCTTAACCCTTCCCCACATAGAGAGGCTTAAACTGACGCCTCTGCAGCAGATGACTTTTGAAAATATTGTGGCAAAAGGAGAAATTGCTCATATTAAGCAATTTTGCCTTTAATAGCTACAATATTTTGAACCCTTTTTGATAATTACGAACACTCTCACGTTTGTATTTGTATACTTCTCATGTTTTTGTCAATATATTTTCCAAATCATCTTCTGCAGATTTGTTGTATATATGGGAACGGGTGCTAAATATAAGGTTATAAAATGAGCTGTATTCCAAGATGTTGCAATTAATGGCAATTGCCATCAAAATTGCATTCTTCTATAGTCAGACTTGTTCATAACCCTTACGCACATACAACAAATCTGCTGCAGACTACTTTGAATTCATCTACATACAAATATGGAAAATAACTATATACATGAAGACCATGATGGTCCTAAATCGCTCACCTGATTTTATAGAAATCACAGCGTTCAATGTTCTTATGTACGATAAGCATACAAGGAAAAGGTCATAATTATTTATCAATGGATTGTAATAATTTCAACAGTCTTGGTAGAGGGTCATCTAAGGAACATTTGTGCCAAATTAATCTAAAATCAGGCCTATATGTTTGTGCAAGAAGATTTTTTAACAAGAAACCGCTGAAGACGGTAAGGCCGGATTGTCCGCAATTTGAACTTGAAAATCGACAAACCAAGGTCAAGGTCAAAGTAACCATAGGAATCAATAGAGCTTGTTACTGGTTACCTTCAGGCAAAGTTTCAAGTTTGTAACCCTTTCCAGTGCTGAGATTTTGCCTGAACCTGAAACTTTAACCAAAATGTTGACGGACAGACAGACAAACATGACGGACCTCGCCAATCTATAGACCGGAATTGCTGGAGCAATCCGGCCAAAAATTCACTATATATAGTCATATGATACAAGCAAGTTGCTCCCTGTTTTTCAACAGATACGAATAATTTGAACAATCATGAAAGAGGATCACTGAAGGAACATTTGTGCTATTTTATTTACAAATCAGGCCAGTACTTTGGACAAGAAGATTTTTTAAGTTTTCACAACGGATCTGAATAATTTGAACATTGTTGGTAAATTTAAGGTCGTTAATGTGAAAAATTATTTTCAAATCAGGTCAGTATTTTTGGACAAGAAGATTTTTTAAGTTTTAACTGTATACATATAAGGAAAACAATCTCTGCCCGCTGGCAACCATGTTATAATTCAACGGATCGGAATAATTTGATTTTTTTTTAAAGAGGGTCATCCTAGGAACATTAATGTGCTAAAAGCAGATTTTTAAAGCTTTTGCATTTTCCCCCCTTTGGTGATGCTGCAGCAACCAAAGTTCTGCATAAAATTGAATTCTTTGAACGACTTTGAAACAGGAACACCTAAGGAACATTCCTGTGAAAGTATTTTGAAATTGGTCATTTGGTTTAGGAGGAAAAGTTGTTTGTAGCCTTCACTCTGCAAATGTGAAGAGACACAGACGACGACCGATGGTGAGCGAGTTGAATCTATTGTCTGCATTGCGTAGTCTCAATTTCCCATAATATTTAAAATAGTTGTCAAACGTAAATCCTTTCCGTTTTACAAACACATTCAATCGCATTTTGCAGCAGTAAATTTTTGACATATTGTTTCATCTTTTTCTACAGATGAAGTTATCTGCTCCTTTTGGCACAATGTTTAACCCTTTCCCTCATACAACAATTCTATAGAAAATCTCTATAATTGAATGGATAACCTATGACTAAAAGTGGAAAACATTGTGACAAAAGGAGAAATTGCACGTTTTGTGCAATTTCTTCTTTTGTTACTATGTTTTCAAAAAGCCGTCTGCTGCAGAGGCATCAGAAAGCGTCTATTAGAGGGAAAGGGTTAATTAAAGGATAAGTCTGTGTCAGAGGCGTCATGATGAGCAATTTGGCCACAACAATGTTTTCAAATGACATTTTTCAACAGACATTTTTTTTCCTTTAGATATATTTCGTATATTAGTATTCTTTAACCCTTTCCCTCATACAACAATTTTGCAGCAGACGACTTTGAACATATTTTTTCAAAAAATAGAAAATCTCTTTAATTGAAATGGATAACCAGTATGACTGAAAGTAGAAAACATTGTGGCAAAAGGAGAAATTGCTTGTTTTGAGCAATTTTTTTTTTTGTCACTTTATAATGTTTTCAAAAAGCCGTCTGCTGCAGAGGCGTCAGAAAGCGTCTATATGAGGGAAAGGGTTTAGTTGTCTGCTGCAGTTTTGTTCAAAGTGGGAGAGAGCATTGAATTTTCTACAGTCTGGATCCAAGGACTCAGGCTTGTAATTATTGACAAGAAGGTGACCAGTAAAGATCCTGATCAGACTGCTTGGTCGCACTTAAGGTTCAGAACGTTCCTTTTTGTGTGAATGATGAGCAATTTCTCCTTTTACCACAATATTTTCACCTGAATTATAAAACCATAATTTTATATTTATATCTTTTCCATGTTTTTCTACAGATGATAATCAAAAAGCATGCTGCCGATTTGTAGTATGTGCGTAAGGGTTACATGCTTAACCAACCCTCCAGATTCAATTATGAGTCTCACAATTTTGATTGGATGACCCGAGTCACTGATTAAAGATGATCAGTACCAAGAGTCAAAAAAAAAATTTGACTATCAAAAAAATAATGTTTGAATAATAACGCAAGACAAAAAAAAAAAAAAAAAGGATTTTTAGTATGACAAAAATTAATTTTGTGTAATAAAATTACGCTTTCGCGGAAAATTCCGAGTGCGAAATGTAAAAAACAATTTCACTTCCGGTTTTACAATGATGACGTCAGAGGGGAGAGTCGTTTCAGTTTCAATAATGGATGATGTGTTAAACTACGGAGCTTTAAACGAAGAATTATACTGTTCGTCGTCTTCTTTCGAAGAAAACAGTGATGATTCATCAATTTACAGTGATACAGATGACCTAGGCAACGATCTAGTACCTTTAGGAATCAGGCCATACCAGTTTGAGCCAGTTGAACAGTGTGAAACGAGCAGCGAGTCTGAAGACGACGAAGCATTAGACGAGAAATTGTTGGTGATGAATGGTTTGTTCTATTTTCTATGTCCATTTCTTTCAACAGGTTCAAAACAATGTGTGTCTATTTATGAATGATTCATGTAATGTATTGTCCCCATCATTAGATTAACAAAAGATTTCATTGGATCCCAGATTTTCATTCCAAAGTATGTCTAATTAAAATGTTGTTAAGATGTTTAATCTTCTTGGATGCAATATGAAGTCATTGACACAACAGACAACTTGCTTGAAAACAAATCTCCTACTTCAAACCCCAATCTCCCACTTTGAGATCATGACACTCCCCATTGAGGATGAGAAAAGGTTGGTAAACATGGGGCTATGAACAATGCAACACATAATGTTATAGAAGTAAGTACCCGGTAATAGATTACTTAACCCTTTCCCTCATATAGACGCTTTCTGATGCCTCTGCAGCAGACAGCTTTTTGAAAACCTAGTGACAATCAAAGTACTGAAGTACTGGTAACGAATTATTTTGAACATTTGTAAAATCTTATTTATGAATGCAATTGATCATGCTATTGCACAATTTAGTCTATTTTATTATTATTAATATTTTTGTCCAGAGATTTTTTTTTATCAGTTGACAGTTTTAGTAAATGTAGCATTTCAACGGCGATGCGAGCGTTTAACATGCACACTAACTCTTTCACTGAGCTCTGCGTAAAGTCTGTCAAAACACCCATGGCATATTTGTGAGATTTACATTGTTAGTTCGATTTGTTTTCGTCACCAGGGGCGGATCCAGGATTTCGGCTTATATTATAACTATGTTTCATGTGAGTGAATTAATTATTATAAATCTATAATGTTTAACAAATCGCATAAAATAAGAATTAAAAAAAAAAAAAAAGAACAGTTCCTATTAGGACTCGAACTCGCGTCCATAAGTAGTCCATGATTAGTAGTTCTACACGCTCTCCATTGCACCACGGTACTTTGATACAACTTTGAGCGTTACTTTCGTATATATATTAAGCTAACTGAATGCGCGCGTATGTAAACCATGATCTATAATTAGAAAGCCTCTTTGATCATCATTATCATGTTGGAAAAAGGAGAAACAACGGCGATGCGAGCGTTTAAAATGCACACTGACTATTTCACTGAGCTCTGCGTAGTGGCATATTTGTGAGATTAACATTGTTCTATACAGCGTGGGGTCGACTTCTAGTGAATGGGCATACGACTAAAATTCATACTCGTGGCTTATACGTACCTGCCGACAAATGAAATATATATGCGCGTACTGTTAATTTGATATTTTCTAGAAAATTGATTATCTATGATGATTCGATAGTATAATTATGACTTCACTGTATTGAAATAACACGTAGAAGTCATTTTAATATCGAAAAAATACTAGGACTATTTAGGTGCAGCGAATGTGTATTCTAAGCGGAAGTGTAGTTTAACCGTGACTTCCGGAAAGAAAAACGATCGCGTTAACTGTATTATTTTTTGAGAAAAAATAATTCGTTAAAAAGGAATTGCTCAAAACAAGCAATTTCTCCTTTTAAATTGCCACAATGTTTTCCACTTTTAGTCATAGGCTATCCATTTAATTAAAGAGGTTTTTTATTTTTTTAACAAAATATGTTTAAAGTCGTCTGCTGCAGAATTGCCGTATGAGGGAAGGGTTAACTGACATTACAATAAGCTAGGCTTATTTCCAAATCGTTTTTGATCAGGTGACACAATACAATATTAATTGCTCTGTAGTGTTACTATTCCCTAGACACTTAAACCCTTTCCCACATACAACAATTCTGCAGCAGATGGCTTTGAATATATTTTGACAAAAAATAGAAAATCTCTATAATTGAATAGATAACCTATGACTAAAAGTGGAAAACATTGTGGCAAAATATGTGGCACTATGTTTTCGAAAAACCGTCTGCTGCAGTAGCGTCTGAAAGCGTCTATATGAGGGAAAGGGTTAAAGAAAGGATGATAACTGTTATGTTTTCAAAATTTGTCTGCTGCATATGCACCAAAATGTGTGGGATAGGGTTAAAAACATTGTGGGAAAAGGGTAAATTGCTCAAAATGAATAGTTTTTTTTGTTCTACAATGTTTTCAACTGTTTTAACATTTAATGTTGATATTTCATGCAGCTGTAAATACATTGTTTTTCACCTGTGTATGATCATTTCAAAACGGACAACTATTAACCCTTTCCCACATACAGCAAACCTGTAGCAGATGACTTTGGAAACATGTGGACGAAAATATAGAAAATCCCTATAAATGAGGGTATATTTACTGAAAAAAGTTGAAAACATTGTGGCAAAAGGAGAAATTAACCCTTTTCAACATACAATAAATCTGTAACTTAGAAAATATACAGGCACATGTATATGGAAGATTTCTAAAAATGAAAGTATTCTCATTGAACAGAGTTAACCCTTTCTGAGGCCTCTGCAGCAGACGGCTTTTTGAAAACATAGTGACAAAAGAAGAAATTGCACAAAACGTGCAATTTCTCCTTTTGCCACAATGTTTTCCACTTTTAGTCATAGGTTATCCATTCAACTATGGAGATTTTTTATGTTTTGACAAAATACGTTCAACGTCGTCTGCTGCAGAATTGTCGTATGAGGGAAAGGGTTAAAACAGGGTGTTTGCAAAAGCCATCTGCTGCAGATGTGTCATATATATATATATATATATATATGTGTAGAAACGGTTAACCCTTAATGTCCTATATATACAATCAAACCTGTGCTTAAGACCACATTGGAACAGCAATTCCCTGTCTAAAGCAACCACACTTTCAGTTTCCAAATTACTTATTTTCTGCATAAATGACCCTGCGAATAAAGACCACATGTGAACAAAGACCACACTGTTGTGTTCCCATTGGTGGTCTTTATACACAGGTTTCACTGTCCATTCAGATGATTCTAAACAATACAGGAGCAGGCTCTTAGGAGCATTACATCAATTTCATCATTTGAATTTCCCCAAAACAATGTCATTATTTGATAATTTCAGTTGCAGTAGTTTGTAACAATGAATTTAACCCTTTTCCAAGAAATAGACGTTTTCTGATGCCTCTGCAGAAGACAGCTTTTGATAAAATGAGCAATTTCTCCATTGTCACAATGTTTTCAACTCTTTTCAATAATTAGATTTTCTTTTGTACAGATATTCCATACTTGTGCCTAAAATGATTTCATCTGCTACAGATTTGTTGTATGTGGGAAAGGGTTTATTAAGACTTATATAGGTATTTCACAGATGCAATCCAGTTATAGAAGACTTAAAATTTACTTAAAATTGACACTTTTGTAGCAGAGGAATAAGAGTTTTTGCTAAAGATTATATGTTTTCTATTTTTTCCGTAAATTGTTTTCATCTTAAATAAAGCATTATAATACAACAAACTAGCAAGCTGTTCTTCAAAATATTCATATGTTACCTTTTTTCTTATGTTATTTCCAAACCAGTCAAGCAATTCTTCCTAAATTGTTAACAATCTTTTCAAACGTCATCTGCTGCAAAGGCATCAAAAGTTGAGTGTATGAGGTAAAATGGTATAAAAGAAACAACTAGTGCTGTGGCTATCAGAATGAATTATTTTATAGGAAGAATTCTCAAAGTAAAACAAGATCTTCTGTAATTATGGGAGTCTCAAAAAAACAACTTCCTCTTACAAATTCTGAGAAAAATTAACCCTTACATACACATACAACAAATTAGCAGCAGACGACTTTGAAAACATTTGTAGACAATAAAATGCAGCTTATCTCTATAAACAAAAGTATACTTATTGAATGGAGTTAAAGAAAATTGTTGCATCATGAGCAATTATTGCCACAATGTTTTCAACGCGTCGGCTGCAGATGCGTTAAAGGGTGTCTGCAAGTGAGAATTAGGGTTAAACCATTTCCATCACACTCACATGTTTTGACATCTGTGCAGGGTTCCGAGTCCAGAGGACAAGATAAGGAGGAATGAACTGGTCGTTTTCACAAAATATCTCTCTTATTACCCAACTAAACCCTATGTTGCGGGTACTTAAATGAATTGTCTCATTGAGATGATTCTTTTGAGTACCCACAACATAGGTTTTGAGTGACAAATATGGATCGAAGGATCATTGTACAAGAACATGAACTACAAATACAAATATAATCATCCCCTTTCCATATATTGACGCTACCTTATGCTTCTGCAGCAGACGACTTTTGAAAATATTGTGGCAAAAGAAAGAATTGCTCATTATGCGAAATATCTTTTCCTTTTGCCACAATGTTTTTTAATTTTTATTTAATATTTAGTTTTTTTCAGATATTCCATATTTTTGACTCAATGTTCCTCAAAGTCGTCTCCTCCAGATTTGTTGTATGTCGGATAGGATTTAGAGCTACTATCTGATTATCCTACAAGATTATCGAACAAAAGCAAAGAAAGACAAATAGAAGTTATCGTGGACAAACCGTTCTAGTGCTCCATATATTCCTTTCATCACATGTGGATCAATTTTTTATTTTCCGACCAACATGTGTTGACCCAATACTTCACTGTCGTTCTGTCATATGTATATACCAGGCACCAACGTCCCAATATCACTTCCTGAAAAATAAATGAAAAGATAGAGGGGCAACTTCAACTCTTCTGAGACACAATGAAACAATGGATTTCACTAAGGACGTCATGCAGAGCTGTATACCGTTATATAAGGAAAGTATTTTGTGCTAACCCTTTCCCTCTTGCAGGGACAATTTGAGGCATCTGAAACCGAGCATTTGAGAATATTGTGGCAAAAGGAGAAATTTCTCTTAACCCTTTCCCTCATACGACAATTCTGCAGCAGACGACTTTGAATGTATTTTGTCAAAACATAGAAAATCTCAATAATTGAATGGATAAACTATGACGAAAAGTGGAAAACATTGTGGCAAAAGGAGAAATTGCATGTGTTGTGCAATTTCTTCTTTTGTCACTATATAGCAGAGGCGTTAGAAAGCGTCTATATGACGGAAAGGGATAACTGAAACCTTGTCGAGAGGGTTGTAAAACACAAACACAAAAACAATTTCTTCTTTTGTCACTATGTTTTCAAAAAGCCGTCTGCTGCAGAGGCGTCAGAAAGCGTCTATATGAGGGAAAGGGTTAATGAGAGATCTCTCCTTTTGTCACAATGTTTCAACCCTATTCAATAATGATATTTTAGTTTTAATGTCCGCCATATTTTATCCTAGATGTTTTCAGAAGCGACTGCTGCAGATTTGTTCCTTGTGGGATATAGTATATATATAACTATATTTATCTGATATTATATTTAACCCTTTCTAACATATAGACAATTTCTGATGCCTCTGAAGCAGACGACTTTTGAAAACATTGTGACAAAAGAAGAAATTGCTCGAACGAACAATTTCTCCTTTTGCCACAATGTTTTCAACTCCTTTTAATAATTAATGTTTTCCTTATAAAGATATAGCATATAATCTTGCCTAGATGTTTTCAAAGTTGTCTGCTGGAAATTTGTTGTATGTGAGAAAGGGTTAACCCTTTCCCAAATAGATGGAATGTAGTATATGCTTGTGAACATATAGGAGTGTTACAATGGCTTAAGATCAATCTGCAGACGATCAGCTTTAAGAGATAATATGGAATCATTCACAAGTTTTGTTCTTTACATCCAAAAAAGTCTTAAAACAGGACTTGAAATATCTGTATAAACATTTCTCACTTGAAGACATATTTAGACACATTATCAACTCTTGAAAAAACCTTTTTACCATAATGTTTTCAACTCTATTCAACAATCATTTATGATGAATTTTCATATTTTGGCCTAGATGCTTTTTATGTCGGCTGCTACAGTTTTGATGAATTTGGGAAAGGGTTAAGTTAAATAAATATTTAACCCTTTACCACATGTAGACGCTTTCTGATGCCTCTGCAGCAGACAACTTTTGAAAACATTGTGACAATGAATGAGACATTGCTCAAAACAGGGACCGTGTATATATTGTCCCTGCTCAAAACAAGCATTTTCTCCAATTATCACAATGTTTTCAGCTTTTTTCAGCAATTTAACCTTCATTTATAGAGTTTTTGCCCGTTATATTCAGAGTCATATGCTGCACATTTGTGGGAAAGTGCTCACACAACAGAACGAAAGTTCAGAATTATAAGCTGCCAGATCCAATTTGTTGAACTTTGGTTTGAAGTCAGTGTTACCCTGTAGGTTATATAATTCATAAATCATTACATTAATCCTTTCACACTTACAGCCAATGGCACTGCAGCAGATGACTTTTGAAAACTGTGCGGCAAAAGAAGAAATTGCTCATGAGTTTTTTCCAATTTTTGCCCAGATGTTTTCAAAGTCATCTGCTGCAGATTTGTTCCATATGGGAAAAGGGTTAAACTGTTCACTTATTGTGGTAATTTTCAGGGTCGGCTGCTTTGAAAATGAATGAAGAAATAATTTGTAAAATGTAGAAAATTTGTAGTTGACTTTTGATAGCATTTAAATCATTGTGGAAATTAAAAAAAAAAAAATGCTCGAACAAATAATTTCTCCATTTCACATAGTTTTCTAATGTCGTCTTTCCCTCATACGACAAATCTGCAGCAGACGACTTTGAACATATTTTGTCAAAAAATAGAAAATCTCTATAATTGAACGGATAACCTTATAATGACTAAAAGTGGAAAACATTGTTGCAAAAGGAGAAATTGCTCGTTTTGAGCAATTTCTTCTTTATTAACTTAGTATGTTTTCAAAAAGCTGTCTGCTGCAGAGGCGTCAGAAAGCGTCTATATGAGGGAAAGGGTTAACATTTGTCAAAGGTCATCTGCATCTTGGAAGGGGTTAATCAGGGCTGTTGTTTATTCTAATTCTATTCCATAAATAAGACTGATTATGACAAACTGGCAAAAGAACTATTCCAAGTCCATAAAACACAACCAAGTATTTAAACCCTTTTCCACATACAGAAGCTTTCTGGCGCCTCTGCAGCAGACGTCACTTTTAAAACAGTGTGGCAAAATTGGAAGAATTGCTCATCATGAGAAATTTCTAATTTTGCAAGAATAATTTCATCTCTCTCTATTTACTAAAAATATAATTTCTCATTTAAGGAGATTTTTCAAGTCGTCTGCTGCAGATTTGGTGTATATGTGGGAAAGAGTTAATGAAGATAATGTAAACAGGTCAATGGTGTCCCTTGGCTAAAAAACTAGAAATGTCACGCCATATTTAGATCAACCATTTAAGATCCTTGTCTCACATGTAGACAAACTTTGACATATCTGCAGCAGATGACTTTTCAAATCATTCTGATGAAAGGAGAAATTGCTCATATTATTTATAAGCAATTCCTCCATTTGACACAATTTTTTCAAATCTTTTCAATAATTCATTTAGATATTTTCCATAGTTTTGCTTAGATCTGTTTCAAAAGCAGTCTGCTGCAAATTTGTTGAACATGGGAAAAGGTTAAACAAGTTAATGTCGTAGTTATTGGTAGTCATATCAAACAGTACTCATTTTGACCTTTGACCTCCAAGTGGGACCTTGACCTTTGAGGTACAGGCCTAGGTCTTGTGCACAACAGGCTGCCTCATCATGTACATGTCTACTGAGTTACTTGAGAATCCTATGATGCATGGTTGAGATGCAGGCCGGACAAGGTAGTCCTATCAAATTATTACTCATTTTGATCTTTAAACTCTGAGTGTAACCTTGACCTTTGAGGTACAAGCCACTTCATCATGGTGAACATGTGTGTCCAGTAACTTGAGAATCTTAAGATGCATGGTTGAGATGTGGACTGGACAAGGTAGTCCTATCAAACAGGACTCATTTTGACCTTTGACCTCTAAGTGAGACCTTGACCTTTGAGGTACAGGCCTGGGTCATATCCGTGACATGCTGCCTCATCATGTAGATGTGTACTGAGTAACTTGGAAATTCTATGATGCATGGTTGAGATGTGGGCCAGACAAGGTACAGTCCTATCAAACAGTACTTATTTTAACTTTTGACCTGTAAGTGTGACCTTGACATTTGAGGTACAAGCATGGGTCTTGTGCATGACACACTGCCTCATCATGGTGAACGTTTGTGCTAAGTTTCTTGGAAATCCTATGATGCATGGTTGAGATGCGGGCCGGACAAGGTTATCCCATCAAACATTACTCATTTTAACATTTGACCTCTAAGTGTGACCTTGACATTTGAGGTACAGGCCTGGGTCTTGTGCGCGACACGCCGCCTCATCATGGTGAACTTTGTGCCAAGTTTCTTTCAAATCCTATGATGCATGGTTAAGATGCGGGCCGGACAAGGTTAGGTGGGACAGACAGAAAGACAGACTCATTTTGACCTTTGACCTAAGTGTGACCTTGACTTTTAAGGTAAATGCCTGGGTCTTGTGCACGACACGCCACCTCATCATGGTGAACGTTTGTGCCAACTTTAATTCAAATCCTATGATGCATGGTTAAGATGAGTGCCGGACAAAAGATAAGGTGGGACTGACACAGACTAATAAATGGCACTTCAGAACAAATTAAATTAAACTGTTTTATATACAGATCTAGGAAGTTCTCCGTTTGTCACAAAATGGAAAAGGTAGCCATTGATTACACATGACCTAAAGAAGTTCTTGGGGAGTAATTTTATGGAATTCATTCCAAAAAGTTGTAATTACTTCTTGTCATAAGATGTAGTTACAACTTTTTTGTGCCAAACCCTAGAAGCTCAGTTGGTAATTTAGTGAAGCAGGCTATTAATCAAAGGGTTGAGCGTTTGAACCCCAGCATGGCCAACATTATTTCCATCGTTTAGTAAAAGTCAATGCGACAAGCGTCATCCGTCTTCCACCAATGGGCTGGCTTATTAGAAGTTTGTTATGTGGAGTACCGGTGTTAGAAAGCCAGGTTACATGCTACATCTACATGCCTAGATGAACTGGTAGCCTTGATATGACTGAAAATTGTTGAAAATGGCATTAAACTGCTATCAATCAATAATCTTTTTGCCAGTAGCCATCAATCAACATCTAAATCCTTTCCCACATACAGCAAATCTGCTAAAAGTTGAAAATATTGTATCAAAAGGAGAAACTGCTTGTTTTGAGCAATTTCTTCTTTTGTCACTATGTTTTCAAAAAGCAGTCTGCTGCAGTGGCGTCAGAAAGCGTCTATATGAGGGAAAGGGTTAAATGAAGGTATAATTACTGCAAAAAGTTGAAAACATTGTGGCAAAAGGAGAAATTGCTTGTTTTGAGCAATTTCTACTTTTGTCACAATGTTTTTAAAAGTCGTCTGCTGCAGAGGTGTCAGAAAGCATCTGTATGAGGGAAAGCTTTAATTAAAGCGACTGAACTCCAGATACCCAACTGTCGAAAAAAAATAAAATTTCCAATTTTAAGAAAATAAGTGTTATTTTTGTATTAGGGGCATTAAAATATGATAACTGACATGTTACATACCCCTATAATCGGTGAGATTTTCTTGTTTTCGATACTTTTTCCATCGCAAATTCTACCCTGTCAGTAACGGGGTAAGTATTTTTAAAAAGGAAACCCCTTCATCGGGACAATTGAAAACGACTCAAGTTCACTTTATTGATAAAAAACGATACATTTTCTACCCTGGTTTTACTTGGATAACATAAAGATTATAATAAAAACATAGGGTTTGCAGATCAAGTAGTGATTGATCCCGGCCTTTCCCACATATGGACGCTTTTTGACGCCTTTACAGCCGAGCCCAGGTAGCTCAGTCGGTAGCGATGCGGGCTGTCAATCCAGGAGTTGTGAGTTTGAAAACACGGCTCGACTAACTTTCGTTCCGACGTTCGACGAAAGTCAATGCGACAAGCGTCATTCGTCTTCCACCAATAGGCTAAGTCTATGTGAAAAAGCAGCTGGTTTCTTGGGAAGATTGGTGTGTGGAGTACTGGTGTGAGAAAACCAGGAAACACATGAGTAGGCGAACTGGACGCCGTGATTTTACTGAGAAATTTTTAAAAACGGCGTTAAACCGTAATCAATCAAAATCAACAGCAGACAACTTTTGGCACAATGTTTCAATTCAATCCCATAATGGATCTTTTATTTTTAAAAATCTTTCCAAATTTTTTTTATTAATGTTTCCAAAGTCTTCTGCTCATATTTGTTGTATGTGGGAAAGAATTAAGGACATGAAAATGCACTTCATTTAGAGATCTTATGGGACAAAATTGGCGGTGGGGGATAGAAATGCAAATTCAGATAGGTGATAGTGTATAATTATGGATGAAAGAAATGTTTAGGGGGTAAAGGGGGTCTCTAATTGACATTTATCATGATATATTGGATCTGCAAATGGATTTGTTTTATGATAAAAAAAGGACAAATCCATACTCTGATCCGCAAGATAAGTTGTATTCTTTCCAAATTTATTGTTGCCACAACAAATAGGATTAAACATTTCACACTTTACCCTTTCCTTCATATGCCTCTGCAACAGACAGCTTGTTTTGAGCAATTTCTTATTTTGTCCCCATGATTTCAAAAAGCCGTCTACTGGATAAGTTACCAGTTCTACTGGTACATTTATCCTGATACCAGCCAGTCAGTAGTTATGCTAACCCCACAACCCTGAGCAACAAGGAGGGCAGCTATGTATACTACCATTTTTTAATCACCCTATTAATTTTGAACAGTGTAAGTACAGCAGATCACCCTATAAATTTTGAACATTGTACTACTACAACAAATCACCTATTAATTTTGAACAGTGTAAGTACAGCAGATCACCCTATAAATTTTGAACAGTGTACTACTACTACAACAAATCACCTAATAATTTTGAACATTGTAACTACAATAGATCACCCTTTCAATTTTGAACAGTGCAAGTACATCAGATCACCCTATTAATTTTGAACAGTGTAAGTACAACAAACAGATCACCCTATTTATTTTGACCAGTGTAAGTACAACAGATCGACCTATTCATTTTGAACAGTGTAAGTACAACAGATCACCCTATTCATTTTGAACAGTGTAAGTACATCAGATCACCCTATTCATTTTGAACAGTGTAAGTAAAGCAGATCACCCTATTCATTTTGAACAGTGTAACTACAACAGATCACCTTATTCATTTTGAAAAGTGTAAGTACAACAGATCACCCTATTAATTTTGAACAGTGTAACTACGACAGATCACCCTATTAATTTTGAACAGTGTAATTTCCAACAGATCACCCTATTCATTTTGAACAGTGTAAGTACATCAGATCCCCCTATTCATTTTGAACAGTGTAAGTAAAGCAGATCACCCTATTAATTTTGAACAGTGTAAGTAAAGCAGATCACCCTATTAATTTTGAACAGTGTAAGTACATCAGATCACCCTATTCATTTTGAACAGTGTAAGTACATCAGATCATCCTATTCATTTTGAACAGTGTAAGTAAAGCAGATCACCCTTATAATTTTGAACTGTGTAAGTAAAGCTGATCACCCTATTAATTTTAAACAGTGTAAGTAAAGCAGATCACCCTATTCATTTTGAACAGTGTTAGTACAACAGATCGCATTATTAATTTTGAACAGTGTAAGTAGGTACAACAGATCGCCTTATTAATTTTGAACAGTGTAAGTACAGATCACCCTATTTATTTACCCAGTCTCATCAGAATCTACACAAGTTGCTGGACTTTTCTAACATGTTTGAGTAAGTAATAATTTTAAACAGGCTAGATTTTGAACAGACTGTGCAAAATGCACAGACCGATCTTGATCTACACCTTTGACAACTGAGAACTTGTACATTTTCACATGTACATGCTCATAAATAAGAATGAAAAAACAACTTGCATCATAGAATGGACTAGTTAGGTTTGAGCAATTTCTTCTTTTGTCACTATGTTTTCAAAAAGCCTTCTGCTGCAGAGGCGTCAGAAAGCGTCTATATGAGGGAAAGGCTTAAAAATCAACCTGTTGGATTATTCATTAAGCGTGTCGTTAAAATATGGAAAATCGAAACTTTCAATCAATTATTCTCAATACAAATATTGACAAGAGACTTCTCTATGTAATCGTTACAAATATGCTAATTAAACTCTTTTACCCTTTCTTGTTTACACACCAAATATACACCACTTTGAAAACATATAGACAAATAAATGAAAGTAAAATAAAGGTATAATAAATAATTATTGTTAAATAAAGTTAAAAATACTGTGGCAAAAGGAGAAATTGCATGATATGAGCATGATTAATAGACTTAAGACGTTTTGTCTTCCCACTGGTGGTCTTTATACACAGGTTCCTCATAAGATTGAAGAACAAGAGGCCCAAGAGGGCCAGTATCGCTCCACGGCCATAAGGCAAAAATCAAATCTCCAAACAGCCCTGCCCCCTAGTGGCCATATTTTTTACCAACCACCATGGCTTAAAGGAATCTTGTAGAGTGTCACCCAAGGTCTTTATAAGCTAATTTTATAGTAATAGATATCCAGCGGGAAATAGAGGCCGCCGAAATATCTTTACAACCTATAAGAGGAAGAAATAACCTCTTTCTCCGACCCCGAGTCCCTTCAACTCTCTTAAGATAATGCTTAAGAGACCTAACGGGACAAAGGGTTCTGTCGGAATCAGAAGGACCACAGGTCGCCGAAAGGCTGGGAACTGTGATCGGCGAAGGTGAAACCGAAGGTAACTGGTTTTTAGCCAGGAACCCCGGTTGACAGAGTAGAGTGAAAGAGCCATCAGACTCATTGAATCTGATGTGCCCTGTTTCTACTGAAAGAGCATGTAATTCGCTCCTTCGACGAGCTGTAGCGAAAGCTAAAAGAAAGACGGTTTTATAAGTTAGAAACTTTAAAGACGCCGATACTAGAGGCTCGTATGGAGCTCTAGTAAGCGACCAAAGGACGCAAGACAAATCCCATTTTGGAGTTAAACTCCTACAAACGGGTTTTTCTAATTCGAACGAGTGTATAAGTTCCGAGAGAAACGGATTTGAACCAATACTCTCTCCCCCAATGAACTTAAACGTGTTCGATAACATAGAACGGTAGCCTTTCACCGTACTAATTGCCAGTTGTTTTTCTTCGAAAAGAAAAAGAAGGAAATCGGCAATCCGAGTTACAGAGGGACACTCCGGATTGATCGACCTTGTACCACACCAATCTGAGAAAACTCTCCACTTGGAATCATAAACGATTCTAGTGGATCGTCTTCTTGATTGTGCGATACGAGAGGCAACTTTTTGAGAAAAGTTTCTCTCTCGGACAGAACGCTTGATAATGTCCAGGCGTGAAGATGTAGCATTGCCAGGTTGGGATGAAGACGCTGACCTGGTTGCTGAAACAGTACGTCTTCTCGAATAGGAAGTCGTATTGGATTTGCCGAGAGACAGGCCAGGAGGTCGCTGAACCACGACCTCTGGGGCCAACAGGGTGCTATCAACAGTATTTTGCACTGTTGCGAGCGAAGAACCTTTTGAAGTACGATCGGAACCAGTATGAACGGGGGAAACGCAGAGTAACAGAGAATCTCTGTCCGAAGGTACTTGAATTACCGCTAAGTCGGTGAGAAACGTCATACCCACGAACGTGAACCTCTTTGACGGAATTAATTCCGACTTCTGCGTGTTGGGTATTAAACGCAATCGCAGAATGGTCCGCCAGGCTAGGGACAGATCGTGAAGTAAAAGTACACGATCCGTCCTGTGGAGAAGCCAATCGTCGAAGTATTGAAGAAGTTGGGGTCCTTTCCTGCGAAGGAAGGCTCCCACAGCACTGATTATCTTCGTAAACACTCGAGGGGCGGACTTGAGGCCGAAGGGAAGAGCCCTGAATTGGAACACTTCTCCCTCTATCACAAACCGAAGGTATTTCCTCGAGGAGGAAGCGATCGGGATGTGATAATAGGCGTCTGTTAGGTCTAGAGAGACCGCCCAGTCGCCTTTCCGAATTGCTACTCGGATGGAGCGGGTCGACTCCATTTTGAATTTCTCGACCGGAATCAATAGATTTAGCGCAGATAAATCTATAACCGGTCTCCACCTGCCGTCTTTCTTCGGAACAAGAAAAAGACGGCTGTAGAAACCCCGAAAATTGGGGTTGAGAACCCTCTCTATGGCATTCTTTTTCAGAAGTGATGAAATCACCTCCGACATGGCTGGATGACGTGATGACATGTCGATCGGCACGCTTGTCAGAGGAGGGGGGGAAATGAAGGGAATCAGATACCCTTCCTGTATCACAGACAAAATCCAACGATCCTCTGTGATACTTTCCCACTCCTCCGTGAAAAATGACAGGCGGCCCCCGACTGCAATCTCCGACCTTGGGATTGTCATAGAGAGGAGCGAATCCCTAGGGCTGCGGCTTCGGGTTCGTGTTAACTCTAGCAGGCTGCCGATGCTTAGTACCCTGATAAGGGCGCTTCGGTTTAGCCGCTTTTTGACCCGTGGAAGGGGTTTGTTTAGGCTGAAACGCCTTTACATCCCGTTTTGGCTTCTTTGCTGGGTTGGGTTTCTTAGAACTACCCACATTCGCAGAATACGCTGAACGTTTCTGGCCCTGCGCAAAAGCCTTAGCTGCGTTCGCCGAAAGGCGTCGAGACTGTTCTGACGCATCAGAAACCGTCACTGCAGCAATCCTTCCATCAAAGAGTTGTTTCGACTCCAATGGTGCGGCCCTCAGGCTGTCCTTGCTAGTACTTAGCAATGAGTTAGGAGCAGCTAGCACTGCGTCCCTCCTCATGGACAGTATCTCTGTGGCGGTCTGAAGATTCAGTGCCATGAGATGCCTGTTGCCTGTGTCGAAAGCTTCGAGAATTCTGTTAGTCCCTAGGCTAGAGATATTCTCCTCTTTTAACAACAAAGACAGAGCGACTGCGAAATGGTTGTCATGAGATGACACCATTACACCCAGTCTTGCTCTGGCCTCCCACTTCTCTAGAGTCTTAGCAGAGACTTGAACAGAAGCGGGTGCAGTTAACCCCAGTTTAGCTGCATCCCCGTCTAAAGCTGGCACTTTGACAGGGAAGAACTCCTTAGACGTAGAATACGCTTTAGGATTGACCCATTCCTTAGAAATGGGTACTGGGACCGACCAGCCTGGAGGTATAGCCTCTAGAGACCTGGTCGACTGCAATTGGTCTAACAACCTGCCCAAGTTGTTAGCTTGAGGAAGTAATTGCACTGGCGTAAAAGCCTGTACATGAAGTTCCTCTAGGCTCGAAAGGTTTTTCCGACGTGGGGGAGCGTCAACCTTAGGGCATAAAGTATTCGGCACCACCCGAAATACTTCGTCAATAGCCTGCTGAAAAGACCAACGCTCTACAGCTGGCTCCTCATCGGAAGGAGACCTATTTCCCTCATCATCGTTAGACGAAGATGTAGGGTTGTGTGTACTCCTCTGAGGTTGACCACTCGGTCTTCCAACCGGTAGATCAATGTCCGACTCAGACATGGATAATTCAGAATCATCCATGTTCTGCCGAAGATTTTGTGAAGCAGGCCCCCTCTCCGCAGCAGAGGGCGGCCGTACAAAATCTTCTGCCGGGGCCGAACTAACCGTATGGGACGGTTTCGACCTCTCGTTCACAGAATGACGCAATGTATTCTGATCCTGAGGTTGCCTATAATCGGACTGCCTATCAAGTAGGTGTCCCCCCGAGAGCAGTGAATCCCCATGAGATGGGTAATGCTGATCCCGGTAGGCCGTTGAACTCTGTCTAACACCTAACGGTTCCATATTATGGACCGGTGGCTGGTATTGAGGAGCAGCATATTGTCTTGCGACATACACTGTCCCCCCAGGGGAAGAAAAAGATTTTTCGTAACCCCCATACCCGATGGAAGACAGAGGAATAATCGAACCCGGTGCAATACCAGGGTTAAAATTATTCTGATTCTGTAGTGGAGCAGAGATCGATCGATAATTAGAATCAATCCGGTCTATCACCACAGAACCCGTGCCTGGACGCGCCATGTTTACATAGTCGTCTGGCAGTGTAGACGAGGCATTGAAAAATGCCTGACTACTCGGTTGTCCTGTGTTTACATAAGACACTGGTGTTTGTGTCGTATTCACAGGCGTGACCGATTGGCCCGTAGCACCATAACGAAATGGGCTACTGACCTGATGCGGCATGTTTCCATGCGCGCGATTTTGGCCAGTCGTCGAATCAATTAAGATAGTCTGACTGCCAGGATGAATCGCTGCTAAACGACCAACCTTTTGCCTGGCTGGGTCCTTGCAATCGGACCTTTGCCCTGTCGCATCACGGATACGTGAGCGACTACCTGGTCTAGTCATGACAACGTGACTGACTGGCCCAGTCCAGTCCAACCCGGACTGACTGGTGACAGGTCGCGTCATTAACAAATGACTCCTCGGTATTTGGGTTTTGTTGCTCAGCCCAACAAAACCCAGGTTGACTATGCATAGGCAGGAGTGAAGCTGCACTATACAAAGTCTCCGGAACACTACGTCCCCCGACGTAGGTAACCGGTACTCTGCAGCCGTCCGAAGACCGCTGTAGCTCAGAGTATGGTGTCGGATCAGTACAACTCATGCGGTTTCCCGGAAAGCTACCGAAGGGCTTTCCTTCTTTCGAAGGCCCAGCCATGACACCAGGCGACAGATGGTGAGGTTCAGCGGTTAAATGTTCCAGCTGAGCATTTTCCCCGCTGTTTCCGTACGGTTTCTGAAGTTTCCCGACGGAGCAACTCTCACCCAAAGCTACCATCCGAATTTCCTCAGCGCGCGGAAAAACGGTTGTGTTGAGCGGAGAAGAAGGCTCAGCATTGCCCTTCGACTCGCTCAACACCGTTGCAGAGTCCGGTTGGGAGAACCCCTCGAACTCTGCCTCACTCGATGAAGATAAAGGCACCCTCTTAGGGGTCTTCTTTATCTTCCTGCTTTTACGAGTCTTACTCCGCACGACCTTTTTCCAAATGGAAATAGGCCATGTCGAGCAGTACTCGCAAGGTGAAGCCTGTGTGCATTTGGTGCACACAACGCAGGTCGGATGCGAATCCCATAGGTGCACAGCATGACCACATGGGCTCCGCATCCCTTCACCAGTGATTGACATAGACATTATTCAATATACTCACCAAATACAAGACTAAATAAAATTGTTATTATTTATCTATATCCACGCCACGGGGACACCGGAAGCTTGGACACGTATATTGAAATAAATTTTGTTTCAAATTTTTTTCACAAATATTGAATAGAACAGTCAATAATTCATACAGCAATAGTTAATGTACTATCGCTAACAGGGTAGGGAAAAAGTATTGAAAACAGCACGACTTCCGCAGCCGAAGACGGTAACTGAAATTAGCGGGTGGGGTTATCCACGTGCTTCTCAGAGTATCGTCCGCTACAAAACAATAAATACAGCAATAAAGTAAATAATTTACGGCTGTGACGTTAATGCAGACAAAATATTTGGACAATTAAATGATTATAAGGCAGGGCCTTATAAAACAAAAGAGTTAATTGGAAGAAGAAATAATAATATAAATTTTCTTATCGACTACTCCGGTGAATCCAAAAATGAAAAGTGACTACCCGCTCACGTGCGCGCCTGTACTTCCGGGCGGCCGTGTATGTCACGGATACGTGAGGGATATACTAGCGTGGGCGTTTTTTTTGGATAATTAAGGTGTATAGAGATGATATATCAGGTATTAAATGACTGGTAATGTATTTTTGATATAAAAAGGATAAGTTGAAGGAATTTCTGGTCCCTTCAACCAGCTAAGATTAGCCTCAGAGCATTCTGATTAGGATCGTCCTTGTTAGCCAGACTAGTCACACAAGCATCTGTGACTCCATAGGAGAAAAACAATTTTATTAACCCTTTCCCTCATACGACAATTCTGCAGCAGACGACTTTGAACGACTATTTTGTCAAAACATAGAAAATCTCCATAATTGAATGGATAACCTATGACAAAAAGTGGAAAACATTGTGGCAAAAGAGAAATTGCACATTTTGTGCAATTTCTTCTTTTGTCACTATGTTTTCAAAAAGCCGTCTGCTGCAGAGGCGTCGGAAAGCGTCTATATGAGGGAAAGGGTTAAAGAATAGGCAGTAAAAGTCTTTAATTTGATAATAACTGTCTTTAATTTAAGGAGGATGGTTTTCATTTGAAGTGGCAATTTAAATTTACTGAGAAAATTTCAGCACAAAGGAATTACTCCGCTTTAGACTATTTGTTCCGCTTTAGACTATTTCTTCTGCTTTGGAACTATTTACTGTAGTGGAGCTTCCTGTAACCCTTTCCCTCATATAGACGCTTTTTGATGCCTCTGCAGCAGACAGCTTTTTAAAAACATAGTTACAAAAGAAGAAATTGCTCAAAATGAGCAATTTCTCCTTTTGCCAAATTATGTTTTCCACTTTTAGTATATGTCATTCAATTATAGAGATTTTCTATTTTTTGACAAAATATGTTCAAAGTCTTTTGCTGCAGAATTGTCGTATGAGGGAAAGGGTTAAGGAACTTAGTAACTCCGAAAAACTGTTTATTAATTGTGTTGATTCTGGAATGGATGTCTATCGACAATCATCCCAATAAAACTGCATGTGACATGCCCTGGTTATAATAACTTGGTTAGGCATGAAGGGTTTAGCATGCAATCTCCCTATTCTGCCAAAAATGTCTGTCAGAAATTGTTCCAGTGACAAGAAATAACAACTCTAAATGCCAAAAACATTCATCAAACAATTATTGTCATGCTTTAACACTTTCCCTCATATAGACGCTTTCTGACACCTCTGCAGCAGACAGCTTTTGGAAATCATAGCAATTTCTCCTTTTGCCACAATGTTTTTCACTTTTAGTCATAGGTTATTCATTCAATTTAGGAGATTTTTTATTTTTTGACAAAATATGTTCAAAGTCGCCTTCTGCAGAATTGTTGTATGAGGGAAAATCTGCAGCAGAATATAGGAATTATCTACTATTAGGCCTAAAATAAAATATTGTTTGTATTCCGCTTCCGCCCGACCCACGTCCGAATTTTTTTTGACCCTTCCAAAAAAGATTTTCCATTTCTTTCCTTTTAATCATAATAAAATAAAAAAAGTTGCAAGTCTATCTGAGATTTTTTTTTTTATTTACCGACGTACCTACCCACCTCTTATTGGCATGGGTCGGAAGCAGCAAACAAACAATTTTTAAATTGTGGCCTTATTAAAGTGTAATTATTGAAATATTACTAAGAGCTGAAAACAATTAGGAAATAGGAGAAATTGCCCATTTTGAGCAAAATCTCATTTAACCCTTTCCCTCATATAGACGCTTTCTGACGCCTCTGCAGCAGACGGTCATTTGACATAGTGACAAAAGAAGAAATTGCACAAAACGTGCAATTTCTCCTTTTGCCACAATGTTTTCCACGTTTTGTCATAGGTTAATAATCCATTCAATTATGGAGATTTTCTATTTTTTGACAAAATACGTTCAAAGTCTTCTGCTGCAGAATTGCCGTATGAGGGAAAGGGTTAACAACAATGTTTTCAAAAGTTATCTGCCGCAGAGTCATCTAAAAGTGTATGTGGGAAAGGGTTATTATCTCCTGCGTTGTCATGTTCAATTCATAAACGGTTTACTTTTTTTATCACATTAGCTTTATAATAAAAGT